>OY728145.1:1706474552-1707724552 GCA_963277665.1 Viscum album
AAAATAATTAATTGTGGAAAAACCTTAATAACATGATATGATTTCCATATTAGCAAAGGCATTGCTACCAAGACCATCATAGTGGACAAAGTCCCTTTCTGAATCGAGTTCACCCCTCGTTCCAGTCCTGTATCACTGAACCAGATTAACTTACCATTCCACCCATGTCTATCTCTTGAGGTACAAATCCTTCCCAAATTAATTTTAGGGAGATATAGGTCCCACCCATCTCATAATGAAATCATTATTACTTGTGCCACAAAATAATCATAAATCATTCATCATAACCCAAAGAGTAAAATGGGTTTCACAAAAATCATCCCATCATAACGTAATCTATATAAAACAAATGGATATCATTTCATCATAAGAAGAATAAATCCATTTAAATAATAGAGACATTATACTTGAAACATAATCATACTAAATAATGTCATCTTATATGGAAAATAGTTTTGACAAAACACTTGAAATGAATTCTTGATGAAAAATATCCTTTCTTCTACAAAATCATTTTCTTTTCACAAAATTCCATGTAATTTTAAAAGAAAAGTGTTTTGTTGATAATAGAAAAGAAATCTTGTGGAAGAATCTTCATGAAAATAATGCTTAATGAAATCGTCAAAATCTGTTCATGCCGTATAAGTTAAAAAATATTCTTCTTGTAATTTTTCTGGAAAAGACCAAAAGTAACTCGTATGGTAAAAAAAGAAAGATTCCTTAAATACCATGTAATAAAAGTCAAAAATGGGTAAAAATGACTTTAAACATATATGAAACCATTTTTAGAAAATAGGGACATGGATGATAAATCAAACACCAGTAAATACTTACGGATAAACAATCTCATATAAAAATGAGATTGGAAAGGTTATCCCTTACCTTAGGTTCGATATGCTTTTTACTTATCTGAACATCCTGTATAATGATTTAAATAATTTAATTTACTTATTACAGAATCATATTCATTGTTATGATATCATATATGGTTCACTTATGACTTTATATTACATGTTCTTTTGTAAATTCCATGTTTAAGTAGCGTTTTGGGTAAAATTGTAAAATTCATCATATGTGTTTGGGCTTGTTATTCATGATATTATTATTTATTATAACATGATTTAATTACTTACAGAATTTAAATAATTATTTATATATCATATATACTCAGTATATATATAATAGATAGATGAATGAAATGAAATACACTGTTGATGGAGATGGTAGGCCGTACGTACGAATGAACGATGTTTTCCTCTCCTTATTGACTTCAATGGAAGTATGTAGATGAAATATATATATATATACAAATAAATACAGTATCTTTATCATGTCATATATTTCATTATTATTCATTATATATACTTTATAAGCATTCTTTAATGGTTAACATGGAGAATGAATCTCATCGCGTCGTGGATACGGTAATCCGTACGCACGCACAAGTGATGATATTGTTCCCATAATTATTGAATGAAATTGGAGTGGATGATATACCAGAATCAGTATCATATTATAATAATCATATATATTTATTCTTTACACCATTATACCCTTCCAAGTAAGGTGGTGGTGGAAAAACAGATTACACCGCGGCGTGGAGACGGTATTCCGTACGTACGCACATGCGGTGATTTTGTTTTCCATAGGATAGATATAAGGAGAAATGGGGTTATAATGATATATTACTTTATAATGAAACAACTAAAGAAGAATAAGTTTAAGAAGAAAGAGACTTGAAAGAATCGGTAGAAGAGATTACCTCTTCTTCGACGCACCACTTTTAAGATTCCTCTTAAGGCACTAGATTTGTTCATTTGAGCAGACCCGAACCTCTATAATGTTTCTAGGGAAGTTGATAAGGGAAATGGTCAGGGTATGTCCGAGCAGGAAGGCTCAAAATTATGTGAAGAGAAGAGGGAGGAGGTTCCCTATTATAAGGGAGGAGAGGGGCACTTTAGGAAAAACTTAAAATATTATTTTATAATAAAGTCATATTTGGTTTATAATGGATCCAAAGTGACTTATTTCGAAGATAAAGTGGATATGGGTCGAACGCCTCTCAACCAATAGGTTTTAGACAAGTTTAGGTTAATATTTTATCCTTATCATTTAGATTTAACTCTAAGTTAAATAATTTAACTTTTACCGTGTCTTCTTGTTTCCTTACACTATATGGTTCATAAACATACAATAACAAGAAAAAAGAACCCCAAGTGGTTCATTATTAATATATATAACCTTATATAATTCATTTTTCCAATCCTTAGCTTTTTAGGAATATAATAACATTTAATAATATAATATTTGTTTGAAAAACTATTTTATGTCATTTTTGACACTATTTGGTAATTGATTTATGTGTAAATCATAGAAGAATTAATAGTTCAAAAAATGTTAATTAAATCAATACTAACATGTCATATTAACCTATAAAATTAGTTTAATTCATAAAATGTCTCAAATTACAGTTATTTGGGTATTTATAACATCAATTATGTTAATATTTCATTAATAGGGTAATTACTACATCATCATTGTGTCATAAATAAATTAAATTATTTAATGTATATAAATTATAAATAAAATACCATTATTTAGGAAATAGTTTTATCTTTCTAATTAATATTTATAGTCTAATTTATCTTATAT
The DNA here is from genome assembly GCA_963277665.1 of Viscum album. Taxonomy (NCBI): domain Eukaryota; kingdom Viridiplantae; phylum Streptophyta; class Magnoliopsida; order Santalales; family Viscaceae; genus Viscum; species Viscum album. The sequence continues at coordinate 1,706,477,205 of OY728145.1, forward strand.
ATAAACCTATATTAAAAATGTTTTATATATTAAACTTTGATTTTAACTCGTTAAACTCTTCTTTGAATTAAATAATAATAAATGTCCCAATCTAATCCATGTAGACCTAAATGGTCATATATTTTTTCTAAGGTTGTTTTTGATAGAATTACACATGTCCAATAGAATTAGGACCTGTGTTAGGGTGATAAAAATATCATTTTTACCCTTAATTACCCTATTTACTTTTAACCGTGGTAAATAAAAGTAAAAAGTTACTATTCACCAAAAAAATATTTTTAACTTATTGAACCAAATTTTACTTCTTGATATAAACCTTGTCTCTCAGATTTTTTAAATTCAAGTCACAGAAGCGGTAAAATTATGTTTTATGTACAATTGCAAATGCTCTTAGGAGGTGGGTAAATGACGGTGAAAAGTTCAATAAAATTTTTATATATCTGAAATTTTTATAAAATGACTCCAATTAATTAAATTGAACTTATATAAGTATTATGTATTATTTTGACCTAAAATAAATTTAAATAAAATAAATGATTATTTAAATAAAAAGATGGTTTAACCAATAACCGAGTATTTTCACTATTCATCAAAAATTGAATTTTTTCAGAAAAATACGAAAACCTTAACCTAGGATAATTTTGATATTCCGAATCAAAAAAAGAAGTCCATTTTGTATGATAAAATTTAAAAAATTTAAAAAAGTGGGTATTACTATTCATAACAGCTAGTTCCTAATTATATTATAATAATATCACGTTTAGTGAAACTCGGTATTGCGTACTACACACGCTATCGAGGAAGGTCTTGATTGCGTGTAATGTAAGAAAAGTCAGGGATACTTGTATTGAAAGCTAAATTTTGTGTTGTGTATAACATAATCAAATCTTATTTTATTTATACATTAAGCAAAATCTATACTTAATGTTGCGTGTAAAAACTTCCACAAAACAAACTAGAAATTGTGTGTATCACAAGTCAAGAATAGTGTTTCGTATACTGCAAGCTAATACGGTGTTACGTATAGCGCAATATAATCTTGGTGTATCTTACAACACAAGACATTAAATAAATAAAAAAATATTTCTTATAAAATCTCAGGGTGTTACAGTAATCAAGTCGTACGTAGTTCTTTGATCATGGCACAATAGATGACAAATGCCCAGAGACCACTATTTTCTCAGGTGAAGAATCCGTCTCATTGTGCAGATTAAATTCTTGCAATTAGGACATATTTATCTTAGTTTAGGGTTCTAGAGTTCAGACCGATGTGGAAAAGATTATTTTCATGTCCCAGGGATGAAGTACCGTGTAGTTTAATGTCATGCGGTAAGGATGACGGGCATTTTTAATTTAACGTCCTGTAGCTCAGAAAATTTACTATGTCGTTTATTGTCATTTAGTAAGGACATATTTCTCTTAGTTTGGGGGTCATAGTGCTCAGAACTGTAGTAATATCTTCCAAATCGGGGCACGTGCTTGGATTTTATAGCAGAACTGGCGTGAATGAGGTTGGGAGCCTCTGACATGCACATCAGGGGGGAAATCTAGGACAGTTTGATGTCACAGTTCTAGGATTATTTTCTCTTCGTTTAGGGTCATAGAGTATGGACCGACACAACACGGTTTATCGTCATGTCGCATGGATGATATACCGTACAGTCTTACGTCATGCGGTAGGGTCATTCAGGGATTGGCAGTTTAACGCCCTATAGCTTGGACGATTTACTATACAGTTTATTGTCATACATTACGGACATATTTCTCTTAGTTTGGGGGTCATAGGGCTCTGGCCTATAATAATCGCTTCCAAATAGGGGCGCATGCTAAGATTTTATAGCATAACCAGTGTGAATGAGGCTGGGAGCCTCCAACATGCACCTCAGGGGAAAAAATATCAGAATGTTTGAGGTCATTGTACCAGGATTATTGGCTCTTGGTTTAGGGTCATAGAGTTCAGACTGGCATGGCACAATTTATTGTCATGTCAAAGGGATGAAGTACCGTGTAGTTTTACATCATGCGATAAGGACATTCTGGGCTTGGCAGTTTAACGTTCTATAGCTCGAACAAAAACTGCTCTTATGGTTACACAAAATACTTCTTCAGAAATTTCGTGTTTGTAAGAACCGGGGTGAGCTACCAATCCATGGAGATCAGGGAATATGCTCCACTGGAGTTGAACTTATGTATGATATATGGTTCCTCTAACATTGGATCCAGCTTCAGTGGATTCATTCCAGGTATCATTTTCGTCCGGAGGACCAATACCAATTCTACTTCAAGTAAATCCTAAAGACGTACCTTTTTTATTGATGGCTTCTGCAATCGATTTCTAATATACTTTCAGGTGGTGTAATGTGTGCAACTGCTTCTCATCCAGTCACTCTAATTCATCAAGCCGCTTATCCTCTTGATCATCATTGTGCATTTGATCACAAATAGATACACGGATTGATGGAAATTAGAGTTCAATGGAAAAAACGAATTCCATTCCATATAGTAATGAGTATGGAGTAGCTTGGCTAGCGGTAAGTGATGTGGTTAAATATGTCCACAAGGCATGGATGAGTTTTTCTAGCCATGACTTCTTGTCTTTGTCCACCATTTTCTGGAGTATGTTAGATCTAGTCTTGTTAAAGGACTCTATATGTCTGTTGGCTGCCACATGGTAGTGGGATGAACGGTTGGCCTTCATACCATATTCCTAGTATAGTTTATCCAATTTGGCAGAGCAAAGGTTGGTGTCATTGACCACTAGTATTGTATAAGGGACCCTAAATCTGGTGATGATAATATTTTTCACGAATCTAATGATGCTTCTTGCCCTAACTTCTTTAAGGGGTGTAGCTTCTGCCCACTTGGAAAAGAAGTTAGTCGTAGTGAGAATATATTTGAATTGTTTGACCGTGGTGGGAGGATATGGTCCCACGACATCTATTTCCTAGATGGAGAATGGCCAGGAGTACTTTTCATAGTGAAGTAGCTCTGGGGGTGGATGAATGATGTTGTCATGAATTTGGAAGGAGTCACATTCCACGGTAAAGTTTAAGTAATCCCATGGCAAGGTGGGATAATAGTATCCAAGCCACTAAATATTATGACCAAGCTTGTATCTCGATTGATGTGCTCCACATACTCCAGCATGCACTTCATTAATGAAAGTATCAGTATCTTCTCCATCAATGCATCTGAGAAGGACTCCATCTAGGCCTCGCTAGTAGAGGAAGTTCCGCTGGCTCCTATCGCCATATTGGAAAAAATTGAATTTCCTTCTACATATTTCTTTCTTCTAACCATGTCCAATGGATGTTATCCATTTTAAAGGTAGTTCATAATGGTGGTCATCCATCCATTAGTGGGAGCATATGGCTCAGGGAAATGGATGAATTCATCGATTTATTCTCTCTTAGTTTGAATATACAGAAGAACCATTCGATGGTGAGAAATGATGATAATTGCATCATCCATTTCTGGGTCAAATAGGGCTGTGGCCACATTGGCAAACGCATCGGCCTGGTCATTTTGAGACCGGGGAATATTGTTCAATGTTGGTTCTGTGGGGAACTCTACCATTAACTCTCGGATGTGGTAAAACATGGGGATTAGCTCCTCCTTCTTAATGGCATAGCCACTATTGACTTTCTTGATGACCAGTTCTGAGTCGAGATTTACTTTAAGGTGCTGCACCTGCGTCTAGAGTGTGAGATCTTGACCTGCAATGATGGAATACTATTCTACCTCATTGTTTGTGCATCATTCTAACAGGATGAAGGAATATGGAAAAACTTCCTGCTTTGGAGATATGATTTTGACTCATAGCCCAACCTTTTTAAACTTGGGGTCTTCCATTATTTTACCCGTCGGGCTTCTGGATGCACCGTCAAAGTACCTTTCCCACGCTCGGGGATCCTCTTTCACAAAGAAGATGTCTTCTTCTTGATGTTCTACATCTGATGAGGCAGACTCAATCAAGGGATGATCTACCAGAAAATCGGCTAATGATTGACCCTTGATAGCTTTCTGAGGCACAAAACAGATGTCAAACTATTGCAGGATGACTACCGATCAGGATAGTCATCCGGTAAACACTAGATGGCTGAGGATGTAATTCAGATGATTACTACGCAAGATCATATGGACTTCATGATTCTGCAGATAATGTCACAACTTTTGGACCTTTGAAGACTAGAGCTGAACATCGATTCTTGATATTTGAATTTCGGGTCTCAACATCAATCATGGTTCAGATGAGGTAGTAAAGGCTGTTTTCACTGCCGACGTCATTCATTAGTGTGAGGAAGGCTCCTAGTGTCCACACTAAGGCCGACACATATAGGATATGTGGCCTTCCATCAACCGGTGGCATGGCAACTGGTGGAATCAAGAGGTACTTCTTGAGACTATTGAATGATTATTAGAAATAATATGTCCATTGGTAGGTTACTCCCTTCTTCACCAACTTAGTAAGGGGAAGACATTTTCCAGCGATGTTGTCTATAAAACGCTTGATATAGGCCATGTGTCCTTGGAGTCCCTTCAGCTCAGTGAGGTTGTGGGGATGTTGAAAACCAATGATAGCCTTTGGCTTCTCAGGGTTGATTTTGATTCCACAGTGGAGTAAAACGAAGCTGATAAATTTTTCTAAGGTAACCCCAAAGGCCCATTTCAAGGGGTTCATCTTCATGCTATATTTCTGATGTTTTCTAAATATGGTTTCATGGTCTGACATGTGATCTTAGCAATATCGTGATTTTACTACCGAGTCATCAACATAACATTCGAAGAAATTCCCAAGGAATTTCTTGAAAATGTGATGCATGGCATGTTGATATGTGGTGCCAGAGTTTTTCTAACTAAAGGGCATGACCTTGTAGAAAAATACTCTTTGGTGGCCCCTAAAGTGAGTGTATTCTTTATCTTCAGGGGAAATACTGATTTGATTATATCCAGAATAACCATCCATGAATGGGAGAGCCTCAAATCCATCTATCACATCGATCAATAGTTTGGTGATCGGGAATGGGAAATCAACTTTCAGGAAATTCCAATTAAGATCTCTAAAATCAATGCAGATGCAGATCTGGCAGTTCATCATTTTGACAGGGACTATTTTTTCCAACCAGATGAGATTTTGGACCTCCCAAATGAAGTCTTCTTGGATGAGCTTGTCGACTTCAGCCTCTATCTTGGTTGCATCTGTGGGGTGCGTCATTCTGGAGGCTTGCAGGCCAAGGGTGTGTGTCACCACCTCAGGATTGATTCCAAGAATTTTTGTGTAATTTTTGGAGAAAACACCTTGATTTTGTTTCAATAAAGAGGTATATACCTCTTGTTCCTCTAAATACATGGTTGCACTAATGAAAGTGGGTCTCTTGTGTTCTTCGGTACCCAGGATTATTTCCTATAGTTCATCAATAGTGGTAGAGATACCCTCTTCAAATGTAAGGGGGAATAACTAAGTTCTTCTTCCTATTCTTCCCCAAAATCCTCCTCCTAATATTCTTCTACCGAGGAGAGAGATATTCATTAGGGCTCTACAGATCTTGGAGGAAAGATGTCACGTAAAAGCTCTGTGGTGGAAGAAACTTCTTCTAAATTAATTGGTTGTTAGGAAATCTTCGGAGAGGGATCATCATGGGGGTGACAAGAATCTTGAACTTATTCCACTTCAGAGAGTGCTACATAGATATATAGAGATTCCATGGATGGGAGATGAGCACCATTACTTATGAATTCTTCCTTAGATTGATGGCCAGTAGGTGTTTCTGCATTGTCAGACTCGACTATCAAAACTGAGATAACGAGAATAGGTGAATACACATCCAGATTTAGATTTCTACTCTCAACATGGTTGATGGCCAACATGTAATCTTCACTAAGCTGCCTGAGGGGGTCTTTGAGAACCACTTCCAGACAATTTGGGGCAGGGACCCAATCAATACCCTCAATTGTAGATGTCTTCCCCTATTGGACATAAAATCTAGCATCAATGTAATTAGACTTAGAGATCTCAAAAGGGGACTTATCCACAATAAATGTTTTAATTTTTCAATTGAATCAATATTTGATACACTGGTAGTAGGAGGAAGGAATGAGCTTGTGTTGATTCCACCATGGCCTTCCAAACATGGCGTTGAATGTCGTGCTTTTCCAAACCACCAGGAACTCTGAATGGGCCACAAGGTTGCCAAAATGGGATCTAATCTTGATTTGTCCCACAGGTTTATGTTTTATCTTCTCATTACCTAGGAGATTTGTGTATGAGGCTGTCATATTATCCTCATAGTATCCAAACCTATGAAGTTTTCATAGTGGTAGAAGGTTGACACCGGAACCATTTTCGATGAAGACTTTCTAGACATCAACATCATTCAGTATGATAGAAACATTTAGGGTTTTAATGTGTCCATGCATGGTGGAAGCTTCATCAAGATTATTAAAGGAAATAACTACATTACATTCAACCGAGCTAGTATCTGTTTGATTAATCTCGATGGCAATGACTTCAGATTGAAATTCTAGTGGGATGAGCGGGGCTTCTATGAGTGCCTCTCTAAGGTCTGCTGACAATGTCAGGGCATCTAGGATTTATTACTTGGCTGGTACTGAGTCCATCTTCTTTAGGATGTCATACTTTTTATATAGAGGCTGGCATTTCTCCATTTCTGGGAGCAATTTAACGAGCTCATTAGGGGTTGGATCATGAGAGGAGGTTGAACCGGTCTTCGGGGAAAGATTTTGTGGTGCTTCTACATTATGAGTACCCGACCTGGTCGGTTTACCTATGCAAATTGGGTGGATAGACACTTGTTCCTCCCTTGATGGGTACTGTAGAATAATGGGGCCAGAGTGGCTTCACATGGGGGCATGGAAATATTATTTATTATGCTGGGTCGGTTGAAGGGGTCTCCCATGATTTTTTGCAATATTGACGGTTTGAGTTGTGGTATAACTGTAGGGTTTGTTCTGGCCATGACTGAGTCTTCCTTAGTATCCCCTAATTCTGTGATTCCTCCTTCTAGTACCCTGATTGGGTGTCAGGATCTCGAGTTCATAACTGTACTCTTCATCCAAGAATGGTTCCATTAAATGGATGATGTTGATGGAACCGAATATTATCTCCTCATTTGATGATAGATTAGCCTTATTGGCTGCCTATGATGGTTCTGTTTGGTGGGTTGGTGCTCGTTGTGTCATGCCGGAGGGCATGAAATCCAAAAGTGTCAAGGTTATATTTGGCCCAGTCACAGACTGATCCTCTTGTACATGCTTCTTCCCCCGCTGATTATGCATGAATGACCATCTTTTGGTGGTTTATGGGGTCTAGGATGGTGGTTGTGTTGCAATAGGAGTTGTAGGTGGCACAACTATTTGCTGTAATTGAGCTCAGAGTGTGCCACGAGCTCGGTTGATCATCTTCCTAGACATCCAAGCATCAAATTTCTACTTCATTTTGCAAACAACTATGTGCAACTCCTCCCCCTCATCTGGTTCAGTGGCAGAAACATAATCTACATGTTTCAGGGGCGGTCCTAACTTGACTTTCCCCGAGTCCACCATCCTTTGTATGAGGTCTTTGAATACAACGAATTCCTAGATACTGTATCCCAACATCCGATGGTAGGGACAATAATGAGGTTCGTTGTCGAGGCTGAAATCTTCAGGCTTTCTAGGATATGGTAATTGGAGCAAGTTTCAATTCATGGTGGCTATGAAATAGCCACTGACTTGGTTCTATCTGAATGAGTAAACTTTATTTCATCGTTCCTCAAATTGGTTTCGCGTCAGACATCATTGAACATCTCACCAGGGAAAAGGCGGTCGTTGATGCGTAAGAGGCCCTTGGCGATTTGGAAGAGGCCTAGGCAGTAAAGCAGGTTCAGGGGATGGAATTTTCATGATAGAGGATGCTTCATCTCTACCCGCTCTCTTTGCAAGAGCCAATGAGGCTATTCCAGACATGAGAATAGTCTGCTGCATGGAGTATTTTATTCTCTTGGCAATATCAGAAAAATACTTGAATATTGTGGTGAATTTCACTGGTATGAGTGGTGTTCTCAGCTCATCTTGGAGGTTGTTGATGCATATATCTAGAATATCATCCTCAAGCAGTGTCCTGTTTAGGTAGTATGTTATACCCTTCCATCTGGCTATGAATTTTAAGACACTCTCGTTCTCCCTTTGTGTGAAATTCATGAGGTCGCTAACCGTCATTTTGGGAATCGTTGGGATGAAGTGGTACATGAATAGATGCGAAAGATCATCCCAACCTTTTATTGACTAAGCAGGAAAACTTGTATTCTAGAAGAAGGAAGAACCATGTAACGTTTATACGAAGAATATGATTTTCACTACTTCTTGTTGTTCTTAAGTTCCCATCTAATGGTAGCAATAACACGTGTTGTGCATCAAATGTTGTTCTGGGTAACCTGGGCCATTGAATATAGGGAATACAGGGCTCCCAAAATTCGGTGGAGGTGGCGTGTTGCTCACCCAGTATGGGTAAGGCTTTCTCTCTGGCTGTATCATATCACCTTGGCCTTCTATTTCTTCCAATCATGCTGGCAGTGCTTCAATTGTGTTGGTGAGACCCTAGTTCACATGATGTTGGGCCTGATCTGGAACAAGTACAACCTAGGGTATTATTTGAGGTGTTGGATCTGCTAGTACCTGAGGCGCATATTCCATCGATTCTACCTTTAGAGGATTTAGATATACTCGCTCAAGATGATTCCTAAGTGGATGGAAGCCTTGGTATGCTCTTGAATCTATGTCCAGGTAGTTGGATGGGCCAGGTGACGCATTGGGTGGGGGAAATGACCATGCTTCGTTTGTCAGGGAAAGCCCTTGTTGTTGTGGCACACTTGCTGGAAGTGCATATTGTAACTCATCTTGGGGAACATACTTGACATGACAGGTCTTATAGAGTCGGTCGACATTAATACCCCTAATTCCGTCATTTCCTCCTCCTACAGAGTGAACCTCTCTTAGAGCATGAGAGGCTCATTTTTTTGAGAGAAGGAGATGGGTTGAAGAAAATATGGCCTTTGTTCCTATCTCAATTGGAGACTCACTGGGTATGTGGAGAGGGAATTTCTGGATTAGCAAGGTTTAGGGTGGCTCTTTGGTTCCAGGTGTGCATGCCTACTTGCTCATTGGGAATCACAACCTGAGCGGAACCATCTTCTCAGATTCATTAGTATTTTTATTGTCTTCGATGCCATCAATGGGGTTGACATCCACAATGTTGATAGATACATAATACGGGGTAGATGAGGTGTCATATTTCAAGTAAGAAGAGTACCTTCCACGACTCATACTAGTTTTACCCCTTTTGTCCCGAATTGTCATTGGGTCTCTTGACAAATGGTGGTGCGGTATGATCCTTGGCATGACCATATATAATGCATCCCTCTTGGAGGGGGTGATACATCAAAGGATGAGACTAGATAGGAACCTACTCTTCTGACTATCCTCCCCAAATGAGAGAATACTAATTCTTGTGGGGAAGGTTGTTGTTGTGGTAAAAATCCCCCCAGCCTTAGGAGAATGGGTTGGCCCTGGTCCTTGGGCATCACACCTCTTCCCAATTTTGTTGGTCTTATGGGTGCATTTATTGTTAAAAATTCCCGTAGCCATGCAGGCTGGGTTTGGTCCTGTAATGCTGCAGCTGCTACTGCTGTCACTTCCTTCCAGATCTCGCTTGCTCTAATTTGAAGGTGACCCATATCTGGTGTCGATTTCACCTATGAAATAATATTATCTAGAGAGGAAAGAACTGATCATTGATCAGCTTTTCCAAGGGGAGAAGCTTGTGGAAAGTTTATGTCAGCCTGATTCAAGAGTTTGTGAATAGATCACTCTCATCAGGATTGATGCTTTTGAGACTTACTCAAGGCCCGTTTCTTTTGGATGTGTCACCTCTCATGAATAGGGACTTCATCTAAATGTCATCTTGAAGTGATGGAATTTCAAGACCTTATTCCAAACAGGTTCTACTAGATGTGGAGTGGAGTGAAATGTGGAGCCCCATGTTCTCTCAATCCACGGATATGAACTCCCGTCGGGGTGTCATCATTATGGTGATGAAATTTTTACAGTGCATGGAGGTAGGATAACTCAAGGTCCCCTTCACACCTTTCTGATTGTGTTTGTTGAAACAAAAGAAGGGCTTTTATCTCAATGTGACACAAGAGCTATACTATTGTCTTGATAAGATCTTCAGACCCTTCATATGGTAGGAAGTTTAATTTCAACTTTAGAAGGTTTTTCCATATATTGAAGCGAATGTCATTTATACTTTCTTATAACAACTCTCTAGCTATGTCTAACTGAGAGGTGGACATGGTAAAATACATTACTAGTATATAATCCATGGGAAAATGTTTCCTCATGTGAAATACATCATCATCTGCCTCCTCTAGTGATTCCTCTACTTTACTAGCCCATCTGAGATGCTGTTTGATAGTATAATCAGAGGTAGCAGGGCTGGTAGGGATATAATCGTTATGTGGGCCGCTCCAGGGTTGCTCAAAGGATGAACATGGTCCCGAACCATCTTTTGATTGAAGAAGGATTTCATTCATAGTTGACTAAGAATTGTACATGCTCTATTCCATCCTTCTGAGTGCCTCAGCCTCTGAGGGATTTTCTGTACTTGATTCAGCAAGGGGAGGGCCTTCCTGTAAGTATGATATATCACCACTGGGAGGTCCCTCACATTTGTCATTGTAGTGGTGAGGACTACAATTTCATCTTGAAATATGACTGCCAAAACTAATTCCATAGTGCATACCCTTGGGAAGACCTTTAGAGTGGACTGTCGAAATGGGACGACCTTCTAGATGTACAAGGACATTGTGCAGAGGGCCTTCACAATGGCTGTCATGGGGGCGATGACTACCACCATTAAAGCTGTAGGGAGAAAACATGCGGGGTACATCTTCGGGAGGGCCCTCAGAATATACCCAAATAAGGGGAGGGCCTTAGAATTTCTTAACATCTTTGCGGGGAGGACCTATGCTATCCATGCTGTAATGGTGAGGACTACCATTATCGCTTGACCCCTCACTGCATAGAGGAATTTTTTAGTGCATACCCAGGGGAGGACCATCAGGGAGAACTAAAATAAGGGGAGGACCTTCTGGCTACATAGTTTTGTTATAGGGAGGGCCTTTACAACAAATTCCATCATGGTGAGGATGACCATCATGGTTTGAAATACAATGTTCACCCTGGGGAGTGCCTTTAGGACACACTGCAATAAGGGGAAGACATTCTAGCTGCATAGTGTTGTTACAGGGAGGGACTTTACAACAAATTCCATCATGGTGAGGATGACCATCGTGGTTTGACATTCGGTGTGCACCTTGGGGATGCCCTTTAAGACACACTTCTATAAGGGTAGGACTTTTCAATGGTTTCCATGATGGAGAGGACTACCGTCATAGCTGTTGTAGGGAGTATATCTGTGGGGTACACCTTGGGATGGTCCTTTAGAATGTACCACAATGAGGGGATGGCCTTCTCATTTCTTGACGTCTCTACAGGGAGGACTTCCACTATCACAGTGGGAGGAAGACCACCATAATATGATGTATAGATGCATGAAATGTCATTGAAACTCAATTCTTGGGGGGGGGGAATTAGGGATGGCCACGACAAGGGGAAGACCGTTTTTTAATGATGAGAGATCACTACGAGGAGAACCTTCATAGTTACGACTATGATGGTGAGGACTACCATCATAATATTTTTCCCACTCCACAAAATGTGTTTGCAGCATATACCTTTTGGAGGACCATCAGGGAAGACCACAACAAGTAGATGAACGTCTTGTTTCTTGATATTCTGGTCACACAGAGGGCTTCCATGACTCGAATCAAAAGATGAGATCTCGTGATTGATCATTATATTCCCATGAGGTAGCCCCTCAAGGGTGCTCATGGGAGGACCTTCAAAGCCAATGGTAGTGATATTGTGGGGATGACCTTTGAAACTGCTACTGCCGCTCCCATAGTATGGAAATGGGTTGGAAGGCTTCCAATTATTTGAGGATTGTTTGGCAGTGTTGAGAATCCAAGCTTCTAGATGAGCGAAGTCATGTACCCCATCTTTTTTTTCGACTACCTTTGGCACGTTTGAGGTTTTCTCTTACAGGCCGTGGGGACGGTCTGCTGTTTATAATGTTCATTGCCACTGGGTCCCTATCTAATTAGGTCTATTCATGTGGCCGAGATATGATGAAAGATATCTTGAGTTTTGGAAGGCATATATGCTTGCCCTGAAGCATCCACCATGATGGATGAGGGTCCCCCAATTGGAATGAGTGAGTATGCTCGATCTGGTTGACCTTGTATCATGAGATATAGTTGATGATCCTCCTAGGAGGAATCATAGAGAAAGTTCTACTCCGAGGTGTCTATCACGTCTCTTAGATGAGTCCCATGGATTGGGGAGATGGGCTCATGGACCCAAGTCATTGTTGTTTCTGTCGATGCAATTACATTATGTAATGTTTCCAAGATATGATATGGGATAGAAAACTGCTTCTCTATCATATCCAGGATATGTAGAGAGATATCCTTGGTTGGAACGGGCATAATGGATCATTCTTCTATTAGAGTAGTAATGTACTACTCCAATCCTCCAGTGGTTAATGGATACTGACGATTATCATGTGTTAGGGCAGGTGAACGAGCGAGCCCCTATACTAGGATATGACAGCTTAGTTATCCATTTTCCACCATGTCAGTACGACCGACTTTACATGCATCCATAGGAAGTTGGACCTACATATATATGTGTCCCACCATATCGAGTCGGTGGCCTCTGTAGGCAGGGAGACATGCCTTCCTGTTGATTGCCACCATATCGGGATGATAGGCATCATGAGCATCTCCGAGGAGCCGGTCATGATGGAAATGGATTTCTAGCAAATCTAGTTGGATGGCTTTGTGATCCTAGCCAGGGAGATGCATTTTCTGGGTAGGTGCCACCCAGTTTGGGCGAAGGGCTTGTCGAGGCTCAGTGGGGGTGCACGCCTACTCATGGGATGCGTCCATGTTAGGATGGAGGGATTTGGAAGAGTGGAAAATTACATGGGCCTACCTGAGATATGTCTCAGTGTCTAACCATCATAGTTCTTCCTCAGGAACGAGGGTGAAAACCTCTTCCTGTTTGTATATTCTCATCCCTAGGCGGACGATCCAATGGGTCGGAGCTCAGGGAGTGTGGGTGTGGATCCTCAGGGTGGTTTCCTCTTTAGAGTGAGGATACGAGGTCGTATTATAGTTGGGGCGATGTCTTCCAGGAGTAGAACACCCTTCTGGTGGGGATGAATTCATCAGCATCAACTTGATCCACCTCCATAATATAAGGGAGGTATTCATTGTATTGTTCTAACGAAAAGCTCCTGAAATAGTTCGAGACGGTTTAAGGGGCCTCCTAGATCATCTCCCATGGTCGCTGCTGGGAAAGCAGCTGATGGGATAATGATTACTGAAGGGTGTACATAGCTACCTCCACAGTCTGGATCATACAGTTCAGGTGGTAATCTTCGATCAGTGCATCCGAGACCCAGCATTGAAGACGTTGGGTGGGTGATGGGGTCCTTTTCCAATTGAGAGGACCATTCTACACATTGATCATCATGTGTGTCTGTAAAGGTCCTCCCCATGATGATATATCATGACGACGCACACAAAGTTTGGTTCTGTTGTCGGGGAGGGATTTGGTTCTTAGTGCGTGTTTTTGATAAGATTTTTTTAAAATTTTTGGAATATTTTTTTATCTTCTACCTTTACCTATATCTATGTGTTCTTAATTATTTATTATTTAGGTTTTGTGCATGATTTGTTCTAATCTGGGAGATTTACCACATTTTGAACCATAACCGGAGAGGATCTTACGTCAGCGGCCCCAAGATGCACAAGAAAACAATTTTAAGGAGGACACACCACAACATGAGACTGATCTAAACCCCTCTTCTTCTGAAACCAAATTAGAATATGAAACTAGTGAGTATAAAATGGATGAAAACAATCGAACACTAAAACAACTAACCTTGCTGGATATTGATATCCAGCCGACATATATTGAAATACAAGGCGAGGCCCCCAATTTTGAACTGAAATCTGTTTTAATTCATTTATTACCAATATTTCATGGACTAATGGGAGAGAAAACAGATAAACACTTAAACAAATTTCATATTGTGTGTTCAAGTTTAAAACTTTCTAATGTGGATGAAGAATATGTAAATCTCAGAGCAATCACATTTTCATTAGAAGACACTGAAAATTATTGTCTTTACTTTGTTAATTCACCAATTAGAGGCTGGGCGGACCTGAAATGCATTTTTCTTGAAAAATATTTCCCTGAATCCTAAACAGGAGCAATAAGGAATGAAATTTGAGGTATAAAGAATTCATAAGGGAAAAAATTACATGAATACTGAGAACGTTTTTAAAAGGTTATGTTCATGTTTCCCACAAAACAAAATAAGTGATGAACTATTAATGCAGTATTTTTATGAGGGTTTAATTCCAATTGATTAGAACAGGATTGATGATCCTGCAGGTTGTCCACTAGTAGATAAAACCCCGATCGCTACAAGAACCCTGATTTAGAACATGGAACAAAACACTAATCAATTTGGTTCAAGGTACAGTTTACCCATTCGCGGTGTCCATAAGGTGCAATGTACCAAATTCAGGAGGAAGGTGGATACAATGTTTGAAGTGGTAAGTACCCTTATTTGAAAAAAATTCTCTTTCCCAAGGGAAATCCAAATATCCTCCTCCCATCCATTGTTGTATATGTTCTTATGAAACCCAAAACTCTAATCAATTCCGTCAAATACGAGAAACATATAAGAGTTGTGAGGAAATATTTCCAGGTCGCCCCTATAACCATCCCTTTTGGAAAGAACCATACTATCCATCCAATACTAGGTGGAATGACAACCAATCCTATAGGAAGGGGGGGTATTCAAACCATCCCATTCAACCATGAAAATAACATGGAAAGAGTAGTCATCCACCACTACCACCCATAAATCCTTAAACACCACAAAGTACTTTCCAAAAATCCCCTCCAAAACCTAAGCCTAGCAAAGAAGAAACGATGAAACACATGGCTTCCAACAATGCTTAATTCCAACAAACCACCTTGGCTGCCCTATAAGACCTCAAAACCCAATTAATCTAACTTGCAAACTCGGTGTGGGGAATTCAATTTCATGGGATGAGTAAACTACCAAATCCTCCAGTAGTTAACCCTATGTATAAGGGAAATGTTAGTTCTATTGCCCTTATGAGTTGATAAAACATAAAAACAACTGAATCATTCATTAGAGTCATCCCCTCTTGAGAAAAACTCTATCCCATCGTTTACAAATGGTTCAAGAGAAGAAAGTCCTTTTCTTGAGAGAATCCATTCCAATGGAAAGAGTATATATGTTGATGAGTCTCCTAGCCAACCCATTTCACTTCTATTTCCCCCAAGGAAAACCCAACCTCAGTAAAAAACGGAAACTTAACTAGATAAAGAAATATTAGAAACATTCAAAAAAGTGTAATTAAACATCTCCTTGATTGATGCTATGAAACAAATTCCATGATATGTAATGTTTCTAAAGGATATGTGTACACATCGAAGGAAACTTTGTGGATATGAAAATGTGAGCTTAGGGAGGAACATATCAGTATTGATAGATCCATCACTTCCCACCAAGTGAAACGATCCTAGGGAAGTCACGATTACATGCACCATAGGGGAGTATTCATTTTCCAATTCCATGCTTAAATTAGGTGCTTCGATAAATATGATTCCTCACTCCATTTACTCTACATTATAGGGCAGGGAACTGAATCCCACTTGAATTGTTGTTCAACTAGCCAACTGGAGTACCGCACACCCCTATTGTATGTTAGAGGATGTTCTTATCGGGGTGATAAATTTAAAATTTTCTACTGATTTTTATATGATTATAATGGAAGATGATAGTATGAATAGACATACCTTGATTATATTGTGCTAACTTTTTTTAAAATAGATAAAACCATAATTAATGTCCATAATGGTACATTATATATGAAATTTGGGGGTGAAATAGTCTATTTTGACATCCTTGATTCCATGAAGCACCCCTAAGAAGAACATTCACCCTCTCTATTATTTCAATTGATGTACTCCCTACCCCTGAAAAAATAACATTTATTTTCCTTGATCCCCTTTCTGAGTATTCATCATTTATTGAAATTCTAGGAAATGATTCATGAAATGATTATTGTAGTGGATTAGAAAAATGTCAGGCATGTTTATTAATTGATGATTTCTTGAACACTGAGGATCCAATAAACATTGATGATAAAACTAATCTTGTAAAATCTTATTACTCATTTGAGGATAGTACCACAGAGAAGATAGATTAGATTAGCGATCTCTTACATTCACACACACTCTCATCAATCCAAAATCCACCTGAATTAGAACTAAAACAACTACCTCAGGATATAAAATATTCATATATTGAGAATGGAAATAAGTTTCCCGTCATTATTTCTATTTCACTCCCTCCCAAGCATGAATTGTGACTGCTTGAACCTTTGAGAGAGTACAAACAAGCATTAGGATGGACAGGATCAGAAATTACTCGTATTAGAACATCAATTTACACACATCATATTTTATTAAATGATGAGGCTAAACAAATGAGGGAATAACAACGTCAACTGAACTCAAACCTTCTATAAGTTGTGAAAAAGTAATTAATAAATTTATTTGTTTCGGGAATCATTGACCCCATCATTGATAGCCAATGGGTCATTCCTATTCATCTAGTTCCTAAAAAGACTGGCCTTACAGTAATCGAAAAAGAAAACATGAATTGGTTCCAATTCATGTGAAGAATAGTTGGAGGGTCTACATAGACTATCGCCAACTAAACCAACACACTAGGAAAGACCATTTTCCTTTGAAATTAATTAACCAAATGCTAGAGTGGATAGTGGGTAAGTCCCACTACTATTTTTTGATGGGTATTCTGGATAATTTTGATCCATATTGACCTAGATGATCAGAAAGAGACCACCTTTACTTACCCCTTTGCACATTTTCATATATGAGGATGCCATTTGATGTGTGTAATCCTCGAAGTACTTTCTAGTGATGTATGGTTAGTATTTTCGTTAAATCACTTGGAAAATTGAATGGAAGTTTCCATGAATGATTTCACTGTTTATGGCTCATCATTTGATGAATGATTGTGTAGGCTTGCTTTAGTCCTACATCGTTGTATTGAAAATAATCTTGTATTAAATTATTAGAAATTTCATTTCCGGGTGAGAAAAGGTATTGTTTTGGGGAATGTCATTTCTAGGGATGGTATCCAAGTAGATAAATCAAAACGAGATGTCATTTATTCCCTACCAATCCCGAAAATTGTATGTGATGTGCGGTCCTTCCTAGGTCATGCAAGATTTTACCATCATTTCATTACAGATATTAGGAGGATTGCACTCCCCCTATATTTGTTACTCCAAAAAGAAATAGAATTTGTTTTTGATAATGAATGTGAGTATTCTTTTAATAAGTTAAAATGGAGTCTCACATCACCCCCAGTAATCCAACCACCACGGTGGGATTTACCATTTGAGATCATGTGTTACACCTCTAACTATTCAGTTGGGGCAGTCTTCTCACCATGGGTCATTTGGGATCTACATTTCATAGCCTATACCTCACGTACCTTAGAACCTCCACAAGAAAACTACACTATATCTGAAAAAGAATTCCTATTTATTGTGTTTTCCTTGGACAAATTCATGTCACACATTTTGGGTTCAAAATGCATTGTGTTCTCAGATCATGCAACCCTCCAATATCTATCAATGAAACCAAAATCCAAACCACGTCACATTCAATGGATTCTATTCTTGTAGGAATTAAATTTATAAATTAGAGAAAACAAGGAGTAAAGAATGTGGTGGATGACAATATCATTAGGATACACCCATCCAAAAACATTGACTCATCCCCCTATATTCCCCTAAATGACATGTTTCCTGATGGGAAAGCGTACCGAGTCCAAGATTTTATTACTTGGAATGATAAAATTGTGAATTATATGGCAACATCATGAATTCCTACAGATTTCAACAAAAACTAGGATGATTTTATAAAAATGAGTCTCTTTTGTACATTTAGAATGACCCCTACCTTTGGTGCAACTGTAGTGATCAATTCCTTAGGCATTGTGTTCCTGATAGTGAATTTCAGTCCGTCCATAGGTTCTGCCACACTCATTCTTGTGGGGGGCACTTTGGTCCCCAACAGACTGCTCACAAGGTCCTCAATTATGGTCACATTTGGCCCACATTGTTTCAAGATGCCCATGACTTATCTAAATCATGCCCTTGATTTCAAATAATGGGAAATGTATCTAAATAAAATGAGATTCCACAAAAACCCTTGATCTCCCATGGAATATTCAATTTTTGGAGCTTTGACATTATGGGACCATTCCCCAATTTATTTGGTAACCTATACATTCTATTGGCAGTGGATTATGTTTCAAAAAGGGTATAGGCACGAGCTATAAGCACGATGATTCTAAAGTTGTTGTAGAATTTTTGAGAACCGAAATATTCTATAGGTTTGGATTACCTAGGTTCATCACCAGTGACCGGGGTTCTCATTTCTACAACCAAACAATGAAATCACTTTTGCATTGGTATAGGGTCGATCATCTAGTGTCTACTGCATATCACACATAGACCAATGGTCAAGACGAGGTGTCAAATAGAGAGGTAAAACAAATTCTTGAAAAATAGTTCATCCCCATAAGAAATATTTGAGTCTTAGACTTCATTATTCAATATGGCCTTACCATACTACTTTTATGAATCCCATTGGCATGTCACCAAATCAACTGCTGTTTGGAAAGAGTTTTCACCTCCCTGTTGAGATTGAGCATCGATCCTACTGGGCCATCAAAAAATGAAATTATAATATTTCTAGTGCAGGTGCTCAAAGGAAGTAGTAGATTCAGGAGTTATAAGAAAGTAGAAGAGATGCATATGATAACTATAGGATTAATAAGGAGCGTACCAAGGCTTTCCAGAACCATCTAATCCTTCATCATTAGTTACACATTGGAAAGAAGTTTCTCCACAATAATGCAAGGCTGAAGATTCATCCATGTAAGCTTCATTCTCGCGGGTTTGGACCATACACTATTACTAATGTCTCTTCATTTTGTGTTATCCAGGTTCAAAATGAAGAAACCCAGTAAACCTTCACAGTTAATGGGCAGAGACTAAAGCACTTCCATGCATCCCTTCAATAGTCCCCAATAGAGGAACTCCATGTTCAATAAAATTTTTTTGAATGACACTCACTAGGTTTTATCCTTCCTTTCCACATTATATTTTCTTACAGTGAGGACACTACAAACATTATTTGTGGGGGGACAGGGATATTCCTATGTTAGTTATAAATTTTCATCACCTTTCTTCATTTTTTTATTTATCTTAATTGTATTTTTACATTCCCCATTCCCTCACCCTCAGTTTTTTGCCATAATATTACTTTTTAATGCCCACTTTATCATGGAAAATGATTCCCATTTAATCAAGGATTTTTTTGAAAATGCATGTGGAATGTCTATATTTCATGCAGTTTTTAGATTCAAAACAAAATCTGATGAAATGTGCATTTATGTAAGAATTAAATGACATGGTGTGGCTTTATTTTGAAGTTAAGTTTTTTTTGTCGATGATATAAATGGTTATATCATTTTGAATCTTTTGAGAATAATGGTTCCTTTTTTGTGAATAGTTTAAGGGAATATTGGGTCATTTAATCTCTCCACATATGTTTTCACCCAAACATGAAATGTGATAATTTCTTACTTCTTGGAAGATAAATATAAGTTAGGTTGTTTTTATCTACTTTTCAAAATCATTTTCCATACATTCATTCCTTATCAGATCTATTTCATTACTGTACCAGATTGACCTATGCGTATGTACCTGTTATCCGACAATTGTATGACCTAAAAGAAAAAAAAGGGGTTTTATATTGGGAAGGTCAAAACCACCCATCCTTAAATTTTTATCTTTTTATAACTATTACAATTAGTGTTTTGAGAAGATCAAACAAGGGTGGGGAGAAGTGTGTGAGATTTTTTTTCATGTTTTACTTTTGAAAAAAAATAATAAATGAGGGGAGTGATGAAATGTACAAAGTATAGGGATATCTATGTTAAGAGATTATGGTTTGAATTCTGGGAATAATTAATTGAGTAAATCTTGAAATTTTATTGCAATGTATGTGGGTAATCATCGGTGGGAAGGAACTTATTAGTTGACGATTATTGAAATAACTTATATTTACTCGATAAAAAGTGTAAATATTAGCCTGAAATGGTTTTTACAGACACATGGAGAATTATTTACATGATTAAGTTTTTATTTATTTTATTTCATTGGTATCATGCATCTTTTGGAATTTTATTTGGATAGATGTTTTGAGACGTCTTTTTCAATGATCATTGAGAATAACTCTCGGTGTGATTTTTTAATTGATCACATTTCTATTAGGAATTAAATTTACTTTCAATGTTAAATATTCATGATTTTGGTAATATCTACATGGATAATTTTTAAAAATGTAACTTTTCCTAGGAGTGAAAATGTTTAGGTGTGGGGGTGTGATCATACAATGATTCAATATGTAATTTTCACCCTAACAACATTGTATTAAATTGAATTTGAATTGTAAATTCCAAATATAATAACAAAATGATATTCATGTTTGATTCATATATTTTATATTTATCACTATGAAAAATGGAAAATTTACTTTTTTTAATAATATCATTGATGGTGGAGGTGATTTGGAGGACCCATAATGAAGTCCAAAAAATATGGGCCAAACTGCGCAGGATCCAGGAACACTAGTGGATTAATACACACACATTTACTAGATAGTTCATCCAAATGAGCTGAAATTTTGTGAGCTGATCCAAAATTTAATACGATACATTTTATCTCAAGAATCCTAATCTATATTTTCCTTCTAATGGGCCCATCCGAACTGATCTGTCCAAGACACTAAATATGCACCAAGTCAAAACTAGCGTTCTGTAATATGTCAATATCAAGAGATGTGATTGTAAAAATTATGCCTAACCATTTGTGGTGATATTCAAGATGTTGGGAAAAAACATTATAGTTTTTTAAAGAGGGATAGTCGACTGTATAGTAGCCAAAAACCATACTTCCAGTGGTTTATGAAAATATGGGTGCCAAAAAACACTTCCCATTTTGGATATAAAAAGACATCTTGGGCACCCCATTTGGATGTTTGAACCAGAAGTGAAGCTCTGTCATTTTGTAGTCCTAGAGGAGTCTCCTACTTATCCTTGTATTTTTGGAGGCCCCTATCTTCATAGGGGGATCAATAATGAAGAATGAGTTCCATCTGAACTTCCTCCTCCTCCCGATGTCGAGCAAAGCGGTGGGGGATAATTGCAACAGAGATACACACTTGAAGAGGGAGTTATAACACCTTATAATCTACTATTTTTGATTAACTTTTGTGTGAATTTTTTCACTTATGTTTAAAATTTATATTCTTATTCTAAGAATGCATTGATTTGTCTTAATTAGGTGAAACATTTCTCATTTCAATACCGATTGGGTTGAGAATCTATTGGGAATCTTGGGTTGTTCCTATTGGACAACACAAGAATCCTCTCTCTCTCATACGTACATCAAATTTCAGTATGTTTTTGGTAGAACCCACTCTATTCTTGTGGTTCAATCCTTTAAAACTTGATTGTTGTTTCAATGGGTGGTTCTTTGAGCATCATTTTAAGAGGAAAGAGGGGAACTAAGATCTTGGTTAATGCTCAACCAAAGGATTACACTAAAACCTAATAATCAATTATTAATGAGGAACTATTCATGTTCTATAGTAACTTATCAAAGATCACTTAATTATCTTATATTTTTTCAAAATACACTTTCCCTTTGAACTTTACAACTCTTTATGTTAAGTTATATTCTTAATATTTATTATAAAAATCACTCCTCTTTTGTTCTTGTTATCAAAAATACACACTCAAAACCTATAAATGCTCCTTGAGAGATGAACTTGGGTCTGAACTAGATTATAAATCAACCATAAAAACATAATCAATTTGATGCGTCATGAAAACGTGGCCACCACACCAATCTTGAATACTCCTTATAGAAGGGCTCCAATTGAGTTGCTGGAATTGAAGAAGACAATCCAAGTAAACCTTGACAATTGATTCATTCAGCTAAATGTGTCACCTTGGGGTGCACCAATTATTTTAGTGAGAAATATATATTGTTAAATGAGAATCACCATTTTTTATTAGGAGTTGAAAAAGATCACAATTAATAACAAGTATCCTCTTCCCTATATTGATGACTTGTTTGATAAACTATGCGGAGATCAATACTTCTCCAAAGATTGAACATTATTAAGGATATCATCAATCGAGGGTCATGAAGGAGGATATACCTATGATGCTATTCATTACGAGTTATTGACACTATTAATATATAGTGATGCCTTTTAGACTTACTAACAACACTTCTATCTTCTTCGATTTAATGAATAAAATCATTATAGATTACCTCAATCAGATTTTGGTAGACATTATAGAGTACATTCATATATATTCAAAAATAAAATAAGTGTATAAATATCATTTTATAATTATAATAAATACCCTTAGTGTTGTGAAAAAATCCCTCAATGTATCATTGAAGAATTTCTTAGGAGATTGTGTTTATTGGAAAAGTGGCGCTCTATGTTGTGTTTGGTGACAAAGCAGACCACTGTGTTCAAATATATTGAAAATGGGAATTTACATAGTGAGTTGTTGCATCCAAGGGATGTTGTAAACAATCCATCGTTGATTGAAGAACCTTGAAAAAGGAATTAATTATTTGGAGGTTGTCTAAAAAGAGTGGATATAAGGTGTCTCCATTTTCCAGTGTTTGCCAAATTTTTGGTCCCCAAAATCAACAAATGAAAAAAAATTGTTTTTGGAAAAGTTACATGCATGCTAGTGTCTTATAGGCATGAAAACATGCGCTCCATAATTTTTAAAGATTAGAACATCAAAATATGGAAAAAGAAAATAGGGGTTCCCATGTTTTATTTTGGGAGTGTAAGGCAACTAGGGCAACGTAGGCTCGAGTGACGGGACTTGCACACTGGGAGGAGACTTGCACGCAGCGCACAGGGTGTCCAAAATGCGTATAAATAGAGGTCCACAGCACCTATATGTGGAATGAGTTCAACACATAGATAAAATTAGATCTCCAGTCTCACAAATAGTTTTGGTGAACGGAGTGTTGCACAAGTGGTTATGTGACCCTTGTGCTCTAGTCTTGTAGAAGCATGCTGATCCATAAAAAAGAATGTTGGGCATTAGAGGAGCGCACGAAGCATAGAGAATCACACCAGTCACCATAGGGATATGAAAATGTTGGATAATTTCCCATTAGCATCGGTGCAATGTGATATTAATCTTTGGGTGAAAGTTGGTTGTCTATAGAGCATCTACTTATTGAAAATGATGAATTCATTTGTGATAATGAAGGGACCTACAAGTCTTTAAAGTATGAGTGGATCTTCTGAAGAAGCAGTGAGCATACATCAGTTGAGAGAGCGGTGAGTTGTCAAATTGTGATTGGTTGTAAACTAGAAGGGACAGTGAGTCTACTTCAAATAATGTAAAAAACAGTGTTCTTATAGTGGATTTGGTACATACGAACATCTCCAGTGTATTCTCTTGGGACATAGCCCAATGAGGGTGAACCAATTAAAAACTGATGTGTATTATTCATGATTTAATTTATGATTATACTTTTCTATGGGAAGGATAGAAAAGAGCCTTTTCTTTAATAGAAAAAAATGATCCAAAGGGGAAGAGGATTAAATCTATCATACCCTGATTCGCCCTCCTCTCATGGTATTTGGCGTCGCGGGACTAACACTAAGGAATGAGAATCTGAATGAAAAATTTTAAATGTATGGATTTATGCTACAAAAGGATTCATTTTTTTGTCACATTATCTCATGATATGGTATAAGAGTAGTTCCAGCAATGATGGAGGATATTGAATGTTGGAAAAAACCATACATAATGACTAAGATACATATCATTCATGTTTAGTAAGATATTATCAAATATTTTTGTGCCATTTTTAATGACTGTCTAATCCTTTGACCAAGTTAACTCATTAGGGTGAAAGTTACTCTGGACAAATGAATGTTACAAAAATTTCAAGGAATTTAAAAGAATATGGGTCAACACACCTGTGGTTAAATTACCCTATAGTGGATAATGCTTTTTAATCATTAGTGATACATACAATAATGGATTGGGATGTGTTCTTAAGAAGAATAAAATGGTTCTTGATTATGCCTCGTGCTGGTTAAAGATTCATGAGCACATTTTCCAAACACCTAATTTGGAGTTAGCAGTGGTAATTTGTGAAATAAATATATTGGGTTTGTGTCATTATGGAGAAAATTATGATATATATAATTACCATAAAAGTCTGAAATATGTATTCACATAGAAGGAGTTGAACATATACCAAAGAAGATGGTTAGAGTTGATAAAGTATTATGATTTCTCAAAACATTGCCACCCTGGGAAGCGGAAAAGGTGGCCGATACTTTGAGTCTGATGAATCATGCTAGATACTCGATGAAGAGGATCATAAAAGATAAAATATTTCTATATATGAAAAGGATGGATCTAGAAATCATGAAGGAATAGGAAAACAACATATCTCTATAAAATTAATGTTCAAAACTCTATCAAAGTGAAGATTAAGGAGGCGTATGTAGAGACCCGAAGCTTAACGTACATAGACATTACATTACTTTTGCGTAATACTAATTACATAACAAAAACACACACACAAGGACCGTAATAGTTTAGTGTCTTTGGAAACTCGGAATATAATCTTCTAATCATGGTGAAAGATCTTCAACATCTCCCCTAAAAATATTCCTTTTTTTAAACCTAAATCCTTTCTTTATTTCCTAATGAAAATAAAACATAAAAGGGTGAGCTCAAATGCTCAGTAAGGGTAAATAAAAGAAATATCGAATACGTCATATTCATAAGAACATATCTTTTGGAAATCATAACCTGCAATAGAGATCATAATTTCATAACATGGGATAAATAATATTAGTGAAATGTAATCCCAATAATCATAACTTAAAACATGAAACTTTGTTGCATACACACATAATCATAGATAATCATTTCTTATTAGTCAAGAGTCATTTCCAAGACTATCTTAGTGGACAAAGTCCGTTTCTGAACCGAGTTACCCTCGTTTCAGTCCTGCTTCACTAAACATGTATAACCTACCGTTCCATCCATTCCTATCTCATGAGATATAAAATATTTACCCAATGCATTGGAGGTAGATATAGGTCCCACCCATCTCATAATTATACCATTCTTATGTGTGCCACAAAATCATTAATCATACATCATTGCATAACCCATGTAATAAAAATGGGAATCTTAAACATCGTGACATCATCAAACAATTCAAATAAGATAAAGGAATTCATAAAAATAATTCCATCACAACATAATAAAATCAATTTAATAATAGAGATATAAATATAACCCTATATTATCTTAGATGGAAAATAATTTTGATAAAACACTTTAACTCCATTCTTGAGGAAAATATCCTTTCAAATTCAAAAACATTTTCCTTTCTTAAAATGTCATTAAATTTTTAATCTAAAAGAAGTTGGTTAAAAATAAACTTGAAAACCTATAAAGGAAGCTTCTTGGAAATAATGCTTTAAAAATACATTCATTCTGTATAAGTTAAAAAAACATTCTTCTTACTTTTGTCGGAAAAGTCAAAAAGTCACTCGTACGAAAAACGACAAATGATTCCTTTCATATCTTTTACTAAAAACTCACCGAAGGGTAAAATTGGATTTAAAAAATTGTATGTGGATGAAAATAATATTAAATATTGAGGAAACATGGATGTGGATGATAAAATACACCCCAGTAAATGGAAAAGTAAAAACAATCTCGGATAAAAATGAGATTGTGATATTTCCCTTACCTTATGTATGATATGCTTTGTACGTAACCAAACCTCCTGTATAATGATATAAATAATTTCATTAACTTATTACAGAATCATATTCATTTTTATGATGTCATATATGGTTCACTTATGACTTTATATTACCCGTTCTTTTGTAAATTCCATGTTAAAAAAGCGTTTTGGGTAAAATCGTTTCATTTATCGTAGGTGTTTGGACTTGTTGTTCTTGACATTATTATTAATTATATCATGATTTACTTACTTCCAGAATATAAAACATGATTTATATATCATATATATTCAGTATATATATATATATATAATAGATAGATAAATGAAATGAAACACACCGTTCATGGAGACGGTAGTCCGTACGTACGCATGAACGCTGTTTTCCTTTCTTTATTGTCTTGAATGGATGTAAGTAGATGACATACATATATATATATACATAAATCCAGAAGATTTACCATGTCATATATTTCATTATTATTCATTATATATACTTTATAATCATTCTGGAATGGTTAACATGGATAATGAATCTCATCGCGTCGTGGAGACGGTAGTCCGTACGTACGCACGAGCGATGATATCATTCCCATGGTCGTGGAATTGTGGTGAAGTGTATGTATACTATTTCAGTATCAATATCTCTTTATAATATTCATATATAGTTACTCATTACACCATTATACCCATCCAATTAAGGTGGTGGCGGAAAATAGATTACACCACGGCGTGGAGACGGTATTCCGTACGTACGCACGCGCGGTGATTTCCTTTTTCCGTAGGTCAGATATAAGGTTAATTAGATTTGTTTCATATTTATAATAACATATCAGTATATAAAAAATACTTATGTTATTTCTTTACCATGAAACAACTAAAAAAGAATAAGTTGAAGAAGAAAGAAATTGGAAAAGATCGGTAATGGATATTACCTCTTTTTGACGCGCCTTCACTTAACCTCCACTTAATGAACTAAGGATGGTCATTGAAGAAGACCAGGACCTCTAGGATGATACTAGGGAAGTGGATAAGAGATTTTGGCAGGGGTTGGACGAGCTTGAATTCTCAAATTGGTGTGAGGATGAGAGGGAGGAGGTGCCCTTTTATAAGTGACGAGAGGGGCACCTTAGGAAAATCTCAAAATATTATTTTATATTAAGGTCAAATTCGGTTTATAATGATTACAAAGGGTTATATTTCGAAGCTAAAGTGGGGCTGGGTCGAACTACTCTCATACAATAGGATTTAGACAAGTTTAGGTTATTATTTTAACCTTATCAACTAGATTTAAGTCTAAGTTAAATAATTTAACTTTTACCGTGTCTTTTTGTTTTCTTACACTATATGGTTAATAACCTTACCATAACAAGACAAACAAACCCCAAGTTTCTTATTATTAATATATATATTTTTATCTAAGTAATATGTATGAACCTTAGATTTTTAGGAATTAAATAACAATTACTAATATAATATTTGTTTTAAAAACTAATTTATGTCAATTTTGACACTATTTGGTACATGATTTTTATGAAATTCATAAAAGAATGATAAGTTCTAAAAACGTTACTTAAATAAACACTAACATGACATATTAACCTAGAAAATTAGTGTAAGTCATAAAAAGTTTCAAATTACATTTATTTGGGCATTTATAACATCAATTATGTCAACATTTCATTAATAAGACAATTACTGCATCATCTTTGTGTCATAATAAATGATAATTATTTAATCCCTAAAAATTCTAAATAAATTCCTATGATGTCTATAATTGTATTTTATTTCTAGATACTATTCAAGTTCGAAGTTTCATGAAGTTTTTCACTAAATTAAAATTATTATACTTATAAGATTTAAGAAAGTGACATGTTGTCACATTCTTTGGTTTTAATAATAATTAAATTATTTTCATGGACAAAAATACATTAAATGAATCTAATCCGACCCTTAGGTGATATGGGTCTTCTTGTAGTCATCCAATAGGATTTTAACATGTGTTAGGGTAATTTTATAATATTATATTTACCCTTAATTACCCGATTTACCTTTAACTATGGTAAATAAAATTTACCATAGTTACTATTCGTAATTCCAAAAATAAAAAGTAGCTTATTAACATAATTTGTATCCACTGATTTCAAATATGGAATCCATTTTTCCAAATTCAATAAACAAAAGTTGCAGAAATTAAATTAAAATTAATCCCGTTGTCGAAAGAAAACGAGTTTTCTTTAAAACATTGCAAAAGATTGAATTGATTTAACCTACGAAATCAAGGTAAAATCAATGATAATGACATAAATTATATTAAAAGGTAAAAATATATTCTATTTATACTTTAAAACCATTCAATATTATAATTTAACCACATAATATATTACGATGAAAAAAGTTGTTTTTAATTAAAATATAGCGTGTTTTTACTATTCATTAAAATATGAAAGTCATCAGAATAAAATGAAAATTTTATCCAAAGTAAATTTTTATTTCTTGATTCCAAAGAATAATTTTATTTTGTCAAATGGAACTTATAAACATGTCAAAAACTAGATTTAAAGTGGGTGCGCCATCAAAAGGCGGCAAAACTGCATTTTTTGAAAAATACTTATTTTACTCGAAAAATTAATTTTGTTCTTATACCATGTTCTAGAAAATGTGTAAGATGAATAATAATGTCATAAAATTAAAAATTTAGTTAACACTATTCATAATGTCTAGTTCATAACAATATTATAATAATATATCGTTGTTTAGTAAATCCTGGTATTGCGTACAACACACACTATCGAGGAAGGTCGCGATTGTGTGTAATGAAAGCCAAGTCAGGGTTGTGTGTTGTGCACGACTCCTTTGTTGTTACATATAATATAATCCAACCATATTTTATTTATACATTGAATATATATATATATATATATATACAGTCAGTGTTGCATAGAATAACTTCTATCAAATGAACTTGAAATTGTGCGTAACAAGAGCCAAGAAAAGTGTTGCGTATACTGCAAGCTAATATGGTGATGCATATAGCGCAAGATAATCTTGGTGTGTCGTAAAATAGAAGATATGAATGAAATTAAAAAGAATGTACCTTATAAAATCTCAGGTTGTTATATTCTACCCCCCTTAAAATGAATTTCTCCGTTGAAATTCATCGGGGTTATAAACGGTTTACTATTAGAAAGTTTCTATAATAGAAACCCACATCGTAAAAAGGAATACCAAAACCAATATTTAAAAACAAAAGTATGAAACGTAACGGTTACCCAAATAAACTAATCACTGGGTTTCCACATAGGTGAAAATATGGATATGGAAGAGAAATCTAACGATCACGTTCTGATGGAGAGTGGTAGAGAACGTGGCTATGAAAAAGACCACAATCACAAAGCCATAGATTTTTGATTATCTAAGGTACTATATGATTCATCAGATATACGGGTAGTAGGACAACATTTTGGGTTTTTCAAGATCATTTCTCTAAAGTTGATGAAATTAGAATTAGAAGAAATACATTCATGATTTTGGTATAGTCTCACCGTTTGTCATTCATTGGACAATTTCCACTTCATATCTTAAAGAAAGAAAGTTGAATTTTTCATTCCTGATGTGTTAGCAGATCATGTGATAGAATGATTGGTCATTCCATCTGTCTCAAACAAAAGGTTATAAAAGTTATCAAAAAAAATACATAAGTCCATCTATAGTGAGATTAATCTTATATAGTTTCTAAAATGGACTTATACTTCATATATCATACTCCTTAATATAATAAAACTAGTTTCTACTAAACAGGGACT
The DNA here is from genome assembly GCA_963277665.1 of Viscum album. NCBI lineage: Eukaryota > Viridiplantae > Streptophyta > Magnoliopsida > Santalales > Viscaceae > Viscum > Viscum album. The sequence continues at coordinate 1,706,507,179 of OY728145.1, forward strand.
TCCTGTAGGCCAATGGTAGGAGATAAAGGCCAGTTGCACTTCGGTTGTGGGTTCGATTCCCATAGCCTTGTCCAATGCAATGGGCTATCGATCGTCCTGCAAGTTGTCCTTTTTCTAAAACTATATTACTATAACATCCCATCAATAATATCGAAAAAACTTCTATCCTTAAACCATACTAACTTATGTTCAACATAATCCATTCCAATCTTTAGGCTTATCCATAATACTTCAGTCAACTCTCACAATATAGTGAAAATGATTACCAAATATTTAATACCATCGTTGATACCCATATATCATAAGATATGTCTTGTTGGTCACATTCCAAATATTAAAAGGCCTTAATCATGTATTCTCTTGAATACCCATTGAACCTTAGTGAAAACATGAATGCAGTTAAACGTTAACACTTTCCACATACCAAAATGCTCAAAATTCTATATACTCAAACCATGATATAACCTTCTCCTTATATCAGTCATGAGCTCATGAATACTATCAAAAATTTAATTTTCTCCTTATCCCTTCATTATACACATATCATCTACATTTCAAAAATATTTGAATAACCTTTCATGGATACTGGTAACATTAATCATACACTTTAAAAACTCAAGGAAAGACAATAGTGTAACAATCCTTAGATGTCTCTTTATTTCATAGTACCATGAGATTACTTATACAACATTACACATGATAAACATGTAATCATTCCACTACATTCGTAAACCATTAACCGAGCTTCAACAATTCTTTCATCTCACATATCATTTGTAGTCTCTTCATCATCATCCACATAAACACTACCCATACGACCATACCGATTCTCTTCATGAGACTTTCCCTTAGGTCATTGGTTTGCATAATTCTCATACATTCCACATTTAAAACATTTAACCATTGTTGATGTCGTAGCAATACCATTATCCTCATCCCTGGTGTTAATTTAACATTTTCCTTTGCACTTCCCAGCTTTGTGTCCTTCTTTTCCACACCCAAAGCATCTTCCAGTTCTTTTGAAACATTCTCCTTGATGCCTCTTCCCACATGATTTACATAGGGGAAATTGAACTTTCTTTCCTCTATTATCATCATGAAACTCCATCATTCTCTTATTAGCCGAGTCAGGAAATGTACCAAATTTTACTTTATTGATCATATTATGAGATTGCTGATTCGGCATAATAATTATGTTTGGACTTCCAAATCCCATTTCATTTGGTTTCTCATGAAGAATATCATTCTATTGTGCATCATATCCTCCATTATCGTGAATCATCTTGTTTCCAGCCATTTTCTAAAACCCAAAAATAATAGTGTGAGCGGCAAAAATCATAATAAAGGGGGATTAACTTAAATATCTAAAATTTTTGGTTTAATCTAATATCGTTACCATATTTCTATAACTATATCTTATACGTATACTTATCCTTAGGGACATCCCTAGACATACCTTAGAAATATCTCTAGGGATCTTACTAACGTTTTTGCATCCTAGTTTCCAAATTTTGACTAAACCTCCCTATGATACCAACTGTAGAGACCCGAAGCTTAACGTACATAGACATTACATTACTTTTGCGGAATACTTAGTACATAACAAAAACACACACACAAGGACCGTAATAGTTTAGTGTCTTTGTAAAATCGTAATATAATCTTCTAATCGTGGTGAAAGATCTTCAACATCTCCCATAAAGATCTTCCTTTATTTTAAACCTAAATCATTTCATTATGTCCTGGGGAAAAGAAAACATAAAAGGGTGAGCTCAAATGCTCAGTAAGGGTAAACAAAATAAATATCGATCACGTCATATTCATAAGAATATATCTTTTGGAAATCTTAACCTGCAAAAGAGATCATAATTTCATAACATGCTATAAATTATAGTAGTGAAATGTAATCCCAATAATCATAACATAAAACATGAATCTTTGTGGCATTCACACATAATCATAGAGAATCATTTCTTATTAGTCAAGACTCATTGCCAAGACTATCTTAGTAGACAAAGTCCATTTCTGAACCGAGTTACCCTCGTTTCAGTCCTGCTTCACTGAACTGGTATATCCTACCGTTCCAGCCATGTCTATCTCATGAGATATAAAATCTTTACCCAATGAATTGGAGGAATATATAGGTCCCACCCACCTCAAAATGATACTATTCGTATGTGTGAAAAAAAATCATAAATCATACATCATTGCATAACCCATGTAATAAAAATGGGAATCTTAAACATCGTGACATCATAAAACAATTCATATAAGATAAAGGAATTCATAAAAATAATTCCATCACAAAATAATCAAATCAATGTAATAATAGGGATATAAATAGAACCCTATATTATCTTAGATGGAAAATAATTTTGATAAAACACTAGAACTCCATTCCTGAGGAAAATATCCTTTCAAATTCAAAAACAATTTCCTTTCTTAACATGTCATACAAATTTTAATCTAAAAGAAGTTGGTTAAAAATAATCTTTAAATATTGCAAAGGAATCTTCTTGGAAATATTGTTTTAAAAATTCATTCATTCCGTATAATCTAAAAAAGCATTCTTTGTACTTTTTTCAGAAAAGTCAAAAAGTACCTCGTACGAAAAACAAAATAAGATTCCTCTCATATCTTTTACTAAAAACTCACTGAAGGGTAGAATTGGATTTAAAAAATTGTAGGTGGATGAAAATAATATTACATATTGAGGAAACATGGATGTGGATTATAAAATACACCCCTGTGAATGCAAAAGTAAAAACAATCTCGGATAAAAATGAGATTGTGATATTTCCGTTACCTTATGTCTGATATGATTTGTACGTATCCGAACCTCCTCTATAATGATTTAAATAATTTCATTAACTTATTACAGAATCATATTCATTGTTATGATATCATATATGGTTCACTTATGACTTTATATTACCCGCTCTTTTGTAAATTCCATGTTAAAGAAGCATTTTGGGTAAAATCGTTTCATTTATCGTAGGTGTTTGGACTTGTTGTTCTTGACATTATTATTAATTATATCATGATTTACTTACTTCCAGAATATAAAACATGATTTATATATCATATATATTCAGTATATATATATATATAATAGATAGATAAAGAAAATGAAACACACCGTTCATGGAGACGGTAGTCCGTAGGTACGCATGAACGCTGTTTTCCTTTCCTTATTGTCTTGAATGGAAGTAGTTAGATGACATACATATATATATACATAAATCAATTAGATTTACCATGTCATATATTTCATTATTATTCATTATATATACTTTATAATCATTCTGGAATGGTTATCATGGATAATGACTCTCATCGAGTTGTGGAGATGGTAGTCCGTACGTACGCACGAGCGATGATATCTTTCCCATGGTCGTGGAATTGTGTTGAAGTGTATGTATACTATTTCAGTATCAATATCAATATATAATAATCATATATAGTTACTCATTACACCATTATACCCATCCAATTATGGTGGTGGCGGAAAATAGATTATACCACGGCGTGGAGACGGTATTCCGTACGTACGCACGCGCGGGGATTTCCTTTTTCCGTAGGATGGATGGAAGGTTAATTAGAGTATTTTCATATTTATAATAACATATCAGTATATAATAAATACTGATGTTATTACTTTACCATGAAACAACTAATGAATAAGTAGTTGAAGAAGAAATAAATTGAAAAAGATCGGTAATGGATATTACCTCTTTTTTACGCTCATTCACTTAACCTCCACTTAAAGAACTAAGGATGGTCTTTGAAGAAGAACAAGACCTCTAGGATGATACTAGGGAAGTGGAGAAGATATTTTGGCAGGGGTTGGGTGAGCTTGAATGCTCAAATTGGTGTGAGGAGGAGAGGGAGGAGGTGCCCTTTTATAAGGGAGGAGAGGGGCACCTTAGGAAAATCTCAAAATATTATTTTATATTGAGGTCAAATTCGGTTTATAATGGTTAAAAAGGCTTATATTTAGAATATAAAGTTTGTATGTGTCTAAATCCTCTCATCCAATAGGATTTAGACAATTTTAGGTTATTATTTAAACATTATCAGTTAGATTTAACTCTAAGTTAAATAATTTAACTTTTACCGGGTATTTTTGTTTTCTTACACTATATGGTTAATAAACTTACCATAACAAGCAAAAAGAACCCCAAGTTGTTTATTATTAATATATCTATCCTTATATAAGTCATTTGGCCTAACCTTAGAATTTTAATAATTAAATAACAATTAATAATATAATATTTGTTTTAAAAACTAATTTATGTCAATTTTGACACTATTTGGTACATTGTTTTTATGAAATTCATAACAGAATGATAAGTTCAAAAAAAGTTACTTAAATAAACAATAACATGTCATATTAACCTAGAAAATTATTTTAAGTCATATAAAGTCTCAAATTACAATTATTTGGGCCTTTATAACATCAATTATGTCAATATTTCATTAATAAGACAATTACTGCATCATCTTTGTGTCATAATAAATGAAAATTATTTAATCCCTAAAAATACTAAATAAATTCCTATTATGTAGATAATTGTATTCGATTTCTGGAGACTATTCATGTTCGATGTTTCATGATTTTTTTCACTAAATTAAAATTATTATAATTATAAGATTTAAGAAAGTGACATGTTGTCACATTCTTTGGTTTTAATAATAATTAAATTATTTTCATGGAAAAAAAGTCCATTAAATGAATCTAATCCGACCCTTAGGTGATATGGGTCGACTTTTAGTCATCCAATAAGATTTTGACATGTGTTAGGGTAATTTTATATTATTATATTTACCCTTAATTACCTGATTTACCTTTAACTACGGTAAATAAAATTTACCGTAGTTACTATTAATAATTCTAAAAAATAAAAAGCAGCTTATTAACATAATTTGGATCCACTGATTCCAAATATGGAATCCATTTTTCCTAATTCAATACACAAAAGTTGCAGAAATTAAATTAAAAATAATCCCATTGTCGAAAGAAAACGGGTTTTTCTTTAAAACATTGCAAAAGATTGAATTGGTTTAACCTAGGAATTCAAGGTAAAATCAATGCTAATGACATAAATTATATTAAATGGTAAAAATATATTATTTTTATACTTTAAACCCATTAAATATTATACTTTAACCAAATAAGATATTACGATGAAAAAAGTTGTTTTTAATTAAAATATAGCGTGTTTTTACTATTCATTAAAATATGGAAGTCATCAGAATAAAATGAAATATTTATCCAAAGTAAATTTTTATTTCTTTATTCCAATGAATAAGTTTATTTTTTCAAATGGAACTTATAAAAATGTCAAAATCTAGATTTAAAGTGGGTGCGCCATCAAAAGGCAGCAAAACTGCATTTTTTCAAAAATACTTATTTTACCTGAAAAATTTATTTTGTTCTTATACCATGTTCTAGAAAATGTGTAAGATGAATAATAATGTTATAAAATTCAAAATTTAGTTAACACTATTCATAATGGATAGTTCATAATAATATAATAATAATATATCGTTGTTTAGTAAATCCCGGTATTGCGTACAACACACGTTATCAAGGAAGGTCGCGATTGCGTGTAATTCAAGCCAAGTCAGGGTTACGTGTAGTGCATAACTCCTTTGTTGTTGCGTATAATATAATCCAACCATATTTTATTTATACATTGAATATATATATATATATATACAGTCAATGTTGCGTAGAATAACTTCTATCAAACGAACTTGAAATTGTGTGTAACAAGAGCCAAGAAAAGAGTTGCGTATACTGCAAGCTAATACGATGTTGCGTATAGTGCAAGATAATGTTGTTGTGTCATAAAATAGAAGATATGAATGAAATTAAAAAGAATATATCTGAGAAAATCTCGATTTGTTACAGCGTATAAGGAAGATAATGATTTGGAAAATAATGCCATAAATGTTATGAATTTTAACCATGGTTGGGATGGAATAATATGATTCAGGAACAATATATGTGTTCCTTACAAACAATATTTTAAGAAGGATCTATTTGAGGAAGCTCATAGTTTTGCATTCTCTATTCATCCTGGATGTACGAAGATGTATAGAGACTTGAAAGAATACCTTTTGGTGTGATTTCATTAATAGAGATACACTACTAGAAAAATTCGTTTTTGTGCCTCTGGGTTCAGGCGACCGCCATCAGTTGTCACTATTGATAGTATTAGCGACCGCCAAAAGAGGTCGCTAATACTGAAATAAATGGATGGGATTTTTCCTGCCCCATCGTCGCCATCTTCCTCAAAATCACCACTACAACGCCCGTGATGTCCACTATTTCCCCCCACCGCCGCCCTGACACACTTGCTCTCCCCCATCGCCATCTCTCGTCGCCTCCCATCACTACTCCCTCACACGCCGTTATACCCATATCCATAGGAGAATATTAAACAGACTGCCTAAATCCTCGACGTTGGACCCGCCCCTACCTCTGACCAATGTAGATCCGCCATGGCTGATGGAAAGAGCTTCTGGTTCCTCCTCACACCCACTGGTGTTCCCGCATGTCTGGTGTCGCATCCACCTAGTATCTCGCACACATGAAACCTAGTATTTTTAAAAGGGCCTTTAGCGACCGCCAATGGTGGTTGCTGTTGGTTTTTTTCGACGGAGCAAAAGCGACCGCCAAAAGCGGTCGCAATGTGGCCGCTAAAGACCTTTAGCCGCGGCTTTGGGTGGTCGCTATTGGGATTTATTATAGTAGTGATATCACAGAGTCTGTATCTTGGTTTTTGATATGCTAACAAGTTTAGGTTGAATGAAAAATGTCAAAGGGGATGTTTCATCCATTACCTATAATAGAATAGAAATGCGAGAACATCACTATGGATTTTGTTTTTGGACATCTGAAACCCTTTAAAGGATTTAATTCCATATGGGTAGTAGTCGATTATCATACTAAGTTAGAACACATCACCTCTATTAGAGACACTTCTCTCTAGATCAACATTCTTGGATATATATTAAGGAAGTGTTAAGGTTTCATGGGCTACCACATTATATTGTATCATATCAGGATCCAAGAGTTACCTCATTGTTTTAGTGAAGTCTTTAGAAGGAACATGACATAGAATCAGCTTTTATCACTTCCTATCATCCTCATATATATGGTTAGTTAGAAAGAATAATCCAAAACCTAGTGGATATGTTGATATATTATTCTCTATATTCTCATGGTGGTTGGGATCAACAACTTCCCCTAGTTTATTTTTTCTATCAAGAATATATTTCACTCAAGAATTCAAATGGAAACTTATGAAACCCTTTATTTGAATAAATTTAGAGCTCTAACATGATGGGATGAGGTTGGGGAATGAATTATATTGGGACCTGAGATTGGTGAAGAAATACTCTAGAAGATTAGAACCATACAACTACATATCAAAGAAAATAAATGTTAGTAGAAATGATATACTTATAAACATCGTTGTGATCTAGAATTTGACTTTGGTGAAAAGGTGTTTCTATGAATCTCACCCTAGAATAATGTTATGATATTTATAATAAAGGGAAAAAAGTTCCTATCTGTATCATTCCATTTGAGATTGTTGATCGTTTTAGGACAACATCTTATCTATTGGAACTTCCACCAAATATCTCTCAATTCCATGTTGTGTTCTTTGTATCTCTCCTAAAGAAGTACATACCTGAATGATCACATGTACTGAACTCATAGGTCATTCCAATAAAGAAGGACTAATCTTATGAGGAGAAACCTATTGAAATTTTGGATAGTACTAAGAATGATCTATTAAAAAAGCCCACTCACCCGCTGAATGTTTTGTAGAGAAATAAATATTTAGAGAAATCTATGTGGGAATATGAGGATATGATGAAGTAGAATAATCCTCATTCATTTTTAACCAGGTGATAAATTTTCAGGGGGAAATTCATTTTAAGGGGGGTAGAATGTAACACCCTGAGTTTTTATGGATGTTTTTTTCAAATATATTAAATTTTCATTTATTTAAATGCACTAATTCAAAGATTTTATTCACATGTCATGGATTTGGAATACGTAACATGAAACATCAAATTTTTGTATGTTTCAAGGAACAACAATGTTTTTACGAAATATCATTTTATAGTTATAATTATTTAAATGAGATAATTATAACCTAGTTGTTTAAAGTAGTAATATGAGAAATGATAACTACTTTTCAAATATTTTTTATAATTTTTATATATAAATAAAAAATATTTATAATTAATAATAGGATTTATGGTAATGTTATTATATTTTAAAAATCACCAGTTTCTCAAATAAATTTCCTTCAATGACCATTTGTGAAATATAATAAAAATAATAATAGAAACAAAAATAAATTTAAATTAATAAAATAAAATTAATTTTTGAATTGATAATAACAAAATAAGACTGAGGTGATTTTTTTGGATTTATCTGAGAAACATTATTTTTTGTTGAATAGTGAAAAATACTACTTTTAGTTTAAAATCCGCCTTTTTTAATTAATTTGTAAGGATAAATTATATTTTAAATTTTTTGAAGGTCCCATTATATAAATTATATATATTTTAATACAATAGAGATCATTATAATCAATTTTAATTTTAGATTGATTATAAAAACATAAAAAACTTTTGAACTTCATTATACTTTAGAGACTCATAATTTTGTCCTATCTATGGGATTAGAATTAATCTTATTTTTGAGGCTTCTGTGAATTGAATTTTGAAAATAAACATACACGACTGTATATAGTATAATATTTTTATTTTAATTAGATCATGTTGGTTTTTGACCAAAATCATTATTAAAAGTTATTAAAATTATTCCCAATGATTAAGGTCAAATTAAGATTAATTAGGGACTAAACCTTAATAATAGGGTCCCAAATGACTTATAAACTTGTAAAAAACCATTTTATGGATATATTTAAGCCATAAAAGTTCAAATATTTAATTTTTTTTGATTTTTTATTACATTTTATGGGTAATAACATGTGTAAACATAACATGTTCTCAAAAAATTGAGGTCAGTTGTATTCCTTCAATATAGAAGGCCACCACATCTCCCACTTCCTCACACATCCCATGAAAATTATGTTCAGCCTTTCTCTACCACATAAAATTACAAGTTATCATACCTTATTCTTAAAATACTTCCCTAGGGAACATGGTAATACAAGGGATCCTTTTTCCACAAAAAATAAGGTGTTACTCGATTGAGAGGTAACGTCTTCTCTCACATCCTTTCTTTTATTTTCATTCACCACCCCTACACATTATTTTTTACATGATACTATAAAAACACCAATATAATAAATATAATATGAATTTTTTATGCTATGGTTTTAAAATACACTTTCAGACATCTCCATTTAATTGATAAAGAAGAAACTATTTATGTGTACATCATACTACGACTTCACTAAACGATGAATGATTAATTTTTTACTACCTTGTATGGGGGAAAATATGATGAAAAATCAATTTATATACATAATATATTATATTTATTATTTAAATGATCTTCTTTATTTCTTTTAAAACACATATAATTTGTTTAATTTCAAATGTGTGTAAATACTATATTTTCTTTTGAGGATGTGTGGACTACCGCCCCCTCAAAGCGATATGATTCGTTCATCAACTACATGGAATGTACTGTGGATGGGTTTAGTGATTATATATATATGATATATATGATAACATAAATCTAATTTAATAATGATAGACATATATAAATGTATGCCATTTTCCTTCAATCTATTAGTATGATAAATAAAACAGAATCATTGTTCATGTGTACGTACAACTTACCGACTCCATTAACGGTGTATTCCATTTTGTAATTATATAATAAATTTATTATTATATTACACATATAATGGATATAAACTTAATTTATATCATGTTTCAAATTTTTTAATCATTATATAAGTGTAAAGAACAATGATATAGCAAATTAAGACACATGCGAAGAACAAAGTGAATATTACCCGAAGTGAGACCTTAACAAATGATTATAAACAAGAAGGTAATATAAGTTCATAATAAAACCATATGTGGTATTTGATATGAAATTATGGTTCTTTAAATGATTTATATTATATTTATTTTTATTATACTTGTGTTTTGAATGAGTATGATGAGAGTCCAGACACACGGTAATGGGATTTCATCTCAATTTTTATTTTCCTAAGATAAATGCTATATTCTCCACTGTTTTCATTTTTTTTGTGTATTTTCTTCCCATTATTTTATTATATTTTTATTATAGTTAAATTTATTGGTATTAATATATACGTTTTATGACCTGTCTTTCACAGGCTCAATGTTTTGAAGGTTACAAAATTAATAAAAATGTTTTGTCTTAATGTTCATTATTTGAGACTCATGTTTTTTACTCACCTAAACTCTTTTTCAATGTTTATATACATAAATTTTACATGTTATATCATTAATTTAATTCTCTTTAATATATTTCAAGATTCATGTTATTTCATTTTTGTACATAGAGAATATGATCCCATGTTTCCATATTATATGGTTTTATTGAAACAAAATCATTTCTTTAAAAAAGTGTTTATGTTTATGTTTACTTTAATTAAATATCATGATCCACATATCAATACCACTAATGAGTTTCCTTATCCAATATTTATTGAACATATATCCATGTATTCGTACTATTTTCTACTATTTTTTATTTATTATAACATTTTTATTTAAAAAATTATTGTCACTCTCTCAAGTCAAAAATATATTGTATTAAAAAGTAATGTTCTAAAAAATATTTTTAGAAGATATTTGGAGCTAATTTTCAAGAATAAATAATTTTAAAAATGATTAATTATTTTCAAAGATTCATTTTTGATGTCTTAAAATATATATTTCAAAGAATAATGAATTCAAAAGGATTTATGTTTAAAAAATTATTTTTCAATATGGAAAGGATATTATACATAGGAAATGTTTTTAAAATATCCTTCAAAATTATCTTCCATCTATAATAACATGATTTGGTGCTAATCATGTCTTTATGGGAAATTAATTCAATTTTTCCATTCACATTATTTCTCTGAATGAATTATGTTTTCATGGAATGATGTTTATGATACATGTTTCTCTATCATGGGTTATATGATTTTGAATCCCGATTCATTTCACGGGTTATGTTCATGATGAAATGATTATGAAAGATGCCTCTTTCTACAATTTATGATATGATACATGTTTATAATACCCATTTCATTTCATGGATTTTTATAATGTTGTTTATGATTTTGTGGCACTTTTTTGAATGATTTGATTATGAGATGGGTGGGGCCTATATCTCCATATAAATCATTGGGTAATTATTTATATCTCATGACATAGACTAAGATGGTCTTTAGAATGAACCTTAACATGGCCAAGGGAGTGAATCATGACTTCCAAGATAGTATGAGGAGTTAAATCACACTACAAAGATGTCAATGGGAGTGAACCATGATGATGAAGATGGTATGGGGAGTGAATCCATACTACTAATATAGTCTTAGAAGAGATTCCATGGATACTATAGAAATCATATTATATGCTTATGTGTCTCCCATAATTCAATGTTTTATTGATATGTTTATTTCAGGGATGATGTTATTCATATCCATATGATTAATTTCTTATGAATTGCAAATGATTATTTCTTGATTCATGTATATGATCTTTGATATGCAAGTTATGATCTCTTATTTTCATAATCATGCTCTCATACCCTTATACTCATGATTATAATTACATGTCTCCATTATTTACCCTAATTGAGAATCTAATCTCACATCTTTTTATGTTTCCTTTCCCGCAGTTTATGAAGATAGTTATTCTGTATGATTATTCTAAGAAGGGTGATAGTCATAAAGCACCTTCTAGAAGATAGTGTAGCTCACTTATGTAACAATGTTTAGGTTTTAATGTTTCAAAAAGAACTAGATTAGTATGGTCTTCATGCGTTAGGTTGTGTAATGTTTTATTCATTCTGCAAATGTTATGCAATGTTAATGTATTTTAAAACTGGGGCTCTATAAATGGTATATGATTATTTTTAAAGGTTATATCATGAATTGATGTTAGAGAAAATTTTGAATTAAAAAATGATATATTATTTAAGAATATACATAATTATGTACTAATTACCTATCAGATGTTGATAGCATCAGTCTCATGATGTCTATTCATAGTAGATGCCTTATGGTCGAACAAATTTTGGGAAAGTATTTTGTCGAGATTACCATCACAGAGTGGGCTTATGTTAACATATACATTTTACATAATATTGATGATTCTGATCCATACATTAAACCCCACAATGAAATTCATAGTCATTTTAATCCAACATGTGATGAAGGAAGGATATCAAATAAAATAATCAACAAATTATATGATGGCTCTAAGATCATATTTATTATTAGGTATCTAAAAATAAAAATTATATTATGGAACAACATCGATGGATAGATAAGAAACCACACTAATATTTTATATCTTACACATGTTTTGAACTTAATGGTTATGAATTCAATGAAAATAAATTATATAAATGGATTTTTATGAAAACAAAAGTCGAGATATGATTGTGGTGGAAGAAATGAAAAAATATGATTACTATAATAGAAATTAAATTCTTTTGAAAATTTTATAATTTGGAATCATTAAATAGGAATAAAATTTTAGTTATACAAAATTTCATGTGATAATTTTCAATTTTTAATGGGTTGAAAAAATGAGAGAGTTAATGTTAATGAAACGGAATTCAGGAAATTTAATTTCAATATGAAAGGGAAAAGGGTGAGCGGTTTGTAATGTAATCCCTTGTAGTGATAGAAATTTTTCTTTTAGATCCAATAGACCTGAATTGGTCAATTTCCTTGTGAGTGACTAAAACATATCCAGTGTTAGATGAAAATTAAATCTAAGATGACCATTTTATTTGGAGATCAAAATGATTTCATGGAATTCCCAATATAGAAAATGTCTTGTATATTAGATGCTACCAGAAATAGGAAATTTGGTTTCTCAATGTTAGAGTCAAATCCCATCATTATTTATTGAAATGATTGAGAGTTCAATAATCCAGATATTTTTTAAATATATTATAATTTTATTCATGATATTATGCATTATCTAATCTATTAAAATCATATAAATCAAATGTTTGGGTACTAATGAAGACAATGGCCTCTTCATGTGATTATTGTACTAATCTCATGGAAAAAAGGGCAGTTGATACTAAGACTACAAAATCTCTAGGGGATCAACAACATGATGATGAATGAACCAAGAATAATGCAATATCACTATGTTGACAAATAATATCATTCACATTAAGGTAATTTTACAATGCACTTTATAAATTTATCGATTTTTTATTAAAATTATTCATTTATTTAATTTGCATTATTTTTTATATTGCTCATTTAATTTTGAAAATTTTTATCTGAAATATGTATTATTATCCACTGGAAATTACCATATTGGATTTTAGACTATTATTCCCATTTATTTATCTTAGTGATTTTCATAGGAAGGTAAATCCCCTCCAACTAGATACTTTTGATCAAATTATTAATTAGGAATCATGGAATGATTTAATTATTCATTATAATGTGAAATAATATTATTTCCATTTGAATAAATAATTTATTATTTTATATTGTTAAATTTATCAAATTTGGTTCATAATTGTTAATTAATTAATAAAAAAAGGCATAAGGAAAATAAATAATGTGCATCAAAACCATTGTACCCCTATCATAAAGCAATTATTGGTTTCAATTCACCAGATAATAAAATGTTATCTATTATATATAAAAAATATTATATGATATAAAATAACATAATATCAATTGTTTATATAAATATTGATGAGTTAAAATCTGGAGCCACTTCCATCTCACATCATGTGATATAGTAGGAGGCCCACATAAAAAAAGAGGCATAACATGTTAATGAAAAAAGATAAGTATGGGAAACATTTTATAGTATAAAATATTAGTAATTAATTATGATTTATAATAGTATTACATAAAATAACTTTCAATATTCATATGTATTTAATATTGTTTAGAAACAATAATTAGTAGCGATCATACTAAAAAAACTACTTTTAGAATTGTAAAGTGTCCAAAATAAAATGGTGATGTTAGAGGTGTAGGTTTTGGGGTATCTCCTAGAAAATATCATGAGAATACAAAATAAAAATAATATAAATTCCATAATATGAAAGGATTGAGGGTAAAAATAGATTATATTCATGATATTATTTTTCAGTACGTTTTGGAAGACAAATATATATGAAATTATCCAAGAGAACCGGTAATGGAACAATGATTAGCACATGAATAACCAAATGAACCAATATATTTGAGGCTAGTAACCCCCCCAAAAAACATACCTTAATCATGGAAATGATTTTCTTCATTAATCATTCATCTAAAGTTGAAAAAAATTACATTTGATAATTTAATGTTACTAAAATTATATATTTTAATATTGAATATGATTTCTATCTATAAACACCCACACACCACCATGTTGTGAAGGGTATGATATATAATATATCAGGATACATGATACACAATAAATCACTCTAAAAATGATAACATGATTATAGGTATTTATGTATCTCATGAGAAGAATATTGAGTTTCATGTCCACGTGATGATTTAGATATTACAACATTCAAAGATGCTATTAGAAATTTCATACTGGGGTTGTCTAGTAAAATAAGGATACATGAGGTATGTATTTAAGTAAATCATTTCAAATACCTTTTAATATATTTGAAGAAAGTTATGAACTGAGATATGGTATTACAGATAGATAAAATGATGGGGAAATGGAATTTCAGATGAATAAATTCCATTGAATTGACCAAGAAAACAAAAATACCTTCTCAAATTACCTTCTCCCATCCAGTTCCAATAAATCATATATCATCATTTAAAATTCATACACAAACCACATTTGATGATGGATATATTTCCTACATTCTTTATGAATATTAAATATATCAAATTTTCATTACATACATAGTGGGTCTCAACAGTATAAATGAGCTTTTCAAGTTTGAATGTTTGGGATCCTCAATTTTGAAAACATACATATGGTATATATTAATAATAATCTATCAAAAAATGATCTAATATGTTCATTAAAGTTAATAACTATTTATAGTTTTTATAGGTGTTTATATTAATATTATATTAAAGTAAAACCTAGAAAATAATTAATTTGAATCCATAATCATTGTATCGTTTCTATGGAAGAAATACCATTGGAGTTGAAAAAAACTGATAATAAAAAATAAGGTATAATAAGTAAATTTCAAAAGAACAAAATATATGACAAACACTTTTAGATTCCAAAATGATGGTGGAAAACTATGAAAACTAATCATATAAAGTATTTTATTTATTACATAATTTTTTAGGATTAATTAGATATAAATCATAATAATTTTTGATACCCTAAAAATTTATTTTTTGGATAGAATGCATTTATTGACATTAAAATAACAACATATTATCTATACTAGGAATTTGTAATGCATTAGAATCACCATTTTATAGATAAAATACAAAATATATATTTTTTTAACAAGGATTTTTTATGATAGGGAGATTTGTAAATATATGATAATTCATGATATGATGCTAGTGACTATAAATATGAAACGTATAGATTACGTCATATATAAATAGATAAAGTTATATATTAAATTATTTATATATCAACACATATATCAAAAAAAATTACATATTTTAGTAAATGGTTCTCTAGTGCTTGATGAAATATAACAACAACGACTGTGGATATTATTTTTAAATATTTATGAAAGATATTATATACCATCAAAATAATAGCTTCCCCGAATATTAAATTATAAAGTTATTTAAAATTTCATTAAATTTTTTAAATAATATTTTTTGATATTTTCTGGGAACCAAATGGATTTCCAACAATCTACATCCTCAAAAAAGAATTAATTTTTATTGATTTGAGTGGGATGAATACATGGTGTCTAAATGCTTGCTAATATAAAATTTACTGGAATAGATACTATTTTTCTTTTATAGTAGGACCTATGATAGTAAAAATATATTTAGTATGAAAAAAATTAATATTAGAATAAATATATATTATTTTTGATATATTTTTCAGAGAGAATTATAATGAAGGAAACCAATTTGTCTAGAAATTAATGGGAATAATAAATGGTGTCATAATGTATACATACATCATGAACATGTGACTTCATACTACTTATTTAGTTGATTTTTTTCATCATTTTATATACTATCTTAGTAATGTTTCTTCTCATTTTTATCAGATACCTATTTTTTTATATTTACCCATTAGAAAAAAATACATGTCACAAGGTCAAAACTAAGAATTTTTTTGACTATTTTGTTACATTAAGAAAATGATCTATAATAAATTTGTGACATTTAGGAATTAACCACACATCAATATAACATGCGATGTGGTTATTATGAATTTAAGTGCATATTTTCAATTAGAAAGTGTAATTTTAGTTTGAAACAAACTTCATGTAGCCAAATCTGAATAAACAATATTATATTTTTTCACACATTTTTAAAATAATATATATACTATTTTTCATGTGTATGAATTGACCACCTTACAATCTGGTACAGAAAGTACGCTTTATAACCTGTGGTACATATTTACATTATAAAATTAAAATTTTATTTTAAAAAAGACACCACATACACAAAACTAAGAAAACAAGGAATGTTTGCCTTTAAAACCAAAGAAAATAATACATAATTAATTTTAATGTATATGAATTGATTGAACATCAATATGTCACCTGATTTTGTCGGTATGACTCAAAGTATATTTTGTTAACAAAAAAGTGTAATTTTTTTTGAAGCACACATCAAATTGTCAAAACCATGAAATTGAGATCAAATTATGTCTGAAATTTAGTAAAATGATTCATAGATAATTTATGAAATTTATGAATTGACCTAAAATCTATCTGAGACATGGTGTCATTTTTATGACTCAATGCATGACTTCTCAATAGGAAGGTTCTGTTTTATTTTAAAAAAATGTGACATCACAAAAATCAAAATAATATACTTATATTTTTTCCAAAACTTTTGAAAATATAGTCTAATTCATTTTTCACATGTAATAATTGAAAAATATGACATAAGGAGTGCTTGATATGAATTATAATGTATTATTCCAATAAGAAACTATCAAATATTTTTAAAATGCATCTCATTTAAAAATTTTAGAAAATATGCTCGGATTGCATTAAATTTTTTTAGCAAATAGTTCTTAATTAATTTCTGACTAATAAGAATTGGACACATGTAAATAAAAAACATGATGTCATTGTTATGACTCTATGTTCTTGGTTTCAATCTAAAAGTGTCATTTTTGTTCAAAAAATTCATCAAATATCCAAAACTAAACAAATTATCTCATATTTTGTTCAACATTTAATTAATAATTCATTAATTCATATATGATGTGTAATAATCAACTGAAAATCAATCATAGTCCTTATGGATCGATATGATTTAAATTTAATATTTTTAATTGAATGGTTTAATATTATATTAAAATGTGTCTCACATCACTAAAACTGATCAAATGAGATCATATTATTTTCAAAATTTTAAAGAAACCATCCATAATTCATTTATCACATGTAATAATTGACTGCATGCAAATATGATACAAAATGTGTTTGATATAACTCTAAGTACACATTTTCATTATAAATGTTTCGTTTTAGATTAAAACACATAACAAACAAAAAATGAGAAAAAGTGCATAGATTTTTTTAAAACAATAGGAAAATAATCCATAATTGATTTTTGACCTATAAGAATTGATTATATGTCAATCCAACACCCTATGCGGTCAATATTACTCAAAGTGTTGTTTTTCAATTAAAAAGTGTCATTTTAGTTTAAAACACGCATCAAAAATCTAAATTGAGAAAACAATATTCAATTGATTTATATAATTAATAAATTTGTCTATAATTAATTTTGGTTAAGTAATATGTGATGAAATTCAATCTGATATATGATGTGCCTGATTTTACACAATGTTTTTGTTTTTTACATAAATTCGCCATTTTACATTAAGACAAATCTGATAACTCTAAATTAGAGAAAATTATCTAGTATTGTCTTAAAAATAATATAAAATAATCCATAATTCGTTTTCTGTATCTAGGAATAGACTACACCTTAATCTGACATATAATGTGTTCTATGTGACTTAAAGTTTCTATTTTCAATATAAGACTACCATTTTATTTTAAAAATCACCACACATATGTAAAAAAAGAAACAAAGATTAAATTTTTCCATGAAATTATGTTAATAGTCTTTAATTCTTTTGTGACTTTTAGAACTTTACCACACATCAATCTAATAACTGATGTGGTCAGTATGACTGGACGTGTGTGTTTTCAGTACACTAGTGTCATTTATGTTTAAAATTCACATAAAATAGAAAAAATGGATAAAAATAGCATGATTATTTTAAAACATTTGGAAAATGACCCTTAATTGATTTGTGATACTTAAGAATTTTTCATACATTAATCTGACACATGATTTGACCGATATGACTCAAATAGTGTTTTATCAATAACAAGGTTCCATTTTAGTTTAGAAGACATCATATATCACCAAAAAAGAGTAATCAATCTTGGATTATTTTCAATCATTAGTAAAATTATCCAAAAATAAATTTTTACATATATGAATTTACTTTATATTAAAATGACACACTATATGGTTGATATATCTCGATGTTTGTGTTTTTAGTACAAAATTTCCTTTTTAGTTTAAAACACACATCAAATAGACAAAACTACAAAAATGAGCCCAAATTGTTTTTAAACATCATAAAAATAAACCGTAATTCATTGATCAGATATAGTAATGTATCACACATAAATCAGACACTTAATATGATCAATATGGCATATAGTGAATGTTTTTTAATACAAAAGTGTTGTAGAAGATTAAAACACACATCAAATAGAAAAAAAATTTGAATATGATCTCACATTTTTTAAAAAAAAAATTGGTAAATAAGATATAATTTATTTTTCACTTGTGGGAATTGACTATATATCAATCTAACACATTATGTGGTTAATATTACTCGATGAGTGTTATTTAAATAAGATTTTTTTTTCAAAACAAACAACAAAAAGACAAAACCAATAAAACAATATTAGACTATTTTCAAGCATTATTAAAGAACTCCATAATACATTGTTGACATTTAGAAATAAACTCCACATCAATCTGATATATGATGTGAATAATATTTCTCAAATTGTGTGTTTTAATAATTAATATTGAATTTTAATTTAAAACACATTTAACTAGCCAAAAATGAGAAAATAAACTCATATTTTTTTTAAACAGTAAATTATCCATAATTTATTTGTTTTATATGTAAATCGACCAAACATTAATCTAGTAAATGATGTGGTTAGTATGACTAAATGTGAATATTTTCGATATATGAGGACCATTTTAGATTAAAACACGCATTGCATCACTAAAAATGAGAAATTGAGTTTAGATTGTTTTGTCATCATCTTATCTAATTATAAATAATTAATTTCCATTTCATTTCTATCATATACTAATTTAGTTAATTTTTTCTGAGATAATACATGAATAGAAACATGGAATGGTGTGACGATTGATGTCTTGCACTAAAATATAACATCTCCCTAAATTTGAATGCATCTATAATGAATTATTTATCAAAAAATATGTGTTCTAATTTATTATAGCCTAAATTTTAGAACAAAAATAAATGGTGTGATGTTTATGAATCAACCTCAACTCAATCTAATACACATTTTTCTCGGTATGACTCAATGTATATATTTTTATTTTAAAATTGAAGCTTTGTGTTTAATTTATTTTAGTATAGTACTACTAAAATAATAATGGGTTTTTTATATAGGTTAATACTTTTTATAAATTTGGGGTGGTTAGTTTGGAAAATAATAGAATAGATGGGTGTCAGGGCCAAAAACAAATGAATGTTGATGTTTTCGAATGTTTATGATAATTACAACATAATCATGTAATTGTAAAAACAAATTCATGAAATGAAAATAAAATAGTGTTTTTCCATGTATTTATGTTTTATATATTATTTTACTTAAATCCTGGAATTTTCTCATGTATTTTTTATTGTATTTGACTATATTTTTTATGTTTTTTCAGTTATAGTGTGCTATAATTTTGACTACATGATATAGCACTATAACCATTATCAGAGCTAAACAGGAACTGATAAAGGGAAACAATTATTGGTTCTATTTTCCGAATTTATAAATGGAAACATTCTCATAGATAAATTAAATCAAAGATAAGGAGGTCCACTAATAGTGATTCTATTATCATTAAATGTATAGTTATCAATTGTTTTCTAGTGTCGATTAATGACAAACGATTTTAATTGTGATAAAATTTTATTTTCTTTTTTTTTCATAGAAAAAGACCTATTTTAGGGATGTTAAACTCTTTATTTATAGTGTTTTACCCTTATACATATTAAATTATTTATATTCTCATTAATAGATATCGACCATGTTTAATCTTACTATCAATATAATATCACCATTTATTATGTTCAATTTCCCTAAGATTTGATATGTGGGTTTTTCAGGGAATGTATATTACGATTACTAGGTGTGAAGATCATTATGAGATATGTTTATGTTAATTCATAAAATTATAAGATTTTGTATCTAGTCCCCAAAGAAAAAATAAACATTTATGGTATTTAGGCATGCATTTTTTATAAATATTTAGTATTTATTATTCTCTAAGAGGAATCATTAATTTCATATGGGAATAAATCATATTAGAATTTATATTATACCAAAATAAACTTTCTATAATGACATAGTAATTTGGTACTGTGAGGTCTAACCCATGGGGAAATCAAGAAGATATGGGACCTAATGTTTTCAAACTTTATATTTATGAGTCCTCATGAATTGATTCAGATTGGGGTTTAATTATCCTACTAGGATTATTTTTAAAAATAAAAAATGATATGGGTATTATTATTAATTTATGGGTATCATATTTAAATATAATTTGATTTATAACATGGATTATTCATTGGGATTAGTCATTGAAGTGGTGAATAACTCGCTAATTTATTATAGTCAAACCAATTAGATTTATCCAATATGAAACAATTCCTTTTTATGGATATACATAAAAACAATGATGCATTATTCTTGGCTTCTTTATTATAATGTATCATAGGGAATGGTTATAGAATTGTCAAATACGATAGTCCATGATGTATAAAAGAATATAATAAATCATTATTATTTAATCCAATTACTATACATAGGTTTTCCAAATTTCAATTTAAAGATTCATTAAGAACAATAAAACCGTTACTCTTGAAACCTACCAAAAGAGTAAATTCCTCACATGACAATATTTATTTAATGAAGGTAAATAAAAAAAATATGGAAATACTGATGTGATGGTTGAAATAAATCTGTTCACAACTGGAAAATTAAAATTTCAATATATTTTAATTAAAAAAATGGAAAATATAATCAAACACTAACTTAAAAAGGTAAATAATATATAATGAGGAATGCTTTAATATACAATAAAAAATGTAATTGAAAACGATCATCAAAATGCATAACAAAAAAGAAAATGACAACTAAATGATTAAGAATGATGGATGATACATGGACTTGTTTAAAACAAAAAATCAATTGATTATAGTTTATAGAGAAGGGAAACAAAGAAATAAATGATGAAATATATAATAAAGCAGTTTATCCAAGAAGTCCCTCTCAAGGATCCTTTTGGTTTGTATGATTATAAGTCTAAGAGTTACTTGTTGTTTATTTTTCTCGCGTTGTGTAATCATGAACATAATATTTATCCATATATATTATATATATCCAAATATATATTTGGGATCTAGGGATACCATGTCTTATAATACATGCATTTTTCTCTTGACATGTTTTATCTTATGGACCTGTGTTCTAATGTAGATTTGGAATTCAATGTTTACACATGGTGTTTTAGAGGCTCACATCATGACTTCTTTCCTCAATTATTAAGTCTCATGTATTTTTATCCTCTTAGAGGAATTCAATGAATTATTCATACACATTGTGTATGTGTGTCACGATATTTAACGTCCATATTTTCCATTTATGAATACATTTATTCTTTAGTTTTGGGCACCTATTTCTATAAAAAACAATAGAAACACAGTGCAATATAGAATAATGAGTGTTAAAATCCTAAAAAAGGAATCTAGATGATATATATAAAAAAATATTTTCAAAATACACTCCAATGAATAGTTTCTTGTCTTGAATACATAATTCCTCATTAATGATTCAAATAATTGAAATAATTCTTAAACATGAATCATGAATTCTAACCAAGTCAATAAAACTACGTTATAGTGAAAACATGTGGTCGTAAATAATCAATTTTATATATAAATTCAGTCATGCATACTGATCACATTCCATGACCAAATTAGTTTTTCATTTAATTACAATATTTCATATATTCCTTTAAAAATATACACATGTTTCAATTTAACTCAAAATTAATTCTATATCATTACAAAAGGTAACATATAATTGGGGTTATTCCCATACTCTGAATAAAAACTATTATCCATGAGATATTATTGGTTCAAGAATATCCACATTTATAAATACAAATAAAATATTAATCATGAAATAATGATAAATTGGGTTCAAATAAATTTTTTGATTAGGGTAGGATTGAAGATGATAAAAAAAGGATCACATAGGGGCTTATCACTATAGTACAATGCATGATAGTCATGAAAAATGAAATAAAAGAACTCCTCTAGGGTTGTAATGTCATACTATTCTTAATTGCTCAGTAAAGGTCTATGAGTGTGTCTAGTAGGAATAACGAAATGTACTTGTTCATTTTTTTCATTTTTATTTATTTTTTCTTGAAAGTCATACTTAGGTTGCATCTCACATATATCATACTACCGCATATGTTCTATTAAGATAATTATTGGTCTTGTGATGGAGATTTATGATCCTACAAATGTATAATAAATTAAAAAATGGTACAATGAAATCATATAGGAATACAAAAGAAAATCATTAACTAAAATCATCGGGAAAATAATACCATACATCTCCTTAGTATCAGACATCCCTCATGTAGTATAGATGATAAAAACCCCATATTTTTTCCAAGAAAACCATGCATAAGAACCATGAGTAATGTATGAAGTGATAATAGTATTGAAATAATAACATCACAAATAGCCCATTCAAGGATACCAAGAGATAAAGAAGGATAAATTTAATAGTCTTTTTTTTGATAAAGTGGATTAAAAAATACAGCCTCAATAACATTGTCATAATAAATTTTTAGTTATGGCCTCAATAAGATCACATTGCATCTTTTGATTATTTTTCATAACCTAAGTCTGTCTTAAGAAATATTCTTATATGGTAATAAAAAATTGTTGGTCTAGAATTATCTCATTAATTGGAGTATGAAATAAAACATCATATCACTTATGGAGTATCAACAATTGATATTATTATCAATATAAATTACATTAATCAAGAATAAGAATTAAAAAAATCTTCTCAACAATCATGCATAAACTCTAAACAAAAATAAAACGTGGATTAATAAAATTTTCTACCAAATTATGATTTATTTAATATATGTGTAATTAGGTTTAAGGGTTAAATAGTTCTCTTGAATGGAAACTGTCTCATAAATTACTGTGGGAAAACAATGTCAGGTATAATGGAAAAAAATCTAAAATAGATACCCCCTAAAATTTATATGAAACAATGTGTGCACAGTTTTTTGTAATACTAAGAGAGAGTAAGCAGGGAATGCAGAGAAAATTTATAAATATAAATAATTTAGTGAAAATAGTTAATCAAGAGGTCCTTATAATTTATTTCATGCCACTGGTGAATTTTGTTGATTGGGAAGCTATATCGTGCTACCAAAAATAATCACCAGAAGTAAAAAATCAATGTGGTACATAAACTCTTAGAAAATATATGATAAGAAATATAATAATATAAAATATAAGAAGGTGAATATAGTTTATATTGAAATATAATTTGGATATAATAGATTCAAAAATTATACTAAAATATTATTAGGAGGTGGTTATCTCAATGAAAGTATGAAACATTAATGTAGAACAACCTAAAAACCACTAGACTGTGGAAAATATGGATTTCCTACCATTTAGTGATAACAATATCATTTTCATATTGAAAATTATTCTATAGAATAATCATTGACTTCCATCAGCTCATATATCTATGGAAGCATGATGGAAGTGGTTTGAACATCCTCGATGTCTTGGAAAAGGGGGAGGAAATCACCCATGGGGAGTTGAATAATACATGGTGGCCATAGAGGGAGTTTCTATCAAAGACTAATCTCAAGTTGGAGATCCTTAATTTATGGATCTATGCCAGCCATGTAACAATATAACTCCTGAGGGACACCACATAGTGGCCTGAATGTTGTACCATGAACTAAGGAGGGAATAATAGATTAAGGAATGTCGATAAAATGCATATGTAAATAAAATGATTGTATAGAATAAAAGGGAGTAAAAAAAGAATACCCCATCCAAATATTGTAAAATAGGGTACAATAAGGAATTATTGGTACAATTTAAACCAAAAGTAGACCCAAAAAGAGTACAACATGGGAGTGCTAAAAGGGAATACTAAGACTCAGGGGAAAACACTTCGGTTACTACATCCTAAACAACCTCTCGAGTATTGGGTCCCATGATGTGTCGTGTCTTATCTATTTCCTCTATGGATATAGTAATAGGGTCATTGATAGCTTCTAAATGTGTATCCATATTGGATACTATCTAAGTGGATGGTGGAGGATAGTTACCAATTCTAATGGTGGACATGTTTCTAGTAGTAGGGTCGATAAAAGACTCTTAATTAGATGATTGGATGTCTTGTCTATATTCCTCACAAATATTTCTATGCTAAATATTCCTGATGGGATGAAGGGCTTATAAGATTATTTGGAAATCTGGACTGGGTGGATGTAAAGACCCGCAAATTTCAAGGAAATTTTTTTCTTAATTTTCTTTGGAATTTTACAAGAGCACAGCTTCAGACGGCACCTGATTCCGAGGCCCAGTGTGCCCGGAATCAATTTCCGAAGTTTGGCTCGGGTACGTTCAGTGAACGGACGAGCGGGTTTTTCTATCTTTTGAACCGGTGCCCGGAATCGAATTCTGAGGGCACCGATGAAATCGCAGCGCCGGTATTTGCTTAGAAACGCCTCTTCCGGAGTTGCGTTTGCTCAGACGTGGTTTTTAAAATTTTGGGCTTTAAGTCGGAAATAAAATAAAGGTTGTGCGACAACTTTATTTTATTTCACTTAAGCCGCTTGGAAGTCACTTGGAAGCCACTTGAACTGAGTTAAAGCGGATAGGGTGCTATCCGGAAATATCCTACCCCTTGTTAGGATATTTGTGCGGTGGGGCCCGCACGAGCCCCGCCGTTTCTTTCGCTAAGTAACGCACCTGCGAAAACCCATCAAAGTAACTGAAAAGTCAACCGGCGCGTTTTCTTTAATTATTAACAGACCATTTAATTGAGCGGTTTATTTCGTGTATTAAATGGGCTGTTTCGTTCATTGAATTAATTCAACGAACTGATGGGTCGTTACTTACGCGTTTTACGTTTGTTTGCAAAATAATAAAATAGACAAACTTGTCTATTTTGGAGGATCCTCCTGTTGTGCGAGATCCTCTAAACCTCCACCCTCCTCACGAGGAACGCGAAGAACGCGAAGAACGCGAAGAACGCTGGCGACTGGAATTCGACGACGCACACCGTGATCTGCGACGTCGACGAGCTCTACCCGCGACGTTCTTCGGCGACGCCTCTTCTTCCGCGGCCGATCCTCGGTCGGCAACTAAGGTGAGAATCAGATCATTTATTTCTCCCTTTTTAATTTCAATGACAACGGATTTAATTAATTAAATCCGTTTGTTCTAAATCCGGAGATCGTCGGCGCGACGCTTTTTCCGCGGTGCGACGAACGTCTCATCCGCGACGACGCGACGATCCCCTTCTTCCGCGACGAGCGATTCCGCGACGACCTCACGTCTGACGGCGACATCGAGGTAGGGGTTGTTGGAATATTTTATTTCCCGTGTTTATTCTTTTGAAATAAAGAACCCGATCTCGGAACAATTTTAATTTGTTTAAAATTGTTGTTGGTTATTTCTTTTCCTCCCATTGATTTTATGACTAACGCGGAGGGTGCGGATCTAACGAACAAGACCCGGAAACCCTCCGCCGATCTTTTGTTGTGCGGATTTGGCGGACGACGACGAATCGTGCGGCAGGAGCGATCCGTTGATCCCGCAGTGAAGATCGGCCCCCGGGAGGAGCAACGGCGCAGACGGGAGAGGAAACGGGCCACCAGAGCAACTCCGGCGGCACGCGGAAGGCGGCGGCGGCGCCGGCGGCCGGAGGCGGCGGCACCCCGCGCGCCGCCAGAAATTCCGCCGCGGCGGCGGCAAACCGCCGGACCGCGTCCGCGGTCCGGCCCCCCAGCACGCGGCCCGCGCGGGCCGCGTTCCTCCAAGCCGCGGGTCAAACCCGCAGCGGTTTCTTCGGATGCTCGGCCGAAGCCGAGCCGGCCGGTCCGGTCGGCCGGGCCACGCCCAGGCCGGACCGGACCCGGCCTAGCCAGGTCGGGCCGGGTCGGGCAGACCCGGTTCGGGTAGACCCGGTTCGGCCGACCCAGGGGGGGTTCGGGCCGGGTCGCCCCGGGCCCAGAACCCCCGTTTTCGGGCCCTCTTCGGTCTTTTGCACATATCTTGGGACTGGGACCTCCGATTGACGAACCGTCAGCGGCTACGCGATCCTTGGATCGACACGGTCGTTTCGATATATTACACTCAAGGTTTCGGAAGACTTTGGGTTCGGCCGGGTTGGTTCGTACACGAAACCAACCGGGCCCTCGGAGCGGAAACGCTCCTAACTTGAGCTACGGACGTCCGATCGACGTACCGTCAGCTGTGGTAGTTTCCTCTAAGTGAGATGGAACTTTTGGCATACTCCGCCCGAGGATCGGACACAGGCGGAGTACGGTCGGGTTGGTTTTGCCCTAAAAACCAACCGGGCCCCTGGGACGAAAATGCCAATAACTCTCAGACCGGGCGTCCGATTGACACGCCGTCTGTTGCGTTGAGATTCTGTTGTCGATACGGAACTTTTGGATACATCAACTTCGGACTACGTGTCAGTTGATGTATCAGCCTCTTGGCTCGTGGAGCGGACCCTCCTAAACGAGCTCGCTGTGTGCGGGAACCCTAGCGCTGGCTGTGACTTCGACGACAGAGCAGAGATCCTCCGTGGACTGCGACGACGACAGAGCAGAGATCCTCCGTGGACTGCGATGACGACTGTGCAGAGATCCTCAGTGGACTGCGTCGACTACTGCACTCAGCGATCCTACGTAGATCAGTGCTACCGATCCTGTGTGGGTCCTTACTACCGGTTCTGTGTGAGCCACTGCCTACAGGTTCTGTGTGAGCCCGATCCTGTGTGGGTCTTTTGCGGGGGTTAGTACCTATCGATCATTCGTGGGTCCGACGACTTAGATGGATCAGTGACCATCTTTGACGTCATCTGAAAAAGTATACCTGGTTGAGCTGAATCTTATGTTACTCTCCTTTGTGGAATGTGTTGAACTATCCTATGTGGATTTACTGTTTACTCTCCGTTGTGGATTTGAGTCTTGCTTTCCTGCGTGGATTGAGTTGTTCTTGAGCTCGTGAGCAGATCTAGAATTGGGGACTTAGGTATATGTATGGGCATATACCTAAGTCGAGTCGGATGTTACTTCGTGATTGCATCTTTCTTTTGTGCTATATCCTTTTTGGATTTCGGGAGACCTTCGGGGGTCTCGGGGTCCTTACTGAGTAGCTTATACTCACCCCTGCACGGGCTATGCCCGCACCTTGTTGTGTTGGATGCAGACGACGGACAGCGCTGATCACGGTTGGGGCATGGAGCAAGACGGTACCAGGAGGTGGACCACTGGGCGGGACGTTCTCGGAGCGGACGTGGGACCCGAGGAGCCTGGAGGCTATCTATACCCACCCTTCAGGTGGGATTGCCAGTGGACGACACGAGGCCGCCGTCTTTTCTTCAGTTGCTGTTCTTTTCCTTTTTCAGTTGTACTTTCAGTTGGGCTTGTATTCCGGCCCCCTTTACTTTTCTGCACTTTGTAGTTACTTTCCGCTTGCTGACTCTGTGGTGGTTGTTACTTATAAAGGCAATGCCTTCCCTGTTTACCGGGATTTTACGCCATGGTTCTAGTCGCCAGCCCCTGGCCTATGGAAGGCGGGCTTGGGGTAGTCACGGCACGGGCCCCGAGGTCGGGTCGTGACAAATTGGTATCAGAGGTGGTCGGTTCTGCCACAGACTCTGATCGTCTTTTCTTTCTATATGAATCAATAGTGTTTAGTGTATTGAGTGTGGTTATCAGTTCAGGGAGCCCAGTGTTGGTGCGGCGGCCAACGTATCCGTACACCAGGACCCTGACTCCTGATTTCCGACTTAATGCATGAAAACATTGATTGCGTGTGTGTTTCAAGTTTTCTTTGTGATTACTTGTGTCAGCTCACCGGGTATACTAATCTGCTTCATGAAAGTCTCAAGTTTTCCTTGTGATTACTTGTGCCAGCTCACCAGGTATACTGTTCTGACTGTGGTGCTCTTGTTCTCCTTTTCAGGATGGCCCCGTGACGACAGCCAGCTAGGGTTCCGAGTGTAGGGCGCGACGGCAGCCCACCGAGCGACGAGGCCTCGGTGCAGGGCCCTTTGCCAGCAGTGGCACCGGCGGTAGCTTTACCCGCCGAGCCACCGATGCTACCAGTACCAGACGCTGACGATGCACGTCGCCTCAGGGCACTGCATGACTTTCAGAGCCCGCGACCGCCCAGGTTTCGCGGTGAGGCGGACCCCCAGGCCGCCGAGGACTGGCTAGAGGCAGTGGTACGGATCTTTAGGCTAGTGAGGACACCAGCGGATCTCATGGTGATTCTCGCGGCGAGCCTCCAACAGGCGGCGGCAGGACGATGGTGGAGCTTGATGCTCCAGGTTCACGATGAGGCATCCTTGCTCTGGACGGACTTCGAGAGCCTCTTCCGCTCTGAGTTCGTCCCGGCCACCCTCCGATCGGTGCGCATCCAGGAGCTTCTCCAGCTGTGCCAGGGCAGCATGACGGTCGCCCAGTACGCGGCGAGGTTCACTGAACTATCTCGCTACACGACCGACATGGTACGGGACCCCTTCTTCCGGGCCCGGACCTTCAAGCAGGGCTTGCGACAGGAGATTCGGGCGTCGTTGATCTCCCTCAGCATTCCGACCCAGGCGGGAGTGCTGGAGCGAGCCCTCCTGATCGAGAGCTTCCTGGCAGAGCCTTCTTCAGCGGAGAGACCTAGCGCAGGGCGGCAGGTAGCTGAGTCTTCGGCAGCAGGTAGCCGACGGATGACTCTCGGGTCCAGGCAGACCAGACCCCCACGCAGACGGCCTCAAGACACCGGCTCAGCAGTGCGGGGCACACAACAGAGTGCCAGCCTTCCGAGAGGCAGGCTGTGCTACTCCTGCGGCGGGCAGGGTCACATGGCTCGTGACTGCCCGACTCGCCGACCAGAGGAGCAGCAGACGGTGGAGGGGCCACCCAGGCAGAGGCAGAGGGTCGACCGTGGCGGTCCGCAGGGAGGAGGCGGACGAGGCAGAGGAGCTCGCCGAGCAGCGGGTGGTGGGCGACGCTTCCAGGCTCTACCCCCACCACCACCAGGAGGGCCACCTCGACCACAAGGAGCTGGCGGGCAGGGACAGGCCCAGCTCCAGGCAGTGGAGGCCTACAACCCCGACATGCCAGAGATGATTCGAGGTACGATCTGTGTCTATTCCACCCTTGCTGCAGTACTTATAGACACAGGAGCGAGTCACTCTTTCATAGCCTCTGCCCTTGTTCGGAGCTCGGAGATTCCGACTGAGCCGTTGGCTCGATCCTTACGGCTAGAGACTCCTACGGGAGAAGACTCGACGATTATGCACTGGTTCCGGCAGTGTGAGCTTACTCTAGGAGGCGAGAGCTTCGGATGGGATCTCCTTGTAGCGGCGTCGAGGCCTTACGACGTCATCTTGGGCATGGATTGGATATCCATGGTTCATGCCCAGATCGACTGTTTTAGGCGCAAGGTGCGATGTGTTCGTACCGACGGGAGCAGGTTTACCTTCACCGGTGAGAAGGGAACCTTTGCAGCACAGGATGGACTTCCGCGGAGGAGAGTGCAGCCCATCTCTCATCAGTTGGCTAGCCTCATCCTAGGAGCAGTGGACGTGCAGAGTCCAGTTTTTCCTGCAGTGGTGGATCATTACGTGGACGTCTTTCCCGACGACGTTCCAGGGCTACCTCCTCGTAGAGTGGTAGACTTTTACATCGACTTGTACCCCGGGACAGCCCCGATATCTACTCCAGCATATCGAATGGCCCCCGCCGAGCTTCGAGAGCTGCGGGTACAGTTGGAGGACTTGCAGAGCAAGGGGTTTATCCGACCCAGTGTTTCACCCTGGGCTTCCCCGATATTGTTCGCCAAGAAGGCGGACGGGAGCTTGCGACTGTGTGTCGACTATCGTCGCCTGAACCAAGTGACAGTGAGAAACAAGTATCCGCTGCCATGGATTGATGACCTCTTCGATCAGCTCAAGGGAGCGCGGTGGTTCTCGAAGATAGACCTCCGGTCAGGCTATCATCAGCTCAGAGTTCGAGACGAGGACGTGCAGAAGACGGCCTTCAGGTGTCGGTATGGCCATTATGAGTTCTTGGTTATGCCGTTCGGAATAACCAATGCTCTAGCAGTGTTCATGAGCCTCATGAACAGGATCTTCCAGCCATACCTCGACCGATTTGTCGTGGTCTTCATTGACGACATTTTGGTATACTCGACGACTGAGGAAGAGCATGCCTACCACCTGCGAGTTGTGCTAGACACACTCCGAGAGCACCAGCTTTATGGAAAGCTCTCAAAATGCCAGTTCTGGTTACGTGAGGTCCATTTCTTGGGGCACTTTATCTCTGAGGCGGGAGTTGCAGTGGATCCCGCGAAGATCGAGGCAGTGCTAGCTTGGGAGCCACCCAGGAGCGCGACGGAGGTGCGGAGCTTCTTGGGCCTAGCCGGATACTATCGGAGATTCGTGCCAGACTTCTCCAAAGTTGCTGCACCACTCTCAGCTTTGACAAAGAAGGGGAAACCCTTTGTGTGGTCAGACAGATGTCAGCAGAGCTTCCAGGAGATGAGACAGAGATTGACCAGCGCACCTATCTTGAGGTTGCCTGAGGAGGGAGTTGGATATGTAGTTTACTGCGATGCATCAGGGACTGGACTCGGGTGCGTCCTGATGTAGGAGCGGGCCGTGATCACCTACGGATCACGTCAGTTGAGGCCGCATGAGCAGAACTACGCCACTCATGACCTGGAGTTAGCAGCAGTGGTCTTCGCTCTGAAGACTTGGCGGCACTATCTGATGGGCGAGCGCTTCACAGTCTTTTCTGACCACCAGAGTCTCAGGTATATCTTCTCTCAGAAGGACCTGAACCTGAGACAGTGGAGATGGCTTGAGTTCCTCCAGGAATATGACTTTTAGATAGTCTATACTCCTGGGAAGGGGAACGTGGTAGCCGATGCCCTCAGCAGGAGGACGGGCATTCAGCTACTTGAGGAGGCGACAGAGCAGCTAGCCTCCTTACAGATATCCTTCGTGGATAGAGACGGTGTAGCCTTTCTTCAGTCTCTCACAGTCTCTCCTCCACTTCTACAGCGGGTCAGAGAGGCTCATCATGGGGACGCTGACTGTGAGACCCGGCGTGCACTGATATCCTCAGGTCAGGCGCCTGATGGCTTCTCCCTTGGGGCAGAGCACGACATCCTTTTCAGAGGACGTACCTTCGTACCAGTCTCTTTACGAGAGGAGGTGCTGAGAGAGTTTCACACTTCTCCCTTGGCGGTGCATCCCGGAGTGGCGAAGATGTACCAGGATCTCAGACGACAGCACTGGTGGCCGGGCATGAAGAAAGCTGTGGTAGAGTTCGTTTCACGATGCCTCACCTGCCAGCAGGTGAAGGCAGAGCATCAGGTACCAGCATGCTTGGTACAGCCCTTGGAGGTCCCGGAGTGGAAGTGGGACGGCATATCTATGGACTTTGTGACTGGACTTCCACGCACTTCCAGAGGTCACGACTCCATTTGGGTGATTGTCGACCGACTCACCAAGTCGGCACACTTCTTACCCATCAGAGAACAGGGCTCAGTGGAGAGCTTGGGACGTCTTTACGTCCAGGAGATCGTACGGCTTCACGGTGTGCCATCGTCTATCGTCTCTGATCGAGATGCTCGTTTCACCTCTCGGCTTTGGAAGGGGTTGCAGGAGGCGTTCGGGACGCGGCCCCATCTGAGCACAGCCTTCCACCCTCAGACGGATGGTCAGACTGAGAGGACCATACAGACACTCGAGGACATGCTCCGTGCATGTGTTCTTGACTTTGGTCGCAGCTGGGAGGACCACCTACCCTTGGTGGAGTTCGCGTACAACAACAGCTACCACTCCACCATCGGGATGGCACCATATGAGGCATTGTACGACAGACCCTGTAGATCACCGTTGTGCTGGACAGACCCTGGGGAGTCAGCACTCGTGGGACCAGAGATGGTCCGAGCCACGACAGAGAAGGTCCAGATCATCCAGGAGAGGATGAGGACAGCTCAGAGCCGGCAGAAGTCATATGCTGACAGGAGGCGGAGGCCACTAGAGTTCGAGGATGGCGACCACGTCTTTTTGCGTGTCTCACCTCGACGTGGTTTACGGAGATTTGGCCAAGGCGGCAAGTTGTCTCCACGCTTCATCGGGCCTTTCCAGGTCCTCAGCAGGATAGGAGAGGTGGCTTATCGCCTGGCTCTACCACCTCAGTTGCACCGGGTGCACGACGTCTTCCACGTGTCTCAGCTGAGGAGATACGTGCACGACCCGACGCACATCATCGACTTTGGGGAGCTGGACGTGGACGATGGGGCGACACTTGCGGAGGTCCCAGTGGAGATCGAGGATCGACAGGAGCGGGTCCTACGTGGGCGGTCGATTCCACTTGTGCGCGTCAGATGGCAGCACGGGAACCTCCAGGAGAGCACTTGGGAGCGGGAGGCTCAGATGCGTGCTCAGTACCCCCATTTGTTCCCCTAGTTTTTGATGTATCTTTATGGGGATGTAAAGCCCTGAGGTGGGAGTAATGTAAAGACCCGAAAATTTCAAGGAAATTTTTTTCTTAATTTTCTTTGGAATTTTACAAGAGCGCAGCTTCAGACGGCACCTGATTCCGAGGCCCGGTGTGCCCGGAATCAATTTCTGAAGTTTGGCTCGGGTACGTTCAGTGAACGGACGAGCGGGTTTTTCTATCATTGAACCGGTGCCCGGAATCGAATTCTGAGGGCACCGATGAAATCGCAGCGCCGATATTTGCTTAGAAACGCCTCTTCCGGAGTTGGGTTTTCTCAGACGTGGTTTTTAAAATTTTGGGCTTTAAGTCGGAAATAAAATAAAGGTTGTGCGACAACATTATTTTATTTCACTTAAGCCGCTTGGAAGTCATTTGGAAGCCACTTGAACTGAGTTAAAGCGGATAGGGTGCTATCCGGAAATATCCTACCCCTTGTTAGGATATTTGTGCGGTGGGGCCCGCACGAGCCCCGCCGTTTCTTTCGCTAAGTAACGCACCCGCGAAAACCCGTCAAAGTAACTGAAAAGTCAACCGGCGCGTTTTCTTTAATTCTTAACAGACCATTTAATTGAGCGGTTTATTTCGTGTATTAAATGGGTTGTTTCGTTCGTTGAATTAATTCAACGAACTGATGGGTAGTTACTTACGCGTTTTGCGTTTATTGGCAAAATAATAAAATAGACAAACTTGTCTATTTTGGAGGATCCTCCTATTGTGCGAGATCCTCTAAACCTCCACCCTCCTCGTGAAGAACGCGAAGAACGCGAAGAACGCGAAGAACGCCGGCGACCGGAATTCGACGACGCACACCGTGATCTGCGACGTCGACGAGCTCTACCCGCGACGTTCTTCGGCGACGCCTCTTCTTCTGCGGCCGATCCTCGTTCGGAAACTAAGGTGAGAATCGGATCGTTTATTTCTCCCTTTTTAATTTCAATGACAACGTATTTAATTAATTAAATCCGTTTGTTCTAAATCCGGAGATCGTCGGCGCGACGCTTTTTCCGCGGTGCGACGAACGTCTCTTCCGCGACGACGCGACGATCCCCTTCTTCCGCGACGAGCGATTCCACGACGACCTCACGTCCGACGGCGACATCGAGGTAGGGGTTGTTGAAATATTTTATTTCCCGTGTTTATTCTTTTGAAATAAAGAACCCGATCTCGGAACAATTTTAATTTGTTTAAAATTGATGTTGGTTATTTCTTTTCCTCCCATTGATTTTATGACTAACGCGGAGGGTGCGGATCTAACGAACAAGACCCGGCAACCCTCCGCCGATCTTTTGTTGTGCGGATTTGGCGGACAACGACGAATCGTGCGGCAGGAGCGATCCGTTGATCCCGCAGTGAAGATCGGCCCCCGGGAGGAGCAACGGCGCAGACGGGAGAGGAAAAGGGCCACTGGAGCAACTACGGCGGCCCGCGGAAGGCGGCGGCGGCGCCGGCGGCTGGAGGCGGTGGCGCCCGGCGCGCCGCCGGAAATTCCGCCGCGGCCGAGCCACGGCGGCGGCGAACCGCCGGACCGCGTCCGCGATCCGGCCACCCAGCACGCGGCCCGCGCGGGCCGCGTTCCTCCAAGCCGCGGGTCAAACCCGCGGCGGTTTCTGCGGCCGCTCGGCCGAAGCCGAGCCGGCCGGTCCGGTCGGCCGGGCCGCGCCCAGGCCGGACCGGACCCGGCCTAGCCGGGTCAGGCCGGGTCGCCCCGGGCCCAGAACCCCCGTTTTCGGGCCCTCTTCGGTCTTTTGCCCATATCTTGGGCCTGTGACCTCCGATTGATGAGCCGTCAGCGGCTACGCGATCCTTGGATCGACACGGTCGTTTCGGTATATTACACTCATGGTTTCGGAAGACTTTGGGTTCGGCCGGGTTGGTTCGTACACGAAACCAACCGGGCCCTCGGAGCGGAAACGCTTCTAACTTGAGCTACGGACGTCCGATCGACGTACCGTCAGCTGTGGTAGTTTCCCCTAAGTGAGACAAAACTTTTGGCATACTCCGCCCGAGGATCGGACACAGGCGGAGTACGGTCGGGTTGGTTTTTCCCTAAAAACCAACCGGGCCCCTGGGACGAAAATGCCAATAACTCTCAGACCGGGCGTCCGATTGACGCGCCGTCTGTTGCGTTGAGATCCTGTTGTCGATACAGAACTTTTGGATACATCAACTTCGGACTACGTGTCAGTTGATGTATCAGCCTCTCGGCTCGTGGAGCGGACCCTCCTAAACGAGCTCGCTGTTTGCGGGAACCCTAGCGCTGGCTGTGACTTCGACGACAGAGCAGAGATCCTCCGTGGACTGCGACGACGACAGAGCAGAGATCCTCCGTGGACTGCGATGACGACTGTGCAAAGATCCTCAGTGGACTGCGTCGACTACTGCACTCAGCGATCCTACGTGGATCAGTGCTACCGATCCTGTGTGTGTCCTTACTACCGGTTCTGTGTGAGCCACTGCCTACAGGTTCTGTGTGAGCCCGATCCTGTGTGGGTCTTTTGCGGGGGTTAGTACCTATCGATCCTTCGTGGGTCCGACGACTTAGATAGATCAGTGGTCATCTTTGACGTCATCTGAAAAAGTATACCTGGTTGAGCTGAATCTTATGTTACTCTCCTTTGTGGAATGTGTTGAACTATCCTATGTGGATTTACTGTTTACTCTCCGTTGTGGATTTGAGTCTTGCTTTCCTGTGTGGATTGAGTTGTTCTTGAGCTCGTGAGCAGAGCTAGAATTGGGGACTTAGGTATACGTATGGGCATATACCTAAGTCGAGTCGGATGTTACTTCGTGATTGCATCTTTCTTTTGTGCTATATCCTTTGTGGATTTCGGGAGACCTTCGGGGGTCTCGGGGTCCTTACTGAGTAGCTTATACTCACCCCTGCACGGGCTATGCCCGCACCTTGTTGTGTTGGATGCAGACGACGGACAGCGCTGATCACGGTTGGGGCGTGGAGCAGGACGGTACCTGGAGGTGGACCACTGGGCGGGACGTGCTCGGAGCGGACGTGGGACCCGAGGAGCCTGGAGGCTATCTGTACCCACCCTTCAGGTGGGATTGCCAGTGGACGACACGAGGCCTCCGTCTTTTCTTCAGTTGCTGTTCTTTTCCTTTTTCAGTTGTACTTTCAGTTGGGCTTGTATTCCGGCCCCCTTTACTTTTCTGCACTTTGTAGTTACTTTCCGCTTGCTGACTCTGTGGTGGTTGTTACTTATAAAGGCAATGCCTTCCCTGTTTACTGGGATTTTACGCCTTGGTGCTAGTCGCCAGCCCCTGGCCTATGGAAGGCGGGCTTGGGGTAGTCACGGCACGGGCCCCGAGGTCGGGTCGTGACAGTGGAAGGTGGTTCTTTTATAGAGTTGTATGAGGCTCTAGTAGAGGACTATGGGTCATATATGGCAGTGGTTGGTGGCTAAGGATGGGTGATGAAAAGATAAATCTCTGCATAGGGAACATTTAGGTGGAGGAAAAACATACACATGTTCTTCGACAAACAATATATAGTAGTCCATAAGTAGGATAATATAGATGGGTAATATTTATATGTGGTTGGTCCAGTGGTTGTGGTGGTGAAAATAGGGGTTGGTGAGTGGTGGAAGGTGGGACAACAATGATAATAGGAGAGAATATTTTTGCGGAGGTTGTGGTTGTGGCGGTGGTAGGGGCATGGGAAAGAGAGGGTAGTGTGGCTAGGTTAGCTGCATGCTAGGAAAGAGACTCATTAGTACCATGAATGTATCCCAGTGCCCCTGATAGTTGTCACCTTCCTTCCCGAAGTTCCCCATATTGTTGATCAGGAGGAAGTCAATAGACTCTATCAGGATGGGTTATATGAGGGGAAGGGAATTGTTGAAAATGATTATATTTTCTTTCACATGGTTA
Source organism: Viscum album (assembly GCA_963277665.1). NCBI lineage: Eukaryota > Viridiplantae > Streptophyta > Magnoliopsida > Santalales > Viscaceae > Viscum > Viscum album. The sequence goes on from OY728145.1 coordinate 1,706,544,528, forward strand.
ATAAATTTTCATACCATCAATGTGACCCAAGTATACCTCACATGTGACTTTTATTACATGGAAAAATAAGATTCTATATTAACGGATGGGCTCCCATGGATAAGGCTAGAATACACAAATTGATCTTGCTCACAATCTAATTATCTTATCCTCCAAGTAACAATGCATTGGTAAAATCATAGTGAAGAATTTTATGTTTATCACCTCGAAGCTATGTGGACTTAGACATTAAAGGATCATAGGGGCTCTATTTGTCCAGGTAGATCAACCTCTAGAATTTTGTTGTATATGAATTTATTGGATAATTTTGTAGTGTTATAAATACATGAAACGTCATGAATCTTGAAGAATAGAGGCCAAGTATGATTCCAAAATCACTACAAGTGATATCATGGGGTCTTCCTCCTAGTCAAATGGTGATGCTATCGAGGGCATGCACGAAGGTGGAAAAAACTCAAGGAAAATTTCAATGATGGTCTCCTCACGCACATCAGTGATGTGGATGAAGTGCAGTCAGTCACTGTTGTAGAGGACTTCAGGGGGAATACAGATCCATGAGAGCATGTAATGATCTATGGTATTATTGGTCAACATCATATTTTAATATAAACTAACCAACATGAAATGTTTCTCATAGAAATAAATATGAAGACATTGGTGGAAATGTGTATTGATAGTTCCCTACGACCCACTAGAAGAAAAATTTGACTCCTTGTTCGCAGAAGTGGTCATAGATATAAAAGATAAGATGGAATAGTGTGATGAAAAGGTCGATAGAGGTGGGTAAGCCCTATGAATTTTGACTATAGCTGAATCCTCATACTAAGGTGTGTGAATAGTAGGGTGTATGGGCAGTCTTCATATGTGCAATTTGGGATGCATTTGAATGATTAGGATTATGGAGGATGATGGATAAGAGGGTAGAGTCGAAGGAGGATAAATACAATGATGTCAATGGTGTGTTAGAGGTGGGCTAGTCACATAGAATGAGGACCGTCTGGGGGGGGGGTATTGTAAACCCAATGTTCAAGACATTTTAAAGATATTCAAATTTTCATGTCATGTAACATGAAATTATTTTAAAGACTAAATTTTTTTTCATGATTCATGATACCTACACAAATTTTATTGAGTATAGAAAATGTATTTCTGCATTTTTTTCCTCTGTGAGCTAGGGCATGCAGCCTTTTCTTCCAGCATTACCTAGTATTTCATAAACTATAATCTACCCTATTCTATAATATTTTACCTATCCTAGGTTTCCCCCATGTTGGTTCATTGTTTAACATTGATATATAGTCTCAATATCATTTATAATATTCTTATAGTGACGATTCACCCATCATGGAATTGATCTTAGTATATTTTAATCATTTTCCACTAACACTAAATGAATGTTATCCGCATTTCAGAATCTCTATAGTCCTGTATGGGAGTTCATTTATGACCTTGAATTTTCAAGTACATATATATTTAATAATCCCATGAATAGTTTCAATTAGGAAACAAATAACAAGACCATATTACTAAGAGTGAAGATTAATTTTGTATTGCATGGGTCGTGCTACTTCATGGACTTTTCATTAAAAATTATGATGTTCTCATAGGGATAGTTTTTTATTTCTTCCCATACAACAATTAACTAAATCATGACTTCCTCAAATATTAGAGAATCAATATTAAATTTCATAATGGACAAATATGAGAGATGCTCTAGTTCCACTAGTAATGGAATGGATTTATGTATACTAGTCTGAATGGTGTAGATCCAAAAGGAATTAGATATGATGTGAGATTCCCCTAGTGGGTGACATCTAATTTGTGGATTCAATCCTTTTGTTCCACGTTTTACAATTCAAATTTCCAAATTCTTATTGGGTGGTATGGAGTTCCTATGCTGTATCAGATGCCATAATTTTCATGTAATCCCTTATCATCATTTTGGGGGGAAAATTCCATGATTAATAATGAGAAATCAAGGAAATAAAAATCATGAAAAGTAATTGTTCTTTAATTTTTTAATGTACACTTTTGATTGTCAAGAGTACTGTCTTCTACCCTTACACATTTTGAGACATATTTACCACAAAATATGGTATAAAAAATGCATGGGAATTAGGGAATGGACATATAAACTATATTCCACATATGATTAATATTTTTACTTCTATTACATGGTTTTGGTGAATTTTATTTATTTATCCAATGATTTAAATTAGTTGACACTAATCACAACTCTAACAAAAGTCTATTTCATCATGATGGACTGTGGGATAGAAAGGTCCACTTTATATAATCTCATCCACTATGTGTTCCGATATATGGTTCCCTCATATTGGTAACAACTGACACATGTTAAGAAAAATTTCTATTTAATATTTAAGGATGAAGTGTCACATTAATAAATCAGAACATTTTTTTAAGAATTATAAAGTAATCCAAATAGTAGTGTGATGATTCGACTAAAAATATCTTATGATGTTGGTAAGAGAGGTTGGGTTGAGTGATATGGGGGTAAAATTTTTTCCAATATAAAGAAATCACAGTCTTACCTTCTTATTTAGTTTGAATAAATTTTCATCTGGGATGCCGACCTCAAGGTCAAGATAATAATCATCATTAATAATCGATAGTGGAAGTATAGATAAATGATCATAAAACATGTTCTCATTACCCATAGTTTCCATTATGATCATTTCAATCTATTTTAGAGATTGGATACACCATATCTTTCGTGGTTTTTCATCCATTTAACATAATAAATTTTTAATGGCTGTACAGAGAGTAGAGACAATTACCATATAAAAAATAAGAAATAATTGAAAAATTGTGATTTAATAGATAATTTATTAGAGTTCCTTATCAATAGTTTTGTATTTTACATGAGGGTCATTTAGTACGTGACTAGAAGAATAAATGGGATTAAATATGTGTCTTACTCACTATCCTGAGACAGATCCTAAAATGATGTGCCCAACATCACTGATTAACTTGATGTCTTTTTCCAATTTCATTGAAATGATAAATGGAGTGTCTACTAGGGTATTCATTAAAAAATTGAATGCTTGTTGACACATATCAGTGAAATATGATGACATATATTTTGAAACTGGTGTGTCAATTCTTGGGATAATTATGTAAAATATTTTATGAAGTGATGGTAGAATCCATCATGGACAGGAATTATTCTTATGATTTTTATCATCAAGGTCTCAACTATGTCATTAATCAATTTGATCTTTTTTATATCAACATACATGCCATTAATTCAGATTTTGTGTCTATGGACTAATGAATATTCAATTAAAAATGAAATTTCTCCATGTTTAAAAAAAGGAAATTTTCTTCACAGAGTTGTAGATAAAATTCAACATTATTTAATCATACATAAAATGATATTCCATAAAATCAAAAACAATCCATGAATATCTTAATAATTCATATACTATATCATGGGTTATATTTTTTCACACATCTGTAAAATTTAAATAATTCATTACACATATCAAAGGATAAGAGTTTATATGTGAAGGTCCGGAATGAACGTTTGAACATCATTTTGGTGTGGTGAAATGGGTCGACATTAATTTTATTGATTCTTGAATATACATCCATGAATCAATAGAATTAATTTTTTTCCACTCCCTCTAGAAATTTCTCGAAAAAATGAATAGGTAAGTTACCTTTTCTAGTTGTTATATTAATATTTTTAATATCCACATATTATCACAATGCATTGATGGTTCATGGTGAGTAAATTTAATCTTCGTCACTTTTGAAAACCTTGAGGTCAATATTCTTTAGAATGGATATTATGGGACTCATCTACTAATTTTCCGAGACAAGAAATATTATTCTAGTGTCAAGATACATGAATACTTATTTCTTAACCACCTATTTCATCGGTGGGGTGGCAAGCATCTGGGGAAGGATTTTGGGTTCCACACCCTTTTCCTGTAAAATCTTGTGTGTGGAGTTTTTTGGGATGATCCCTTTTATGTCGACATCTCCTCAAAAAAATAATTTTGTGTGAATTTTTTTTGGCCCCTATCAAATTATCCTAATTTTTTTATAGTTTTGAGAGATAATTAATGGAAATGATGCTTCCATTTCTAGAAATTATTACTTGAGTGTTCTCAGAAGATGATTTGGCACTAGAGTTTGAGACATATAAATAAGAGTATGAACTGAGTTATAGGGTAACATGTTGGTGGTTGCACATTTTCACCTCATCATAGTCATTATCCTAATTTTATGTAAGATACAATGCACCAATATAATTTTTTATTGTCAGGTAGTCATTATTATCCTTATTGATAATGATAGATTGACCTGAGAATGAATCATAATCAGGTTTTGCAGATTGGAATTTTTCAAAAACAACTTGTTCATCACCAATTAAGAATATAAATCTCCCATGAATCACATAAATATGTGTCTTCATAGTGTAGTGGAATGGTCATACTAGGATAAAAAAATGTATCATTATTTTTTACTGTCCCAGATAAGGATGTCAATATGAAAAATTATTTTAAAAACATTAACTAAAACATATTCATGAAGTCCTCATGGATACATTACTGATCGTCCAGACAATTCAAGTTCCACTTAGTTGTGTTCACTTCCTTATATACCAGAGATTAGAATACACCCATTTCAATGAGTTTAAAAGTTGATAATAAATAAAATATGGATCTTATAAAGATTTATGACCCAATGTTTTAAGGTATTGAAAAACTACCTATGTCTCACATCTATAGTTAAAGATTCTGTTACATAGTGGAAGAGCATTTTTCATTTGGGGAGATGACTCCCAGGTCTCCCATAATACTCTATTTGGAGAGCAGTTCATTATAGAATTTCTCATATCCTGAAATTTATGATATTTATTCATAAAATAATATTTTTATATACAATTATTTGATCATTTCAAAAAATATATATTATCATCCTTCAAATTTACCATGCCTTATTCTTTCCCATAAGGTAATAAGTGGTCTTTAAGACATTTTTTCTACACATATATAATATTTAGGTTTATCATGTGTTATTGATTTTCTAGGAGTTCTTGGTTCCATATATTTTTAATGATTAGATCTATCTAGGAATTAATTGTCATACCTTCTAGTGATTGTTTCACATTTCATAGATTCTTCATACAACTTTTCATCTTCTTCAAAGAGTTTATTAGAATCCAATGATTTTATGAATCTTATTAAAAATTATCTGGATAATTTTTTTTCTCAATATTACCAGAGATCATTCCTTATTATATATATTATATAATTATTTATACTATACCTGCTGGGTGTTCTTGGTTTCGGAGGGCCTCCATTTATTTTTTATTTTAGTTTATTTTTTGGTCATCCTATGATCTAGTTTTTGAATGAAGGTAGTGAGCGTATTATCTATATTTTAATGAAGTGTTGGAGATATTTGTGTTGGTATTTTTATAGAGGTTGAATTTTTTGGGGCTTGAGGAGGAAAAGATTATTGGGGTAGTTGTTATTGTGGTCATGGGACTAGATTCATAACTGGGTATCATTGTGGTTCTTGGTTCCTTGGTAGATCTTGACCACTTCTCTATTGATTTTACCCTTTATTATTTTATTAGAGATTCTAAGATGACCTCTATTTATAGTACTACTATGAATTCGAGAATTGATGGAATTCTAAAATTTAATTAACAATTTAAAATATTCGGTTTGAGGTCCATCTACCCCTGACCTACAATCTTGTTATGTGTGAGGGAATACACACATCTTTTGGGATTGAATATCCAACACTGAAGGAAGAGGGGGTGGGGTACAGCAGGTAGAAGATAGCTTTCTAGCTTCATATTAAGGACCGCAACTTATGCTACTGGTAAGGTGTGTTCTAAAATGTTGTGGTTACCACACTGAGGCGAGAATTAATAAATCATCTACATACTATAATTTTTAGAGACATAGTCATGGATTTCTAATCCTAATTTAGTCATTTTAAGCATTAGCCTAACATCAATGATGACATATACCACTGTATAAGAAACTGTCTAGAGGCCCTATTAGGATGTATTTAGTTAAATAAATATATCAACTCCATGATGTGTTGACATTCAGTTGAACTGCTTGAAGTGATCCAAGGTCACCCATGCCGATTCTCTATTTTTTTGGGTAAAGTAATTGATGTCAATTTGTAGATTCCATGTTCATATAGGTGGGAAAAAATTTTATAGTAACTTCATGGATATGTCATCCCAAGTTAGGATTGAATCTGGAGATTTTATTTTTATCCAATACATGGTTCAGCGACACAAGTAGAATGGGAAAACACTTAATTTTGTTGCATTAGATGAAACTACATAGTTTTGAGATGTATAGAAAAATTATAAAAAATAAGAGATATGATCATGAGGGTCTTTGATATGAATCCCACTGAATAGTCCTATTTTCTGGATAAATATGAAGAGTCTAGGTCTGATTTTGAAAGTCTATGACAGGACAAGAGGGTGCACAATGTTCAGAATAACACTACTGATAGATGGAAAAACATAATCCATGATGGTGCACTGTGGAAACAAGTTTTCCCCTACATGAATTTTAGGTGGAGCATACTACATACATGGAGTGTTGGGAACACAAGATTTATGAAGTCTTAAATACAAAGATCATGCCATTAATAATGGTATCTTTTGGTATTAGGAATGAATGCAAGAAATTATAGAGAAATGAGCCTCATCTAACAATTATAGGGTCCAAGATGCATGCTCTATGTCGAAGAAAATGGAAGACACATTGGTATCTGAATGAAAGAAAGAAAAATGAAAGGAGAAAGGGGGGATTATTTAGGTAATAATATGTTTGTGTTAAAGGGTCGTATATAGAAGAAAGATTTAATGATCCCAATAAAAATAGTGTTAATTTTTTATTACAAACTAAGATGTGAGGTTAATTATTCATGGGAATGAATCAAATTATAACTTACTTTATCAAATCAAAACTTTATACTAGCTCCTATTAGTGTTTTAGTATAGGGTCTAATCCCTGGTGAATGCTATCTAATATAGAACCTTTTAATTTCAAACACCTTATATAGGAGTTTTGTTCAGTTGATTTTTGATGGGATCCAATTAAGATAATTGGATTAGTTTTAAAAATAATAATGGAAATAAGGATAAATATCAATGTTAGGGTTCCAACTAACTATATTTCATTATGTTTTATATAGATTTGTTGTAGGGACATTAATGTGAATCAGTTAATAGATATCAAATTTATTATGGAAAAACCAATTACATTTATACAAGATGAAATTATTCCCGGGCCTTTATATATATAACAACAAAGATGCATTAATCATGGATACTATAGAAGAATGAATCACTTTACAATGGACAAAGCCTTTTCCACTCCCATTATGTCAGGTTTGTTCATTAATACAATCGATGGTCAGGATTGTTCAGAAGAATATAATACAAAATTATTTCTTAACATAATTTCAAGACAAATGGTTACAAATTTTCAATTTATAGATTCATTAAGAGAAAAACAACACATAATCCCTATCCCTTCCCTAATGGTATTAGTTGATAAAGACATTATTAATCAGAATATAGAAAATAATAGAAACATTGTTTGGAATATTTATAGAACATTTTAAAAAATATGTTCACAACTATGAAATTAAAATTAATGATTTTTGAAATTTAAATAATTGAAAAGTCAATAAAACAAATAATTCAAAAGTTAAAATGAAAGAATGTGGTATACGCTAATGTTAAATGGAAACATTAATGAAAAAAATAATTGAAATTGAAACTAGAAACATTAAGGATGAATAATGTATGAAGAATGATCAGTTGGACATGGATGTGATTAAAATATAAAAAGGAATCTATTATAGTTGAAAGGGAAGAAAATAGAGTAAGAAATGATAATGGAAATAAGAATATAGGTATTCTAGGATGTATATTTGGTGGATATCTACAGTCTGTATATTTATTGGCATGAGAGTGACATGGCATGTATGTTAATCAATTCATGTAATTTTATCTTATTATTTCTCCATGTATAATTAATCTAGAAGCCTATAGCTTTGGTATATAGAGTTATAATGTCATTCACAATGTGTATGTTTATCCCTTGAGGCTATATCTTCACTTTTTTTTATTGGGAATTGGCATTCAAAATTTACATGATGTGTATTGGATATTTAGTTCATGTTTAATTTTAGGACTTGAAAACTATCACAGCCTATGCTATCCACATATAGAAATGATTTGAATATCGTATACATGTCGTGTATGTGGATAATGATATATAGTGCCCATTTTTCTATTCTTTATATTTTTTTACATTTTCATGTTTAACACCCATTTTACAAAAACATAAACACAAACCCAGTGCATTATTGAATAAATAATGATAAAATAATAATAAAATGTATCCAAATAATATATATTAATTATTCTTAAAAAAATATTTATCAAATTTTGTTAATATTTTTGTGTTGAAAAATATGGTCATGATAGTTGGTATTATAGGATTTTTTAGTAAGTCATTCTTGATTAGGATTTGAAAACATTTATAGAAACACTAGAGATATTTCTATTTATTAGATAAAATCATAATGATTTGGTAATTACCTTGGATAACCTAGGTTCAACCTAATTTTCTAATTAATTAAAAGTTGTTTCCATGATTTAGATATCATATGAATGCTATTTCATGATTATTTGATTTCAAAATATGATTATTATATGTTGACTATAAACATTTATTAATTATTTTAGCGAATTCATGGACCCAGAACACATCATGATAGAAATTAATTTGGTGTATAATGAAAATATTATATTTTATAGAAACCATATTATATGAGATCTAGAAGGAAAAATAATGTATATATGCTCACATATCATTCTCTCATTATGAATAATACTGAAAATCCAAATGAAGATAGGGGAAAGATCATATTCGTTTTTATTTAATGTGACAACAAGCACCTTCTTTTAGTGGGTATTCTAATATAGTAGAGTCTTAGAAATGTATTAGGACCATTTGGGAAAAAAATTGGTGTTCCTGTGCTCAAAAAATGAAAAAAAAATTATAGTAATTTGTAATTTTGAATGTGAAGCATATTAGTCAGTGATTCTTACTATAATTACAATTCAAGAGGAAGAAGTTAACTCTATATAATTGGATGAGTTTAATATATTTTATTTTTTATGCATTACCCTAGATTCTAAATAAAAAAATAAAAAATTAATTACTTGATATTTAGAAGAAGTTTGATTATTCCATTGGAAACTATAAGGAAAACCATATAATACATACAAGATATGATTCTTGTTTAATCATTATCCTTAAAACAAATATTTATTTATTCATTGGTATCCTAAAAATTTATATCTATTATATGATTCTTTTATTACTATGAACAAATATTTTGATGTACACTATAGTTTGAAATGAAATTTTTTGATACCCACCATTCCTATAGTTATGATGAGAAATCGAAGATAGAGTCTCCTGAAAAAGTGAATAAATTACATGATGAATGAAATTTCATTGATCTAAATGAATGAAATTTTGGAAGAAATATAAAAGAATTGATGGAATGGAAATGGAATATTCATTAAATGAGAAAAGGTGGATCATAAGGAATGTGAACAACAAATGAGGATGATGAGGCCGGTTGATACAATGGAGGAATATAAAACTACAAAAAACGCCCCACACATGCTTCAATTCACAAAATTAAAGGATTACAATCTTTATTAAAATAATTTCATGAATGAGAAGTTTAATATTAATGATCGGGATCAGAATCTTATTATGGTCAATAATGAAGAGAAATATGGTGCGATATTTAATTATTTACTGGGTTTTGAGAATGATGTGTTGAAAGTAACAATTATCATCCACTTTAGAAAATCTAATTATTTATTTTATTATAAATCTAGGAACCCATTTATATATAAATAATTTCAAAACGGAACTGAATTACCAGATAAATGATAGTATTTTAATCTATAATTGATAACCCTTGATTGTATTATGGTCATATCTATAGTATATAAACCCTCTTCAATTGATTTATGTTGGGAAAGATATTCCTAAACATCTTGGTATTTTCTATTTAGTATATTTTTAATGATTATAGTCATTCGTTGGATTTAATTATATGGATCACATATAAATTCCACTAGAATTGAATGCATATTTCTTATTTTGAATGATATAATATTCTTTAATCAGTAAGAGGATTACCATGCCCTTCAAGTGGAAATTAATTTTATATTTTATGTATTAATTCATATCCATGATATATATTTTTCTCATATGGTTGGATAAAAAACAAAATTGATGATATTCATATTATAATTTATTTTTTGAGGTGTTTCTAGAGTATTTTTTTGTATTCCTTCATATTCAAATGTTGAGTTTCCAATAGAACTCATAGGTGACAGTATACCTATTTTAAATTCTCCATATAGAATGCACCCAATTGAGTTGCAAGAATTCAAGAATAAAGTCTATAAGAATCATGATAAGGGATTCATATGTACTAGTTTATCACAATTGGGCAAACCTATTATTTTTTATTTGGAAGAAATATGGGATAATGTATCTATGAATTTATTATCAGTAATAAAATAGGACCATTATCATGAAAAAGTTCCTAAAACCATATTTTCAATTTTTTTGGTCAATTATGAGGAGTTGACTACTTTTATATGATTATAATTAATTTAGGATATTATAAATTTAATGTTAAGAGGAGGATATACCTAATAAAACCTTCTCTATGAGGCATGGGCATTATGTATTTAAAGTGATTCTATTTGGACTTACTAATTACCCTTTTATATTTATCGATTTATTGAATATTGTATTAAGATATTAACATGATGAGTTTATGGAACTCTTTACTAATTATATTATTATATATTCACAAAGAAACCAATAAAATAAAGATCATTCTAAATAGTGATAAAAATCCTAACGAAGGATATGATGTATGTAAAATTTACCATTTGTGAATTTTTGCTTTAGAGTGTTTTATTACTGGGTTATTAAATATAATATGATGGTATTTCGGTGGATCCTTCGAAGATAGAAGTTACTGAGAATTGGAACAGGATAACCACATTTAATAAGATTCATATATTGTTTTTGGCTAATCATATATTTCTAAATCTTTGTGAGAGATTTTTCCGGACACTATATTCCATTATCCATGTTTACATAAAATGGATTCATGGTCTTATAAATATATAAATGTGAAGAACATAATAGGGAACTGAAGATAAGTTGGTCCATACACTTTTTCCCACACATCCCTTTATTAGAGGAGGGTTTCTCATCTATATTGATTCAACATAGAGGGGACTTGGATGTTTCCTCAAGTAGAATGATATGATTATTTCATATGCCTCATGCCAACTGAAAATACATGAGAAAAATTATATGAATAATGATTTGGAGTTTTCATTGGTAATTTTCATGATGATGATATAGAGGAATTATTTTTATAGTTAATGTCATGAAATATATATAGAGAATAAAGGTTTTAAGTATATCTTAACATAGAAGGAGATCAATATTCATAAGGAAATATGGTTGTAAATGATTAATGATTATGACTATACAATACATTACCACCGTAGAACGGTGATTAAGGAGGCCATGCTTTGAGTTGCTAGGACCATACTAGTTCACCCAAAATGAGGATTTGAGAATATCCAATACATATGTAATTATAGAATATAGAACCATAATTATTTATAAAAGGGGTCATATTCAATCTTTCTTAGATGAATGTTCAAATATCTATCCATTTGAAGATTGAAGAGGCATAGAGGTAAGAATCAGAACTCTAGAAGAAAAAGATGTTTGTTTTTGAGTTCAAATATGATGGTGATTGAATAATATAATTCATAAATTTAGTATGTGTCACATTAATACCATAATTGAAGAATTAAATATTAGATAAATCTCATAGTTCTTTATTCTCAGTAAATCATGGAAATAAATTGGTGTATAGATATCAATAAAATATTTCTAGTGGAACAACGTATAATGGGTTAGCGCCAAATATGTATCTTGATTCCTAAAATGTTAGAAAGTTAATAATAGTATAAATAAGTCTAAAGGGATTATAAAACAATTACGTATACCTGATTAGAAATGGGAATTCATTATAATAGATTTTGTTTTTGGACTCAGAAAACCAACAAAAGGAAAAATTATATTCAGGTTCTAGTTGATCACATTATGAAGTCATCTCACTTGTTTTCCATCAGTGAAGACTTCAATATTGACCACCTTTCATGGATATAAGTTATTTAAGTGGTGTGAATTCATGGAGTATCATATTATATTGTATCCATAAAGATTCAAGGTTATCCATGTTGTTCTAGGATACTCTTCAGTACGTTCTAGATAATTTATTATTTCCACACAATGCTTATCATTATATGATTAATGGCCCTTATGAGAGAACCATTGAAACCTAATATGATATATTGAGACCATGATCTAATAGATTCAATGGTTTTTGGGATTAAAAGCTTCCTATTGTATTTTTTGTTTTTTTATGAATATATATTTTTCATGAGTATTCATGAGACTCTTTATGAAGGCCTCTATCATAAAAAATTAAAAACACCAACATAATGGGATGAATGTGGAGAATGAGACCTATAGAAAGTATATATAGAAAAATAAATGTGTGAAATTTTTAGATCCATTCAATATCACATTAGATTTACTCATTGTAGATAGAATAGTTATGATAATATTTATCGGTGAGATCTAGATTTATAAGACGGTAATGATTCATTCTTAGGAATTTCTCTTTGGATGATGTTGGGAGGGTTGTATGGAAGGGAATTCAGAGCACTATATATGTTCCCCTTTAGAATTCATGACTGTATTGGGGATGCTAACTTATTATTGTCCCCTTCAAATGTTTCTCTCTAAATTTCATGATGTGTTCTGTGTATCTATCTTGTGGAAGCACATCTGTGATCCATCACATGTATGGAACATTCAGGTAGTACCAATAATGAAATATTTCTCTTATAAGGAGTCACCAGTGGAAAATTTCAATTATATAGATAAAACTATATAATAAATGTCCACTCACTTGGTCAATATTTTGATGTCAAACAATAAATAAGAGGAACCTACTATGTAACAAATGGATTTTATGGAATAGATAAATCCTCAATTGTATGTATCAGTGTGAACATGTTTTTGGTGATAAATTAATTTTATGTAGTGGGGCTGAAAAAAACACCTTGAGATATTAATACATTTCTCATTAAATAAAATTTGTTTCATTGATAGCTTAGTATAAATTAAAAATTCTCTCTAAATGTATTTTAATGATGTAAAGGGTTATATCCTATACATTAGATTGTAAAGTATGAATAAGAGTAAAAATATTTGAAAACATTTATACTTTTCACATATGAAAAATTAATCGATTTACTATTAATAGATTATACATGAAAATAAAAATCATTTAATATTAAAAGTGTATTTTTTCAAAAAAATGGTTTTATGTGTGCCGTGAGTTTTTATATTAATTAATTAAATTAATCACAATTAGTGAATGATTTTAATAAAATTTTTATACATTATATATTGTATACATTTTTATAAAATTTATATAATATTTTTTTGATGTACAGGATAATAATACATTATGTCTGGTGCTTTAAAATGCACATTTCTAAAAAATGTGTTTTATTGCATTTATTCTACTTATTTTAAAATTAATTTCTGCCAAATATATCAATTAAATTTGGTACAATGTTTATTATATTTGGAAAAATGATATTTTATTTTAATGAATAGATCCTTATTAACATTTTCTAAATTTTAATACTAACTTTGGTAAATTACATAGAGATCTGTAAGGTTAAAATGGGTTAAATAGTGTTATTACTTTTGGATAAAGAAATTAATCAACTTTAATAAATTATTTTTTAAAATTTGTGATAATAGTTTGTCCATGAACACACAATTTTAATATATATGGATACTCCATTCTATTTTTATTTTATTATGCCCTTTATATTAATTTCAGAAATGAATCAATACAAAATGTCACTCTCTTGACGTTAATATCACTTTTTTTCAAAAAAGATAATAATGGGATAGTCTTGGTAAAAAATATTTAGTTTAATGTTAAATTAATATTTTTTTAATTTATTTTTAATTTTTAGTCACATATTAATTAAATTTAACACTTATGAAATTAAGAAACAATATTTATTCAAATAAATTGAATAACAAAGAAACTATTTTAAAAATATTTAATGTTATAAAAATTGGGTGAATAATTTTATTCCATGAAATTCATTTATTAAAATATCATAAATGAGTTGTATGATAGGTTTAGATTCAAATACAGTTATCTTTATGTAGTTATTAATTTATGATTATCTGAATATTTCTTACAATGATATTATCGGTATTTTAGGGGGAAATATTTTATTAAATTATATAAAAATCATAGAAATATTCCAAGATGTCAGTTAAGAATATAAACGGGCCAAATTTCATTCTATATTCATTTATGAGTCCATTTTCATCTTATAAGTTAAATTATAAACCTTTATTATTTAAAAAGTCATTTCCACAGTTATGATTAAAATTGGTTGACCAAGAGGTTAAATCGAACGATATAAATTAATATTACCCCAAAACCTATATAAATATTATTTTATAATTATATTTAAAACTTATACTACTTTTATTTGAAAATTTATCCATATTTTAATATTTTTAATCAGAAAAAATTTATAATATAATAATACTTTTAGTAATAATATTGGTTTCCATTCCCTATCTTATAAAAGGACACACATTCGCTACTTTATTTATAAAACTTTTATCCATAAAGATCTAAAAAACATATAAAGATACATTATCAAATTTAATATCTTAAAATTAGGGGTGTCATATTCTTAACACATAATTTCATGTGTACTTAAGAAAAGATCTATATGAGTTCTCCTGGAGAAGAGGTAATTTACTCACACAATATATTTCAAATTATTTATTTTCAAAATCTTCTAAATGTATAATATTCCTTAAAATATAAAAATATAAGTTCCTCTATTGACTAAAATTTTATTTTCATCATGAAACTATGATTAAAGACTCACTCATCCATTAAATTGGAATTGAAAGTATCATTTGTGCATACATGGGGACTACCACCTCCACATAACAATACCACTCATTTTCATCACCAACCTTAATGAATGGGTAATATGATGGATTTAATTTTTATACATTATATTTATTTAAATATAATAATTTTATAATTATAGTATCATATGTAGCTTTTTGCATTTCAATCCATTTGTAAACGATAATATCTCTTTTGCGTATGTGTGGACTGTTTCCTCCAGAAAATGATGGGTTTTTTTAATTTTCATTTACATGGATAATAATAAAGAATTATTTATTTAATATATATTACTTATATGATATAATATTATTCATTATATGTGAATTATTATTTAACATTCCTTTATTCCATTTTTAAAAAGTAAAAAATGGGATCACACACATATAAGGTCTACTGCCTCTATGAATGGTGTAACTCATTTTACTATCTCTATATTTTATGGGTGACTATAAATACATATATAATGAATATATGTGATATTTATATCATGATTAATATTATATATAATATGAAAACATGATCAATGTAGATGGATTGGGACTATTAAACTAATAAATTGATTGAAAAAAGATCGATCAACTAAAAAAGTAGTTTTCATATCAAATTGATAATAAATAGTTGATAATATGTCCTAAGTAAATTAAAAGGAATTACATATATAATTAGGGTTATAAAATTCCCAAATAAGAAATATAAATTTACAATACGTGATATTCGGATGTGTGTGAAGATAGATGAGACGTATGATAAGGGATTTATGTTTCAATTCAATTTTTATCATTATTGTATGTGCATGAATTTATATTCAGAACATGATATGAATTTTTTTTGATAAATCCAATTTATTTCATGTACTCTATATATTTATAGTTGATATATATTTTCCAATAATTTTCCTCACTTTATGTGTTCAATTGATTTAAATATTTTTTTAAGGAAAACCAAGAATGTTTTATTATTAAATAAATAACAATTTTTCATTATGGTCCATGAATTCAATAAAATTATTTGAAAATCGTTTTTATAGTATATTATTATTGGTTAATGTAATTTTTATACATGGTTGAATTTTTTTAAAAATATTTTAATTGAATCCCCCAGTATTGTTCCAAAAAGATGTACTTTTTACTTTATTTAAAAACAATGGAAGTAAATTTTTTCTGTTAACTTATATTACTAGATTTGAATGTCCTTCCATTATAAATACCAAATAAATTTAATATTCTGATACTTATTTCCATGGTTCCCTTAAAATAAAAAATTTTGACCATTATTTTGGAATTTTTTTCATGTTAAATAAGTGATTTCATATTTAAAATTAATTTTTCCTAAATAAATATACAAATTATTATTTAAAAATATATTCTATCTACAATAACATTCTTTGATGTTAATTATATTTTTATATAGATATTGTTCAATGAAAATATCATTATCATTTGAAGGAATGGTTTCTTTTAATGATAATGAGATATTTCCTAATCCATTTAATCAGTACTACAAAATAGGCCTCTTACAACATTGATATTTTTCAATGTTAGAAAAAAATGCTAATAAGTCACATATTTATTAGCGTTAGAGAACGAGATTATAAATTTTACCTTTAATTAGTGCTCTTATTTTAGCACTGATAAAGGAAACCACTATCAGTTCTTTATTTTTAGCAATGATAAAGTGTCTCTTTTATCATTGCTTTATTTTAAGTGCTTATAAAGGGTATCCTTTATCATCACTTTATTTTTAGCACAGATAAAGGGTACACTTTATCAGTGATTTATGTTTTGTTCTGATTAATATTTCATTCATCAATACTTTTTTAGTGCTGATATATTAAATAATGAAATAAATAACAAATAGAAAATGTGTTTATTAAAAAATATTAGGAAATTTAATTAATTAAATAACTATTGATAAAAATTAATTGATTTATTATACATTATTAAATATTAAACATTTTATTAATTAGATAATTATGATAATTAATGTTATTAAATTGTATATATTAAATATGTAGATATACATTACTGTATATAAATATGATTTATATATTACAAAATATTTATGCGTATAATAATAAATTTTCTTATATTTACTAAATAGTGGTATATAATTAAAAATTAACATGAATTAAAAATATTGACTAATTGCGTAGTACTCGATATATAATAGAATGTCATTTGATTTTTCAATTTAATATAGATCAAATGTGTGTTATATTGATTTCACAAATATGTAATTTATGAATTTTTATATACAATATGTACACACATA
Organism: Viscum album; assembly: GCA_963277665.1. NCBI lineage: Eukaryota > Viridiplantae > Streptophyta > Magnoliopsida > Santalales > Viscaceae > Viscum > Viscum album. The sequence continues at coordinate 1,706,561,994 of OY728145.1, forward strand.
GAACTTATACATTTTTTCACTGTTGTTAAAGTGTACCTATATTCAAAATTTGTTCAATTTCACTCATTTAGTACATATTTTCATAAAATAAAAATTAGATATTCATTAATAATGTTAAATATATATTCATAAAAAAATATTTATAAATTAATATATATAAATTTACATTAAATATATTTATAATTAAAAATAAATAAATAAATTTCTTAAAAGTATTCATATAATTTTAAAAAATGATTATGTATATTTATATAATCTTTAAATTTACAATAAATTTACATATAGATGAATATATGTAATATATTTATTTTTATTTTTATTTTCTAAATATATATATATATGTATGTATAATTATATAAATATATATAATAATTCAAATAATATTTTTTTAAAATATTTCTATAAATATAAATAAATAATTTTAAATTATCATTAATATATTTAAGAATAATCATATTTACAATATTTATATGTAAATATATTTATTAAGTGTTTATAAATATTTATAGTTTTTTATTTATAATTTTAATTATAAATCCTTTAACAGCAGTTCAATAATAAGTGCTGATGAAGAGAGGATTTATTAGTACTAGAAAAACAACTAATGAAATAACAGTTTATCATTGATTATGTAATAAGAGCTAATAAAATGATATTTATCAATGATTATGGGTAAGTGTTGATAAAAGTGCCCCGATCTATTTTAAAAACCCTAACCATTTGCGAACCCATCACGATATTCAAGCATTAAACTGAAACCACCCGCTACTAGTGCTCCTCCTCAGGGAATAGAAGGTCAAATCACACCACTTGACTGCCTACGAACATCTCATCTGACATACAAATTGTGTATACAATGTTTTTCAACCAAGTGAGCCAGGCCTTCTGATTTTCTTTATGTATTTTTCACTATGTTTTTTATTCATTATTCTATGATTTTTTATGATCCACTATTTGTGATCCATTATTTACAATTTTTTTGTGATCCATTGTTTAGGGAATGATTTTTGGTCTTTTGTTTTTATTTAATACCGATGTATGATCCATTATTTATATCTGACAATGAACCTTGTATTTATTCACTGATTATGTACTGCTATTTTTTATATCATATTACTAAATAAATTTTTCGTATATTAATTAAAATGTCTAGATGTTTAAATGTATATTCTTATTTATTTACATCTGATTTGAGGTGCATTGGTTGTTCCCAAATGATTATATATATGCTGACACCTTTCATGGACACCTCAGTGGATGTGGAGCATCAGATGCAATTTTTCAGGAACCAAGTTTGTAGAGTGATGTATGTTCCTATACTGGTTATATGTATCATAGGATCTAGTTCCTCTTAAAATATATTATGTTCCTTACTTTTCATATGGACAATATACGAAGGGGCCATCCCCAATTAAGCAGATGAGGTTTTATCACATCCATCATTCACTTTTTGAATCATTGTGGTTTCTTTTATTCACGTTATGTTTGAATATTAGGTTTTGATCTATTTTATATTTCATATAGAATATAAGTAAGTGAGTTTTTATAGTGGAGTGACATTTATTTGTGTCTATATATCTATTTAATCATTTATTTCCATAGTTTTTTTTCAAACATGTATGCCTATATCAGGTAATGATGATTTGTGTCTGTATGACTGTTGACTCCAAGGTCATGCTTGAATTTTGTTCAAAATATTATATAATGGAATCAGGATTTAATTTTTATTATTCCTTACAGAGTTCATTTAATCTAAATATTTTTATTCCATGTTTCAATCATTTTCATGAAGAGAAATGAAATTATCTTTGCTCAATCATAGAGGTAATCTTGATGATTGCACAGTAAAATCATTTTCCATGGAATATATTGTTTCATATTTATGATTAATTTATTTATTTTTAGTATTACTATAATTATATTTTTTTATTATATAGGTGGATTATTTTGATCGATTTGAGTTTCTCTATCATACATTCATTCTATTTCTCACTCAAAACCTTTTCATGCCTTCAGTGGTGTATTTATCACTTTCTGTCAAGTTACCTACACTTCATGTAGGAAAATCGACAATGATGCCTCTCTTCAATCACATAGGTAAACTTTTTTTTTCAATGTAAAATTATTTTCCAATGAATTAATGTATTGTTGGATATGTATGCATAAATTATTAATTTTTATTATTAATCACATAATAATTATTTTCATATACAGATGTATTTTCTGTTCAATTTGGGTTTCTTTATTCATCATTCATGCTCTTTCTTCCTTAAAATCGTTTCACCCCGACAATGGAAAATTTATTGATTTCGTTCATGTTACCTCCACTTCCTTTTCAGGAAAATCAACGATGTCACCTCTGCTCATTCACATATGTAAACTTGTTGTTTCAAAGTAAAATAATTTTCCATATAAATAATATATTCTTTCATATGTATGTTTAGTTTATTTATTTTTAGTGTTACTCACATAATAATTATTTTCTAATAAAGGTGGATTGTTTTGATTGAGTTTGGGTGCTCTGTCTAAATTTCATGATCCTCCTTTAAAACATTTTCACCTCCATAGTAGTATAGTTATAACATTCCTTCATGTTACCTACACTTTATTTACAGTAAAAGAAATGACGCTAAATCTTCTCAATCATAGAGATAAACTTTTTTTATTCATAATAAAATCATTATGCATAGAATTAATGTATTATTTCATATTTAGGTTTTATTTATTTATTTTTATTATTACTCTTATTAATTGTTTTTATATAGGTGGATTCATGTTTTTGAGTTATGGTGGGTTTTTAGAAACTACTCATGCATTGTTAGTATTTTGACAAATACTGTTAATGGAAATCGTGGTAACATTGAAAATTAGGATTTATTTTTTATCTATGTAATTATTTGTATTTATATAATTGTATAAAAAATGTATTAAATGTCATTAATATAGTGTTTTTTGGTATTTGTGTTGTATTTTTAATTTTATTTAAATATTGTATTGGGACTTGTTTTGTTGACAACTAATGTGTTTCTGGTGCTGTAGTGTGCTATTATAGCACACTACAATATGATCCTTCACTAGTTATTTTAAAAACATTGATAAATATAACCTTTATCAACTTCTTCAACGCACTGATAAAGAAAAAATTTATTAGTGCTACTAAAAGCATTGATAAAATCCCATTATAATAGCTTTTATAAGCAATGATATAGGGGTCATTTATCATTTCAAAATTAAAGCACTGATAAATGAATGATTTATTAGCGCTAAAATATTTTTTGGTTTTTTAACGTCCCTCAAAATGTCAGTGATTTTCTACCACTAATAAATGCCATTTCTATTGCTATTAAAGGATTGTTTTATAGTAGTGAATTTTACATGGGATATAATATGATGATATTATTAAATTTTTATAAAACTCGTTTTATTTTTATGGGATATAATGAGATTATATGTTTAATGATTTATGTTCTCATGGAACACATAAGTATTGTTTTTGTTATGTGACATGTGGTCATATAATTATATAGAATTATAATGAATTGGGTTATGTTTTATATATCATGAGTTATTTATGGGAAATATGCTTATGTTCTTGATCCACTATGAAAAAAATTGATGTACATGATATACATGATGAACTACATGAAAAAAGTTAATATGCTTGATCCTCTCTTTAAAATAGCCAGGGATGCCTGATTTGCTATGAGAAATTGGTGATGATTCCTCATCCACTATAATTTTATAGCCTCATTAGTTAACCAATATATATGAAATGTTTTATATAACTATGATGGTACCACACATTTTTTATTGGATATTTTTGGTTCATCATTGAATTATGATGATTTCCCAATCATATGATCGTGTATTTTGATATGATAATATTCCATTCCATAAATATTGTTTACTATCTGTAAAAGATTTTATAAAATTGTTTTTGATAATTTGATGATCATAACCCCTCATGAATATATTATGATTTTTTATGATCATAAATTTATATATCTTATGTTTATCCGGACTAGGAATAAGATATCATCTTTTCATATTATTCAATTACCCATGATATAAAGATATTAATTAGTATGGTATGTCAAGGGAAATTATTAAGTGAAAGATTTTTATTGGATATGTTTATGATCTCTCTTGATATAAAAATGTCAAGTATCTAGTATTTTGATATAACAACCCATTAGGGTCCTTATAAGTGTATTTGTGAAATTTACCGAACAATCACCTATAATGATGTAATAATTATGTATAAAAATTCATTGCCACAATAGTTTATTTCAAAGGATAGGATTAGTTAATATTTAGTTATTATTATTATAAAACATTAGTGTAAACTCTAGTGATTTTTCTATCTATATCAAGACATCATAGTGTTATGATAATGACCATATATAACCCAGGTCAAACCAAATGTTTCACAAATTTTGATGAATACATAATGATTTATAAACCCTAGGAATTATTTTTCATGAAAATTTTTGGATCACTATAATTATTATGATTTTATTCTTAATGTATTCATTTTGGTTTTACATAATGATTTCAACTAGACGACATGATACTACAAATGAATGTGAAGGATAATGCCATGATTTTCATCATAAGAAACCAAATTCCACAATAAATATAATATATAATCTTGTTATTAGGATAATGAAACATTCTTAGTCTATAAATCATTTTGAGATTTTAAATGATCACAGAGGGAACAATTTAATGTTGAGACCCTGATAAGAAAAAATACACACTATCTATGAGGGTCATCTGATGCACTAGTGTTTGAAAAATGGATTAGAACCATAATGATGTTTTTTCTCCAGTTATAAGAACATGAAAATGGAATCCTTGATGATTATTTTTCATTATAAAAAAAACAGATCAATATTAGAGTATTATTAATAAAACAAGTCAATATGAATAAATTGACTCCATGGAATGGGATGATATTAGGAGAATATTTTTTAGTATATACTTCCCCATACTCTATATAAATAATAGGGAAGGAATTCATGAAGATTATGAATATGGATAATGAATCCATTAGTAAATATGTGGTAAAAATTACAAGATATACAAGGTATGATTCTAGTTTAATTATCTTCGGTGAAATAAATATTGATGAATTAATTTATATTGTAAAACCATGTCTCCAAAACTGCGTTACCAATAATATATTTTGATATATATGAAGATCGTTCTATTCCCACTCAAGGTTGAAATTATAATTGGATGTTCCCTTATTTTCTATGATTTTTCAATTAATGTAATGAAAAATCCTCATGAAAACATGAATAAATCATAATTTTTTAAAAAATTACATCCATCTACATCCCAAAAATGTGGTATGAAACTACAAGAGGGTTTCATGAATTGAACTGGGTAGTGTGTTAAATGTTGAAAAGAGGGACATCAATATGGTGAATGTCGAAATGATATTAATAGGATCATTGATATTATAGAGTAATGTAAGATTCCAACTAATGCACCACCGGTGATGTAGTGGATTAAATACAAGGAATATTGTATTTATGAAAACTAGTTTATGAATATGAAGGTTTGTGATGATAATTATAAGTAATATCCTCTTATGTTCAATGAAAATAAGAAATATCATTTGATCATGGCTTCTAATTTTTATTACATGGATGACACGATAAAAGGAAAACTTATCATATATTCCAGAATAAATAATGTATTTTTTTATTATGGATCGACCAACTCTTTTCTTTCTATGTAATTTTGAATGAGTATTGGGTTAAAATATCAACTAGTATAGGTTGTGTTATAAGTGAAAAACAAAAAATGTTACAATGGTTTCATCACATGTCTATAGACCATTCTGATCGATGTTTATAGTAATGTTCTTGATAAAAATCATGATATTATCCATTTTTTAGAATTTAATTATATTTTATTCATTGATTTGTTTTATTTATATGGATCCCATATCAATTTATAAGGAATTGAAGTCACATTAGATATTCCAAATGAACCTATGATCAGTTTTTGTTGTAAGGATGAATAGGAATTTCCAATTATATTTTCATTAATTTAATGGGTCATAATTTCTATCCATGCAGACTATTTATCTAAGAATGTTAGGTAGAAACTCAAAATTGATGATATAGATATTTAATGGGATTTTTTTGATATATTTTTACAAGAGTTTTATGTATTCATTTTAAACATGATGTTTTTTTTCAAAATAAATCAAACATGTTCCTACAATTATATCCATGATTCCATAATGAATGGGACCAATTGAGTTGAAATGAATAAAGAAGAAATTACATTATGATCTTCAGTTGGGACGTATACAGAATAGTTCATCCCAAGTGGGTGAACTATTTATTTTTACAAGGAGGAAAGATTTGTCAATGTTTCATTGCATTGAAAATCCTAAACATAACGGGATAACTATCATAGAAAAGTATCCTATACCCATATCAATTATTTGTTAACAAATTAAAATTGGATATATAAATTAAAATGATTGAATTTCATTTTGGATATCATCTCATGTGGGTTAAAATGGATTATATACCCAAAATAGTCTTCTATATGAGTTATGAGCATTGTGATTTTATAGTGATGCTATTTAGACTGACTAATTCCCAAGACCTATTCTTGAATTTAGTGAATGTTGTATTTATAGATTACCTTGAAATGATTTTGTAGTCTTTATAAATGATATTCATATATATTCAAGGATAAAATAATATTATGGAGATTATTCTAGAATGGTGTTGAAGATACTATGGGAGGATAGATTATATGCAATATTTATCATGTTTGAATTTAATAATTATAAATATTTATTATTAGATCATATAATCCTATTTGAGTGTATTTTTGTGGATCCTTCAAAGATTAATGATATTGTGAAATGGAATGGGTCAAACATAGTTACAAATATTTATTGTTTTAATTGGTTGATAGGATAATAATAACACTTTTTGAGCTATTTATCAATAATTTATAATTCAGTCACTAAATTCACTCACAAGGGGGCCATATTCTTATCGGTATATGAATATGAAAAATATTTCTAGGACTTAAATATAAGGTTGGTCAGTGTAATTGTTCTTACACAGATGTTTAGTGGAGAGGATTTTTATAATCTATAGTGTTGCATAAATTAAATTAAAAGGATGTGTTCTCATAGAGAATGATATATTGAGATAATATGTCTTATACCAATAGCTAATATATCTATGAAATTACTTGATACAAGATTTGAAGTTGGATGTTTTAATTTTCACATTGAATATATAGTTTTATTATGTTTATGGTGAAAACTGTGACATATACACAAATTATTAAATTTTAATGTATATCTTTACAATAAAGGAATTGAATATTATTTTACAATATGGTTGTAATTGACTAATGATATCAACTAATTAATAAATTACCACCATAGAATACTGTAAATAGTGGTTGATTCATTGAGATTGAAGGACCATGATAGTTTTTTAATAAATATGACTGAAAGAGAATAAAAACATCTGTATTTATAGAATTTCAAAATTAAAATCCTGATGAGATAAGATGGATCATTTTTTTCATTGATGAACATTCAAATGTCCATAAATTTGACGATTAAAGAAGTATATATGGATGTTGTAGAACTACATAAGAATGTATGAACTGTTCCTCTATTTAATCGTGATGGGGATAGAATTATATGGTGGATGAATAGCGTATATGTCTGAAAAATACCATAATTAAAGTTAGGAAAGTTATATGAATTCCATTGTTCTTTATTATGAATACATCCTAGAAATTCAATGATGTATTGATTAATGTAAAAATATATTTGGTGGGAAAACTTTAAAAAAATTGTAGAGTATCTATCTTGATGCCATGTATGTAGTTCTATTAATGAAGAAGGAATGATATATAAGGGGATGTTATGACAATTACCCAAATAAAATGAAAATTTAATACATTATGATGGATTTTCTAATTACACTCCCAACAATAGAAAATAAATATTTCTATTTGGGTTATAGTCGATAACCTTATGAAATAATCAAAATTTATTATCATTTGAGAAGATATATATATTCATCATCCAACCATGTAATAAAATAATGATGTATTGAGATTTCATGGAGTATCATATTGTTTTATATCTGATCAAGATCTGGGTTTTTCCTTGATATTATGGTGAATTATTTAGTAAGATAATGATATAGTGTTATGTTTTAACACTTCTTATAATCATAAAAAAGATGAATAATATTAAATAATCATTCCAAGACTGGAGTATTCATTAAAATATTTTTTTCTATAATTCAATGGTGGTTCGTATCAACATGATACTCTATTTGGGTTTTCATAGAATAATATCCTACACTTGAGTATTAATATGGATCAATATTAAACAATACTTTATCGGAATTGATGAACTCAAATATACTGGGATTAAGATATAAAATAATTATTTTGGGACCATATATATCTAAATAAATAGTATAAAATTTATTATCAATTCAGTATCACATAATACTAGCTCAATGTGGAAAGAATATTTATCCTGAAAATAATTAGAGATAAATGGATTTCAAAGATAGTGAAAAAGTATTCATATGAATATAATATTAGAAAACGTTTTTGAGATTTGGGAATAAGGTAATGTTGTTCCTTAGATATATTGGTAACTTTGAAATTAATATCAATATTAGGATAGTATCTTATTTTTAAGAAAGTTTTATCAAATATCTCCCCTGTTCAAAATGTGTTCCATGTACCTCACATGAGAATGTACATGCCTTGTCATTTATAAATAATATAAAAAAATGTTATGCTACTGGAGAGACCTTCCACTTATAAGGAATAAATGATATAGATTATATATCCTAGAGATACAATTATATAAAACCAGTCCACTCATCTTGTTATAGTTTTGTGGTGAAACAAAAAAAATAGAGGATGCACCTTGGGAACCAGATGATGTGATCAAATAAATAAATCCACAATAATATTTATTATGTGGATTTCTATCAAGAGTGAGATTCATTTTATGGGGGGGGGGGTATAATGTAACACCCTGAGATTTTATGATATCTTAATATTTATATAAATTTATTTTCTTCAATATCTTGTGATAAAGGAAACCGTTAGTCAAAATAAACAATACTGGAGAATAGATTTATTGCATAACGATTGGATTAGTTGGTATGAATATGAGTAACAAAATTATTAAAAATTTATGGTTTTCAGTTGAGTAAAATGAATTCATTGGTTATTAATATAATATAATTAAAATAAAATTCATATCGGAGTATAAGAGAATTTTTTCCCGAAAAACACTTATTATGTGACCAATTTTTTTATCTTTATAATTTTTACAAATCTATATTGTTGAATAATTTTTATGAAGTTAATTTTTCAAATATTCAATAAAATATTTTAACATTTATATAATTTTTTATAGGCATTGGATTATAATAAATCCATATTTATGATTAAAATGTAATTTTTTTAAAAATTCAGTTTCCATCATGTTTTTCACAGCAATTTTAAAAAAGAGTTGTAACACATGTTGAAATAGAATCTTGGAAAGTGGTTCCCATATTTAGAATCATGAGATTAAATTTTATAAATATACTCCTTTTATTTTTAATCATTATTAATAGTATCAAAGGTAAATTTTTATCACCTTAGTAAGGGTAAAACTTGTATAATAAGGATAAAACTTTCAGACGAGGTTTTAAATTTTCTCATACACATTACATTGAACTATTTGGTGTCTAATGTTGAGACATATATAACCATGTATCAAATATTTCCCCTCAGTTCCGTTTTTTATTAACTAAAACCTATATATGAATTTAAGAAAATAATAAATACATAATGTAACTCTCAAGAAATTAATATATATATATTTTAAAATTGGTAAAAAGAGTATATATTCTGTTAAAAATATTCACTTTAATGAAAAATTATTTTTTCTAAAAGTAATTTATTTTAGATTTATTATAGTTAATAATTGACCACAAAGTCTTATTCAAAGTCGACATAGTATTAATTAAATTAATATAAATATTAAAAAATGATTATAATTTAGATGAATAATTGTTATACGTTAATTTTACACACTAATATATAGCATTATAGTTTTGTGAAGGGGTTATATTTGAATTCCAATTTTTTCATGTTTAATTAAAAATTATAGTTTTGTGAATAGTTATTAAAATGACATTAATTGAATTTTATGATAAAAATTATTTCTTAAATTTCTTAAAAATAATAAAAAATTTAATTTAGTAAATTTGGAATGATAAATGTTTTAAAAAGTTATCTTTAAGTCATTTATGATTGAATTTTACCAATATAAATAAAATTATATCACTTTAATTCTAATAAATAATTATAATGGTTAAAATTAAATTTTTATAATTGAGGGGTTACCAAGAATATATTGTTTATAATGAATCCAAAACTTATATAAATATTATTATATAATGACATTTTTAACATATCCACTCTTTATATGAATATATTTCTATTTTTATTCCTTTTTCCTTAGAATTATTTATTATATTTTAAACTTTTTAGTAATTCCAAGTGTGTTCTCCACTCCCTTATAAAATGAATCCCCATCCCTCTATTATTTACAATATTTTGAGACATCCAGATTGAAAAACCCATAAATAATAATATTATCAATTTACTTATTGAATTTTTTTATCTTTAGTATTCTTTGAAGAAAATTCCAAGGGTACATAAGAAGGGATCTAAAAGTGGTATCTGATTGATGAGGTAATCGACAAACCATATCACTTTTAATTTATTTATTAATTTAAACCCACTTAATTAGTTTTATCAATCAAAAAATAATAATGTAAATATAATTAGTATAAAAAAATAATCTTAGGTTCCTCAAACAATCACTATCAGTTGTCTCTTCAATTGAATGGGATGTGAAAACATTGCTTGTGCATACTTGTGGAGTTCCACCTCCACATTGAGATACAATTCATTTTTCATCACCATATTTCATTTGTGGGTATTATTATGGGATTAATGTTTATAAATTTGATTTTTTAATATATTATTGATCTATAATTATAATATCATATCTCTCTTCTTACCTTCCCATCACATGGAAAATGATAACTTATCTTGCACATTTATGTAGACTACCACCTCTAAGAAGTAATGTTACTCATTTTTTATTCCATTAATAATGGATAGTAAAAATGATCGATTTATTTAAAAATTTTAATATTTATTATATAATAATTATTTTTAAATTGTTAGTTACTATTTAACTTTCTTTTGTAACCTATTCAATAAAGTGAAAAGAGAGTTCATGAGTACGTATGGCTTACCATCTCCTAGAATGGGATAATTAATTATTTACCTCCAATTTTTATGTATTAATATTAATATACAAATAGATAATCAATAAATAACATATTTAAATCATTATCAATATTTTTTATATGATTTATACTTTATCAATGTACAAGAGCTGAGATATTTGAACAAAACATGCATAAAAATGAAGAAGATGTCTCTATAAACATAAATTTTAATAAAAATATTGTCCATAAATATCTAATAAACGTTTATATGTAAATCATAAATGGTATTGTTGATATTATTATAATTATTAAATACATGTATTATAAAAATATATATTATATATAAGGCTTGGACAGAAATAAAGAAATATGAATCCTGAGGTGTGGGATTTATGTTTCAATACTATTTTAATTAGTGTCATTTATAAATTTATGATTAGTAAATAATATGATAATTATTTAAAAATAGAATTAAATTCAATATCCTCTAGTCATATTTGGAGAATTAATGTTCTGATTTCATTTCCCTCAATTTTTGTACTCGTGATTTCAAAATAATGTTATTAAAGAAAGCCAACTATGTTTTAATTTTTGACAAAAAAATCACTTTTCATCAATGAATATGTTTTATATAAAGTGTTGTATAAATTTTCTTAATACTATATTGTGTTTTTTAAATTCATATCCCCCAAATATTTAATTTCTATAGAAAAATAAATTGTATCTTCAAAGATTTTTCTAAATGAGTAACTTTCTAACTTTATTTTAATATTTGGAAGCAATTATAACAAATTGAATATATTTTCCTACGGTTATGACCACAAACTAAACTAAAGAATATTTTACATGAATCAAATATTATTTTCAAATAACAATCTTTCTCTAATTATTTTTAAATTTTTTAAATTTTTGAGAATTTGTTTAAAACTTAATAATGTATTTTTTTCAAGAAATAACATAGTGAATATTTTAGAGGAATCTTATATCTAATAACATATTGTGATTCTAATTTTATTTTTATTGGGATATGTTCCAATGATATCATCCTTATAATATATCAATATAATTTTTTATTGTGATGAGGACATGTTTATGAGACAAATTTTTTATCCATTGTTTATGCAATGAATAAATTATGAAATGTTTATGAAACATATTTTCAATACATCAGTTATTATGAAATGTTCTGATGGCTATTTAATGATAATATGGCACAAATAAGTATGGATTATTATAAGTGGTGGGTTGGATGAGGGTTATATATCCCACCAATGTATTTTGTAATGAATTATATCACTTGACATTATTTTGGGTAACAATCATTCTGATTGATCCACTATAGGGGAAAAGTTTATGATTTTGATAAAATATTCAGAAATAGTGGATGTTATTTATCCACTCTTGGAATTGAGAATGGATTCGTAATCCAAAAAGGAAAAAATTGATAATTATAGATCAGATATGATTTTATTATCTTCATATTTAACATTTAAATATGAAATTTATTGTACAACAATAAGGTTTTTATTCCTTTATGACTTTAAAATATTTGTTGTGACTATTTTATGATGATTTATAAATCTTATTACTCATGAATTTTCCAATGTTAGTGTTTTTTTTCATGTGTTGTGTTTTTTATCAATGATAGATTAGGTGTTTACATTATATGTAGTTTTTTATGATTATACACCCTTATTCTTATATTATTATTTTATATGATCATTGATTGATATCCCTAATGTTTACCGCCACACAGAATCTTTTCCCACCCATTTTAATGATTTTATTCCACATATATTAATAAAGGATTATATAGGTTATGTATATGGATATAACAATATAGGAATATCATTATGGGAGATGTTGAAAATCATTAATGAAATAAGAAAAATGTTTATATTGTGATAAAAAACACTAGACCTTTATGGTCCATTCGTGTGTATTTGCGAATTCAATTGAATATTTATATAATATAATGGAATATTTATGTATACATATTTAGGGTATCTATGGTTACTATGTTTTAACCACTTACTATGGCTTGAAAAATCCTATAAAACATGATTAGAGATTATATTAATGTTATAAATTGAATTTGGAATAAATATTTCATCAATGTTTTTGAAGGAGGGTGGTGGTAATTTACAAAGTATATCATTGTGGATTTCATAAAGATCACTATCCAACTGTGTTCAATAGATTTATTATGTCCATGATTATTTCACAATGTTGATTGTCAATATATTTAAATACCATCATTAAACAACATATATATAGTAGGTTTATATATCCTAATGGATTCATGACATTACTCCAACAATAATGATATGTCGTTCACTATTATCTCAGTTTGAAATGTAAAATTATATTATTGATTTTTAGCACACTTCATTGATTAAATACAATGATATCTTCCCATATATAAATAAGATTCTCTTGGATAACTCATTGGTTATTGATGTAGGAGACATCATCCTTCAGGGCTAGTGGGTATGGTGGCAAGAACATCGGTTAGACCAAAGTCATAGTAGTGATGAAGTATGTGATTAAGGCACCATGAAAAGAGAAGGTATCATATTCTATTTAATGGGATTAGTTGTGATATATTTCAGATCCATAGGCCCTTGGTATTTTTCTCATTTTGGAATTTTACCCATTATTATTGGGCTCAAATAGTATAAACATTACACCTTTATCCTAACTCATATTGAAATTGTCTCCACCTTGGTGACTATGTTCTTATTAGTGAAAATTGCATACACATCAAACTATTTCATCCATTATCAAATCATGATATTGTTTTCTCTAATAGTATGTAGAGATATTTTATACATCATGTGGGGGAATCATAGTGGTATATATACATTCTTCTAAAAGAATTCAATGAAAAACTATCACAATATATGGAACCACTTTCTCTCTTTCCTCGTTTTTATTGATGTTGTACATAAGGATTCAGTAGGGCTCTATCCATTTTGAACTTCTTAATCATTATTAATTGTAATTTTATTTATTTTAATAATAATTTATTTTAATTATGGAACAAGTAATATTTTATTGATATGAAGAAAAATAGTATATAAAATTATTTTAGTTTAGGTTGATAAAAATAAAATCAATATACAGTCATTATAGTTGAAAATAAGAATGATAACTCATAGGTGACAACACTAAAGACTTCACAAAAAGTTGATGATGATTTAATGATATTCATATTATGTTTATAAATAAAATTCTAGAAATAATAATATTATTTGAAATAATATTCTAAATATATATATATATATCTACTCTATGGTCAAATAAAAAGGAACCCCTTGCTCCAAAACAATTTTTTTATTAAACTATTCCATTTTTATACACATGTAATAATTCAAAATATAGGAAAATTATAAAAGTATAAAATTATCCAGGATACATAACTAGATATATGATAATTATATCATTTTCATATATAATGGAACACCATAATTTTTTATCAACCCTGAACCCATACATCAGGAATTGTTTTTAAAAACGTAAAAATTACATTTCAATAAAAAACACTGATGTTCATTACAAAAATATTTCCAAGAAATCCTAAAACATCAAAAGGAAAAATTGGTACACTTACATACCCATGGAACATTAATATTTAGATTTTTAGTGAACTAGGAAAAATTCATACATAATCAACACTCATATCCAGTGAGTATTTCTCCCACTAAATCGAGCTTTTATTGTTTCACAATATGTCATCATCCTTAGCCATATAAAACACCTATATATATAACTAAAAAAAATAATTGATGCTAATATGGGGTAAATGATACATAATAATTGTGAGAATAATGTTTAAATAATGGTAAACATAATATTTTAAAATATAATTTCACCGATGATAATATGTTGAACATAAGGGTATTATTATAGAATAAATGTTCATGAGTATAACATAAGGGATATAATTTCCATCAATACCCAAATTAATAAAAATTTATCATATCATAAATTATTAAAAATTTATTGAGTGAAAATAAGAAATAATCATCATCCATGTGATTTTCTTCTTCATCAATTTAGTCATTAAAATCCCAAATCATAAAAAATTAAAATATATTGGTATCTTGGCACAATATCCTCATAAAAAACTTATTGAACCCATAAAAATTGTAATGACCATAATAATAAAATCTTATGTTATTATATGAAGTGTATAATCGTTAACCAATTCCTTAGAGATATTTAATGGGGCTCACCCTTTGTATAAGAAATATAAGGCTCAGCCGATGCTATTTGGAATATTATGGTCTAACCCATAATATAAGATATATTTGGCACCAAAGTGAGCCAAAAATGGTATTAAAAAATATAATAAAAATATTCAAGAACTATAAAATGAATAAATTTAATAAATTTAATAGAAAATTCATTTTAATAAAAAAACTCAATCAATCAACCAATATGCATTTAATAACTAGATTTATCTATTTGAAAATAAATGACTTCCATTTAATTTTTGTTGAAATTATGATAATCTATATAAATAATAAATTATTATAGTATAATTAAAAATATCCAAAATGAATAATTATTATCATTAAGGGGTTTTCAAGACGATTAATTGAAATACCAGTAAAATATCATTAAAAAAGTTTTTTGGAAAAATAAACATTTCATTTTGAAAATAGAAATTAAAAAAAATTCACAATATAGGGTGATAATTATTTTGATTTAAGATGAAATTTTAAATATAGTAAGGAATATTCAAAAATATTATTGTTTATGATAGTATAAAATTTAATTTCATCTATGTATGTTTAAAAAAATATCCCATCAAAATTTATTTAATAAAATTAAAAATTACCTTATTGGGAAAACGATAGGAAGATATCAATAATTTTTTAAAAAATCCAATAATGGGTAAAAATGAATTTAAAAAATTACAGGAAAATGTTATAAACATTGTTGAAAACTAATATAGAAAAAATGGAATTAGAAGAAAATAGATTTTTCAGTGAACATAGAAATAACGTAAAATGATTTTAAAACAACATTTTAAATCACTTTATGTACCAAAGAGAAGGAAATGGTACCATGTAATGAAAATTTAATTAATAAATAGATTCAATGATAATAAAATTGGTTTGAAAGACAATGATTACGTAATTTATATCAAAATATATTCAGTCATAAATTATACTAATTAAAATGAGATAATGGAATAAATTGTTATTGATTTTTTAGCTTTTGAATCACAGCCCCTATAAAATTAATGAAGTAAAATAAAAAATTAAATAACATGAATGTATATATATTCACAAAATAACATAAAATAGTCATATTATTTATACCATATAAATACAGATAGGTGTATATTAAACATATATATCAAAGAAGATGATTTTATATGGGAATCTCTCTAACTGATAATAACATTGAATTGAGAATTAATCAATAAATAATTTTTTTTATTAGTTGTAAATAAAAATGAATCATGTTTTAAAAAAATTTAATACAATAAAAATTAATTAAACACATAATCATAAATTATAAAATAAAATTAAGAAGTAATATAAACCAATTATGAGAAATTGATTTATGAAATTCTTCACAACTTAGTAAAATATAGGTTGATTCCGCTTGAAAAAAATAATTCAAATTGATACATGAAATACCATGGATTATGATTTATTCATTATATTACCTGTAAATGGGAAATTATATTCACAATATAAATTAATTTAGGAACAAAACATTATAAAATTAATCAATGAATGAAAATTGAGAAGCAATCGCTTACTAATTTGGTAATCTCTAGACAAATACCTCATAAAAGAGAGAAATACATTTGAAATTGTAATTAAAATTAAATTTTAGGAAAATATTAATAAAATAAATTCAATTTATTTATATACACTACAAAATATAAAAATTTATTGAATATGGCATATGTCTCATAAAAATAAGTGTGAGATTAAGAACCCACATCTTGTGTCTAGATTGTCCTCAAATTAACTATAATTTATATATTACTAAATAATTCCAATTATTTTATTTATTAAAAATATTTTAAACTTTTAATATATTCTAATTTAATAATTTAATATATTTATTTTAATTAAATATTTTAATAACTAATCAATTAATTTATCATCAGGTGTTTTGATTATATTCAAGACATATGGACTAAATGACTTTAGTTGGACAAGTACAGTATGAGAGGTCATTATTCATCATCTAAAGATAATGATCATTAAAAAATTATCATTTTATATACATGTTATAAAACTAAAAACAATCATTTAATATCGTTATGAATAATTAAATATGTTACGATTATGGGTATGGTAGGTTTTACGTTTGTAAGAGTAACGTTTCTATTACCAAATGAATTTTATGAAAATAACATAAGTAATTTGTTACCATTAATGATTGAAAATCGTATTTAAGAAAATAATTTTTTTAAATACACATATATATCATACATGTGATGTGGTGGTGAAAATATAATCACATTGCGTCATGGAGGTAGTAGTCTATACGTACGCATGAATAAATTTATCATTTTTCAGTGAATGGAAAGGTATAATATGATATATTATATTTTTATAATGATATATATTTCATGAATATAATATATAAAAATTAATTAAATCCTTATAAAAATCTGTTAATGGGGTTGTGAAAAAACATTACATTGGTTTATGAGGTGGTACTCCACCATACACATAAATGATGGTTTTGTTTCCCATTTAATTGAAGTAGAGACGGATCAAGGTTTTTAAATTTATAGAATAATTTATAATTATATTGGATATATTTTAGTTTTTATATAATCATGGATGATTATTGTTTTATGGATAAGTAAAATTAATTAATAAAAAATATCGCTCGACTAGGAATGATACATCTTCTTCAAATCACCTATTTAGGATTATACTGAAATTCTTCAGAGATTGGATTTATGATCCCAAAAATACCCCTAAAAATGGGTCGTGTATTAAGGAATTTGTTTTCAAAATTATTGGCCAAAAAATCTAAAAATATTTGATGTGGAGAGGGGAGTGGGTGGCCTATTGTAAGTGGGGTGAGTAGACACATGGGTGTTTTGAGAAGAAAAATTTAAACCCACATTTTCTAAATTCAAAAAGTACAACTTCTATACCATATTCAATAAATATATAATTTTACTTCAACATTTGGAAATAAATAAGAAATGAGGCATGTTATTTTTATTTTAACCCTTATGTTGTTAGGTTAAACTTATAAGAATCCCATTTTCACATAAACTATGAGAAAACATGTTTAATGTTTCAACTAGTCATTATGAAGAAAAATTAAGATAGAATTATATAAAACATAAATTATTATGAGTCTAAATACCGAATCAATTTTACCAAATTAACATCATGTATGTCTAGAAATTAATTTAATGACGTAACTTCATATGTGATGAAAAATCTATTCTTCAAAAAATTTGTTTCTTAAAAAGGGGTGGATCTTATATAAACTCTATAATTAGTAATAATTATAATTTTAATTTAAATTTAAATTTATATCTATATATAATATATAATTATAATAAAAATAATTCCACTTTATCTGTTTTTTAATTAATTAAAAATGAGAAACACTTTAATCTTTAAAACGTCTTTCATACAAATGTGTGGTATGCAAAAAATTAAAAATATACTAAATCCACAATAAATATTAATAAAGTTAAAATAAATGAAATAAATATAAATACATAAAACCTATTTTACATTAGAAAAAGTCAGAAAAATAATGGGAACAATTAATTACTTATTTTATTGAAATGAAATGGTATTTTAATAAAATCGTTATATTATACTTTTCACTGAAAAATTTATATTCTATAAAGAATCCAAAAATTCACCCAATGATAAAGTTTGTATAATGTTTAAGAAAAATTATCATTTAATAAAAAACATTTTCTAAAATACTTATAAAATAATTATAATACTTTATTTAAAATATTAATAAAATTAATTTTTAAAGATAACATATGTTTTAATAATGAAATTAATTTAATAAAAATTGATTGTTTTTACTAAAAATTTATCAATAAATCTATTTTTGAGTTATAAAATTTATTATATGTTTCAGAATTTATTTGAAAATATTCATTCCCCTCAATTTAATATTTATGTTATACCGATTATATATATTTCACTGGTCATTTTAGCTATGTATTTCTTGTTGAAAACGCTATTGGACAAAATATTCTTATTTAAAATATAGACTTATAACGTCCCACCGCATTAATAAATTGAATCATAAAAATTTGAACTTTTTCTCTATAAAAAAGGTTTAAAAATAAAATATAACCTTGTTGAAATCTAAAATCATATAAAGGGTTAATAAAACATCCACTTGAGGATATAGGGACAAAAGTAAAAAGGTTATTTGGGAGAACAATTAACATTTTTTCGACATAAAAAATTACAAAGAAATGAAGATATGAACCTAGATAAAAATAATAATTCTCAAATAATATTGGAGATTTATTGATATATTTCATACAATGACAGTGAATGATCATGAGAAAGTCAATGACCACAAAACTACAAACCAAAGTGGGGTGGAAAAGACCATTATCTCAACATAAATGAAGGAATTGGGATAATATTTTCATTTTGAGACCATTTCCCAAGATTTGATGAATTGTATGACTTATAGACTAATATAAAAAATATATTATTTTTATATGAAATTAATAATTTCACACTTTATTCCATTTATACTATAATACCATCTTTTTCTTCAAACAATGAGTATTATAGATGAATTTGTTTATTCCTAAATCATTAAAATCCACTTATTATGGTTTTCATAATTCAAAAAATGATAACATGATATTCCAAAAGTCACTAGACATTAAAAAAACCAAAATGGATAGAATAATATAATATATTTCATAAAATTAATAAACTCTCATATAATGAAACTAATCATTAATCTTCAAAGCCTCAAAAATAACATCCAATGTATTTATTTGATAATTTGATAAAAAATATGATTAAATTTATAAAAAATAATATTGACTAATATTCAATCCCAAATATTGTTTATGTCTGATCACATTATTTTCTTAGTATGATTTGACATTTGTCACAAAATAACACCAATATCGTTTTTTGTCTCAAACCAAAATTGTCTGAGCCAAAATCATTTAATTTCAAATATATAATAATTATTTCCATTAAGAACTTAAATTAACAAAAATACATAGTAAAATCATAAATGATTCCAAATTACAATTCAACCATTATTCCTCAAAATTATAACCCTTAATATTTTTTAACTTATTCATAGAATGTTCATCATAATAAATATTTTCTTCATTATTCACATAGTAACCAAAAATGTTATGAATCCCATTGTTATCCATTAAATAAAAAAGTTTTTCTAAAAATCAACGTAATCATAATATTTGAAATCCATTTTTAAAACCTATAATATCATGTATACTAGGAAATCACACTGGCCATTGGATGGAGTTTCACCCTTATCACACTTCTTCCATGAATGCATGCCATACATCCATTAAAAAATGTGACATTTTTTCCCCAAACATAAAATTTCACCTATTTATAAAGATATATTTATAAAATCATTAAATAATTTCTAGAAAGATGAAAATCTGCCAAAAAATGACATTATTTATCATAGATCATATAAACCCTGAAGGTAACCAATACCATTAAAATTATGTTGATAGAAAAATATGTATTCCTACTTAAAAAATACTTCACCTGAATCCTATGTTTTAAGAGTACATAAACATAAAAAAACATATCCCAAAATTTAATCAATCACCATAGCATTTCATTACATAAAAACTTATAATGGTGTTTAATACTATAATCTTATGATTAAAGATAAACATGTACATCCATGATATAATCCATAAATCTTAAGATCTTAGAACATAAACACATCCTAATCTCCAAAATTATCAAACCCCATATAAAATAACATCTATTACAACTATGAACTTGTACTTCTGCATATTATACTGAGAAAGTTACATTTCTTTTTTTATGATACTGATAAATGTGACCTAATGTTTTACATCCAAACATTATAGTATCAAGAGGATATATTTCATCAATTACATAGAGAAGTACCTTCTACTTTTAAATATATATATAATTTGGGTAAAAAAATTTCATATTCCACACACATTACAATAATTGATTATTTATACCACTAAACATAGGTTGTCTTATTTCAATCTAAGTCATCATCATTATCTATAATAAACCCATATAGATGTAAATAATTTAACATTATTATGGACAACCTGGGGAAAATGAAACATAATATGTGTAAGAAAAAATAGCTAGTGAGGGTAAATATAATAATTAAAAATTGAATTTCATTCATGAGAATAAAATGAGTATAAGGGTATGATGACATAATCAAAGTACATGATCATAGCATGATATAATTAATACCCATGAATACCCAGATAAAAAAATCTATGACTCAACATATTGGTTTATAAAATTCCATAGTCTTAATAATTAATAATATTAACCCATGTGGTGTCAATCTTGATGAAAAGAGTCAAAACTAAACTAATTGAATTCATAAATAAAACATATTGGTATACTATAAAATTACATCCACAAACCATAAAATAACTCTTACATACTAGAATAACCATAATGTTGACTTCCAATATAATTCCTTAAAGTACATAAACATTTACCAATGCCTTAGAGACTTATAATAGTGCTCACCTATTTTTATTCAAAACATTTCTTGCATGAATATCACAAAATAATTTAATAATATTAATTACATAACAAAACAATTGTTTCCAAAATCATATAGGCCTAGTTTCTTTAGAAACGTGGACACATAACAACTAGTTAATAAAAAATATACCTTGTCTCACACTTGGTTATTCATAACTAGACATATCATACTTACTACTTTTTTTTATAAAATACGGGAATGAATAAAATGAAGGGGTGGGCCCAGATGCTCAGTATGTATAGAAAAAGGTGATATTAATGATCAAATGTCTAAATCACGAACATTAGTGTTTTAGAATATTATCCTTTTTATAAAAATCATACCCAATCAATCATAGATCATAATCATAAATTTTGAAATAATGATTGGAAGTTCATAATATAATAATCATAAAAGAATAAATGAACTAGATCCATAATATAATAAAATTTACATGAGACATAATTTTTTTATACACATAAGAATAAAATATAATTTCTATAGTATTCAACGCTCATTAAAACAAGCATCATAGTGTAATTAATTTACTCACCAAACCAACATAGTATTCATGGTTTATTCCAATGACTATCACGGTGGAAAAAGCTACTTACTATATTTAGTTCACTCCAGATTCAAGTCCCATTTATCTCATGAGATATCATTATTTATCAAATGCATTGAAGGGAGATATAGTTCCCTCCCATAGTTGGTTATAACATGACCATAGTCCTTGGTTATAGCATCACCATCATCGTAAGTTATTAAGTAACCACCAACCCTAGTTACAACATAAATATTGTCCATAGTTATAATGTAATGATCATCAAATAATAAAAACCACAGATTTGTGTACCAAAGAATCATAAAACATTCAATATATCATATCCCATTAAAATAAATGGGTTATATAAATATTTCATCACAAAAAAACCCTTGGAAAAGAAATGGGTTTAAAAATTTCTTAAGTTAATCATAGTATAACCCATGGAAAAGGAATGAGCTTAATAATCATCTAATCACCATAAGCATAAATCACAAAAAAAATAATTAGGATGTATTACTTGGATCATATACTAAGTAAATCAAAAGTTATGTCAAGGTTTTTTGTCTATATATACCATTAAATGATAATAAATACATTCTTGAGGAAAATATCCTTTTTATTTTGAAATATCTTCTTTAAAATATATTTCTTAAAATATTATAGATTTTTTTTAAACAAATTACCATTTAAATTTATAATTTGAGTATCAAATTATTATTTGTGCATGAAATCTACAAAATACCTTTATGTTGTATATGATAATAGAAGAACTTCCATTCACATATTGGAAAATGACCTGATGATTCCTTTTAAACCATATATAAAAATTTATATTTGGGTAAAAATTAATTTAAATAAGTATATTACAATAGTAAAAACCTTCTTCAAAACATTTTTAGAAAACATTAATAGGAATGAAATTTTTTGACTCAAGAGAGAAAAATCATCGATTTTCCAAAAAAAAAACATTATTATCCAGAATACTCAGGATGAGTAAAATTAATATAAATTACATATTATCATTAAATAAACATATGAAATTTATATTTATTAATTTCACCTGATGTAAATCATAATATTTCATCATAAAAATAATAATCATAGAATACCCCAATGAATGATGAGTTTTCAATATAGAACACTCACCACATTCGTATAATTTGAATGATATGACTCATAAATGAAATATACAAGTAATGATAGGAATATCCAATAATTTTTTTAGAATATTAAAATACATTAATGGGTATTATATAGACCACACAATTATCAAGTGGCGTATAATACATGTGTCTAAAAGAAATAACAGTGAGACGAATATCCATTAACACTTTGGAAACATTGAATCAGATACCCCATTAAAGAATACAATACATTAAAATAGTAGATGTCATGAAAATAATGAGATTAATCATATAAAAAGTATTTGGGGAAATATATATACCACATAATATAAATTAGATGGAAATTTTCTATAAGTATCCTAGAAATAAAATTTAGGTATGAAATATCATACCTTGAGTACCACTTGAATCAAAAGAACTCTTACCTCCTATATTATATATTTCAATTTATTATAATTCTGAATCAGATTAATTTACATACGTATAATCTAATTTGAATCTATTATATACATTTTTTCAATCATTAATAAATGTACCCATAGAAAAACGAATTACATCATTCATGGAGAAGGTATATGGTAAATATGAAAAAACATTTTTTTGTTATTTTGATGGATTAAAAAAGGAAATGTAATTAAGAAGTCAATATTAAATATTAATTATCATATGTTATATATTATTTATATTCATTAAATACATTTTCTATGATCCTTGATAAATAGAAACTAAAAACAAATTACATCACTTTTTATAGATGGTAGTCACCATATTCATGTGATGGACTTTATTATTTTACAAAGGCCTATAATATATGTAGTTAAGTGTGATATTAAGAATTAAAAATTATTATTATGTCATTATTATCATATATAATCATTTAAACCATCATAATAAAAATCCATAAAAAATGGATATGATAAATTAATTGTATCCCAATATGGAGATGGCAAGTCATACGTACATAAGAATGATGTTTTCACTTCCAAAATAATTGAAATATGATGAATAATGATATTTAAATAATTATAATAAAATTAACTTATATTCTTTATTCTGAATTTACTATTTTATGAATAATATAAAATAACTACATGATATAAAATAAATATAAAAAAGAGAGTGATATGCTGGGGAGAATATCGCTTCTTCGCAATGAAACATTTTAGTCTCTTATTAAGGTCTCCAGGGTTGGTATTTTGGGGAAAAAATAACCTATAAAATATTGATAGGGACGTGGATAAGTTAACTTTTTAGAGTATGTTCAAACTATAAGGAATAATATTTTGTGAATATGATAAATGAGGGTCACCCTTTTATAATTTACTGGAGGGGAACCCATTTAATTTCATAAAATATTAAAAAAAATATTAATACCATTCCCATGAAAAATGGTTCTAAGTGGACTATAAATAGATATGGGTTGAATTTTCAGAATTTATCACACCACTATTGTCTTATTATAATATTTTTGTGAGTTTTATGTAATTTAAATAAATAATATTTTCATAATATATCATTATAGAAAATTAATATAGTCTTTATTTAATTTGACTTAAAAGAAAAAAATACAAAATTTATATAGATACATAAGCCTTTAAAATATATATAATATAGATTATTAATTTAATTTTTATTCAAAAATTAACCCTCTCAAATTATTTTACATTTATTTTTTTATAATAATTTAATATATTATTTATTAAATAGAAAAATAGTGTTGGGTGATGCAAGGAAATTTAAAGTCAATATATGATTTTGAAAAATTATAATTTTTTTATAACTAATATAATCCCATTAATATAAATAAAATATCATATATTAGATCCTAAAATTATTTTTTCCTTATGTGGAAGCATAATATATATTTAAAACTTATTGAGAGACATTTTTTACCTCTCTTTGATTAAAAAATTATATAGGCCATTTTTTTGAAAAGTGTGCACTAAAAAACAAAATTTAATGAATAATGTGATATCGTTATGGTAATATTTTTTATTATAATTAGGTTAAATAATCCTGGACTTATCAATTAGTTTTACTTGATATTAGCTACATTTTACCTTTAACAATATGATAAAATTTTAAAAAGTTTTTATCCATATTGATCAATAATAAAATATTCATATATATATATATCCAAATTTAAAAATTATACTTCCAAATTATGAATCTATATTATAAAATTCAATTTCAATAAGTGGCATAAATTTATTTGTAATAATTGTAAAGCATACGATGAAAAATACTTTTTAGAAAGAATACAATTTAAAAATAAATCATGGTTTATTTGAATACCATTCAGAGAAAATTTTTTAATGAACACTAAAAATATCTATTAAACATAATATATATATATATATATATTAAATTTAAATCATTAAAAATAGAAACTAATTTAATTTATTAGGATGAAAATATATTTCATGCAAAGATACCGTTTTTTAGAAAAAAAAATTATTTTTCGTTCAGTTTTTTTCATTTATAATCTTTTGATAACAATTAAATTAATTTATAAGTAAGTAAAAATAGCATTTTCATATTTTAATTATTCATATTTATACCCTCTAATAAAATTTTTATTTGATTACTGTCCCATTAAATAATAATATTTTAATAGTACATCACAGTTTGATTAAACTCATTGTCCTTTGTAATGCCCTATATCAGAGAAATTAAAATTCATTATTATAAATAATATTACATAATATATAGGGGATATATAATCTACCACCATAAATAAATTTCAACCATACATTTACTCATTCTGATAAAAATTAGGATATGTTTGTATCATTACATCCTTGATTCCCCATAATGCTTCTTCATATTTTTGATTTCTCTAAAGAACATTCACCGAGTGAGTAGTATTGTTCAGTAGAACATTTTTATTATAATGAAATATGATAATCAGTATATTAAGATAATAAGGATCGTGTTACAATGGTAGGATATACGAGTGTTGAATATGTGATGAATTACGTATGTACTTTTTCTAAAGAGATACACAGAACACATTCTGATCTTAAGAGAGGTTCGTTGGAAGCAACGATTAATAAGGTTCCACCCCTAATTAATCCAGAATGTTGTAAGGGAAAAAATACCAATTCATTACTATTCCCCTATTTCTAAATATCATCGAATTCATCCATGGTAAAATTCACATGAAAAATTTCTAAAAATCATCAAACTTCAAATAAAAGTAGTGATTTTCTATAAAACTTTTCTATCGACTATGAGCTTCCTTTATATATTGTAGAATGCATCTAACATTATAAAACATTTCCTTGTCTAGATCTCCTCCAAATATAATTATTTCCCAAACATCATCATATCACATTGGGGGATGCATCATCCTTCAATATAGGGATCCATATGGATAAATCTGAATGATTTAGTGAAATATATTTTTGTATGAAAACATAACTACAAGAGGGTGTTGATCACAAAAAACCATTGAAAGAACTTAAAAAAGACTTCAATATATCCTCTGGGGTTTTAATTTATCTCTAATAATGACCATATTTCTGATAATGATTGTAATACCCGAACCCCAATGACCCAGAGTCGGTGCATTATTTTAATACAATGGTAGGATTACAAGGAACCAGGTCCCAAAGAACCGATCAGTTTAACAGTCTTGGAAAATAGATTACATACATGAATGTTACATTACACTTAATAACATACAAAACAACAAAAATAATCCTTCATCAATGCCATTATTACCTTGTATTAACCCTTCATATCAATCACATTACACTTCTTGGAATCCTGGGAAAAATAAAACATAGAAAGGAGTGAGCTCAAATGATCAGTAAGGGTAAGCAATACAGCAGAAACTGTCAAAAATAAGCATAAACATTTAAGGAAATGTATAAAACTAAAACAAAAGCCTTTTAAACTTGATCTTCAGCTTAATATGGCAGAAATAAAATTAAATAATTCCATTTACTTATTCAAATGGATATTATACTAATCGAATAATCACATGCAATATCACTAACCACATTCATAATAATGCAATGCATAATTCCATACTATCATAACCACATAGCCAAGGCCTCGTTCCAATACTACAAATAAGATTTTGTCAAGGCCTTATTCCAAGACACTAGTTTGTCTCATGAGACCTACCGATGCATCGAGGAGCTATAGCAGGCTCCACCCGTCACTTACTAAGTCCAATGCATTTCCATATGAAAAGGTTAAAACATAACATAAACATTCATATTAAAACTAGCATACGAAATGTCAATAATTTCACCATAAACCATGAATGGTATAAAAATAACACATACATAGTTAAAAATATCACAAAACCTTCAATACAATACAAAAGCTTTGTATCATAATAAATCAACTTCAAATAAGCTTAAAATCCATCAAAGGATGTTGACATAGATGAAATCAAAACTGTTTGAGAGAAATATCACTTTTCGTGAAATCATTGAAAAGTCACACATTTATAAACGAACTAATTTAAAAGATATTTTTGAATCAAAGTTTCCCATACCACTTTGAAACTTTTGAAATGAAATATCATTTCAAAACATTCATGTACATATAAATAAATCCTTAAAATCCTTTTGAAACCATGGACATTAATTGAAAAGATTTAGAAAGATAAAGCTTTAAAACATTTGAAATTTTGATCATGATAAAGGGTACCTTTCAAAATCAATAAAATATTCATTTTGAAATCATTATTATGAAAAATGGACATGTATGATAAAAATGTCCCAGTAAATACTTACACATAAAAAATCTCATATAATGATGAGATTGGGGAATTAAGCCTTACCAATTTGGTAACTTATGAAACATACAACCCATGAAAGAGGTATCATACAATGAATATGAAAATACACATAAATTAAAATTTATTACACAAATAATACAATTATGGGCAGTACATACACCACAAAAAAGGTAATAGTGGCAATATGGCATGAATCTCACGGGAATAAGGAGTGAGATGAAAACCCATTACCTTGCACTTTCCTTTAGTCGAGGGTACGTTTAACCACCTGTACAAGGATTTTAGTATGTTATTAAAATATAAAAAACCATATTAATATTTATGATATCATACCTGATTCATTTATGAATTTATATTACCCATTTAATAATAATTTCAATGTTAAGTTAAGATTTTGGGTAATAATCACATTCTTTATCGTACGTGTTTTAACTTGTCACTCTTGATTGTATCACTTAGATCATGATTTAAATACATCCAGAATATAAAACATTATAAATATATCATATATATTTAGAACATAAATATGTATAATAGACATATATATGAAATTGAAAACACCATTTATGGAGACGGTAGTCTGTACGTACGCATAAACGCTGTTTATGTTTTCATATAGTATTGAAGAGAAGTAAATGAATAAGATATATGTAAGTACAGAAATCCTTATATATATATATATATATATATCTCCAGTAGAATTATTATTTCATATATGTCATACTTATTAGTAAAATATATTTTTATAATCGTCGATTAATGGTGAACTTGGAAATGAATCTCATCGCGTCGTGGAGACGGTAATCCGTACGTACGCACGAGTGAAAATATCATTTTTTTGATATTTATATAATATATAATTGGATGGAATATCATATATACAGAATCATTATCATGTTATATTTATTATTTAAATTAATTAAAAATCATTATTATACCCATCCAAATAATAATATTTTGAATAACAATTACACCACGACGTGCAGACGGTAAGTCGTACGTACGCACGTATGGTGACATGTCATTCAAAGAATGGATAGAATACTGAATATGGTTTTACAATATTTATAATAATATTACAATATATATGAGATAATGGATTCATTATTTTAGAATGGCAATAACAAAGAATGAAGAAGTGGAAGAAGAAAGGAACATGAAAAAGGGTGGTGAATTCATTACCTCTTCTTCGGGTTCTTCCTTTTTATTTGATCAAAAGGGCTCCTTAAGTTAGCTTTCTGACTAAAGTAAGGCCTCTAGGATGAATTGGGAGATGTTGAGAGAGTATTTGGACAGAGTTTGGCCGAACAAAAAGGATTTATAGGTGTGAGTAAATGAGAAGGGAGAGTTCCCTTTTATAAGAGGGGTGAGGGGCACCTTTGGAAAAGCAAGAAATATTATTTTATAATAAATTAATATTCGGTTTCTAATGGCTCCAAAGTTGATTCTCTAATTTTTAAAGTGAGGATGGTTCAAAAACCACTCAACCAATAGAATTTAGATAGGTTTGGGTCATTATATTAACCTTATCATTAAGTATTAACTCTTAGTTAATTAGTTTCACTTTTACAATGTCTCTTTGTAATTTTATATTATATGATCAATAAACTTACTATATAGACCCAAGAGACCCCCAAGTGGTCCATTAATGATACACCTATCATGATATAAGTATCTTGGCTGAACCGTAGATTTTTAGGAATTTAATATCAATTAATAATATAATATTTGTTTTAAAAACTCTTTTTTGTCAATTTTGACACTATTCAATAATTGATTTTTGTAAAAATCATAACAGAATGATTACTTCGAACAAAGTTAATTAAATAAATCCTAACATATCATATTAGCCTATAAAATTATTTTTATTTATAAAAAGTCTCAAATTACACTTATTTCGGTATTTATAATATCAATTATTCCAATTTTTCATTAATTAGGTAATTACTCCATCATCATTCTGTCATAAATAATCTAAATGTTTTAATGTCTAAAAATTATAAATAAAATATCATTATGTACGAAATCTGTTTGATTTCTAATGAATATTTACAATTGAATTTATCTTAGGTATAACACTATATTAAATTTTTTTTAGTAAATAAACATTGATTTTAACTCTTTTAACTCTTCATTGAATTAAATAATAATAAATATCCTAATCTAATCCAATTGGACCTGAATTATAATATTTTATTCCTAAGGTTAGTTTTGGTCGAGAAAAACTTGTCCAATAGAATTAGGACATGTATTAGGATAATATTAATATCATTTTTAACCTTAATTACCCTATTTACTTTTTACCGTGGTAAATAAAAGTAAAAAGTTACTATCCACCAAAAATTATTTTCATCTCATTGAACCAAAATTTACTCCTTGATATTACCCATGTCTCTCGGATTTTAGAAATTCCAATCATAGATGCGGTAAAATTAATTTTTATGAAAAATTCAGTTTTTTAACTACCACTTAGTCGTTTCACTATTCATCAAAAATTGAAGTTTTTCAGAACAATTCCAAAACATCACCCTAAGCTATAATTGATATTCGGAATTCAAAAACGATGTCTATTTTACAAAATTCCAAATATATAAGTTTCCTTAATTAATTTTATAATTAATTCCCACTGTCATAACAAATAGCGTGTTTTTAGGAAACAATATATATCAAAAGATTGACAATTGTTTATGTCCAATTTCAAAGTGAAATTAATTCTAATGAACCCCATTGGATAAAATTTTAAGAACATATTCTAATTATATTTGTAAAACCAATCAAATTCATAATTTATCACCATTAATTATTTTCATTTAAAACGTTGTTTTTAATTAAAATTTAGTAATTTTGACTATTCATCAAAATATTAAAGTTATCCAAAAAGTACCAAAATTTGAACATAGGCTAAATTCAATACTCTGAATCCAAAAATGAAGTCCATTTTTAGAGATAAAATTGATAAAATTTTAAAAAGTAGGTATTACTATTCATTACGGCTAGTTTGATTGGTTGTAGTGTGTGTTAGAACTCGAAGTTGCGTACAACACACGCTACAATATTATTCAAAGAGAAGCATACCGTGGAAGCATGGGGTGTTACATTGTAATTTTTTTGTGTCACCATTCAAAAGAATAAATTTATTTAAACAAATTGAATATATAAAATTTTAAAATATTGGATTTAAAAAGGGTTTACTATTAAAGTTGGTAAAAGTGAATTTTTGAAAAATACTTCTTTTATCTGATAAAAATGAATTTGTTCTTACATTATGTCTGAGAAACTCATAATATGGATTCTAAAATTATAAGGATTATATAATGTTTAAAATTTAGTTAATACTATTCATAACCTCTTTTGAATGGCTTGTTTGGTAAGTCATTGTGCGCTTTAACTCGGTGTTGCGTGTAGTGCAATTTATTGAATTATTTTGAAGAAATAACACACTATGAAATCATGGGGTGTTACATTATCCCGTTATTCAATAAATTACATCCTCGCAATTTGAAATTGTTCTTAGAAAATAAAAGGTTGAAAATAGAAAATATCTTTGTGGGAAAACTCACATTAGAAATTGGGTTACGAAAATTTGGTCTTAATATGAGGAAAAGAGAAATGAAAGGGTCACCAACAAATTATGATCTCGATTAGGATAACATTGGTGGAAATTAGAGACATATAATTGAAGGAAAACGTAAATATTTATAGGTAGTGATTGAGGTCATCAATCATAAACAAGTGTAAAACTGAGGTCCTTAAATTCATCAATCTATGATGATTAGAAATACCATCAGTTCAACAAAACATAGTGTATTAGGATAATACATTTTTGGTTTTAGGATTCCTTAAATAAAGTATTACAATTAATTTCTTCATAGAATAAGAGAAGAAGAAAAATATATTATTGACAAGTAGAGTTCCATCCTTTAACAAATTTCTACCACAATCTCATCTTTCACTCTAAAAGATAATATAACGTAAGAAATATATTCTATTTATCCTATTCGTATAGGGTTCCAAAATGAATTTATAATTCATCTTCTATATATTTAAAAAAAATACATTATTTAATCCTGGAAATTATGTGGGCCAGTGGTAGGTCATACACCCTTGTCGACCTTCGGTTGTGGGTTCAAGTCTCGCAGCCTTGCCGAACGTGATGGGTTGTCTCCCAACCTCTATGTTTTCCTTTTATGGAAATCCAAAAATAATCCAAACTAGAACTGTCCAAAATGCTTTTGTCCAAAAATGAATATCCTTTTTGCTGCGTAATAACATGTGAACACCTTCAGCATGTATTCTTTTAAAACACTGCAACATCTTGAATTACCATAAAACCTTATTGATTAAATTCATGATCCCTTATTCCTTAAATAATAATGGATATACTCATTCAATCCATAAAATTTGTAAACCCCAACAATGATGGAATATAAAAATCATTAATCAGTTTCAAGGTAGTCAAGAATATCCAATATAACTTATCCAAATCAATCATGTATTATTCTAAAATCACTACCTCGGTATCAGATCTATATTATGGTTTATCATTCTCTCAACCATATATTTTCCAAAAATTTATCCTGCTATTGAGTCACTTTTCATTGTTCCACACAATCTCAAGTCCTTAATGAAATAGTACTGCAGTACAATCCTTATATAATCCATAATTATTATAAAAAGTACATTGCTGATACAACACTCAAATGACATAATCAACATAAGAACTCTAATAATTCCTCATAATCTGTGGTAGTATCATAACATTATTATTATCCAATAGCATCATTTCCGGCATAGTCTGATGACTAGGACATAGGTTCGCGTAGTGTCCAAACTCCTTGCAAATGAAGCATTGTTCATTTGAAACAATTTTATTACCCTTGTAGTCATGTAGCATGTGCCCTTTTCCTCCACACTTATAACAAAATCCCATTCCTTTCAGGCAAGTTCCAGGGTGTTTCTTCCCACAGTTATCATATATGGGGAAATTATTCTTTTCCCTCTTCCCTTTATCCATATTTCTCTCTTCCATCCTTTTCTTCTCTTTCTTCCCTTCAAATCCATAGGACTCAGTAAACTCTTTAGTTATATTATCCACACATGATACTATTTCTTCATATGATGATAACATGTGGGAGAATATTTCCCATCTAAATGATCTCTTAATACCATGAAAGATACGATCCTTATTACTCTTTGGATCATACGTATTACTGGAGTTTACATTCCTTCTACTGGGTGCCATTTCTATACAATAGCATTAACTAGGCCAGTTTATGAATTGAAATAAATAATTTCTAATGAAAATTTAACAGTTTATGGATGTAATCCATAATCATAAAAAATGTTTTCTTTGAGTAAGTATATACTCATGAGTCCTTCATAATGGTTTGTAAATAAAATAAGAATTATCATAAACGTATACCCCAAGAGTGTCGCAACCAAGAGTGCATCAAGGTCCATTGTCGTGCACTAGTTCCAGTTCTATTATAGCTCAAGCCGGTGTTTTCGGGTTTTACCCCTAAGTATATATGTGCCAGAGCCGCCTCTACCTGCTCGTATTCAGAAATGGTTGTATTTCTCGGAAAACTCACAAAATCTCTATGATACAAAAATTCTAGGAAGTTCTTCTATACTAATCCTCAATGTCTATCTTAGGGATATGTGCTCTAATCAGATTTTATCTAAATCTACTTTCCAAGGTTATTGCTAAACCTCTTCTGATACCAACTGTAACGCCCCGACCCCAGTGACCTAGATTCGGTGCATTATTTTAATACATTGGAAGGATTACAAGGAACTAAGTCCCGATGAATCGATCAGTTTAGCAGTCTTGGAAAATATATTACATACATGAATGTTACATTACACTTCACAACATACAAAACAACATAAATAATCCTTTATGAATTACATTATTCCATTGTGTTAAACCTTCATATCAATCACATTACACTTCTTGGAATCCTGGGAAAAATAAAACATAGAAAGGGGTGAGCTCAAATGCTCAGTAAGGGTAAGCAATACTGCAGAAACATTTAAAAATAAGAATAAACATTTAAGGCAATGTATAAAACTAAAAAAAATCTTCTTAAACTTGAACTTTAGCATAATATGATAGAAATAAAATGAAATAATGCCATTTACTTATTCACATGGATATTCTACTAATCGAATAATCACATGCAATATCACTAACCACTTTCATAATGATGGAATACATAATTCCATACTATTATAACCACATAGCCAAGGCATCGTGCCAAGAATACAAAAAAGATTTTTTCAAGGCCTTGTGCCAAGACACTAGTTTGTCTCATGATACCTACCGATGCATCGAGGAGCTATAGCGGCCTCCACCGGTCACTTACTAAGTCCAATGCATTCCCATATGAAAAGTTTTAAACATAACATAAACATTCATATTAAAACTAGCATACGAAATGTCAATAATTTCTCCATAAACCATAAATGGTATAAAAATAACACATCCACAGTTAAAAATATCACAAAACCTTCAATACAATACAAAAGCTTTGTATCATAATAAATCAACTTCAAATAAGCTTAAAATCCCTCAAAGGATGTTGACATAGATGAAATCAAAAACTATTTGAGAGAAAAGTCACTTTTCTTGAAATCATTGAAAAGTCACACATTTATAAAGGAATTAATTTAAAAGATATTTTTGAATTAAAGTGTAACATACCACATTGAAGCTTTTGAAAAGAAATATCATTTCAAAACATTCATGTCCATATAAATAAATCCTTAAAATCATTTTGAAACCATGGACATTAATTGAAAATATTTATAAAGATAAATCTTTAAAACATTTGAAATTTTGATCTTAATAAAGGGTACCTTTCAAAATCTTTAAAATCTTCATTTTGAAATCATTTTACTGAAAAATGGACATGGTTGATAAAAATGTCCCAGTAAATACTTACACAGAAATAATCTCGGATAATGATGAGATTGGGGAATTAAGTCTTACCAATTTGGTAAATTAGGAAACATACAACCCATGAAAGAGGTATCATAAAATGAATATGTAAATACACATAAATTAAAATGTATTACACAAAGAATAAAATTATGGGCAGTAAATACACCACACAAAAGGTAATAGTGGCAATATGGCATTAATCTCACAGGAATAAGGTGTGAGATGAAAACCCCTTACCTTGCAGTTTCCTTTAGTCGAGGGTACGTTTAACCTCATTTAAAAGGATTGTAATATGTTATTAAATTATAACAGAACCATATTAATATTTATGATATCATACCTGATTCATTTATGACTTTATATTACCCATTTAATAATAATTTCCATGTTAAGTTAACATTTTGGGTAATAATCACTTTCTTTATCGTACGTATTTTAACTTGTCACTATTGGTTGTATCACTTAGATCATGATTTAAATACTTCAGGAATATAAAACATGATAAATATATCATATATATTTAGAATATAAATATGTATAATAGACAAATATATGAAGGAAAACACCGTTTATGGAGACGGTAGTCCGTACGTACGCATAAATGCTATTTATGTTTTCATATAGTTTTGAACGGAAGTAAATGAATAAGATATATGTAAGTACATAAATCCTTATATATATATATATCTCCAGTAGCATTATTATGTTATATATTACATACTTATTTGTAATACATATTTTTATAATCGTCGATGAATGGTGAACTTGGAAATGAATCTAATCGCGTCGTGGAGACGGTAATCCGTACGTACGCATGAGCGAAAATATCATTTTTTTGATATTAAAATAATATATAATTTGATGGTATATCATATATACAGAATCATTATAATTTTATATTTATTATTTACATGAATTACAAATCATTATTATAACCATCCAAATAATAATATATTGAATAACAATTACACCACAACGTGGAGACGGTAAGCCATACGTACGCACGTATGGTGACATGTCATTCAAAGGATGGATAGAATACTGAATATGGTTGTTCCATATTTATAATAATATTAAATTATATAGGAGATACTGGATTCATTATTTTATAATGGTAATAACAAAGAAAGAAGAAGTGGAAGATGAAAGGAATTGAGAAAGGGTGGTGAAATCATTACCTCTTCATGGGGTTCTTCATTTTGATTTGATCAAAAGGGCTCCAAAAGATGGATTTCTGACTAAAGGAAGGCCTCTAGGATGATGTGAGGGAATTTGAGAGAGTATTTTGGTAGAGTTTGGACGAGCCAAAAGGATTTTAAGGTGTGAGTTAATGAGAAGGGAGAGTGCCCTTTTATAAGTGGGGTGAGGGGCACCTTTGGAAAAGCTAGAAATATTATTTTATAATAAATTACTATTCAGTTTATAATGGCTCCAAGGAGAATTATTTAAAGTTTAAGGTGAGGATGGGTCGGAAACCACTCAACCAATAGAATTTAGATAGGTTTGGGTCATTATGTTAACCTTATCATTAAGTATTAACACTTAGTTAATTAGTTTCACTTTTACAGTGTCTCTTTGTATTTTTATATTATAGGGTTAATAAACATACTATATAGATTAAAAAGACCCCAAAGTGATCCATTAATGATACACCTATTAAGATATAAGTATCTTGGCTGACCCTTAGATTTTTAGGAATTTAATATAAATTAATAATATAAATGTTTTTTAAAAAACTCTTTTTTGTCAATTTTGACACTATTCTATAATTGATTTTTGTAAAAATCATAACAGATTTATTACATCAAAAAAAGTTAATTAAATAAATCCTAACATATAATATTATCCTAGAAAGTTATTATTATTTATAAAAAGTCTCAAATTACATTTATTTGGGTATTTATAATATCAATTATTCCAATTTTTCATTAATTTGGTAATTACCGCATCATTATTGTGTCATGATTAAACTAAAGGTTTTAATGTCTAAAAATTATAAATAAACTATCATTATGCGGGAAATCTTATTATATTTCTAATGAATATTTACAATCGAATTTATCTTATGTATAACCCTATATTAAAAATGTTTTAGTAAATAAACATTGATTTTAACTCTTTTAACTCTTCTTTGAATTAAATAATAATAAATGTCCTAATCTAATCCAAGATGACCTAAATGATAATATTTTATTCCTAAGGTTGTTTTTGGTCGAGATAAACTTGTCCAATAGAATTAGGACATGTATTAGGGTAATATTAATATCATTTTTACCCTTAATTACCCTATTTACTTTTAACCGTGGTAAATAAAAGTAAACAGTTACTATTCACCAAAAATTATTTTCATCTCATTGAACCAAATTTTACTCCTTGATATTAACCATGTCTCTCGGATTTTCAAAGTTCCAATCATAGAAGTGGTAAAATTATGTTTTATGAAAAATTCAGTTTTTTAACTGCCACTTAGTAGTTTCACTATTCATCAAAAATTGAAGTTTTTCAGAACAATGGCAAAATTTCACCCTAAGCTATAATTGATATTCATAATTCAAAAATTATGTCTATTTTAAAAAATTCCAATCATATAAGTTGCATTAATTAATTTTATAATTAATTCCCATTGTCACAACAAATAGCGCGTTTTTAGGAAACAATATATATCAAAAGATTGACAATTGTTTATGTCCAATTTCAAAGTGAAATTAATTCTTATGAACACCATTGGATAAAATGGTAAAAATAAATTCTAATTATACTTTAAAACCACTCAAATTCATAATTTATCACCGTTAATTATTTTGATTAAAAAAGTTGTTTTTAATTAAAATTTAGTAATTTTCACTATTCATCAAAATATTAAAGTTATCCGAAAAGTACCAAAATTTCACCTTAGGCTAAATTAAATACTCCGAATCCAAAAATGAAGTCTATTTTGAGAGATAAAATTTATAAAATTTTAAAAAGTAGGTATTACTATTCATTACGGCTAGTTTGATTGGTTGTAGTGTGTGTTAGAACTCGAAGTTGCTTACAACACACGCTACTGTATTATTCAAAGAGAAGCATACCGTGGAAGCATGGGGTGTTACATTTTAAATTTTTTTATGTCCCCATTATATAGAATAAATTTATTTAGTCAAATTTAATATATAAATGTTTAAAATATTGGATTTAAAAAGGGTTCACTATTAAAGTTGGTAAAAATGCATTTTTGAAAAATAATTCTTTTATCTGATAAAAAGGAATTTGTTCTTACATTATGTATAAGAAACTCATAATATGGATTCTAAAATTATAAGTATTATATAAAGTTTAAAATTTAGTTAATACTATTTATAACCTCTTTTGAATGGCTTGTTTGCTAAGTCATGGTGCGCTTTAACTCGGTGTTGCGTGTAGTGCATGTCATTGAATTATTGTGAAGAAATAACACACTATGAAATCTTGGGGTGTTACAATGATAGTACTTAAAAACAATGAAAATTGTATCCATATATTTTAGAAGACTTTTCTATATCATTAAGGAAAATCTCTGATCATTATAAGATATAATATAACATTATACCCCATGAAGACTTTTCATATAATATTTATAAATTATGAACTATTCTCAAGGTAAATCCTTTCTAATACTAATGAAGTGTGATATCTTCATTTCAATATTATTTTTACCTATTTCCTTTCATCTATTGATAACAGTTTTATAATCCCCTAAGACATCTATATCTTATCATTAACAAGATGGGATACGATGAATCAAGATACTTAGCTAAAAATATCTACATTCTTGATGCCCCACCAAAAATACACTTTCATATATCTGTACCACATTGTAAATATAGGATGAATAGAGATTTATGAACTATGATATTCATCCAAAAGGTGTTCAAATTTTGAAGCTATAATTCTCACATAGTATGTTATTCATAATGATTCTATTTAAATAGGTTCTTTAATAAAAATATCAAGTGATCTTCATTATATTTCCAATTTTTTGAATATATAATAATATCATCTATCAAGACTACCAAAAAATGATCATCATATTCTCTAAGGACTTTATTCATTATGTCCATGAAGATATATGGTTCATTTGAAAGAAAAAATGGAATCACTGTAAGTTCTTATTGTTCATACATTTTATGAAATACTATCATGGGTATATCCTCATTCATGAAACAAAAATGATGATATAGAGAATAATGATCAATCTTTGAAAATTATTTATCTCCAGATATTTTATCAAACATATCATCAATACGTGGTTGAGGATAAATTTTCTTGAAATAGATGCTTTTAATTTCTCAATAATCAATGAATATTATCATGGATCTGTAATTTTTTTTAAATAAATAGTTTTTGCAAAACATGGTGACACACATGCAAGAATGAACCCCTTTTCATTTTTCTCTTGCAGTTTATTCTTTAGTTACTCAAACTCAATTGTGCATATTCAATAGGGATTCTCCAAAATTGGGGCAGAACCTAGAATTGGATATATAGAGAACTCAACATCATGATTTTGTATAATATAAGTATATTAATATATGAAGACATTAAAAAAATCCAAGAAAATAGGAATATCATCGATGTTATGAATTTCATCAACCATCTGAGATAAGCACCCCTTTGGAATATGAATAATAAACCATATTATTTATGTAATTCGCAACAGATTCACATATTTATAATCAGACAAATGGAAAATAATATGATTATTTGAAGAATTAAATGTGTCCTCCATATTTGGAAAATTCATTTGGTATTTATATAAATAAATAATATTAATATCATGTATATTATCCAATTATACTAGAGTGTGATGAAAAATATTTACATGAAGTATATTCTAACAAACATAAAATAAAGACCAATTATAGACATGAGATGCAATCATTATAAAATTAGGTATTTTAATGGTAGTTCTACAAAAGAATCATTGAGGATGTGAATTAACATTCATTCAAACTATTCCAAATATATAGAAATTCAAACTAAAAATTTCAAATTGGGTACTTCAATATTTTATCACACGTATTACCACATCAAATTCATCAATAAATATTGAATCCATTGGTAATACCAAAATCTTCAGATTGATCAAAAAACATCATTCACGAGAGTGATCAATCATTTATAGGATGTCTAAAAATTGACACATTTTTTTCAATCGATGACACCTTAGGATTAACCAAGGTTGTTCATGATCATTATTAAAATATTCGTAATTTATATATAAATAGACATATCCCTAGGTATGTCACAAAATTTCTCTTATAGATGTTTTAATGGTTAAACAAAACATTATATGATATAGACTATGGTTACCAATATTCATCGTACATAGATATTAGAAATCAATAAATGAATAATAATTACATTCCATAATGACTTGTACAAGAATATTATAGGTATATTTCATTTGAAAACATTTACATGTACAAAACTGGTTAAAAAAATATCTACATCTTATCTCACTAAGTTCTTTATATCTATCACCCCTCTTAGGCATATCTAATGTAGATTAATTACTCATTACATGGGAATTATATTCATAAGAAATGGTGAGTTCATATGATAAATAAGCATAACCAAGGGTGATATCATTGACCTTTTAATCATAACATCAATATAACAATTTTGGAATATGAGAAACAAATTTGAAAATTATTACCTACCAAACATATATCATAATCTCAAGTCAGGTAAAAAATCATAGTGGTTTAAAATAAATTAATGATAATATATTGAGAGAAAATTTTCCAGGAGGGAATACAATTTCCATGATACATAAGTTTGAGAAATATACATAATCATAGAAAATTATTTTTATTATAGTAAAATCTCATTTAAAATACTATCATAGTGCAATGGATTCACTCCCTAAATCATTTACTAGTGAATGTTCAATCCTAAGAATATCTTAGTGTAAAATTCCCTTCAAGAAATTGGTACAACACTATTCTTATCCTATTTCTTTAATTAAATATAAATCATTACCCAATTCATTATAGGAAGATATAAGTTCCACCCATCCATGGTTATAACATAACCACTGCCCTTATTTACAATGTAACCACTATCCATGGTTATAACATAACCATCGTACTTGGTTATAACATAGTCACCATCCTTGATTATAAAATAAACGACAATAAATAATGAATAACACAAATATGTGTACCAAAATATTATAAAAATTTATGATATTGGAACCCATGATACAAAATTGTTTTCATAAAAATAGTATCATAGCATAACCCATGGAAACAATTGGTTTGTAACACATTGAAATTATTAAGTAAGAACATTGTATTTGAAAGCGTGTATCACAATCATCACCAAGCATGTAAGAGAATATAACATCGCAATAATTTATAGTTTATTTATAATTTCAAATTGATTCAATATATTCAACATATTTCAACTTACATAAAATTGAGTTATCTTTTGGTACACGTAAGAGTGACTCTCATCAAAAGCATACATGACATACAAGACCGAGTTTTAATGAACAACACATCTTATTAAAATATTATTATTTAATATAATAAGACATAATTTGGATATTAAATTAGGGGATATAAATATTATTTTCTAACTTATAAAAATCTATGGTTAACAAATATATAAAAAAATCCATTGGTTAAAAGTTAATTAGAAAAGAATATGGAAACCGATTGAATACAATATAAAATATTATTATATATATGATCACAAAGCT
The DNA here is from genome assembly GCA_963277665.1 of Viscum album. NCBI lineage: Eukaryota > Viridiplantae > Streptophyta > Magnoliopsida > Santalales > Viscaceae > Viscum > Viscum album. Next base: position 1,706,604,176 of record OY728145.1, read on the forward strand.
GTTATATCCTAATAAATTAAATTAGTTATAATTAATAAGTGATATTAATATGAAATATATTTAAAATATTCAATCAAATATTTTTATATTCATCCATTACGTTTGGTAGGGATAAGATAAAATAAAACCAAATTTCACACATAAAAAATTGTATTTTTATTAAGTTAATTTTACCACCTTTTAATAGAGAACCTATTTAAAATATGAATTTTGATACTAATTAATTTAATTTGTAAAATTAAACATCATATTTGATACATAAACATAAAAATTCAGTTAGCATGAAGTTTTTATATTTTTCAGAAACGTATCATTTTTAATGAATAATTAAAAATATTTAATTTTAGTTCAAAATATATTTTAATGTAATTAATTCATAAAGTAAAATAAAAATTTTATTTGGGTTTAATGAATAATAAGATTATATTTTTATAAATTAATATAATATATGTCATTGGAATAAATTTTACATTGAAATTTACAAGAAAATCCATGAATTGTTTTGGACATTTTTACTTTAAAAACCTGCATTGTCCTCCCGCCTGTGAGATGAATTTTAAATTAATTTATACCAATTCTATGATTAGAAGTTTGAAAAAAAATAAATATTATAAAAATTTATAATTGATAATGTCTAATAAGACTATCAATTTTTTTTACCAAAATTATTAGTGAATGTACTTAAACTTAATTACACTTATTAGAGTAAATTAATGCTTAAGAACGAACTAAAACTTTAACATAAGGGATCAAATGACATAGACACTTGTAAAAAACCCATTTGTATAGAAATAAATCGTCCCTTAACCTTAAAATAGTGATATCTTTGGTTTTTAGTACTTTTCTAGTTAAAAACATGGTTACACCAAACATTTTTTCCCAAACACCATGTGAGTCATTTTCTTCTCTTCTAAAAGGCCACTATATATCTGCATTCATTACACCACTCATACCACATAGGTTCTACCAAGATCTTCCCATATAGCTTCCCAACACCCCCATTCATCCTTGAATAATTTATTTTATATGAAATTATTCCATGTAATCCTTTTGGTATTAACCAAATGAAGTTACCCAATTAAGAGGTAATGTCATCTCTAATGTACTCTAGTTTCATTTCCAATAAAAACCCCCTCAAATATATTTATTCAATGATTATAGAAAAATTATATTATCAATACACATGAATGATTTTATGTAAGTTTTTATACCTAAACATACACAAACCTCCATCTAATTGGTATGAAGATACGGTTTCTGTATATAGTAACCTACTGGCTCACGAAATGATGATTGTTCATTTTTTACTTTACAACATATCATGTTGGACATTATGATGAAAAATACATTTATTTATGTTATATATGATATTTATAATTTATATATGATTCTTTAATATTTATTTAAAACATACGTTTATTCTTTCCATGTTGTGTAAATACTATAATTTCATTTGAGGAAGTGTGGACTACCACCCCCTCAAAGCAATACGAATCATTCTTTCCATGCATGAAATGTACAAAGGATGGTTATAATAAACATATGTAACATATATAACATTTATATGATATCAAAATTATAATATACATATGATCATTTAGTTTTAATTATTTTTAAAACAAAAAATATATGAATATAGTATTCAAGCATACATACGACATATCGTATCCATGAATGATGCATTTAATTTCTTATCTCCATACATTATAGATTATTATAAATACACATATAAATGATATATATGATAATTATGTAATGATTTAAGTTCTGGGGATGATAAAATCATGATCTAATAAATAGGGACAATAAATGACTTGTTAAAAACATACTTGAGAAAACATGGATTCTAACACCTGAAATAAATAAAATAATGAAGGACTGTTAACAAACAGGTAATAAAATATTATAAGAATTCAATATACGATTTTATATACACAAGTAGGGTTATTTTATAATTTTTTAAAACATTTTAAAACAATATACATGTGTTTAAATTCCACACAACAAATGGAAGGTTAAGGTAAAGGATTTTGTCTCAATTAACATTCCATTGAGGCTTATTTGTTGGTATGCAACACAATTCTTTTATATATTAAATATATTTCCTTTTTCATGTTATATCATGAATCCAGTTATTATCATGATATTATAAGTTTCATTTAATGTCATAAATTTATGTAGATTATAATTTCAATGTTTGATTGTGATATGTGAAGCTTTGGTACATTTAAAAAATATACTCTTAAAGAATGTGCCTAATTTCTATCATTCTGAAATCTCCTACCTTTTTTATTGTTAAATTTCTCTTAAAACAATTAAATTATTATAATAAATTTTCAATGAAATATTACTTTAATATATATATTATCATATAATATATATTATTTTTTCATAAACCATATATCATTTTACATAGGGTGTCTATGTAACATCCCCAAATGATAAAGGGTTAAATGACTAAATGATATGACTCATGTCAACAAGGTGCATCTTCCTTTTTGGGAGCCTGTCTGATTAGAACTCCACAGTTAAGCGTGCTTGGTCTGGAGTAGTGATTAGGATGGGTGACCTCCTGGGAAGTTTCCCAGGGTGTGTGTGAGTGAAGACAAAGCACACTGGAAAGGACATGTGTTGGCCTGTGGGGATTATCATTAGTTAGATGACCCGTTCAGGCACGTGGGTGGACCCTAGGGTGGGCCCCACGTGTCCGCGGGGCAACCGGTGGTACCTGGTGGGCCAGGACCCGACGGCCATGTTAAGGCGGGGTGGCTATGCTGTCACCGGGACCCGGTTGTCACATTTGGTATCAGAGGAGGAACCCAGCTTTAAATGCGGTGCACTGCCTGGGTTCAGATGTAGGGCCCACAACGAGGGCGTTGTGCTCTAAAGGGGGGTGATTGTAACATCCCCAAGTGGTACCTGGTGGGCCAGGACCCGACGGCCATGTTAAGGCGGGGTGGTTGTGCTGTCACCGGGACCCGGTTGTCACATTTGTTATCAGAGGAGGAACCCAGCCTTAAATGCGGTGCACTGCCTGTGTTGAGATGTAGGGCCCACAATGAGGGTGTTGTGCTCTAAAGGGGGGTGATTGTAACATCCCCAAATGATAAAGGGTTAAATGACTAAATGATATGACTCATGTCAACAAGGTGCACCTTCCTTTTCGGGAGCCTGTCTGATTAGAACCTTACGGTTAAGCGTGCTTGGCCTGGAGTAGTGATTAGGATGGGTGACCTCCTGGGAAGTTTCCCAGTGTGTGTGTGAGTGAGGAAAAAGCACACTGGAAATGACATGTGTTGGCCTATGGGGATTATCCTTAGTCAGATGACCCGTTCAGGCACGTGGGTGGACCCTAGGGTGGTCCCCACGTGTTCGCGGGGCAACCGGTGGTACCTGGTGGGCCAGGACCCGACGGCCATGTTAAGGCGGGGTGGCTGTGCTGTCACCGGGACCCGGTTGTCACAGTTTACATGATAGTTGTTTGATTATTTGGGTAAATATTTAAATTTTGGTATTTTTTTATTAAATACAGATATTTGATAAGGCAATTTGTTTTTATGTAGAAATTTTAGGATTTTTAATCAGGGGTGGATCCCAAAATTTTTATGTCTCTTTGATCCATTGATAGGTTATCATGAGATAAATCAGTTAGCCAAATTAAATAGGTTTCTGTCCATAGTTTTAAACCAGCTTGTGAAATGTATTGATGAAATAGGTTTTTGTCTGCATTATACATGAAATCCATTAAGAAATAATTTTCCTCAATTAGTTTTAGTAAATATACACCAATGATATTTTTCATCTATATATATATGGTTACATTTCATTTTTATATCATTAATTAAAATTTATGTGTTGTATTTTCTTACCATTCCATATTGATTTTTCCATATCTAGTTATTTGAATGGAATGTGTTATTGGTTATTTAACATTTCATGTTAATTTATTATCATCAATTCAATATTTATCCCACTTTAAATACTCTTACAAAGAATGTAAAACCCTCCCCCAACCTCATTGGCTTGAGGAGGCGGTGAGGGTTACTTTTCACTAAGTGACGTTCCCATGTTGCCAAAGGTTGGCAATAAATGCTGAGGGCTTCAAGGAACAGTGGAAAACGATATTCCCTAAAGAATATAACCCAACTCAACAAACCAAAAACTAAAGATGCATGCAATTTAAAACCCAAGCATGTGATACTAACAGTTCCATCACAAACCACAAAACCATTCAACTAGACATGTCCACAAAACATCATTGTAAAAAATGGAATTTAAACAACAAAACACCATGATACATGACACCACCATAGCTCCACACCAAGATCCTAGCTCTTTGCTCTACCAAAACATCACAATGCCTCACTAAAAGAGGGTTATGCCTTACAATTTCCCATATCACGGTACATGACATCTGCAAAAGCACCAAATTGCCAAAGAATGGGGTGAGTACAAATACTGAGTAGCTTCTCTCAAAATGACTTCCATACACACTCCACTAGGACAAATCTTTTAGCACATTTATATAAATCATTTTATATAAAATAATCTAAAGTTCAACCATTACTATAAGACAAACATACCCATACCAAGCCAATTAAACCATGGTAAATCCAAAGAAACATGCGACATGACATTTCATCATTTCAAATTAGCACAAAAACTTTCATCTAGAAATGCAATGCACCACATAAGGTTCACAACCCAATACAAGAATAATAATCACTATCGCACATCCATCCAACCCGTTTCTTCCTTCCCAAATGTAGTGGCACATCCTAACCACTTACCATTTATGGTGGCCCTTATGTTCACTACCCATCCCCTTATTATAGTGGTACTTTCATCCCACTTCCACACAACATTCAAACAAGCCATAAAAAAAAGCATATAAACAACCAAGGTCACCAAAATATGCAATTAACCATTTCAATTACATGCCGAACCACTTCAATAAATCAAATATTTATTGGAAACACCCATCCACCCTTTTTACATGCCAATTCCCATTTTAATAAAACAAAACCTTCCATGAAAACCCATTTCACAAGCCTTTTTAATTAATTCAACAAAAAAAATGATTTTAAAATATACTTTTTAAAATCACAATAAGAGTATTTTACGCAGAAACACCTTTCTTCCCAAAAAATCCCCAAAAATACACCAAAGGGATTTCCAATCAATTTCACACATCAAAATCACAATTAAATTTTTTCATAAAAAATGAAGTGTAACCAAGCTTCATGTTCTAGAGAAGCAGAGTCAAGAGAGAAGACACCTACCTCTTAGGCTTTGGCTAAATCAACCCTTCACCCAAATACACTCCAAACCGGGTGAACGCCTCCTCAAAAACACCTCATAAACCCTTCCATAACATCAACAAGCTCATCATTTAACACAAAAATGAAACTCATCCCTATATCTACATGCAACCCTTGTAGATCTAGGAAGCTAAGAGATAGAGTGGGCTAACCCTAACCAAAACCTCAAAGAACCATAAGGGGGACCTACTCTAGAAGAACCGCCTTCGATCCACCAAAAAACCCCTTCAATAGGCTCTAAAACTAACTAAGGATCTCCCTCAACATCTGAAAACTAAAACTTACATGTGATCCACAAGTGGTAGGAATAATGAGGGGAAAATTGGAAATCCCGAGTGGTTCAGTACTTAAAAACCCAGACTTTAAGGGACCTCAATATTATCCCACATGGTTTGGAAAATTGTGTGCCAACCATTTGGTTGCCACTGTATCACCCAGGGACTTCGCATGGCCTGCCCGCATAGTCTGACAAACCGTGTGCTACTCATACAGAGTCCACTGTCATGGGTGCACGGTTTCCTGGGATGGCTGCATAGTTTGTTCAGACCGTGCACCAACCATGCACCCCTACACAACCTCCACAACATTAAAAGTTATCCTAGAATTGCCCAAAATTAAACTAACCACTTCAAAAAGCACAAATTAACTGAATAAATGGTCACATACCCAAAACTAGGGGTACTTCATTCTCCCCACCATTGGACTTTTCATCCTCGGAAAGTAGTGAACCCACCCTTTGGAGAGAGCATGGGCCATTCCATGACCATCTCTTTCTCCTGCTCCCATATCCTCTTGGATATGGCCATGCTTCCACAAAACATGAACTGAACATATGTTTTTACCCCAAAAGACATTCTCTTGCCTATCCACAAATTACACTAGCACGTGCACTGACGAAGCATCCGACTCTAGCTGAACATGATCCCATCGAATAACATGGCCCAGATTCGGCTAATAATTTTTCATCTGTGACACATGAAACACATTGTTCACCGAACTGAACCTAGGTGGAAAAGACAAATGATAATCCACCTCAACTACATTCTTAAGAATCTGTAATGGTCAAATATACCTCAGAGATAACTTTCCCTGCTTCCCAAACTGACATTGTCCAAACCTAGGAGAGATCCTCAAGAAAACATGATCACTCACCTTGAATGACAACGGCCATCGATGATGATCTGAATATGATTCCTCATGACTCTGAGCCATCTCTATTATCTTCCTGATTAACTTGATCTTCTCCACATTCTCTTGGACAACGCTCGGTCCAACCATCAAGGACTCACCCATTTCCACCATGCATAGTGGAGAATGACACGACTGCCCATACAACGCTTCAAACAGAGCCATATGTATGGCTTCTTGAAAACTATTATTGTAAAAGAACACAACCAAAAACAAGTGATCCTCCCATGAGCCACCAAAATCCATGACATAAGCCTTCAACATATTTCCCAATGTTTGTATCGTCCTCTCGGTTTAACCATCCGTTTGAGGGTGATATCCCGTACTCATGTTCAAATCAGTTCCAAGGGTTTTCTGTAAGGATTTCTAGAAACGAGATGTAATCCTTGTATCTCTATCAAATACAATTGAATCTAGAACACCATGCCTCTTTAACACCTCCCGAATATATATTTTGGACAGATCCTCCACCGTATGAGATTCATGAATTAGAATGAAATTAGAAGACTTTGTTTGTAGACCCACTATTAAAAAAATGGCTTCGTACTTTTTGACTGATCTGGTAATACCTCTGAAAAAATCCATCGCTATTTTCTCCCACTTCTAAACAGGGATTGGTAAATACTACAACATTCCCGCTGGCCTCTGATGCTCTGCTTTCACCTGCTGGCAAGTCAAGTATCTTGAAAAAAAATCATCCACTCTTCTTTTCATACCAGCACACCATAGACTTGCTTTTAATGATTTCTACATTTTCTGAATCCTAGGATGAACATCCCACCTGGAATGATGATACTCCCTAAGAAGATCCTCCAAACAAGAAAATGGTACAACCATCCGATTACGAAAACACAAAACTGAGTCTTCATTTCTTTTCCAACCTTAAATGGTATCCCCACTATTGATTTTCTCCCTCATGGTCACACACTTAGAATCAGAGATTTGTGCCTCTATAACCAATCCATCCAAGTCAGAAGTTAACTAAACTAGAAAGAAGACCACTCTATTTCCCTGGTCCTCACATTCCAACTGCATGTCAACTATAACCGACATCAACTGCCACTAGTCTGATACCTATCTCACCACCCAAGAATATGATTTTCTACTTAATGAATCTGCCATAGAATTTCTCTTAACTGGTGTGTACATAAAGTAAAAAATGAAACATCTTTAGATATTCCATCCATCTATTTTGCCTCAAGTTCAAATACCTTTATGAGAAAATGTGATTCAAGCTCTTACGATCTGTATATACCACGAATTTCTCACCGAAGAGATAATGATGCCACACTATCAATGTATGGACCACTACTACCAATTCCAAATCATGAGATGTGTAGTTTTTCTCATTCACCCACAACTCCCGTGAGCCACACTCTACCACATGATTCCCTTGCATGAGAATGCACCCCAACCCTGATCCTAATGCATCTCAATACAACACGTACCCTTTTTCTGGTTCTGGAAAAACCATTATTTGTGCTGATGTAAGGTGACTCTTTTGCTCTTAGATACACTTCTGACAATATTATTTCCACTGGAATGGAACGTTCATTCTTGTCAAAGCTGTCATTGGTGAAGCCATACGTGAAAAATCATGAACAAAATGTCTATAATACCCAGCTAGAACAAGGAAACTCTGTACCACAAACCAATTATTTGGTGGTTTCCATGAGATAAAAACCTCTATATTTTATGGATCCACTGAAACTCCCCTTTCAGAAATCACATGGGCAAGAAAACAGACTTCTTGTATCCAAACGTCACACTTAGACAATTTGGCCAACAACTGATGATCCCTAAAGATCCCCAGTACTATTGTCAAGTGAAGATCATGCTCCACACATGTCATTGAATACACCAGAATATCATCTAAAAACACCACTACAAATGAATCTATATATCTCTAAAATAGATGATTCATCAATTACATGAACATTGCTGGAGAATTCTCTAGAACATAGGGTATAACAACATATTATTAATGGTCATATCTACTTCTGAAGGCTATTTTATGAATATCTTCTGTCCTCACCTGTGATTGATGATATCCTGACCCTAGTTAGATCTTGGAGAACCACTGGGATCCCCTCAACTGGCCAAAAAAATCATCAATTTGTTGAAATAGATATATGTTCTTTATCGTAACTTGGTTAAGTCTACGATAATCAACACGGAGCCTCAATGTTATATCTTCCTTTTTCAAAAAAAAAACAGCAGTTCTACCCACAGTGATGTGATAGGCCAGATGAACCCTTTCTTTTCTAACTCTTCCAATTGTACTTTCAATTCTCACGATTCAGTAGGATCCATTATGTAAGACATAATTTAGATAGTACTTGTCCCTGGAAGGAGATCAATGGTAAAATCCACTTCTCTTACAGGAGGTAACCTAAATAAATCTTTGGGAAAAACATCCATGAACTGATCCACCACTTCGAAAAGAACACTCTGCTCAAAAACATCAATCGATTCCAACAACATACCGCCAACTGATACGATAACGTGCCCACTATTGGTGCCAAAAAACATGTTTCACCCAACCTTTCATGCCTCTCTTCTCTAAAGAGATGTCTAATTCCATCGTGTTTCATAACAGCCACTGTTCACGCATTACATTGATGTGGGCCTTAAATTACACCAAACAATCCGTTCCCAATATTACATCATACCCATCCATCTCAAGCACTGAGAAATTACACATTGTCTCAACCTCGCCTAAAATGATACAACATGCTCCACACAAGAAGACTCGACACTCTCTTTGACCTAGTATAGTTTTATGTTTCAAAAATAAAGGAATCATTTCTACCCTTAAACCCAGCAACTCAACCATACATGCAACAATAAGAGAGTGTGAAGCACCAGTATCAAATATCACTTGCATAAATGTATAATTTAAAAGAATAGTACCTCACACCTTGGAAAGTCCCGACTAATCATCCACCACAACCTGCTCGGCTCCTTAAAATGCCTTGGTTGCCACACTACACTCTTAATTTCCATTCTAATGAGTTGTGGTGTTCCAAGAATCACTATGACTGAATTTGCTCTGTGGATTAGTGATATGTTGTTGTCCCCGTCCCATCGATGCATACGACGTCTGCGATCTCGGAGTAGTGTCACGCGCACCCGACCTCGGATAATTATTACAATAGCACTGAATATGCCCTAGTTTCTTGCAATTGTGACATGATTGAGGTTGTGTTGTACAGTCTCTCTTGATGTGTGCCTTAGAGACACACTGAAAACATCCTGGTTTGCACTAGGGCTTCAGAGGAATATTTACCGATCATACTGTCAGATTATGTGACATACTCCCACCATGGGAATAAGTGTCCCTCTTCCACTTGAACCTAGCATTAGAGTTCCCACTATTCCCAATGGGTACCACCATGCTTCCTCTTCCCGGAGCTCCCAACAGATCTCGCTCAGGCACCGATGCTCGATTCACCATCATTGTGTAATCAATGATACACAACACTGCTATTTTTGAACGTATCTATTACCATAACCCCACTTTGAAGATCCTTGCCTTCAATGAAGTTCTACCCACCACCTTAGGAGAAAACCAAACTAATCTCACAATCATGGCTACATACTCTGTCACAGACATTTTCACTTGCTTCAAACTGAAGAAATCAGTTGTTCATTGAATTCTGAACATATGTGGGTAGAATCATTTATTAAACAATTCTTCAAAGCCATCCCATGCCATAACCTGGTCCATCCCTTCTTAGACTACCAACTCCCACCGCTAAAGTGAAAGATCATCTAGCTTATACGTTTCTATATTTAATTTCAGCTCTACTGGTGTGCTCAAGAATTCATAAACTCTGTTCATTTGGGACAACAACACATCTTCCCTTTCCGGGTCCGAATCACCCCTCATGATGGGAGGATCCTTCTTTTGAAACTGAGCTGCATAATCAATATGATTTGGCTCTTCCACTCTATTCAAACTTCCCACAGCATTGAAGTCTTTCACTAAGCTCAAAAATATTTACTGGTTCACCTAGGGCTTAGGTGAAACAAGGTTATATTCGGCCACTTCTGGTTGGTCTCTACAACGCCTACCCAGTGACATTTCTATAAACAGGGAAAAAACAACCATGAGTCTCATTATATAGGCATCATGAATTCCCATTTAAAATCATATTTTACAACACTATCACATTGTGGATTCCCACCTTTCCCCATTTTCCATGTTTCACCATTTTTGAAAACCAAACCATTTTCAAAATACCAAATTTATTCACATTTCAATTTCACACATATGAAAAACCATTTCTAAATTCCTCCACAAAATCATTATACCTAATGAAATATGAATGCTAGAAGGAATTCATTCCTACTATATATTCCATGCACATCTCATTGGCTACACCCACGATAATGAGATTGACAATGCCTATAAGTGTCCCCAAAACATTTTTGTAACAAACTCCCTAGTAACTTGAAGTTTAGCATAAAGGGATTAGCTACGTCCTTTTATGCTACACATTCCATGTTCCTAAATTCTTATGCCTTTCTACTATCCCAAATCAAGGAATATACCACAAAGAATGTCAAATCCAAATCTGAGAATAAACTCCAAAGGACCAAACAAGCTGATACCACTTGTAACACCCCACCCCTACCTCATTGGCTTGAGGAGGTGGTGAGGGTTACTTGGCCTTAAGTGACATTAAAAAGGTGCCAAAGGCTGGAAATAAATTTTTAGTGATTCAAGGAATAGTGGGGAATGATTTCCCTTATGATGATAACCCAACTCGACCAAAAACTATAGATTCATGCACTTTCAAACCCGACCATGTGATACAAAAAATTCCCTCCCAAACCCCAAAACCTTTCAACTAGACATGTCCAAAAAACATCAATATACAAAGGGGAAAATAAACAACAAAACACCACGAGCCATGACACCACCAAAAATCCACACCAATTTCCAAGATCCAAGCTCCACCAAAACATCACAACGCACCACCAAAGGATGGTGATTACTTACCTTTCCCATGTCATGGTACACGACATCAGCAAAAGCACCAATGTTCCAAAGCAGGGAGTGAGTACTAATACTCAGTAGGTTTTCCCCAAATTACATCCCTACACACGCCACTTGGATAAAACCGTTAGCACATTTATATAAAGTAGTTTATATAAAATAATCACAAGTTAATCCATTACTATAAACCAAACATACCTTTACCAAGATAAGAAAACCAAGGGAAATCCAAACAAACGTGCCACAAGAAATTTCATCATTTAGAATTAGCAAAACAATTTCCATCTATCAAAGAAATGCACCACACAATGTTCTACAACCCAATACTGGAATAAAAATCACGGCGGCACATTCGTCCAACCCGTTTCATCCTTCCCAAATTTAGTGGCACTTCTTATCCACTTACCATTGTTGGTGGCCCTTCCATCCACTACCCATCCCTTTATTATAGTGGTTCTTCCCTCACACCTCCACACAACATTCAAACAAGCAATGAACAACCATATAACCCACCAAGGTCACCAAAATATTCAATTAACCATTTCAATTACATGTCAAACCAGTTCAATAAATCCAACATTTATTGAAAACACCCCTGCACTCTTTTTACATGCAAATTCCCATTCTAATAAAACAAACCCTTTATCAAAAAACTATATCACAAGCCATCTTAATTAATTCAACAAAACAACAAATTTTAAAAACTCAATTTTAAAATAACAACAAGAGCATTTTACCCAAAAATATCATTCTTCCCAAAAATCCCCAAAACACCACCATAGGGATTTCCAATAAATTTCTCACATCAAAAACACAATTATGTTTATGAAACACAAATTAATTGTATCCAAGATTTATGTTCATGCAAAGGGAAGTTGAGGGATAAGCCACATACCTCTTAGGGTTTGGCGAAATCAACCCTTCTCCCAAACCCACTCCAAATCGAGTGAATGCCTCCTTGAAACCACCTCAAAAACCCTTCCCTTACATAAAAAAATTCAAACATTAACACACAAATGATACACATCCCTAGATCTACATGCAACCCTTGTATATCTAGGAAACTAAGAGAGGGAGAGAGGGCTAACCCTAACCAAAACCACAATGAACCAAAATAGGGACTTACTTGAGGAGAACCGCCTTCAGTCCACCAATAGAACCCTTCGATTTTTCTCCGAAATGAGCCATGGAGCTCCCCAAACCACTGGAAATCGGAACTCCCACGTGAGCCACTAGTGGGAGGATGAATGAGGGAGAATTAGGAAATCCCATGTGGGCCAGGACTTAAAAACCCAATCTTTAAGTATAAGGCCCCAGCCTTAAACATTACTTAATCTTGATTTATTACAAGGTTACACCTTGAGGATCTTTTCAGGTTTAGAGTTTTAGGGAATTAGGTCATAAAACATGCATTACATTCCACATTTAAACAAAGTGGTTACATAAAAGATAGTAGTCATTTTTCCCATGAATGAAACATATTTAAAATAAAACATGGATTCTTTCTTGACACTTCTTTGACACTATCATCATATCATATACCTTTCCCTTGACTTGTGAAAAACATTTCAAAAACATGGGATGATCATAAAAAGCTCAGTAAGGTATATAAAAATATGGAAAGGAAACATGGGTACATATATACATAAGAATGAAATCATACTTTACCCATAAAACAAAATCACTTTAACATACCTCATCAAATCATGAATCAATCATAGAAATCATAAGACATAATGGTAACTTGAGGCATTCATAACATTGTTACGTAGGAAGTAACCCTCTTGGTTACGTTTGGAATACCCATTACAGTATATTCCCTAAATCTCTTCGGAGGAACCTTAACGTTTCACTCCTTCGCATTACCCAATGCATTGGAGAGATATATCGGGCTCACCCTCCCTAAGATTATCACAGAACCACCCGTCTTCGTAATAATGCCCAAGAACCACAACATAATCGTATCACATAAAACATGCATAAGGGAAACATTACATTTCCACCATTCAATCACAAGATATCAATACAACACATTGATATAAAAAAATTATGAAAACCATTTTCAATAACAAAATAAAAGAAAATTAAAACATGGTATTTATTTTTCTTTTTTTTAAAAAGGTATGGCTTGTAGAGGAAGTCAAAACTCAAATAATGGTCACGGTGGCGGAGAAGTTGTTGTCGCCGCATACATACAACAAAAACATTCTCTTTTTTCGTTTAGTAAACGTTTCGTATAAAAAAGATTCCTTTTCAATAAACGTAAATGTCAAAGGGGATTATACACCATATAAAATAATGTTTTGTATACAACAAAATATGCCTCAAAGAAAGGAGATTGAGACGATGTCCCATACCTCAGGTCCGACTTGACATGGCCGTTCTGTAATCTCATGAATAATAAACTTGAGTTAATTTCTACTTGTTTAAGAACCTTTTTCATGTTCATTATTCCTTTTATATCACTTATTTCCATGTCATGAACACTATGTAATTATTGAAGTTAATAACAGTCGTTTTAACGATCATTGGTACTTGAGTCAAAAATAAACCCTTTATAATTACAAGTTTTTCATGTATCCATTATATCCAGAATGGTATTCATGATGTACATATCATATATATCATATATATCCAGTACATGCATGAATTTATAATATTATATTACATTTAGAGGTAAGAAATGAAATGCACCGTTCATGGAGATGGTAAGCCATACGTACGCATAAACGCTGCTTCCATTTCTATTTCGTATTTTATCAAATGGAATCATAATTATATAAAGGTATATTATAATTCCAGTGTAATATCATATATAATATCATAACTCCATCCTTTATACGTCCCACATATGGTATTAACGAATCAAATAACATTGAGGGGGCGGTAGTCCGCACTTCATTAAATGAAGATATCGCGTTTACCCATAATGGAAACCATAATGGTATGCCCAAAATGAAAAAAACAGAAGCTTAAGGAAAAAAATAAACATAATATATATCATATATAAATATATTGTCATCTTAATGGCCACCTTCGAAGGTGTTAAAAGAATGTTGAACAATCATCGTTTCGGGAGGCAGAAATTCTCCATCCACAGAAACAGTGTGTTCTTTAACCATTAGATGTAGGTGTGTGTTAGTGTAGCTCAAATCCTTCTTATAAAAACATCCTAGTATATGGAATATACTGGTGTTGTTACAAAATAAATGAATAAAAATATTTTACGGGGTTGGAGAAGAAAAATAAAACAAAAGAACACAAGTGAAGACATTACCTTAAAATCGGGTAACTCCCTTTGGTTTGAGCTCAAAGGCTTCCTTGGGAAGACTTCTGCCCAAAGTGAGGCTTCAAGGAGTAAGAGAGGGAAGTGGATAGACAAAATGGGAAGGGGTTGGCCAAGCCAATGGCTTTGGATGTGTGGGTAAGGAGGTAGAGGTGGGGGCCTTTTATAAGAGGATAAGAGGGGCACTCTTGGAAAGTAAAGAAATGTTACTCTATTTTAAAATGAGTTTCAGATTAAAAAGGTCCCACATTGATATAATTCGAGGGTAAGGTGATAAGGGTTCGAAATGCACCCATCCAATAGGTTTTGGACATGTTTAGGTAATAGATGTTACATTATCATTTCATTTTATTTAAATCCTTTATTAATGAGGTAATCATTGCATCATCATGATGTCATAAATAATTTAATTTATTTAATGTCTAAAAATTATAAAAAAAATATCATGATGTATTAATTATCTGTATCTATCTAATGAATATTTATAGTCAAAATTATGACTTTTATAACCCCATTTAAAATTTTTTTTAGTAAAACAAATCATGTTTGTGTCATTTTATTTTTAACATTAAATAAAAAGAGATTAAGGTAATTTTCATACCATAGTGGCTCCATGGGGTCCCCAAGTTGACCCATGGCTTTTCTTGGTCGGCCATGACACATCCAATAATGGTAGGACATGTGTCTAGGTATTTTCATTTTATTATAATATCATTTTTGCCTTAAATTGCACTAATTACCTCTAATCGCGATTAAAAAACTTAAAAGTTACTATTCACCAAAAAAATATTTTAATCCCATTGAACAAAATTTTACTTCTTAATGACAACCATGTATGTCGGATTTTTGAAAATCAAATCACAGAAGTGGCAAAGTTTCATTTAAATGAAAAATCAGTTTCTTTAACTACCACTTAGTGGTTTCACTATTCATAAAAAATTGATGATTTTCAGAAAAATACCAAAACTTCATCCTAATATATATTTGATATTCTGAATTCAAAAATGATTCCTATTTTACAAAATTCAAATCATATAAGTTACATTAATTAATTTAATAATTAATTCCCGCTGTCATGACAAATAGCATGTTTTTATGGAACAATAAGTATCAAAAGATTGACACCGGTTTAAGTCCAATTTCAAAGTGAAATTGAATCCAATGAACAACATTAGATTAAATGGTCAAAATATATTCTAATTTCACTTCAAAATCAATTCAAAATATAATCTAATCATATAAAAAAATTAGGTTAAAAATTGGTTTTGAATTAAAATACAACATTTTTCACTATTCATTAAAAAAATGAACTTTATCGGAAAAATACCAAAAATTCACACAAAGTAAATTTTGATGTCCCAATCATAAATAATAAGTTTATTTTTACAAACATAGCTTATAAAATTGTCAAAATATAGATTTAAAAATGGTTTTCCATCAAAAGGTAGTAAAACAATCTTTTAAAAAATATTAGTGTATTCCATGCTTAAGATTGGATTTATTCTCATTTTAAGCCTCTAAAACACTATCTAATTCACTAATAGACATAGATAAAAATATCTATTATTCATTACGTACGTAGGGTGTTACATACTTCCTCCATTTAGAAAATTGTGTCCCCGCAATTTATTTACTTATTGAATAAATGGGGGTACATATCCCTCATTGCATTTTCAGAATCCCATGTTGCCTCTTCCATCATGCGGTTTTTACACAAAACCTTTACCTGATTAATCAACTTATTCTGTAACACTTGCTCCCTATGGTCAAGAATCTGGACTGGTTTTTCCTCATTAGATAGGTTCTCTTCCAGCTGAACTACCTCTGGACTCAAAACATGAGATGGATCTGGCATGTACTTTCTCAGCATCGAAACATGAAAAACATTGTGTACCTGAGATAAACTCGGAGGTAAAGCCACCCGGTATTCAACTGATCCAACTCTCTCCAGAATTTCATATGGTCCAATGAACCTTGGACTCACCTTTCCTTTATTACCAAATCGCATCACACTTTTCCACGGTGAGACTTTGAGAAAAAGATAATCACCCCCTCAAAAGACAGATCCTTCCTCCTGTTGTCCACATAACTCTTTTTCCTGCTCTGAGCTATTCTCATGTGTTTCTGTATCTGCTGAACTTTTTCTGGAAACTCTTCTACCAATTCTGGTCCCATCAGCTTTCTTTCACCCACTTCATCCCAAAAAGCTAGAGTTCGACACCGCTTCCCATAAAACGACTCAAATGGTGCCATCTATATACTAGAATGAAAACTGTTATTATATGAAAACTCAACCAAAGAAAGATGTTGGTACAAACTTCCCTGATAATATATCGAAAAAGCACGTAGCATATCTTCCAATTTCTGAATTTTTCGTTCTGACTGCCCATCTGATTGGGGATGAAAAGCTGTACTAAAATTTAATTCATTACCCAATGACTTCAGAAGGCCTTTCCAAAAGTTAGAAGTGAACCTGGGATCACGGTCAGATACAATGGATAACGAAACTCCATGTAACCTAACTATCTCTTTAAGATACAAACAAGAAAGTTGACCTAAGGAAAAAGTATCTCGTATAGCAAGGAAATGAGCATATTTAGTCAAGTGATCAACAATAACCCAGATTGCATTATTACCTCTAGGTGTCTTCGACAATCCCACAACGAAGTCCATGGATATATTTTCCCATTTTCATTCTGGTACTGGTAAAGGCTGAAGCATACCTTTCGGTAACTGTCACTCTACTTTAACCTGTTGACAAGTCATACACTTCACTGTAAAATCAGCAATATCTCTTTTCATTCCATACCACCAGTAATACTCCCGCAGATCTCTGTACATCATAGTACTGCCAGGATGAACTGAAAGAGGAGAACTATGAGCTTCACATAACAACTCTCTCTTCAACTGTGAATCACAAGGCACACAAAATCTCTTCCCAAATCTAAAAATGCAATCATTATCAATGTTGACTTCAGGAAACTTACCTTTCTGAACCAACTCTACCTTTTTCTGAAACTCACTGTCTTGCTTGTATGTTTGCTTCATTCTATCTGATAGAGAAGATTTCACTGATACCTAAAACAAAACAGAAGAACATCCTGTACCAACAACTTCTATGCCAAATTTCATCAAATCCTAAACCAAAGGATCACGTTCCAAATGCAACATTGTTAATGAAGCATTACTTTTTCGACTCAAAGCATCGACCAGTTTATTTGATTTTCCCAGATGGTAATGAATTGTACAATCATAATCCTTGAATCATTATAGCCATCTCCTCTGTCTCATGTTCAATTATTTCTGAGTGAATATATACTTTAAACTTTTGTGATTGGTATATATTTCACACTTTACTCCATAAAAAATGATGCCTCCAAATTTTTAAAGCGAAAACAACAACAGCTAATTCCAAATCATGTGTAGGATAATTTACCTCATTAGTTTTCAACTGTCATGAAGCATAAGAAATTACCTGATCATTCTTCATTAGGACACAACCAAGTCCTTTCAATGAAGCATCACTGTAGAAAACAAACTCCCCATTCCTAGAAGGTAGTACCAAAACTGGAGCATTCACCAATCTTCTTTTCAATTCCTGAAAACAATCATCACATTCTTTTGTCCAGATAAACATAACACCCTTCCGAGTTATCTTAGTCATTGGACTAGATAACTGTGAAAAATTTCTAACAAAACATCGGTAATAGCCTTCCAAACCAAAGAAACTACGAGTCTCTGTTACATTTGTGGGTCTTGGCCATTCTTCTACAACCATTGTTTTTGTAGGATCAACGGTTATCTTATCTTTAGAAATAATGTGACCATGGAAAGAAATTTGTTGCAACCAAAACACACACTTGCTGAATTTCCCATACAATTTCCTATCTTTTAAGGTTTGCAAAATAACCCTTAAATGGCTTTCATTCTCCTCTTTACTTTTAGAAAACACCAAAATATCATCAATGAAAACCACCAAAAACATATCCAAGAACTCATGGAAAATTCTATTCATTAAGTCCATAAATACAGCAGGTGCATTGGTTACCCCAAAAGGCATTACTAAAATATCATAAAGGCCATATCTTGTACGAAACGTAGTCTTCGGAACATCTTCTTCCTTTACCTTCTCCTGATGGTACCCTGATCTCAGGTCAATCTTTGAAAAAAACGGAGCTCCCTAGAGCTGATCAAACAAATCATCGATATGAGGCAAAGGATATTTGTTCTTAACAGTGATGTTATTTAAGGCTCTATAATCAATGCATAGTCTCATAGAACCATCTTTCTTTTTAAAAAATAAAACAGTAGAACCCCATGGTGATGTGCTAGGTCGAATGAAACCTTTCTCTAATAAATCTTGCAATTTCTCCTTCAACTCTAAAATTTCAATTTGATCCATTCGATAAGGGGGTTTTGAAATTGGCTTAGCATCAAGAACTATGTCAACAGTAAATTCAACTTCCTGATCTGGTATTATTCTAGGCAACTCATCAGGAAAAACATCAGGATACTCATTTACCACTGGCACATCATTAATCTGAACAGTTCCCTTCTTTTCAACAATATGTGCAAGGTAACATTAATTTCAATCTTTTACAAGTTTCTCAGCCTCATGATAAGTTATAAATTGTAAGGGTTCATTCTTGTACACAAACTGAAAGTATTTTTGAAAAGAAAATTCTTTCGATCTACTGTCAATCTTAGCATGGTAAATAGAGAGCCAATCCATACCCAGGATAACATTAAACTCTACTAGAGATAGAACAATAAGGTTTTCAAGTAGGTTCTTTCCACAGATAATGATAGGAAGATTCTTATAAATTCTTTTTGCCTCAAAATTTCCCCCAGGTGTTTTTAACAGAAGTTCAGGAGTCATTTCTTGAGATGGTATTCCTATTTTACTAGAAAAGGTTTCATAGATGAAAGAGTGTGTGGACCCTGAATCAAACAACACACATGCATAATCTGAAAAAACAAACAAAGTACCTGATACAACTTTATTTGATGGCCCGACATCTGTTGAAGTAGTTGTAAAGGATTTAACCACACCTTTATGCTTGTAGTCTAACTGCTTCCCATTACTCAAGCTCTTTGTCGGACACTCGTTTGCATAGTGACCCATCTCATTGCACTTAAAACATTTCACTAACTGTAAATCAAATTTGGACATACCATCACCTTGAACTTTTTCAGTGCAATCACGAGCCTTTGTCCCATCTTACCACATCGGTAGCACTTTCCAGAATATAGAAGACATTCCCCAGCATGCCTTTTACCACATTTATCACAAACTGGAAACTTATTTTTCTTACTATCAGACTTTTTTGAAGAATTCTTCCATTTCTACTGCCACCTCGGTCTCTTCTTCTGCTGGTTGTTATAGAACACTTGATCATTGGAAAACTCCATTTCCACCTTCTCAGCACATCAAACAAGATTTTCATAACTTTTAAACTCACGAGAAGCTAATTCCCTTCGATATTTTGGTTTTAATCTTGAGTAAAAATGATTGATTTTACTATCAAGGTCTTGGATAAAATTTGGATCATACCTTGCCAATTGAGTGAACCTCCCTTCATAAGCAGCCACTGAGTCTTCCTCTTGCCTCAATTCCTAGAATTGTTTTTCTATCCTAAGTAGAACAGCTTTTGTAAAATAGTTCTCAAGAAACATTCCTTTGAATTCACCCTAGTCAAGAGCATCAATCTCATCAGTGTCCCTGATATTTTTAACCATCGACCACCACTGATCTGCCTCACCCTCCAAACGTTAAATAGCAAGACTAACCATTTGATTGTCTATACACCCCATGACATCGAAAATCTTCTCCAGTGCTTTAATCCACCCTTCAGCTAACATAGGGTCAGATGATCCTCTGAATGATGGGGGATGTTGCCTCATGAATTGTTCCACCACTGACATGTTCCTCTGTGGTTGATCTGGCTGATCTCATTCATGGATACCACCACCATTTATCGCTTGAGTCAACTGTGCCATTACGAAAACAAACTGTTCAGTTCCAATTTCGACCATCTCAAGATGTTGATTTAGAAGGTTATTTCCTTCTGCATGCCTTCCTAGCACTACTTCCCTATTTCCTCTGCGGAAAACCATTTTGAACAAACATGTCTTAGATAAAGAAACATGGTAATCTTCAAATTCTATATCATTTCATTTTTTTGGATAATCATTTAATAGAATTATAACTCTTAATGTTATCTAAACTGACCTCCGATACCAACTATAAGGCCCCGACCTTAAACATTACTTAATATTGAGTTATTACAAGGTTACACCTTGAGGATCTTTTCAGGTTCAGAGTTTTAGAGAATTAGATCATAAAACATGCATTACATTCCACATTCAATCAAAGTGGTTACATAAAATATAGTATTCATTTTCCCCATAAATGGAAACATATTTAAAATAAAACATGGATTATTTCATGACACTTCCTTGACACTATCATCATATCATGTACCTTTCCCTTGAACTCTGAAAAACATTTCAAAAACTTGGGATAAGCATAAAAAGCTCAGTAAGGGATATAAATATATGGAAAGGAAACATGGGTACATATTTACATAAGAATGAAATCATAATTTACCCATAAAACATAAGCACATTACGATACCTCATCAAATCCTGAATATATTATAGAAATCATAAGACATAAAGGTAACTTGAGGCATTCAATAACATTCTTACGTAGGGAGTAACCCTCTTGGTTACGTTTGGAATACCCATCACAGTATATCCCCTAAATATCTTCGGATAAACCTTAACGTTTCACTCCTTCGCATTACCCAATGCATTATAGAGCTATATCGGGCACACCCACCCCTAGTTTATCACAGAACCACCCGTCTTCATAATAATGACCAAGAACCACAACATAATCGTATCACATAAAACATGCATAAAAAACATAACATTTACACCTTTCAATCAGAAGATATCAATACAACACATTGATATAAAAAAATTATGAATACCATTTTCATGACCAAAATAAAATAAAAGTAAAACATGGTATTTATTTTTCTTTTTTTTTAAAGTTATGGCTTGTAGAGGAAGCCAAAACTCAAATAATGGTCACGGCGGTGGAGAAGTCGCTGTCGCCGTATATGTACGAAAAAACATTCCCTTTTGTCATTTAGTAAACGATTCGTATAAAAAATATTCTTTTTGAATAAACTAAAAAGTAGAAGGGGTTTATACACCGTATAAAAGAAGGTTGTCTATAAAACAAAATATGCCTCAATGAAAGGAGATTGAGACGCAGTCCCTACCTCGGGTCCGACATGACACTATCATTCTTTAATCTCCGGAATAATAAACTTGATTTAATTTCTACTTGTATAAGAACCTTTTTCAAGTTCATTATTCCTTTTATATCACTTATTTCCATGTCATGAACACTATGTAATTATTTAAGTTAATAATGGTCGTTTTAACGATCATTGGTACTTGAGTAAAAAATAAACCCTTTATAATTACAAGTTGTTCATGTATCCATTATATCTAGAATCGTATTCATGATGTAGATATCATATATATCATATATATCCAGTACATGCATGCATTTATAATATTATATTACATTTAGTGGTATGAAATGAAATGCACCGTTCGTGGAGACGGTAAGCCATACGTACGCATGAACACTGCTTCCATTTCTATATCGTATTTTATGAAATGGAATCATAATGATATAAAGATATACTATAATTCTAGTGTAATATCATATATAATATCATAAATCCATCCTTTATACGTCCCACATATGGTATTAACGAATCAAATCACTTTGAGGGGGCGGTAGTCCGCACTTCCTTAAATGAAGATATCGCGTTTACCCATAATGGAAACCATAAAGGTATGCCCAAAATCAAAAATAAAAAAGATTAAGGAAAACATAAACATATTATATATCATATATAAATATAGTGTCATCTTAATGGCCACCTTTGAAGGTGTTAAAAGAATGTTGAACAATCATCGTTTCCGGAGCAGAAATTCGCCATCCAAGGAAACAGTATGTTCTTTAACCATTAGATGTTGGTGTGTGTAAGTGTAGCTTGAATCCTTCTTATAAAAACATCATAGTATATGGAAGATACTGGTTTTGTTACAAAATAAATAAATAAATAGAGTTTAGGGGGCTGGAGAATCAAAATAATCCAAAAGAACACAAGTGAAGACATTACCTTAAAATCGGGTACCTCCCCTTGGGTTTGAGCTCAAAGTATTCCTTGGGATGACTTCTGCCCAAACTAAGTATTCAAGGAGTAAGAGAGGGAAGTGGAGAGATAAAATGGACAGGGGTTGGCCGAGCCAAAGGCTTTGTAAGTGTGGGTAAGGAGGTAGAGGTGGGGGCCTTTTATAAGAAGAGATGAGGTGCACTCTTGGAAAGTAAAGAAATGTTACTTTATTTTAAAATGATTTTCGGATTCAAAAGGTCCCACATTGATATAATTCGAGGTTAAGGTGATAAGGGTTAGAAATAAACCCATCCAATAGGTTTTTGACTTGTTTAGGTCATAGAGTTTACATTATCTTTTCATTTTATTTAAATCCTTTAATAATGAGGTAATCGATGCATCATCATGATGTCATAAATAATTTAATTTATTTAATATCTAAAAATTATAAAAAAAATATCACGACGTAGGAAAGCTTTTTATATTTCTAATCAATATTTATAGTAAAAAATCTGACTTGTATAACCACATTTAAAAATTGTTTTAGTAAAACAACTCATGTTTGTGTTTTTTTAATTTTAACATTAAATAAAAATATATTAATGTCATTTTCCTACCAAAGTAGCTCCATGGGGTCCCCAAGTTAACCCATGGCTTGTCTTGGTCTGACATGACACATCCTATAAGGGTAGGACATGTGTCTAGGTATTTTCATTTTATTATAATATTATTTTTGCCTTAAATTTCACTAATTACCTCTAATCGCGATTAAAAGACATAAAAGTTACTATTCACAAAAAAATTATTTTAATCCCATTGAACCAAATTTTACTTCTTAATGACAGCCATGTATGTCGGATTTTTGAAAATAAAATCACAGAAGTGGCAATGTTTAATTTAAATGAAAAATCAGTTTCTTTAACTACCACTTAGTGGTTTCACTATTCATCAAAAATTGATGTTTTTCAGAAAAATACCAAAACATCACCCTAAGATATATTTGATATTCTGAATTAAAAAATGATGTCTATTTTACAAAAATTAAAATCATATAAGTTACATTAATTAATTTAATAATTAATTCCCACTGTCATGACAAATAGCGTGTTTTTATGAAACAATAAGTATCAAAAGATTGACACCAATTTAAGTCCAATTTCAAAGTGAAATTGATTAAAATGACCACCATTGGATTAAATAGTAAAAATATATTCTAATTTCACTTCAAAACCAATTCAAAAGATAATATAATCATATAAATAAATTATATTAAAAAGAGGTTTTGAATTAAAATACAACATTTTTCACTATTCTTTAAAAAATGAACTTTATCGGGAAAATACCAAAAATTCACACAAAGTAAATTTTTATGTCCCAATCATAATGAATAAGTTTATTTTGACAAACATAGCTTATAATATGGTCAAAAGATAGATTTTAAAATGGTTTTCCATCAAAAGGAAGTAAAACAATCTTTTAAAAAATATTAGTGTATTCCATGCTTAAGATTGGATTTATTCTAATTTTAAGCCTCTAAAACACTATATAATTCACTAATAGACATAGATAAAAATACCAATTGTTCACTACTTACTTGGGATGTTACATTAAGTGGCCACACAGTTATCCTACAAGGTTTGGAAAACCATGTGCCAACAGTGCGGTTTCCACCGTCACTCCCAGGGACTTCACACGTCTTTCGCAAGTGGACTATCAAACCTTGTTCCACCCATGAAGTGCCCAAATTCTAGGGTGGATTGTTTCCTGGGCTAGCTGCACAGTTTGTTCAGATCGTGGGCCCCTGCACAACCTCCACAACATTAAAAGTGTTTCCTAGAATTGTCCAAAGTTGAACCTACCAGTTCAAAAAGAACAAACGAAGCGAAACAAGGGTCACATACCTCAAACCAGGGGATATATAAAGAATATTATCTCACCCTTATTATGATTCATTTCCCCAGGTTATGAAGATGAAATATTTTAATAAGCTCTCACAGATGTAGTTTATTTTATTTTTTTATGTATCATGTTATTAATTTATATTTCAAAAATGTATTATGGGTATCATGTAGGTGATCTGGATTTCGAAGATTTATAAAATGATCAGTCCTTTGGGATTTGATTCATTTAATTTATGATAAAGTGATAAATAAATGCACAGACTCTAGGCTTCTAGGGTTGGGGTGTTACAATTTGTATCTGAGGAATATTTCCAAAACACTTGGAAAATATATTTAGAAAACATACATTAGAGATCACAACCCTATGGTATACATAGAGTATATGTATACAACAACATCATAGAATTTTGTTATGGTATTGATTATGATGGTATTCCTTGAAATACATCCTTGTCTAGATACTACAAGTGGACGTGGTTCTAGCATAGATATAACTTGGGGTAACAACTCTAAAAAGTGTTCTGGGCCTGACTTGGGTTATCCTTGTACAGGAAAATGGGCCTTACAGCAAAACTGGTTTGATAATCCTAGGGGATATTCTATGGATAGTTCACATTTTAATTACTTATCATTATGATTTATTCGAAATAAATGATTAACCCAAAGTAACTAATGTTTATGATTCTAATATTAATGATGAAGAAATGTATATTATGTTATATACCATATTTAAAGTTATACAAATTTAATAACTTCATGATCTACTCTATTATAGTGCATTGTTTATAAATGGTTCCTATAAGGAATAATGGTATCAATAATCATGGCCAATGTAGAGGATTCCCAACTAAGAAAGTCAATGAAGTGGGTATTAGAACTAGGAAAGTTATGGATATTTTAGGGATGATTATTTAGGTAATTACAATTATCATTTCCCTAATGAGGGAAACTATATTAGGGAAATAATCTCTTATGATGGATTATATTATCTAAGAAAAACCCACATCGCTTTGTGGGACTACCAATCCAATTATTTCTGAGCAATTGATTAACTCACTTGAGAAGGTATTTATAGAGTATCAATATAGAGAAAAGGAAAAGGTTACACTTTAGGAATATCATTTCCAAAGTGATTTTGATCATTGGTAGTCTGTGATCTAGAATAAAATGGAGTAAGAGGAAATTTAACTGAGGGAATGAAGAATTGTTTAGGAGAAATTTGTAGATAAATACATCCATCAAGATCAAAAAACTAAGATGAAGAAGAAGTTCTGTGGCTTATAGAAGAAGTAAGAGTAATGTGTTGTGGATTATGAAGATAAATTTAAAAATTTATGCAGGTATACTATAAATTATATAAGAAACATGGAGTGAAAAATAAGGCACTTATTTGACGGTTTATGCCAAATCACTGAAGGGAACTAGTTGCTTGGAATTTTTCTTTATACGACGAAATTGTTTTATGTGCTATCGAGACCATGAATGAATTATACATTCCTTATAAAATCAAGTGAAACCAAGATAATAAGAGATATTCTGAACACCATTAAATAGGTAATGACTCATAGAAGATGAAGGGAAAGAAGTATTTTTTTATATAAAACCTCACTTTTCATACATTAACATTATATAACATTTTCATAATACTTAAAAAATTATACAGACAGATTCCCAAATACCGTACTTGTCTAATGCCTTTGGAAACATTCAAATATAAACATTGATATATAGTTGATATCAATTATGTCCCACTAGGTTCTTCATGACTATCTCCATTCTTAGACACATAAAACATAATACATATCTTAATAACCTAGAGTAAGTAACCATAAAAAGGGGTGAGATCAAATTTTCTGTAAGGGTAAACAAGGGATTCAAGAAAACAAAACATGATCAAAAGGGTGTGAGAATATGATCATGAAAATATATGATCATACCCAACATATCAAAGATCATATAAATGAATCATGGAATAAGGATTGGTAGTTCATAAGACATAGATCATAAGGAAATAAATAACATAATCCACTAAAGAATAACAGAGGAATAAAACATGGAATTATGTTAGAAACATTTTCATATAATATGTTTTCCATAGTAACTATGTCATTATTTCCAATACCATCTTGGTATTATAGGTTTACTTCCCATACCATCTCGGTATTCATGGTTAACTACAATGATAATATTAGTATCATGAGTTCACTGATCATACCATCATGGTAGTCATGGTTCACTCCTATGTTCATCCACGTAGTCATTGTTAATTTCCATGACAATATGATTCTATCTCATGAGATATAAATAATTAACCAATTCATTGGAGGAAGATATATGTCCCCCATTCTCATAGTGAAATCACACACACACATGCCTCACCTTCCAATGGCCCGAAGGCCTTCATTTTTCTTATTGAACTTTATTATAATCCACCTTTCAAGGGGTGAGTTAGAACCCTTACAAGGCCCATATGAATAGGTATTACATGTCCCATAGTTCTTAGAGGAATTTATTTCCCATAGGCTTCAAACATTACATACAACCCAGACTACCTACATGGAACTACTCCTACCTAGCATCTTCATCATGAAATCAGCTTTCCATCATCGCATGGCTATTCTTCTAGGTTTTCTCATGCATGTACAACCTTGTCCCGATTACAGGTGTCATACCCTAGGATTCTTGAAATCTATTTAGATTCAGATATGGTGGGAGCTCATTTTCTCATCCTCCATCTCGAGGTTTGTTCCTTGTAGGTTCTCTAGTTTTCAACTACACTTAATGTGGCCCGAAGGCCTTGAGGTGGCCCAAAAGCCTTACTGACCTGAAGGCCTAGGTGGATCAAAGGCCTTAGAGGACTTGGGGACCAAATTGGTGGCCTGAATGCCCAAAAAAGAGAATAGTCCCGACTACTACAGTGCTAAACTGTGCCTACTACAGTTCCATCTATAGTATCTGCTATAGTACTGCATAGTTCCTGCTATAGTACCTCTATAGTTCCCACTACATTACTACTACAATACTAATACAGTTCCTCTATAGTACCTGCTACAATTATACAAAGTTCCTGTGAAATAAAAAATGATTCATAAACATCATACATTGAAAAAATAATCCATTTACTGAACTAATATTAATTTAAAAATTGAATAATTTCCCAAAAAATAATGAGTAACAATAATGGATTATTTATTATATGGGTAATAATTTTAAAATATTTCTAAAATCATTTATTGATAAATAAATCATTTCTGCATTGAAAATTATTTTTAAAACATAAAATATTTTTGAAAACCAATTTCATTGAAAATAACATTGAAAAAATATAAAGGAACAATTGAAAACTATAAAACGTTTTTTAAGTCACTTTTCATTGAAAATGGTATTTAAATATCTTTCTAAAACATTTTTGTAAACATATTTTTTTAATAGTATAGATTTCCGACTGAAGAGAGAGGCGATTAGATTTTACTTAAAAATTATATTAAGTACCAAAGAGTAGAAAATGGTACAAATACAAAAGTATATATTGATTAACCATATTAGTAAAACTTCATGATTATTATTGAGAGAGGGATCATAATATTTCATCAAAGATTCATAATAAGTAATAATCTTGAAAGGAAATTAAATTGTTTCAATAAACTCTTACCAGTTGGTTACATGTGATCATACACTTCATTTAAATAAACTAAATTAAATTATTCTTCAAATTTATTAAAATATTTATATTCTTTACATAATATGAAAAATGGAAGTATATACACCTCAAAAAATAATATATTTTCACAACAAAACATGAGTCTCAAAGAAGGCAAATTGAGAGAAAACTTTTTTACTATTTTGGTATCTTTTGAAACATAAAACCGACAAATGAAATATTTTAAAATGGATATGTAAATAACAATATATTAAATTATAATAATAATTTAATACAATCATGGAAAGTATATATATAACAAAAAATGAATGAGTGGTGAACAATGCATGTATTTCATGGAAATAAAAAGTGAGATGAAATCCCCTTACCTTAGGTCTTAACTCACATCATACACATTTAGAACACATGTATAATAAATATAAATTTATTATTTATATTTTAAATAACATTATTATTATATATAGTTTTATTATGAACTTATTTTACCATATTTTTAACAATTCTATGTTAATTTCTCTCTTTGGGTAATACTATCTTTACTCTTTCCATGTGTCTTAATTTATTATATCATTGATCTTTATAAATTATAACAAAATTTACATAATGTAATAAATTATATAAATATCATTTATATGAATTATATGTGTATTATAATAATATATTGATTATATATGTATGAAATGGAATACCCCATTCCGGGAGACAGTAGGTCATACGTACACATTAACACTATTACCATTTAATTGTCGTGTAGAAAGAAAGAAAGTAAAATAGAAATATTTATATATGAATATATATAATTATTCATATATATATATATATGATATCTTATATTCCATATATATTCACTAAAACCAACCTTAATACAATACTTGTAGTTTATGAACAAATCATATAGCTTTGAGGGG
The DNA here is from genome assembly GCA_963277665.1 of Viscum album. Lineage (NCBI taxonomy): Eukaryota > Viridiplantae > Streptophyta > Magnoliopsida > Santalales > Viscaceae > Viscum > Viscum album. Next base: position 1,706,633,653 of record OY728145.1, read on the forward strand.
GTACTAGTCCACACATTCTCAAACGAAATTATTTTAAAAAAATAAATGAAAATTATAAAAGATATGTGTTATAAAAGTAATTAAGAATCTAAAATAAATAATTAATATAATATATATCATATAAAAACACATTTTCCATCATAATGTCTATCATTATAGGCAATAATGAAAATTGAATAATCATCATTTTGTGAGGTGGAAGTTCACCGTACACTTTAATAGAATGTTCGTTATCCATTAGAGGGAGGTTTTTGTAAGTGTAGATTGAAATATTTGAAAACAAATCCATGTATACTGAGGATAATGGGGTTTATATACAAGCATGGAGAAAAATAAAGTGGGGTTGTAGCAAAAGATAATAAAAAAAGGACTTGAGAGAAGACGTTACGACATAATCGGGTAACTCTTTTTGGTTTGTGAAAAAAGGATTACTTGGATTTTGTTATTCCCACGTTAGGGCCTCTAGGATTAGGTTAGGATTTTTGGTAAGTGTATTGGGTATATCTTGTCCAATCAAATGTGGTTTTAGAGGTGCAATGAAGTGGAAGAGGTGGTGGCCTTTTATAGGGAAGTAAAATCCCTCACATGGAATTTTCAAAAAGTTATGTGTACACATTTTCTTACTTAAAAAAGTTATAAAAACAAAAACAAATCAATAAAAAAGGTTAATTTCCGAATAATGGAAATTCAATTGGTTTTTGATTAGTTTTTATTTCATTTACGCCACTAATATTAATTTTTTTCCCTAATTAAGCTTCATTTGATATTGATCGCTATGATAATGATAACCACTTTTACTAATTTTTTTGGGTTAAAAAACTGAGTTTATATTTTTAGAATATAAATATTATAATAATTAAAATGTTTTAATTTGGTTTCTAAAAATTAAATTCAAATAAGTGTGACAATTAAGATTAATTCTAATCTCATAGATAAGTTGAAATAACGAGTTTTTAAAGTAGAAAAATGTTTAAATGTTTGTTAAGTTTTTATATTCAATTTCAATGTGAAATATTTTATAATTACAAAAATTGTATTATTATATGTTTAATTGATATAATTTAACAATAATAAAAATTTTATGTATAATTTAACATTAATATTTATTTAAATGAAAAGATAGTTATTTACTAAATTGTAGTATTTTTCACTATTCATCACAAAATGAAGTTTCTTTGAAAAATCACATAAATTCACCCTATGATAATTTCAGCATTATAAATACAAAATTGAAGCCTATTTTATCAAATTATGTTTCTAAATGTCTGCAAAATTATTTTTTCCACAGAAGTACATCAAAAGAAGTTCATTCAAGAAAATGGTATTTTTAAACCTAAATAGACTTTACCAAAATCGTATTTTTCAATGTAAATATATATATATATATATATATATATGAAAATTATAAACAATATATCAAAAGGTTGTAATTATTGTTCATATTACTATGTTTAACGGATAGGTTATAATTATCTAATTTAAATAATTATAACTAGAAAATGATGTTTTATAGAAACATTGTTGTTGAGTGTAATGTACACGATGTTTGTATTTCATGTAACATAAGTCAAGTCAATATTCCATGTATTGTATGGAAATATGGGGTCGTGTAATATACATCAATTTAGTGTCATGTATAAGTAATGTTTTACATATTTTATTATATAAAATAAATGAAAAATTAATTTATTTGAATAAAGGTCCATAAACACATAGGGTGTTATATTCTACCCCTTAAAATGAATTTGTAACTCAAAATTCATCACTTAGGTAAAAAATATTAATATATGTTTTATTCATAATATCCTCATGTTCTCATGTAGCTTCCCATAATAGAGGATTTTTCCAAAAAACATTAACTAATTGAGTGGTATTGTTTCGAAGAACATTCTTTGCATGATCCAGAATTCCAACAACTTGCTCCACATAAGAAAGATCCTTCTCTAGTGGAATGACCTCAGAGTTCAGTATATGTGAAGGTTTAAGTATTTACTTTATTTGTATAGATATGTGGAACACATAATGTACTTGGGCGATAATTGGAGGAAGTTTCATGTTATAGGATACCATCCTGATACGATCAAGAATCTCAAAGGGAATGATATAATCAGCTCTTAGTTTCACATTCTTCTCGAATCTCTTAACAATATTCAAGGTTGAGATTTTTAAAAACACCTTATCACCAACATAAAATTCTTGATCACATCAATGTTTAACAAAATATTTTTTCTTCTGACTTTGAGCGACCTTGATATATTGTTGAATGGTTCTATCCTTCTCAACCATGTATTTAGTAGACTCATTTCCAAATAGATTTCATTCTCCATCCTCATCCCATCACATGGGAGATCTAAATATATTCCCATAGAGGGCTTCAAATGGTGCCATATGAATTCTTGAGTGAAATATATTGTTGTTGGAAAACTCAACTAGAGGATTTTTAGAACCCAACCACATTTTAAATCAAGATAAAAAGATCACAACATGTTCTCTATGGTTTGGATTTTTATTTCAAACTGGCCATATATCTGAGGATGATAAGAAATGATGAAACTCAATTCAATATAAAGTGCTTTCTGGGGACTTCAATAGAACATTGAGGTGAACCTCTTATCCAAATATGATATAATGGAATGTGGTAATCCATGAAACATTAAAACTTCCTTAATGTATAATGGCAAGATGGTCTATAGAGAAGTCTTCTCTGATAGCATTGAAGTGTGATAAGTTAGTAATGTGGTCAACTACAACCCATACAATATAAAACCATATAGAGTTTTTGTGTATTCTCATGAAAAAAACCAAAGTGATGTTCTCCCATTTCTATTATGGTATGGGTAATGGATGCAACATCCCCTTTAATTTTTTTTATTCTTCCATCCTTATCTTATTGGGATACATAAAACCATGATTCTAACTATATGATATATCTCTTCTTACCATCCCACTAAAAATATTCATTCATGTCCTTATACAACTTCTACTGTTGAATATGAATAGGGAAAGAAGATTTATGAGCTTCCTCTAACGGATCCTTCTACAAATATGGTATGGATGGAACACATACATGGTTCATGAACTTCATCATTCCATCCTTATAAATGTTAAAATCAAGAACATTTATTTATTTATTTTTAACTCAAAATAATCCATATACACCTCATTAATCTTCACATAGATAGAGTGTTGAACATTCATTTAAGAAAGATACAATTCACACCTTCCTTTTGGATTTCTAGATCAAACCTTGGAAAATCTAGGAATAATGAATCTTTTGTCATCCTCATAAAGGATAAGAAAGCATGATCCTTATGACTCAAAGCATCGACCAACTTGTTCCCTTTCCCAAGGTGGTAGTGTATTGAGCTATCATAATCCTTTATAATATATAACCACATTCTCTATAAAAATTTCAAATGCATCTATGTGAACAAATAGTTTAGTCTCTTATGATTAGTCTATATATAACACATTTCTCTATAATGATAATGACTTAAAATATTTAATTAAAATATTATCGTTGCTAACTTAAAAGCATGAGTTGGGTAATTTTTCTCATGAATCTCCAACTATCATGAGGCATAAGATATAACAATGTTATTATTTATAAGAACGTAAACCAAAACCATCTTGGATGAATTTTGAAACCTTAAAAAACTTTCCCCACTACATGGAAATGTATGAATATGTGCAATGTATAAACATCTCTTTAGTTTCTTAAAATTTCCTCACATTCATCTGTCTAGAGAAACTTGACACTCTTCCGAGTAAACGTGGTTAGAGTATTACATAGTTATGACAAATTCACCACAAACCATTGGTAATATCAAGATAATCCAAGAATTTTATGGATAATAGTCATCATGGTTGGTATACCCAACATTCAATAGACTCTTTCATTGATGGATATACTATTATTCCATCTATTGAGATTATGTGATCAAAAAAGATACCCTTTTCATCTAAAATTCTCATTTTTAAAATTTTTTTATATAGATTCTCTTTCCTTAGGGTCCTCAATAAAATTCTTAGTGATCTTACTGATATTCATTTTTCTTTGAATATATAATAATATCATCTATAAAGACTACGACAAACTGGTTGTGGTAATCTCTAAAGTCTCTATTCGTAAAATCTAAAAGGTTAGCTGGGAATTAGTAAGACCAAATCGATTTACTATATATTCATAATGTCTATAACATGCAAGAATTTTTTCTAGGGTATATACACTTTCTTAACCCTGATTTGATGATATCTGGATTGAAGGTAAATCTTTGAAAAGTATTGAGCTCCGTGAAGTTGATCAAATAAGTCATATAAACATGGAAGAAGATAATTTTTATTGATATTCATCTTGTTAAAATCCCAATAATCATTGAAGAGTCTCGTTGATCAAAATTTATTTTTCACAAAAAGAATGTGTGCACCGCAAGGTGAACCACATGGATAAATGAATACCTTATCAATATTTTCTTGTATTTTCTTCATCAATTCGTGAAACTAAATTGGGCCATTCTATAATGATTTTTTGAAATTGGTGCGAAACCAGGTATTAGTTGTATTGAGAATTCAACAGGATTTTTTTTGTGAAAGAATAGTAAACTCTTCTAAAAAGACATCCACAAAATCATGAACAATAGGCATATAATTGATTTAGATTTTCTCCAAAACTATTCTAGATAAAAAAACCTCTTGAATAGAATTTTAAGACCCTTAGACTAGATATAATCTCCATAGGAAGTTCATTATTATTATCACATTAATGGATGATCCTATGAGGGTTTTAAATAACAATGGTATCATCCCTTTATCAATAATTCATGTGCGATTTATGAAGATATATCACATATATTCCTGAGATGACATAAAATTCACCCAAAGTATGAATGAAAATATTTTAAAAAAGCACATTCGCATAAACTTTAATTAGAGATGAATCATAGACATGAGATACAGTCATCATACCATTAGGGGTTTCGATGCTAATTCCACATATAATTTTTTAGGAGTAATATTAGAACCCTTATCAAATTATCTTGATATGGAAGAGTTTGATGATCCAGAATTAAATATGATATTATATATTCTAGAGTTTATGGTATTCATACCTTTTATATTTTTGTTATCACAACCCTTATTAGAAATATCTATTACCTAATATTTCCCATTGTTCCTCAGCTTATGATGTTTCTATGGTTGACCATAATCACTAGCCCTTGGGTTCGGAAAATGGTTAACATAATTACCATTCTCCTTGCACTTATGTCACTGAATCTTTGGAGGTTCATTCTATGCCACTTTTCCCCAATCACATCATTAAATAACTTCTTCACATCAATTTGGAAATCAATTTCATGATAGCCTCCCATTACACACTTAAAACATTTATTAGACCTCTTAAAGAAATTTACTCCATGGTTCTTCCCACACATAGAGAATAAACATATGTTCATCCTCATCTCTGTATGAATTTTAGATTTTCCTTTTAACTCCAACTTCCTCTTCTTATGAAAACCATGATAATGAAATGTGACTCTAGCCTCCATTTCAACATTGATTGTACAACACATAATATCTTCACATCTACTATAGTCTTGTATGGGTATATACATTATGATACTTGGATTTATTCCACTAAAGAACCTATCATCTTTACATTTGGTTTGTATGGTTATTCTTGAAATATACCTCGTAGGTCTCATGAAGTTATCCTCTTAGGTATCAACAGATTCATCACCCCTTTGCATCAACTCATGGACTCTTTCTTTTTATTGGTAAGAAGAATCTTAGGATTGTACTTATATAAAATCATGTTCTTAAACTCATCCCAAACTAAGGATTCAATCTCATCTTGCTACCTTGTATTATTGGGTAGAGTCCACCACTGTTCTACTTCTACTTATAACTGATAGACAACCAGAATGACTCTCTCGAGATCTGAACACTGAGGAATAGAGAATATCTTTTTAGTAGTACTGGTCCATTTTTTAGAAAAAAGTGGATAAGAAGAACCTCTGAAAGATGGTTGATGTTGCCTTGGGAAATACTCAATAGAATTTGGCACCCTCATTCGCTCATTTGAAAGTCCACCATTATTCATAGCTTGATAATGCTATGTTACCATAACAATGTGGTTTTGTGTCCCACCCAACATTTTTAACTTTTTCATTTTATTAACATTATTTTAATTAGGTAGTTAGAGTTAATACCAAATTTGTTTTTTGAGTTTTATTAAGAAAACATGTTTTGGGCAAAGCAAAACTAGGTCCACGAGCAGAGCGCAGTTTGAAAAACCACGCGGCTTCACCTAGGTCACCGAGCGACCCAAACGATGTTCAAAATAAATAAATAAAAATAAATTAAATACAAAATGAGAAAATAAAAAAAAATGGGATGGATTAAAAATAATAACAATTAAAATATTTCTATTATAGAAAACAATAATATTATTATTGAGTTTATTATTACAATTTTTATTATTATTAAGTTTATTAAGCTTATTAAAGGTTATATTATGAAAATATTATTATAAATCTTGTTAGTATTAGGTTATTATTATTATTTTTATTCATTTTAATTAATTAATTAATAATTAATTTTTTTAGTTAGGGTTTGATTCCCTCCAATATCCATCCCCATCATACATGAACTCTTTCCTCCCCCACTTGCATCACATCACACACCCTTCCTAGATATCATTGCACACACCACCCCTCTTCTTAGATGGATCCCTTACAGGGAACAACCTCTGGTGTGACACCTTGTCTCTGGTGAGTCCCCCTACAAGACAACCTTGTCTCCAGCATGACCCCATGTTGGATGAAATTACTTTTCGAGTACCCCCAAGGCTGGCAGGTCCACTTTGGGTATCTAGAACCCATTGATGAGCCCTTTTAGCTCCTCCACACCCTCCCCTTTGTGTAAACTAATCCTCTTTTCATAGGGATTTAGTTCAAGTTATTTGGAGTGTTGTTTATCAAGAAGGGTAGTGTGTTCGATTTAGGGTTTAATATTGTTTAATATTTTCCTTTTTGGATAAATCTTTAATTCTTAGGTTTCTCTAGAGTCTCAGTTGAGTTTCCATGCCAATTTCAAGATAATTCTTTAGAAGGGGTATGTGGTTCCATGCCCAAAAAATTTTAAATAATTATTTTTGTTTAATTTATTTTCACAATTATTATATTTTATTTTGGTGGTGGGAAATTAGTTTTGGAAATAATTTGACATTCTTATGTGTTAAGAATATATTTTTCAAAGGCAAATTTCATGTTTCTATATATGCCTTGTTTTGAAAATCATTGTAAGTGTTTAATCAATTATTTGAGGAGTTCAAATGATTATTTGTGGTAACTTTAGGTGCATGTGTCTTGAAAAAGGATTGTGTTGAGAAATAGAACACATTGGGCTTGTTATAATGTTTGTATGCTTTTGAGTATGAACTGTGATCTGTTTACAGAAATATGAAATTGTTTTAGAAATGATGTTGGATTTTGTAAATCATTTATTAAAATTTATATGTTATAAAAAATTTGTTTTTTAAGGTTGGTTAATACCTATGTGTTGGGTTTATACTTTTAACGAAAATGACTATGTTGTGTATGCGTGGCTTAGTGAGGTATTTTAGAAAAAGGTATTATGGGTTGATTGAAAAGTGAAAACCATGTTTTCAAAGGCATTTAAGGTGTGAAAAGGGTTTGAAGTATGTTCATAATGTAAAATGACATACTTTTGAAAGTTTAACATGTTGTGAATTCATAATGTGAATTTTAAATTGTCTTAAAACATCTAGGGATAGTTCTGAAACAAATTTCGGATTTTGTAATAATTTATAAAAAAGGGGCTTACAATGGAATTGGTTGGAAAAATGGCTTAAACATTTATTGTGTTAATTAGAAGTGTTTAATTAATTACATAATTGATTTATTAAATTATGTATGTTTTGAAACTTATGTTTTGATACGGTTATGCAATGCATTTAATTTTAAAATAGAAATTTCATGTTAACTATGGTGTGGATTTGATGTTAAACCTTATGGTATCATTTATTAGTTATTTATAAATATTTCAAAAGTTTATTTAAAATTATTTAACTAATATGAATCGAGAAATGGGGTTTTTTCGGTGTGCATTTGGTTTAAAAATGAGATTTTTGGGTATGTATTTGAGTGTAAATATGTACATTGCCTCAAGAATTTTTTAGAACATATTTTCAAATGAACTATAAAATATCATAAGAGGTGTGATTCGTGTTTTAGAAATGATTTGGTATGCATATGTTTTTTAGAATGGGGTTTGGGAGTGAAAGTAGTGGCACACCATGTGTACCTTATTTGGGTTGACTTGTGTGTGTAATTGTAATGTGATAATGATATGTGAGTGTGAAACATGGTTAAGCACAAAAAGGGAATCCTAGGTAACTAGGTTGATGAAATAGGACAAGCTAGCTAGTGATTAAGAAGTGGCTATGTCCTTGTTTCATTTAGCATGATTGATGAATACAACACTAACTAAAAAAATTGGATGATGATTGGGGACTACCAGGGTTTTGGGGAGGAAACCAATTTGTTGTTCGTTTATAAGAACATAGGTTGTTGTGGTTTATATACCACATTTGCATCCATATGTGAGGTTCCTAGAATCCCACTTGAGATAGTTTCTCCATTGGGGTTCAACCATGATGCTCAAAATTATATATTAGGGTACCATCAATCGATAAATGGTGGACCTATTGTGTTTGTAGATGTGTGTGTATGTGTGTGTTTACCTTGAGTATCCATTATCATGTAAAAAAATGGTTGTATTAGTTTTCATTGCAAGTAGTTTATTTCACCAAATTGTTTACTCACAAATGTTTTCCTAAATTTTTAAGAAGAATTTATTTTAAATGATCGTGCGAGAATATCCTAAAATGTATTTGTATGGAATCATTTATCAATGTGGAAATCTATTGGGCTTTGTATCACACCCCGTAGACACCATTGGGTGTATGAAAACCCTATTTTTATTTGTTTGAGGTTAAAGAATGACATTAATATTGGAAGTTTGAGTTACTTGTGGAATTTGGTGTGGGTAATGGTGGTGGCGGTTTGAGGATGTGCTTCCTCTCATTTAATTGAGGTTTTTATAGAGTTTTGGGTCCCTTAAATTGTAGTACTTTTGTTTTTTTTCTATTGTTGTAAATCGTTAAATACGAATGTTGTTAAGGGATGTTTGACTGAATTTTTCAGAATATAATTTATAGTTTTTGTTGGTCATACGAAAATTTTGAATTTAAGTAAATTGTTCCCTATTATTTTATATGATACTTGGGAAGATGGTAATTCCCATAGGGATTAGGAACACCCTTTGGGCCTTTTTGCAGACCAGGTCAGGCATCCGGTCGGATGGCGACCCAACTTGGTTCAGGAACAAATTGTATCAAATAGAGGTTATTAGGTTTTGAGACCTGTTCCTTGGGGCAGTGTCTGGGTAGATAGGAAGTAGGATTGTTTGGGATTCATATTCTGATTATGATGAGGGTGATTGTAAATCAAACCTTGTGTAATGACTCATGTTACTAGGGGATCTCTTATTTCATACCAGTCATTTGGACCATATGGTCTCTTTTTTGTTTGGTTAATGAAATTGTAGTTTTTTAATAGTCTCAATGGGTTCATAGGGCCTAGAAATCCATGTGGAGTAGGTGACGTTGTCATGAAACACTCTCTGTGATGGTGGTGTGACCGACCTATGGTTTCCAAACATATGTCTAAGTCACCCATTGACACTAATATCATATTGCATCATCTTGTGTCTTCTTCTATTTTTGGGAATATTTTTGTTGTGAGTATTGATATTAAAATCCATTTGTTTGAATGATTTTTTGGATTGTGTTTCACCAGTAATTTTTTTGAAATAATTTTTTGTGGTCTCTTTCAAGAAGTGTTTCATGAGGCATTTTTGGTGTTTCCCCTTGTGTGTTTTGTTTTGGTTTGTGTCATGTTTTTCCAATAGACCAGTTTTATTAGGTCTGTGGGTTCTCCTATTAGCAGGTGCATAAACCCTTAAGGAATTGATGTATATTCATAATATGTCCACATGTGATTCACCGTTGGCTGTTCCACTAGTTGATCAAAGAACAAACTCAGTTCTGGGGTTTTAGGGATAATTTATCTCTCTACTATTTCAGATTAAGTAGTTCCTCTCACATAAAAAGAGTTATTGTGGAAGGCTTTGAAATAGATCATAATTTCATGATATTTCTATGTCTTCAATGGTGATATCAAACATCACTGTGTCCAAAGGTCCAGTCAGAATGTGTGAGATGGAATTCTAGTTAGGATATGTGGAAGTAGCCAAGAGTTGTCTGTACTAGATGTTGATTTAATATGGATTTGGATCTTTTGTTGTTTTCATTTATGAAAGCATTCATGTTATGCCACAAGTGTTTAAAATATGGACATAAGAGTATGTTATAAATTATTTCTGGAATCTCAAGTTGTTAGGGAATTGAATAAAGGTCCCATTCCTTTTAATGTCTCTATTATTTATAGGGGACATGTTTAGTGGCACCTTGTAGAGATATTGTTTTGGTTTAGATGTAATAGTTGTTGTTGGGGATCTTTTCTTGATCTTCTAATTTAACAGAAGCATGTTCTTATTCATAGAATTATAAAAATTATCTAATCTATTTAATTTTTCCTTCCATTTGATCATTATTTAGTTGTTTCTCATTCGTGGTGGAAAGGGTTGATCCATTAAAATCTCTTTGTAATGAAGTTTGATGACGAAATCGAATGAGTTTTGGGATGTGTTTGTTTTGTTGGTGCTATATGATTGTGGTGTGGATGCACATGGAACCAGAATAAGAATTTCCATAAAATGGTTTTTATCAACAGAATATGTGTTCATATATGCTTCAATCATCAGAGCTCCAACCATAGGTCCAATATTGAAGCAAGGGAACATTCAGGAAACCCTATGAGTGTAAAGGATTTTGGTTTACCTTCCATCACAGATGTGGGATGTGGAGATAGTTTTAGTTTTCAGTGTGGTAGTTCTATTATAATGGGTTTTCTTAGTTAAAAGAGACATGGAGACTTCATCTCCTCATTTTGACCCACATGGGTAGAAGAGTTACTCCATTGTTACAAGGAGGAGCACTTTCCTTATTTCCTTGAAACCAAGTTCTTATACCTCGGTGGGTATGAACATCCATGTGATTTTCTAAACTTGAATAGCCTTGTAAGTCCATTTTGATTGTGGTTTTTATTTGGGCTCGGCCAAGAATGGGAAAACCCATAGGAGTGGTGGAATGTGTAAATTTTCCCATTTGATTAATATTTTCTTTCACCATTCCCCTTTGATTGGGGATTGGGTCTTGGTAGAGTTTTCAAATCAGTGTGTGTTTGTCTGTTAATATGCATAGTTTTAATGGTGGGGAGACCCACAATAGGCCTCACTAAATGTACCACTAAAATGAAATAGTTTCATCTTATTCTTTGGGGTGGGGAATCTGTTCAGGCCTCCCCATGTTGGTGTCCCAATTCTGTCTTAGGGGTTAATTTATTTCTTATGGCGGGGAGTTCACTTAAAATTCACCATTTCATTAATTCGGTTTTATTTATGGTGTTTGTGAAGAGATAAGTGGTCTCTTTTAGATCTATCTAACCCCAATCCCCTCCCTTGAGTAAATGTTTTGGGTCGAAGTGCGGGCAATGATGTTTTGAAGTAAGGTGGTTGCCTTATTTTAATTCATCGCTTCTTCCTCAAAAACTATGCAAGCATATTTTGGAATGTTTAAGTAATTTTTCCTTGGGTTGTTGAAATGGTACATTTTGAGATTTCATATAATTTCATTATCAACTAGAGGTGTATTATCTTTTTGGGGAAGGAAACACTTATAATTGAGTACTTTCTAAGTATCCTAAATACAGTTTTTAAGTCATTTACTTTGATGGTAGTGTTCTTTCTTCATCTCTCTCATCTTATGTTAGGGATTAGCTTAAAATATGAAGGAACATTGTTTTTCCATTTGGTCTATTCTTAGTCATGGATTTTTTATGTCAAAAAGCATTATGGTGGGAATAATTTTTACACCCAACATTTTAAAACGGTATGTTTTATAAATTATCATGGAATCAGGTATTTCGAATCCAAAACCTATTTAAAATTTTGAGTTTTATTAAAAAAAATCACGTTATAGTGTTGGAAGCATCTGGCGCACGGGTAGAGCGCGGTTTGGAAAACCATGTGGCCTCTCCCAGGGCACCATGTGACCCGATCGATGATCAAAAAAAATAAAAAAAAATAAATGAATAATTACATGAGGACAAAAAATAAAATAAAAAAGATATGGTTTAAAAATAAAAATAAAAATAAAAATAAAAATAAAAATAATATTATTAAGTATAATATTGTAATGCTTATTATTATTAAGTTTACTAAGTTTATTAAAATTATTATTATCATAATATTATGATAATGTTAGTATAAAGATAATTTTTTTGTTATTGATATTATTATTACGAATTTTAATTAATTAAATTTTTTTATGGTTTTCTTCCCTCCCCCAAGTCTCCCCCCTACGTGGCCCTTCCTCCCCCACCTGCATCGCATCACAACCCCCTCCATAGACCTCAATGTGCATGCCTCCCATCCCCTTGGCTAGATCCCTTCCATAAAAACACCTCCTGTGCGGACCCCTGTCTCTATCATGACCATATTCTGGACAAACATGTCACCAGCGCGACCCCCTACGGTTAAGCCCTACTTTTGGCACACACCCCTTGCAGGCTGGTCAACATCTAATGACCTAACCCCCCCTGGTCGAGACCATGTAACGCCATCACACCCTTTCCCCTCTGGGTAAATTATTCCTTTTCTCCTAGGGTTTTGGTTCATGTTATATGGGGTTTTATTTTAAAAAAATTGTATGGTGTTTGATTTATTGTTTAATCTTGTTTGATCTTGTTAAATTTTTTCATAAATCTGGCCATATCAGGGTTCAATTGAGTTTCAATTATAGTTATACACAAATTTTTAGATTTTTATCCACTAGAGGTAGGTGTTTTTATGCCCTAGTTGTAAAGTCCCTGAAATCTCAAGGAATTTGTTTTTAAATTCTATGGAATTTTATGAGTACATAGTTTCTGATGGAACCTGATTCGGAGGCCCGATGTGCCCAAAATATTTTTCTAATGTTTAGGTTGGGTACGTTCAGTGAACAAATGGGTGGGTTTTTCAATCTCTTGAACAGGTTCTCAGAATTGAAATCTGAGGGCAACAGTTAATTCACAGTGCTGGTATTCGCCTAAGGGGACCTTTACCGCAGTTGCATTTTATGCGGGGCGAAAGTTAATAATTGGGAATTTAGAAAAAAATAAATAAAATTGGTAGTACACAATTTTATTTATTTCTATGGTAGTTATATCCTACAAAGGGGAGTTAAGGGTGGGACCCACAACCACCTAACATCTATATGTGGATATTTGTGAGGTTGGGCCCACACGAGCCCCAACCTTTCATCTTCCCTAAACTCCCACAAATCCCCATTTATTTAATTCTTTGAAAACTCCCTTATTGAATGAGAACTCTCCCTCTCTCTCTCTCTCTTTATTGTTTTCCAACACACCTTAATTAATTAATTCAACCTCTTAAATTAATTAATTATGGGATTTGAATTTTGAATGTCAAGTGTTAATAAAAGAATAACCACAACTATTATTTGATTTTGGAACACGTTGTGTTGGGAGGATATTTGAGAGAGCTCATGTGTAAAAGAAGAAGAGAGTTCCTTTTTCGTTGATGAACACCATTGTTCTATTAAGAACGACGCCTCTTCGACAAAGAACGCTGACTCCACAAAGAGCGACGATGAGCCTTCCCTCCTATTTTCCACAAATAGTGTGGAGAAGTTGCATCATCCTCTGACGCACTCTGACGTCGACTAAAAATCCTCTTCCCGGGACGCCATCTTCCGCGACGCCCGATGTGCGACACCAATTATCATGGTAGGGGGATTTTATAAAATTTTCGTTCATTAAAATTGTTCTTGTTCTTAGTTGAATTTTCTGAAAAGAATTCGGCCAACTATTACCATCTAAAACGGACGACGCGGGCCGAATGCACACGGCCCGGCGACCCTCCTTAGATTCTATTATTTGCGATTAAGACCATGTCGGAAACAGGTGGTGAAAAATAGAGGCAGCGGAAAATGAAGGTGTCGACCGTGTGAGGAATAACTGCAGCCTGCAACCATGGGCCGCTCAACCGCGAAACAATCGGCCGGCTATAGCCGGCCGGGCAAAAGGAATGAACCACGGTGCCCCACGGCACCGCGCTATGGAATACCGCAAACCGCGTTCCACGAGGTGCTTCGGTGGGAGAACAGGCTGGCCCATCGGCTGGCCGGGCAGAGGAATGTCACGGTGCCAGGAGGGCATCGCGCTAGATGAAAGGCGGCCCGCCCATGCCGGCCGCTTGTGCCAAGAAGGCCGACTGGCTTCGGCAAGCCGGTTAGGGAGGGCGGTGCCTCCATTTCGGGTAGACAGCCCCCCCCCCTGCCTCAGACGGCTCATCCCCCTCAGGCTGAGCCACACATTTCATCTGTCCGGTCTGAGACCACTTCTGGGTCGGAACCGCCAAAACTGGGTTTACCCGACCCGTCGGCCCACTTGGCTAAACGGGCCTGGCCTGTTTTCACTTAAACGTGAATAACTTAATGACCACACGTCCGAACAATGCGTCGTCTGTGGAAATGGGACCCTCATGATGAGGCGTTACTTTTGTGATACTCTAAGTGATTTTTGGACAACATTGGGGAATGGCCAGGTTAGAAATGAGCGTATTTTTAACTGGGCCCATAGAACGGAAAATCCAATATCTCTCAGACCGGGCGTCCTATTGACACGCTTTTGGTCACGTTGAGTTTATTTTGATGAGAAAAAACATTGTCATACATCAACTACAGACGTTTTGTTAGTTTATGTATCGACCCCCTTGGCTTGAGGAGCGTACCCTCCCAGAATCAAGTGTGATGTGTGCGGGAACCCTAAAGCTAGCTGCGACTACGATGACTACCATGCTGGGTTCCTTCATGGGTTCGGTGACTAGGACCAATGTACTTGGATCCTCCATGGGTTCGGTAGCAATGATGACTATACTAGGATCCTATGTGGGTTCAGTAGTGACAACTACTGTACTTGGATCCTCCGTGGTTCGGCAACAGTGATGACGATACTTCTATCCTACGTGGGTTCGGCAGTGATGAATTCTGTACTAGGATCCTACATGGGTTCAGTAGAGGAGATGATTCAGAGGCTATATCTAATCATCTCCACCCTTCTTCGTTAGTAGAATACCTGTGTGAGGTGAGTCTTTACTTGAAATCATTACCAATGCTGTGATTGACTTATTTCGTGTGTGGACTGGGTTGTGCTTAGGCTTGATAGTTAGAGCTGAACTGGAATTGATGACTTAGGATTATGTATGGGAATATACCTAAGTAGAGTTGTTTGATTCTTCATGATTGTATATTTCCTTTGTGGTTTACCCTTCTTGGATTCTGGGATACCTTCGGGGGTATAGGGGTCTCTACTGAGTATCATATACTCACCCCTTCACGGGCTATGCCCACACTACTTTATGTTGGATACAGACGTTGGATAGAACTGATTGAGGTAGAGGATTGAGGAGCTGGACTGTACCCGGAGGTGGACCACATGGTGGGACGCACATGGGGCGGACGGCCAGACCTAAGGAGTTGAGGAGACTATATATACCCTCCCTTCATGTGGGGTATCTGAAGGATGACTAAGTTGTTGCCACTTTACCTTAATGCTGTTGTACTTTCTTTTCAGTTGTATTGTACTTTCAGTTGGGTTTGTATACTGGCCCATTTACTTTTCAGCACTTACTTTTGTACTTAGTTTTACATAATGCTTACTTCACTTGCATACTCTTTTGTTTTTATCTACTTTTATAAGGGTAATGCCTTCCCTTTTACCAGAATTTACACTTTTGGTGCTAGTCACCAGCCCCTGGCCTATGGAAAGCAAGAATGGGGTAGTCACGACACAAGCCCGGAGGATGGGTCATGACAAATTGGTATCAGGGGAGTCAGTTCTACTGCTGAACTCAGGACTGTGATCTTTATTTTCTGTGAAGTGATGATGTTAAGTGTATTGACTGTGGTTATCAGTCCTGGGAGCCCAGTGTTTGTGAGTTGACCAATGTATCCATACACTAGGACCCTAACTCATGATTTTCGACTCAGTGCATGAAAACATTGATTTCATATTTGTTTAAAATGATTTCATTGTAATTACTTTGTGTCATCTCACCATGTATACTGTTTGACCATGGTGCACCTGTTTCTTTTTAGGATTTTCCCACGAAGGCAGCCAGCTTGGGTTCCGTGTCGCGTGACAGATGGTAGCCCACCGAGTGATGAGGCCTCTGTGCAGGGCCCCTCATAGCGGAGGAACCAGTGGTTCCAATACCCACTAAGTCCCCGATACTACTAGCCCCAATAGCTGATAGTGCACGCCACCTGAGTGCACTACACGAGTTTCAGCGACAGAGGCTTCCCAAGTTCCTTGGAGAGATGGACACTCGGGAAGCCGATGATTGGCTGGAGGCTATCATCAGACTCTTTATATTGGTAGGGACACTAGCTAAACTTATGGTGATCCTTGTCGCGAGTCTACTGCACATAGCAGCAGGTAGATGGTGGAGCATGATGCTTCATGTTCATGATGAGGCATCTCTACTTTGGATAGACTTCGAGAGTCTTTTATGCTCGGAGTTTGTTTCAGAAAACCCTCATATAGTGCGGATTCAGGAGTTACATCATCTGCAGTAGGGAAACATGATAGTAGCTCAGTAGTCGGAGATATTTACTAACCTCTCATGCTACTCCATGAACATGGTACGAGACCCATTCTTCTAGGCCTGGACATTCGAGCAGGGACTGAGGCATTTGATCAGGGCTTCGATGATCTCCCTCAATATTTCGACACAAGGAGTGCTGGAGTGAGCCCTTCTTGTGGAGAGCTTTCTTGGTTAGCTGATGCCAGCAACGAGACCCACCACAAGGTGACACATAGCAGAGTCTTTTGCAGCTGGCTATATATAGATGTCGCAGAGGTCCAAGAAGACCAGGCCATCCGGAGGGCAACCCTAGGATACTAGTTTAGAGGAGTGGGGCACACGAAACAGAGCCATCTATTCGAGGAGAAAGCAGTTCTATGCATGCTACGGGCCTGGTCACATGGATCAGGACTACCCAACCGGCCATGCGGACGAGCAGAAGATAGTAGAGGGACCTCCCAGGCAGAGCCAGTGGTTCGACCGTGGCGGTCTGCAGGGAGCAGGAAGACGAGGTAGAGGAGCTGGCCGAGCAGTAGGTGGGGGATGACACTTTAAGTCTCTACCACTACCACCACCACCAAAAGAACCACCCCAAGCACAGGGAGCTGGGAGACAGGGGAAGGATCAGCTCCAGGCAGTCGAGTCCTATGACCACTACGCATCTGAGATGATTCAAGGTACTATATATGTCTACTCCACGCTTGATGCAGTACTTATAGACACATGAGTGAGCAATTATTTTATTTCTACTACCCTTTTTCGGAGCTCGGAGATTTCAATAGATCTATTGGCTCAATCCTTGCGGCTAGAGCCTCCTACGAGAGCAGACTGGACGATTACACATTGGTTCCGGAAGTGTGATATTACTCTAGGAGGTGGGAGATTCGGCTGGGATATTCATATAGCGACGTTGAGGCCTTACACCGTCATCTTGGGTATGTACTGGTTATCTACAGTCCATTCCCAGATCGACAGTATTAGGCGCAAAGTGTAGTGTGTGCGCACGGATGGGACTAGGTTCACCTTCACCGGAGAGAAGGTATCCTTTGTAGCGTAGGATGGAATTACGCAGAGGAGAGGGCATCCGATCACACATCAGTTGGCTAGTCTCATCCTAGGAGCAGTTGATGTGCGGAGTCCGAGTTTTCCTAATGCGGTGGATCAGTATGTGGACATTTTTCTTAATGACGTTCCAGGACTACCTCCTCACAGAGAGGTAGACTTCTACATAGACATGTACCCTGGGACAACACCGATGTCTACTCCTGCATATCAGATGGCTCCCACTGAGCTTCGTCAGCTATGATTACAGCTGGAGGAATTGAAGGGAAAGGTATTCATCTGACCCAGTGTTTCACCTTGGGCTTCTCCGATTTTATTCTCCAAGAAGATGAATGGGAGATTAAAACTATGTGTCGACTACGATTTCCTGAATCAGGTGACCATAAAGAACAAGTACTCACTCCTGATGATTGAATAACTCTTTGATCAGCTCAAGGGAGAATGATGGTTCTCGAAGATATAACTCAGATCACGCTATCACCAGCTTAGAGTTCGAGACGAGGATGTGTAGAAGACGGCCCTCAGGTGTCGGTATGGCCACTACGAGTTCTTGTATATTCCCTTCGGCATAACCAATGCACCAGAAGTGTTCATGAGTCTCATGAAAAATATTTCCCATCCTTACCTTGATCGTTTTTTCATAGTCTTCATCGATGACATACTGATTTACTTGACTACTGAGAAGGAGCATGTCTACCACTTGCGGGTTGTACTGGATACACTATGAGAGAACCAGCTTTATGGTAAGCTCTTGAAGTTCCAGTTCTGTATTCGAGAGGTTCATTTCATGGGACACGTCATCTCAGAGGCTGGGGTTGCAGTGGACCTAGTGAAGATCGAGGAGGTACTTTCTTGGAAGAAAACCAAGAGCATGATGGAGGTGTGGTGTTTTCTAGGTCTGGCTGGGTACTATCAGAGTTTTTTTACTAAACTTCTCCATAGTTTTAACATTTCTTTCAGCATTGACGAAGAAGTATAAACCCTTAATGTTGTCAAATAGATGTCAGCAGATCTTTCAGAAGTTGAGATAGTGATTGACCAGTGCGCCCATCTTGAGGACACCAGAGAAGGGAGTAGGGTACGTAGAATACTGCAATGCATCAGGGACCAGTCTTGGGTGTGTCCTGATGTAGGATCGAGCAGTGATCGCATTTGTTTCACGATAGTTTAGAAAGCACGAGCTGAACTATGTTATGCATGACCTGCAGTTAGTAGTAGTGGTCTACGCCTTGAAGATGTAGAGACACTATCTTATAGGTGAGCGCATTACAGTCTACTCTGACCACCAGAGTCTCAGGTACATCTTCTCGTAGAAGGACCTGAACCTGAGAAAGTGGTGATGGCTAGAGTTCCTCCAAGACTATGACTTGGAGATAGTCTATACTCCGTGGAAGGGGAATTTTGTGGTTGATGCTCTCAATAGGATATCGGGCATTCAGCTACTAAGAGAGGTGATGGAGCAGCTAGCCGCGTTGCAGATATCCTCTGTGGATAGAGATGGAGCAGCCTTTCTACAGTATCTCACAATCACTCCTCCACTCCTTCAGTGAGTCAGAGAGGCATAGCGTGGGGAAGTTGACTGTGAGACATGGCATGCTCAAATATCCACAGGGTGAGTGCCTGATGGGTTTTCCGAAGGAGGGGAGAAAGTCATCCTATTTAGGGGACGTACTATGGTACTAGTTTCATTACCGGAGGAAGTGTTGATGGATTTTCACACTTCCCCTCTAGCGGTACATCCAGAAGTGGCAAAGATGTACCAGGATCTTAGACAATAGTACCGTTGGCTGGGCATGAAGAAGGCTATAGCAGAGTTTGTTTCTCGATGCCTCACTTGTCAGCATGTGAAGGCAGAGCACCAGATACCAGTGGGCTTGGTACAACACTTAGAGGTCCCAAAGTGGAAGTGGGACTGGATATCCATGGATTTCATGATAGGGCTTCCATGTACATCCATAGGACATGACTCTATCTGGGTGATCATCGATCGACTCACCATGTCGGCCCACTTACTACCGATCATAGAGTAGGGATCAGTAGAGATCTTGGGATGCCTCTACGTCTATAATATTGTACGGATTCATGGTGTTCCATCGTCTATCATCTTCGATCGAGACACTCGATTTACTTCCCAGCATTGGAAGGGATTACATGAGGATTTTGGAATACAGCTACGTCTGAGAACCACCTTCCATCCTCAGATGGATGGCCATACGGAGAGGACAATTCCAACTCTGGAGGACATGCTCCATGCATGTGTCCTTGAATTTGGTCGCAGGTTAGAGGATAACCCACCCCTTTGGAGTTTTCATACGACAACAACTACAACTCCACCATCGGGATGGCACCTTACGAGGCACTATACGGCCGAAAATGCATATCACCTTTGTGCTGAACTGACTCTGGGGAGTCAGCACTTGTAGGACCATAGATGGTTCAGGCTACAACGGAGAAGGTGAAGATCATCCAGGATTTGATGAGGACTGCACATAGTAGATAGAAGTCCTATGCTGATAGGAGACGGAGACCAATGGAGTTCGAGGATGGACACCAAATTTTCTTAAGGGTATCACCTCGATGTGGATTATCCAGATTTTCCTAGGGTGGCATGTTATCTCTATGCTTCATCGGACCATTCCAGGTCCTCAATAGGGTAGGCGAGATGGCTTACCACCTGGCCCTTCCACCTTTGCTACACCGGGTGCACGGCGTCTTCCACGTATCTTTTCAGTAGAGATACGTGCAAGACCCATCACAAATCATCGATCAAGAGGAGATGGAAATCGATGATGGGGTGACATTCACAGAGGTCCCAATGGAGATTGAGGATCGATAGGAGCGGGTCCTAAATGGACGGTCGATTCCTCTGGTGCACATTTATTGGCAGCACGAGAACCTCCAGGAGATCACATGGGAGCAGGAAGCTCAGATGCATGCTTAGTACCCTCATTTGTTCCCCAAGTTTATGTTATAGCATTATGGGGACATAAATACCTGAGGTAGGGGTAATATAAAGACCCGGAAATTTCAAGGAAAATTTTGTTTTTAAATTATTTGGAATTTTACAAGTACACTGTTTCTGAGGGCACCTGATTCTAAGACCTGGTGTGCCCGAAATATTTTTCTGAAGTTTAGCTCAGGTATGTTCAGTTAACAAACGAGCGGGTTTTTCTATTATTTGAACCGGTGCTCGGAATTGAAAGCCAAGGGCACCGATGAATTCACAGTGCCGATATTCTCTTAAGGGGAACTTTACCGCAGTTGTGTTTTATGCGTGTTGAATGCTAATAATTGGGAATTTGAAATAAAATAAATAAAATTGGTAGTACACAATTTTATTTATATCTAGAGTAGTTGTATCTTACAAAGGGTAGTTAAGGCTGGGACCCACAACCACCTAACTTCCATGTGTGGATATTCATGAGGTGGGGCTCACACAAGCCCTATCGTTTCATCTTCCCTAAAATCCCATAAACCCCAATTTATTTAATTCTTTGACAACTCCCATTATTGAATGATAACTCTTACTCTCCCCCTCAGTCCCTTTATTGTTTTCCAACACACCTTAATTAATGAATTCAACCTCTTCAATTAATTAATTAAGTGATTTGAATTTTGAATTTCAAGTGTTAATAAAATAACATCCATAACTATTATTTTATTTTGGCACACATTGTGTTGGTAGGATATTTGAGAGATCTATTGTGTAAAAGAAGAAGAGAGTTTCTTTATCATTGAAGAATACCATCCTTCCACAAAGAACGACGCCTCTTCGAAGAAGGACGCTGACTCCACGAAGAGCGACGATGTGCCTTCCATCCTCTTGTCAGCAACTAGTATGGGGTTACCGCTTCCTCCTTGGACAAAATCCGACTTTGTCTACGAATCCTCTCCTGGTGATGTCGTCTTCCGTGATGCCCGACGTGCAATGTCAATTATCGGGGTATGGGGATTTTATACAATTTCAGTTGATTAAAATTGTTCTTGTTCTTCCTTGAATTTTCTCAAATTAATTCAGCCAATTGATACCACCTAACACAGAGGGCGCGGGCCGAACGCACACAACCCGACGACCCTTCATAGTTTCTTTTATTTCTGATTGAGACCAAGTGGGAAAAAGGTGGTGACGAATAGATGTGACGGTAAATGAGGGCGCCAGTCGCGTGAGGAAGAACCGCAGCCTGCAACCGCGGGCAACTCGACGGGGAAAGAACCAGCCAACTATAGACGGTCGAGCGGAAGGGAGGAACCGCAGCGCCCCACGGCGCCGCGCTACAGATGACCGTGGCCCACGTTCCACAAGCCGCTTAGGCAAATGAACCGGTCGGCCCATCGTCCGGCCAACATAAGAAAGTCACGGCGCAGGGAGGGCGCCTAGCTGGACGAACCGTGGCCCGCCCGTGCGGGCCGCTTGCGCTAAGAAGGTCGTCCGGCAGGTTAGGGAGGGCGGCGCCGCTTAGCGCCACCAGTTCGGGCAGTCAGGGGGCCGCGCCCCCGCCTCTGACCGCTCGACCCCCTTATGCCGAGCCGCCCGGCCGGCCGGGCGTGCCACGGCCAGGCCTCGCCCTGCCGAGCCTGGCCGCGTCGGGCAGGGTTGCACTGTGTCGGGACGGGCCGCGCCCCCTCGTGTCGAGCCATGCCCCTTGGGCTGAGATGAACCCCTTGGGTCGAGCCACACATTTCATTAGGCCGGTCTGACACCCCTTCTGGGTCAGACCCAGCAAAACTGGGTTAAGCCAACCCGTGGGCCCACTAGGATTAATGGTCCGGGCCCATTTTCACTTAAACGTGAATAACTTAATGACCACGTGTCCGAACGATGCACTGTCTGTGGCAGTAGGACTCTCGTGACGAGGCTATCCTTTTGTGATACTCTAAGTGAGTTTTGGACGACATTAGGGAATGACTAGTTTAGAAACGAGTGTATTTTTAACCAGGTCCCTAGAACAGAATATCCAATATCTCTAAGACCGGGCGCCCGATTGATGCTCCATCTGTCGCGTTGAGATTCTTTTTACAAGACAGAACTTTGGGATACATCAACTCCAGACTTTGTGATAGTTGGTGTATCGACCCCCCTTGGCTCGAAGAGCAGACCCCTCGAAATGGAGTGTGTTGTGTGTGGGAACCCTAGAGTTGGCTACGACTACGATGAATACCATGCTAGGATCCTCCATGGGTTCAAAGACGATGACCACTGTACTTGGATCCTCTGTGGGTTCAGCAGTGAAGACGACTGTAATTAGATCCTCCGTGGGTTCGGCAGCGATGATCACTGTACTTGGATCCACCATGTGTTCGGCAGCGGTGAAGACTGTACTTGGATCCTACGTGGGTTTGGTAGCGACGGCTTCTGTACTAGGATCCTACATGGGATCGGCAGAGGAGATGATTCAGAAGCTACATCTAATCATATCCACCCTTCTTCATGAGTTATATATCTGTGTGAGCTGAGTCTTGACTTGCAATCATTACCAATGGTGTGATTGACTTCTTTCCTATGTGGACTGTGTTGTTCTTGGGCTCGAGAGTTAGTGCCAAACTAGAATTGATGACTTAGGTATATGTATGGGAATATATCTATGTAGAGTCAGTTGATTCATCATGATTGAATCTTTCCTTTTTGTTTTATCATTCGTGGATTCTAGGAAACCTTCGGGGGTGTCAGGGTCTCTACTGAGTATCGTATACTCACCCATGCATGGTCTATGCCCACACTACTTTGTGTTGGATGTAGACAATGGACAACACTGAACGAGGTAGAGGTATGTGGTGATGGACAGTACCCGAAGGTGGACCACTTGGTGGGACGCTGATGGGGCGGACGGCCGGAACCGAGCAGCTGAGGAGACCATCTGCACCCACCCTTCAGATGGGATATCCAGAAGACTACTTACACATTGCCGCTTTACCTTACTACTATTGTACTTTCTATTTAGTTTTACTATACTTTTAGTTGGATTTGTATACTAGCCCATTTACATTTCAACACTTACTTTTGTACTCGGTTTTACTTAGTGCTTACTTCACTTGCATACTCTATTGTGTTTGTTTACTTTTATAAAGGCAATTCCTTCCCTTTTACCTGGATTTATTCCTTTGGTGATATTCACCATTCCCTGGCCTATGGAAGGCGGGAATGGGGTAGTCATGGCACGAGCCCCGAGGATGGGTCGTGACACTAGTAATTTTTGATACATTATTATGATTGTTTACTTAATTTTCACATGTCCTATATATTATTTGGGTGTTGCAAAATCATTTTTGGAAATACTTTGACATTATTATGTTTTTAAAAACTGATTTCCTAAAGGAAACGTTCATGTTTCTATGTATTCCTTGTTGTGAAAATCATTATAAGTGTTCAAGTAGTTTTTTGAGTAGTGTGAAATGTGTTTTTACAGGTACTTGAGGTGTATGTGTGTTAAAAAAGGATTTTGATGGGAAATGGACCACTTTGAGCATGTTATTCTTGTTTTTCAATTTTGATTATAAATTGGGAAGTGTTTAATGAATGGGGAACTTGTTTTTGAATTGAAATTGGGTTGTGTAAATGGATTATTAAATTTTGTGGGTAATGTGAAATGTTTTTTAAAGGATTTGAGGTGCCTATGTGTTGGTTTTAGATTATATTAATGGAAATATCTATGTTGTGTGTGTGTCTTAGTGTAGTGTTTCTTGGAAAGGGTTTATGGGTTGTTTCAATATTCCAAACCATGTTTTCAAAGGCGTACAATGTGAGGATAGGTTTGGAAGTATGTTCTTAAGGGAATGTTACATACTTTGGCATGTTGAACATATTGTTCAATTCTTAATGTTAATTGTAAAATGTTTCAATATTTGGAGGGCTTGTTTTGAAAAATATTTTGGGTTGCTAATGAATTTATAAAAAATGGTCTTACTATGGAATTGGTTTAAAATGGCATAAAATCTTATTGTGTTAATTAGAAGTATTCTCTAAATTACTTAATTGATTTTTAAAATTATGTATGTGTTAAAACACATGATCTGATACAGTTATAATATGAATTTTATTTTAAAGTAGCATATTCATATGTACTTGGTTGTGGATTTGATGTAGAACCATGTTGTACCATTTTTTACTGCCTTATAAAATGTTCAAATGTTAATATAAATTTTTTTATGTGATGAAAATCATGGAATATGGTGGTTTTGGGGTAAATGTTTTCTAAAAAGGGGATTTGAAGTGAGTATATGAGTGTAATGATTTTTGGTGCCTTCAAAAATCATTCTAGAATCTTTTTTAAAAAATTAACTATTAAATTTCATAAGAGTTATGATAAATTCATGTAAAATTATATGGTGTTCATATGTTTTTAAAATTGGGTTTGGGTGTGCATGTTTTGGTGCAATATGTGGACCTTTTTTATCATGATTTGTGTGTGTAAATATTTCATTTTAATGATATGTGAATTTGAAAAATGATACTTCACAAAAAGGGAATCCTAGGTGACAAGGTGGATGGACCAAGACTAGATAACGTGTGATTTAGATGTGTTTGTAACCCAGTTTCAGTTTGTAGGATTGATGATTACAAAAATAAATAAATATTATGATATTGATTGGAGACCACTAGTTTTACATGGTTTTCACCTACTAGTGAATTTTGGTAGTGAACGCAGGTTTTCATGGTTTCCACACTATTTTTACTAATATTTGAGGTTCTTAGAATCCCACATGACCTTGTTTGACCCATGGGATATACCCATGTTGCTTTACCTTATATGTTGTGGTTCCATTTATCATCATACAATGGAACTATTGTGTCGGGGGAGGGGGGTGGTGTGTGTGTGTGTGTACACTTTTAGATTTCCATTTTTATGTTAGTCAAATTGTTGTATTGGTTTTCATTGAAAGTAGTTTCTTTTAATTAAAATGTTTACTCACAAATTCCTTCCTAGAAATGTTTTACAAGAATTAATTATAAATGAGCATGTTTGACTATTATAATATTTTTCTCATGGAAATATTTATTCGGGTGGAATCCTAATGGGATTTGGCTTACACCCCGAATACAACTTTGGGTGTATTCAGACCCTTTGGTCCATTGTTTCAGGTTATTGAAAGATGTTAGGGTTCAATGTTTGAGTGTCTAATTGAATTTGGCGTGGATATTGGTGGTGGTAGTTTTAGGATGTGGTTCCTCTCATTCCCAAGAGGCTGGGTATTTATTTTTGTCTCCCTTATATCATAGTACTTTTTTTTATACTATTTTATATCATTAAATATGATGGTTTTTAAGGGTGTGTTTGATTGAATTTTTCAGATTTGAATTTTTAGTTTTTTTTGTAATTTTAAAATATTGAATTGGGTAAATCTTTTTCTCTTATTTTATATGATACCTGGGATGTTTTTCTAGTGTTTGGGAATATGTATTTTCCTTTGGGACTTTTCAAGGACCGGGTTGAGCATAGTGTCAGATGGAAACCCGGATTGTATCGAGACATTTTTCATTCCAGCTCTAATAGCATCCGGTTTCCCATGAGTTCAATTGTTTCATTTTACATTACATTCAACATTAAAGTGGTTCCTTTGGGTTCCATAAAGTTAATAGAACCAAAAGAATAGAGGAAGAAACATTTACCATATCTATGAACCATATAATCATGCAAAGTAACTTATAGGATGTGTTTGTTATGAAACCTTCTTTAATCTATGAAATCATAGATTTATCCAATGTTATTCTTTGAAAACTTCTATTTAAACCCTTCATAATGGTTTGTGAAGTGTTTGTGAAATTCCAAATCATATACCCCATGAGTTTATAACCGGGTGTGCAGCAAGTCCCATTTTTGTGTACCAGATTACCTAGTGTCAGACCAGAAATATCATGTCAATGTTTTTACTGATTGGTACATATGTTCTAGATCCACATCCACATATAGTGTCAATACAAGGATGTATTTCATGGATACCACTCACACTATCCTTCAACAAAATTTGAGGACATATTACTATAATTGTTTTACTCTTAAACTTATCATTATACATATCCCTAGGTTTCTCATTAATATTTTCTCATCATAGCTTCCAAAGGTTAACTAATAATTTTCTCTGAAACTAAATATAGTGACCCTTTTGTTTCATACATTAAAATTACATTAAATTTTTATAACACTTAAAACATTATACAAATATGATCCCAAAGACTGTATTAATCTAGTGAGTTTTGGGAAATGGAAACATAAAACCTAATACGTAAGTTAGCTACATTACCTACTACTATGTTCTTCTAGACTAGTACCCTTCTACGACACATCAAACAAAATACATATCATTAAAACCATAAGAAAGAAACATAAAAATGGGTGATATAAATTCTCAGTAAGGGTAAAAAAGGGATACATGTAATCATAATAATGATCGTAAGGGTAAGAGAACATGATCATGAAAATAAAATGTCACACCCTTTATATTGAAGATCATATACATGATTCATGGAATATGTATTAGTAGTTTATAACACATGAGTCTTAAGTAAATAAATAACCTAATACATTAATCAATAGCATATGAATAAAACATTGAATTTTGGAAGACACATATACATATAATATTATTTCCATAGTACCCAAGCCATCGTTACCTTGACCATCATGGTAGTATAGGTTCACTCCCCATATCATCTTGGTAGTCATGGTTCACTTCCCTAGCCATATTAGTTTCATGAGTTCACTCCTAACACCATCATGGTAGTTAAGGTTCACTAAAATAACCATCATAGTAGTGAGGGCTCATTCGCAAGACCATATTAGTCAATATCATGAGATATAAATATTTACCCAATTCATTGAAAGGAGATTTAGGTCCCACCCATTTTATAGTGAAATCGTACATAAATATGCCACAAAATCATAAACAATGATATATTAATCCATAAAATGAAATGGCTATTATAAAAATTTTATCATATCACAATATATTGAAAAAATATAGGTTTCATAATCATTTCATCAAAAGAAAAACATGTCAAAGAGAAATGCGTTTCAAAGACATATAAACCGTGAAAGAGAAACAAATTTTATAAACATCATGACATCATAACATAATAGATTTTCAAAAATAATATGATTGGGAACATTGAATAATTTCTCCAGAAAGGCATGAGTAACACCAATGGATGTTATCTTAGATAGTAATTTATATTGAAATATCTTTAAAAAATTATAGAATAAAATATCCTTTCTACATTGAAAATGATTTTCAAAACATATAACATTTTGAAAGATTTTTTCTTTTAAAATAGTTTTGAAATAATATAATGGAATAATTTATAACTATAAAACGTTTATAAAATCCTTTTCACTAATAATGGTCTTAAAACATCATTCCAAAACATTTTTAAAAACATGTTTTTAGATGACAATAGATTTTCGATTAAAGAGCGAGACAAAAATATTTTATATAAAACAATATAATAATAACCAAATAGTTAAAAAATTACACTAATACATAATTATATCTTTAATATATAGGTGATAAAAAATTCATGAGTTTTCCTGAGATAGGGGTCCTAATATTTCATCAAAGATTCATAATCATTAAAAATATCCAAAAGTGATGAGATTGTTTCAATAAACCCTTTCCACTAGGTTACATGGGATTATTATCTTCATGTATGAAAATGAAATTATATGAAGATTAAAATATAATGAAAATAATTAAATTCATGATATAACATGTAAAATTAATGTATATACACCTCAGAAAATATTTTAGCTGCATAACAAAACATCAGTCTCAAAGTAGGAAAATTAAGGCATAACATTTTTAATGATTTGGTATGTTTTGAAAGTAAAATACCATGAAAGAAAGATTTTAAAATGGATATTAAAATTAAAATTAAATGAAATATGTTATTTATTTAATGAAATCAAGGAAGTACATATACCACAAAAATGGAAGGAGTGGAGAACATAGCATGTATCTCACAAAAATAGAAACCGGGATGAAATCCCCTTACATTGTGTCTTGACTCTCTCAATACTAATTCAAACCACCTTTATAATATATATAAAAATATTTTAAATATTTTCACGAAACATATATATATATATATATATATGTGTGTGTGTGTGTTTTTATTATGATATTTTTTTACCCACTTTTTAACTATACTATTTTCAGGTTTCACTTAGGTTAATATTCTCTTTATTCTTATCATATGTGTCAATTTGTTATGTATTTAGTTTTTATACATAATATCATCATTTAAAGAAATTAAAACATTATATAAATATCGTTTTTATATATTATATTCGTATTATTAAAATATATAAATTCTACAAGTATGAAATGGAATACACCATTCATGGAGACAGAAGGTTGTACGTACACATCAACACAATTTCTGTTTAACTGTCTTGTTGAAATAATGAAAGTAAAAGAAATATAGGCATGTATATATATATATATATAATTATTAATTTAGAATTATGAAATCATATATGTGTTATATATTCACTGAAACCATCCTCAATACAATCCATGTAGTGTATGGGTGAATCATATTTCATGGGGGGAAGGTAGTCCACCCTTCCCCAAATGGAATTATTATACTAACAACATATAGAGAGTAAAATAGATATGTTTTATAAAAATAATTTTTAAGATTATTGGAAAAATAAATATAATATATAACCTATATAAATAGGTATTCCATCATAATGTCCACCATGATATATGATATGGAAAATTGAACAATCATCGGCCAGTGAGGCGGTAGTTCTCCATAAACATAAAAAGTATGGTCGTTATCCATTAGATGGATCTATGTGTAAGTCTAAGTTGAAACCCTAGAATAAAAAATACATGTATATTTAGGAAAAAGGTATTTTTATTTAATCATTTGAAATAATAAAATGGAGTTGGTGGTGAAAAGTAATAAAAGAAAGCACTTGAATGAAAACATTCTCTCTTAGTCGGGTAACTCCTTTTGGTTTCATCCAAAATGATTCTTTGGATTGTATTCTACCAAATGGAAAAATTTTATGATATTTTATGGTTTCTTGGAATATTATTTTGAATATCTTGACTGAAAATAAGCGTATTGATGGGTGTGAAGATGTGGGATAGGTGGTGGCATTCTATAAGGTAGGAAATAGGCACACATGGAATTCTTGAAAACAAGATAGGTTTACAAATTTTCTATCATATAAAAAGTGATTAAAACCCAAAAAATAAATAATGGAATGTTTATGGCCTAATAATTTCAATAAAATATGTTTTGGACAAGTGGATAGGTCATTTGGGCTTATAATATTAAGGTTCATTACTTAATGAAGCTTTATTTAACCATAATCACTACGATTAATTTAAATCACCCCTACTAATATTTTTGGTAAAAAAATAATATTATTTTATAAGAGAATAAATATTATAATTTTTAAAATGTTTTATGTAATTTTTTTCAAATTCAATTCATTGAAGCTGGAAAATTATGATTAATTATAATAACATATATAGGACAATATAATAAGTTTTGAAAGAAGAAAAATGTTCAAAAGTCCATTATGTTTTTAAATTAAATTTCTAAGATAAATTTTTTTAATGACCTAAATTGTATTAATAGATGTATAATTGATTTAATGTGAACTGAAAACAAATCTAAATTATAATTTAAAATAACTTATTATTTTAATGAAAAGGCAATTATTAACTATAATGAAGTATTTTTCACTATTAATCAAAAAGGATGTTTCTATGAAAAATCCCAAAAATTCACACTAAGATAATTTTTTCATTCTAAATTCAAATATGAAGTTTACTTTCTAAAATTAAATTTCAAAATATGTATAAAATTAAATTTTTAATTTTTAATAAATCTTCATTAAAACAATTCATTCAAGAAAAATGTATTTCGAAACATAAAAGGACTTTACCAAAAAAATCATATCCTTATTTATCAATAAGTTTTATTAGTATAAAAAAATTATAACCAATATTTTTAAAGTATTTGTTACCATTTATATTACAATGTTTAGTGGATATGTTATAATTAGCGTGTTTAAATATTTATTTAAATAAAAAAATTTCTTGTAGAAACATCATTTTTGTGTGTAATGCACACAAAGTTAGTGTTGTGTGTAACATACACTAAGTCGAGGTTCCATGTAATATACGATGACTTTGTGTAATTTTAGGGTCCTGAGACATTCTCAAAAGTAATAAAATACTCCTATAATCACACTGCTGAAGGAAAGAAGTAATACTAGAAGTCTAACTAGGTGAATGGACTCTAATTGAGTTACAAATTTCAAAAGGGAATTGAATGAATTCAATTTTTCAAAGGATTTTAGGTGGCCCACGTACCAGCACCAGGAAGGGTTCACTGACGGCATGGATTATGAACCACCTATAAAAGGAATGATCCATGGGGTGCTGGTTTCCAGAGCAATGGCCAACGAACCCAGTGGACCGTAAACTATATCACTGAGGAAACCTGTACACAAAATCCATCCGCATACCGCCTCAAGAACTCAATAATCCGCGGATGAAGAGAACTTGTAGTTTTCTATAAACCATGATCACGAACCACAACCTCCACAAACCCTGGTTGACTGATTCTTCTATGGGTCATGATATATCATTATGGGCATCTGCAAATAGTGCTGCATTCTTATAGATACGAATTCCCTAATGCTCTATAATAGGAGCATAGATGTAATTAAGAAAGTACGAATGATAAAAGCTTGAAGGGGACCTATAGGTTGGAAGAAAGAACATTGGGAGGATTACAGCTTCAGTCTTGAATCATCATTGAAGTCCAAATTGCAAACCACAATCTATGAAGGTACATCCTGTTGTGAACCATAAAACAGGGGACCTTAATAATAATAAGAGAACCGTGAACCTAATTGGTAAAACCCAAAACCAAAAAATTCTCATAGATGAAATCACCGTGAATGACAACCCCTTGCCCCTCCTTCAAAATGGTGTTATATATTGTGTATCGATATGCATATTTAAGTCAGTTTCACATATTGAACCAGTATGTGGGTGGAACTGAAAGCGGCATTAAAAACCACATTTAGGACCGCGTACCACTATGGTGCATAATGGTCCATACCCATGCCCGCGTAGTGCATCTGTCCACAGAAAAACCCTCTTCCCGCATACCACTATGATAAGCAGAGCTTCCCCCATCCCAGATCTAAAACTATTATGTGGAACAATGTTTTTTTGGGTATTATTTATCTGGTTCCAATATCACGCCTTTGTTACTATCTAGTCCTCCATAATCCCTATGCAAACTAGTCCCCTGACATTAGTTGAAAACCTCATCCAAAGACACTAAACTCATATGATCATGCCATCGGGTGTGTCGACATGCCCCTTTGAGTCTACATACCCATGGTAAGAAGATTCACAAAGGATCTCTTCACAAAAATTTGTTCTCTATGGATGTTTGTGGGTATACATTCCAATGGTATCCTAGAATCCAACCATGGGATTCCATCATGAACCTCCTCATTAAAATGATTAAGGGTGATCAACTGCATTTCCATTTAACGAGGAATGGGGATTAGTGAAATGGGTTTTGTTTTCTTCCCCTTTTGACAAGGATTACACTCCTCCCCTTCACAGAACATGTTCTGGGTCACTCCCACTGAGATAATTCCCCAATCTTCCAAGGCCAAGTCACATGAAATTTAATTTCATTTAATATTGAAAGGATCATCGCTCTACACCCTCACCCACCATTGCCCCAGCCTCATCTATCATAGGATCTCCCTCTCCCACTAGTATAAGAGGATGCACATGGTTTGTCGGATCTCTTTCATCCTCTTTTTTCTCACACATAAAATGACTCATGTGGTCTTAGAGATTTGTGATTATTACAACATCTACACCATTATGAACTATGATAACTCTGATTCTTGATCAATCTTATATACATAGGACTTATATTTGAAGGACGGAGCTCAAAAGTGTGCCATCACAAAAGTGTTCACCAATGAATGTTTCCACTAAATGGGCATCTTCCACGCATAAGCCCCATTCATTATGAACTATGATAACTCTTATTCTTGATCAAAACTGAATACATAGGAAGCCTATTTGAAGACCCGATCTCAAAAGGGTGCCCATCCAAATGGGTTCACCCAATCATGTCTTTATAAATGGGAAGCTTCCACTACTAATTCCCATACAATATATGGGGTATAATAAACAATTATTTTAAGCATAACGTGAGAATAAGATTATGAAAATGTGATCTTAAAATTTGAGAATAATAATTTGTATTTCATAGAACATTGTCATACATCATTCGGTAAATCTTTGTAGTTCATAATACATAAATAAATAAAGAATTAAAGAAAATGTGACATTGGGAAATTACATTGGAATAAGATCATGTCATAAAATAGTGCATAAACTGTGGCATTATTATAATCATTGAAATGGAATTTCAAGCAAACCCAGCAAAAAATTCATCCCATGTTAGGCTAGAGATAAACACTGATGTACTATCCCCACACATGCGATAACTCACGTGTTCCCTAAATTAGGATTTGAATAACATCATGTGTACACTTTTTTTGGATTTACATAAGATTATGTTTACCCTTTGAGAACACAAAACATTAATTTTTACCCAATTAATTGGAGGGATATAATGATCTAACCCACCACATAATAGTAATTCTTTTATATAAATGACACAATATAATGAAAACAATTTCATTATATAAATGGTTGCATCATGTAGAAGAATATGAGTTTCAGTAATATTTCATAATAATAAATGTGAACAAAAGAAAAAATATTGTAAAATTGTATCATATTCTATGAAAATCATGAAAAAACAAGCGATTTTATTGTAAATTAAAATACATCTAAAATACATGATGAACATTTCATCCAAAAAATACCATTTTAATTCAGAATTCAATTTTATTTAAACTAAAAATTTACACAATATTGTGGAAATAATTTTATTTAGAAAGTTACATTGTTACATATAAAAGGAACTTCAAATCAAATATAATTCATGAGGGTATGCAAATTCATTCAAGTAATTAATGAAAAATCAAGGATTCCATTCACAGTTTTGATAAAAATTCAAAAGTACCCCATTTAGAAAATGATAACATGATTCATCGTAAAAATTATTGTTAAATTAAAATTTTCATAAAAGATAATTTATAAAACTATTCTGTAATGGGAAAATTATTTATTATTAAATTATAAATATCATATAAGTATTTTTGAAAATACTATCAACAAAAGAGAGAGTTAAAATTAGTTTTCCATTAAAAACATACATTCAATCTCTTTAGTAATTAAAGAGAGGAAATGGAATGAAAAAATATAAAATATATAAATAATAGTATGATAAAAATATATATAATATATTTTATTGAGATAGATCATTTAATTTCATAATAAAAAAGTTAAGCATATATAATACCTACAAAATGAGAGGTTATGAAAAAAAAACCTAGGTTCAAGTATGGAATTATTTAGAAGTTCTCTAAAATTATGTATAATAAATTTAAATTTATTATAATTATATTATAAACCATACTAATACATTTAATATCATATATGATCCAATTACAACATTTCATCACCTATTTATTAATAATTCATTACTAAGATCATTTTTTCATGTGTTAGCTGCTTCATTTTTCTTGAATGTTTTTGTTTTTTAGTTATAGTCCTTATACATTTATGATGGTTCAATCGTATCCAAAATAATAATGATTTCAAAAGAATAAAAATTATAAATTTTATAAAATTTTATACATATTCATATAAAATGGTAATGAAAAAAGAACTACCTAACTTCTTGGAGATGATAGTTCATAAAAAAGAAGGACTATTGTTTTCCAATTTTTAATGAATGGAATGAAAGATAGGTTAGTAATAATTATAATTTAATAAATTATTTATTATATCATAAATATCAAACGTCGAAAATAAATCTATAATAAAAAAAAATAGTTAATTACGGTGATATAAAATGAATATTATATCTACCTTGACCTAGTAGGCCACAAGTAGACATAAGTGATATATTCATTTCCCATTTGATAGAGATGAGATGGGAAATGGTTCTGACATAAATAAAATAAAATATAAATATGTATATGATAATATTTTAATCATGTTTTTATGGATACAATAGGTTTTGAAAATTATAATGATGAAATTAAATTGAACGTGCTTTGTAAATAATTGTAATTATTCTTTGAGATTGCATCTTAGGTTGAAATCATATACCTTGAATTAATTGTAATATATAAAGAAACGTTTCTCTTTGATATAGGGAGGGATTATATGATGGATTTTGGTTATGATTTTTATATGAGATAAGGCGTAATTATGTTTAATATTTGATGTCAATTGGTTCCCTTTTATTAGTGTGGAGAGAGAAACCCATGGAATTACATAAAACATTTCAATAATATAATATCGGTTGAAGGGAAAGTGGAAGACAATGGACAATAAATCATGTTTAATATAATATAAATTTTAAATATTTTAATATGATATATATATTTTTTTCATTCTTACCAATATCATAGATTTTAACACTGTGGTGAACCATTTTGAACATTAACAGAGGGATTTTTTAACTATTTTTACTATTAATTAAAATATATGTGTTTAGACTATTAAATAAAATAACTAATTCCAATTTAAAATACCTAACCCATTATCAAAGATTTAATTTTTTTATGTAGAATATTTTAGTTCTAAATTCCAACACAAAACCCAATAAACCATGTTTTTAAATAAATGCAATATTATTCATAAAACTAATTTATTTAAATTTATGGCCTTGTGAAATCAATAAAATGAATGATGAAATATTTTATAAAATATATAATCAATAAATTTAATTAAAATACAAAAATAAATATGTATTATTTTAATTTATTAGGATAAAAAATATACATTGTTAAAAAAAATATAGCGTGCTCTATTCCACAAAATAGATGATATTATCATCACCTAGGAAAAAATGTCGAGTTTGAGTAGATACATGAATCTGGACATGAAGAAGATGATTTTTGGACTTCCTTATTTTTCAATACTACTCTAAAATTAGGGATATTGATTAATTATAAATTATTCCAAATCTATAAGCATAATTGAGAAAACCCCCGATCAAGGGGTAGGTCATGAATTCATAAAATACAATGATAAAAAATAATCGAAACATTTTATATAATATTTTTTGTATTCAAAGAAATGTTTTCTGTGTAGACAGTATCATAAAGTATGTTTTTATTTACTTAACTCAATTTTTCTGTTCATACATAGCAAATGGTATTACAGATCAAAAGTTATGGATTTCTATAATCATAATTTTTTTATTAAGGATTGTGTGTCACAACAGAAGCCATTTTTATATACCATAAAAACAAGGGGCTCATGTAACCCCTTCATGCAAGGACCTCATGCACGTCCATCTGCACAAGTCCACCTGACGATCTATAAACATACCCCTCTACCAATAATTTGTGGGGGATATACGATCGTTGATATGACTATGCAAGGTGAGTTCTATGGTAGCACACATAATCCCCTTCAATATTTATTCAATACATGGGTGAGATATTATGTATTACCCTTTATTTGGATGAAGCCCTGAACATGGTGAGACACCTCCTTGGAAACCCATACCTTGAAAATCCATAGGGGATAACCCTTTTGTCAATACCATAGGGCCCTTCATCACCACTCAATATTAATGCTAGACTATAGTCCTAAGACTCTACCTAGTACCTTCACTACCATCACTGGCTCCAACAAAAAATTAATAGGCACACCATGAATTTTTCAGGGCCGGTCGAGGATGTTTCATATAGAGAGACATACAACCAAACCATTCATTCCAAATGACCATGTGTCAATAAAGTCATCATGGTTTCATAATCATGGGAATCCTCATAGGTGTTATCCCCAACCAAAACACAAAATCACCAATATTTTAGACCCTTCTCATGGTTTCAAAATGGATGAAAAAATCAATATAAAGATGTATGTCCTCAATAACCATGTACATCACCCACTACTTCAAAATAACTTATGTAGTTCACTAAAAAAATAGAGAATAGACATTTAATTATGATAGAGGGATAAAAAAACCTATTGGTTGTGAAACACAAAACACCAATGCAAGAAGATATTCCCTCTCTAGTCATGAGAGACTAGTGAGAATGTCCCCTCCTAGATCTGGGACCTCAATGAGGCAACTAAGTGGACACCTTAGAAGACCATTGGATCCTAAGGAATGACTTAGAACAAATTTTTTTCTATTTTGTTTGAAATTTGAATTACACATCAAGAATGAGCAGGCCTTACTCTCTGGAATGATATTCTAATCTATGTAGGTATTACCTTACATTAGAACCTATCGGCTCGCCCAGCCTTCACCATCATGACCCTCCATTGAGTCTTTATTCATTCCAACAATGGAAGGGAACCTCATTTTTGGGACTCCCATATAAGGGAGACCAAGTAAATGTTTCAACCAAAACCTTCATATTTTTATTGAATAGTGAATGACAGAACAATGTTTATCCAATTTTTTTGTTAATATTTTCAATCATAGGTGTCCCTCAGATGTCCTACCTGAAGGGATGGAACATCATGGAGCATGCTGTTATGAATCCCTTCAACCCTGAGGACCCAAACCTTGGGGTATGTTACAAGGAATTATTTGTCTGAAACATAAAGTTAGAGTTCATTGTCTTTCCCGATTCCTCTCAAGTACCAAATACATCCACTTCCAGATGGTATGGGAGTTTAATACACTCAATTTCCTCCCTCATGGGGACTATTTTGGTAATCCTCCATTGATCTCTAGGACCTGGAGAAACAGATACCTCATGGAGTAATCCCCTAACCTTCCATTAGGGCTATAGCTACATAGGTAGTCATATGTGACTATATATGTTTCCAATATAGGTGAGAAGCAGGGCACATAAATATCATTCTTCTTCACCCACAACCCCAGCCTCTTGCACAAATGGAAGAAGGGCTATGAAATTTTCTAAATATTCCTCATACTCTTATTTTTTTCCAAGTTTTATCTTTACTCTTGTGGTATTAGAGGTTATATGTGATCATGACATCACCATGGTATGATTCATGTCTGGGAAGAGAATATTTTTTCATATCTTCAGCTCTCCCCCCTTCCAAAGGACTCCATAGGTGTGGGTCCTAAAATCAATGTAGCCTACCAAAATGGAATACTCCTATATAGTTTAATACATTAAATAATTACATGACCAATAATTTGGTCACATTATCATTGATGCATGGGGAAGGTCCTCCCATTTAGTATAACCCCCAACACAGTCATCTCAAACAGACACATCCCAGGTGAGGAAAACCATCAACGCACCCCTACAGTCCTGGGTCCTCAATGCCTACCAAACCGGGAGTGCCTTTATTAAAAAAAATGATATATATTGGAGCCTCCTTGAGGTCAAAAACCAGAACCCTAAATCAATCCTAATTATCTATTGTACACAATCTCAATAGAGTCATTTATAATAAGAAAGTACAAATTCCTTTGAGGTTCTATGGTACACCTCAGTGTAAGTCCGACATGATACATTGAATATGAAACTGTCACCTGGATACCCCCAAATGCATGAAATCACAAAGAATGGATTATTCCTTATGACATGTTCTTAAATGGTGTGATGTTTACAATTATGTGGAACTGATCTACATTGGTTCTAATTTCATTCATAAGTATATGTACGAAGACCATATTATGTTTCCTATCCCAACATCAAAACATATAATGTTTCCTAGGATGATAATAAATTATAGAGAACATAACTATGTTTCTTGAAACCTAAATAAGGATAATAATTGATATAATATTTTCAATTTGTTTATAAAAGGGTACCATTGATGGATTACCTCAAGTACATACATATTTCTCAAAAAATGAATAACAACAGAAAAATAAGAATTATTCTAAATTCCACGAAATATAATAATTAATTTTTAACCCATGGGCGATGCATATCATATTGTGGAATAAATAAAGGTCTCTTGAATATGTCAGAAATATTTAAGATGGTCCCAAAAAGGCAATAATTCCCAACAAAAGGGTGTTATGAGACCGACCTCCTATCCTCTTAACCAATGTGAGTCCTTAAGACTCATTGTAGCCATTTTTTTGGTAACCTCATACCATTGGAGGCTTCTTTTAGTAAACATATCGAATAAGGTAACCATTGTGTTTTTCCAACAACATAAAAAATCCCAATTTGAGGATGTTCAAAAATATTGAACACACTTTTATTGATTGTGAAACCTTTTAAACCCATAAATAATACATTCAAAAAAACAAGAAAAATGATTTTTTTTTAAAAAAATCATTAACATGATGTGGATCCATAACCATGATGCCAGTGTTACCCACATGTAAGGCCACATTGAATCACAAAATGAAAGAAGAAGAAAAAAAGACAATCAATTTTTCAGGTGTAACATTATCAAGATTCTTATTTTAGGGGGTTTTCTTGTTTTTATTTATCATATATACCCAATAAATATCATGAAATATATACCTTATATTGAAATGGTTTTATAAAAGTTATCACAATCATATGAAATAGTGACCCCACAAGCTATGTCATCATCTAAAAAGGGGACACTATCACCCACTCAACATGTCCAATTCTTGGATCCAAATACATCAGTTTTTGGGTACCACAAAAATGGTATCCTAAAAAATCTAGAGGAAACATGATAGGCCCCCATCATATAAATCCTCACTATCCATTCACATAATAATTCCTGGTGGCCTAGTAATATATAGAAACAATATATATATCAAACCATTTAGGGAGACTATATATAGAACATAACAATTATACCCTCCATTATATTTAGTTGGTAGATCAAGAGGCTAGTAATGGCCTCATCCTGATACCACAGAAATCCATTTAATGGGATCTTTTAAGAATACACTACCTCCAATAGTGTATGATGATAAAATCCTGTTTTGATTGGGGTATTGTACTCAAGTGTCCAATCCATGAAACTCAAAACTGGCCATATACAATGCCCCAATGAGAGAATCAATTAGAAAATAGGAATCAATTTTGATCTGTTATTCCCTCTCAAGAAGACATCCTGTCATATTTGGTTGCAAATATTAGTCAAAAAAACACCTACTAGCACTAATCAAGGATTCCATCAGCATTTCCTGGTAGTATCTAAAGAATCAAGGAATGAAAAAATGGTGGAATACTATGACAAATAAAAAATTTACCACTCATAGAAATACCACTAGTCATATTTAGGGACACATAGTGAGAAGGTGCACAGACCTACCTATATAAATAAATCATATTAGAACCCTCATTTGGTAGAATCTAGAGAATCCAATCAATGAATCCTAGAAAAAATGGGGCTTACTCAAATATCATTCCCCATAGTTGAGTAATATCAATATATACTACCTGGAAATGGATCACAGGATAAGGAACACACACCTTCTCCTACTACATATTTAGAATATATCCTTGTTCTAACATCTAAATTTACAAAACAAATTATGACAATGGTAAAAGTGGAGAATAAAATTCACGCCCACATCCAACAAATCTTCAAGAATTCAATAATGTATGAAATAGTGG
Organism: Viscum album; assembly: GCA_963277665.1. Classification (NCBI taxonomy): domain Eukaryota; kingdom Viridiplantae; phylum Streptophyta; class Magnoliopsida; order Santalales; family Viscaceae; genus Viscum; species Viscum album. The sequence goes on from OY728145.1 coordinate 1,706,674,212, forward strand.
AAGAGGAATGGAATCACATCTTAATCCCTATAGTTATATTAAATCATTAACATGGAATACTAGATATGAAACCTACCTATTCTATCATCCAAAACAATCATGGAATAAATTTCCATAGGATATATGAACAAACTGATTTGGTCCATACCCCCATTCAAATTGGAGATAATTGGACTATTACAATGGCCACTCCAAAGAAGGCACAAATGGAATCCATATCAATATGTATCAAGATAAACACATGATGAAAACCAAATAAGATTCATTATATTTAAACAACTTTCCCAATAATGTTTCCCTAGTATCCCATAAGAAGTCTCCAAATAGAATCCTCAAAATAGATGAATGGAAAATTAAGATCATAAATATAATACCACTCTTCTTTATGATGGAGTTCTTGAAGAACACATAAATTTATCTAAGTAAGCTCATGATCCTACTATATTGTTACCAAATTCTATGAATAATATCAATAGATTTGGGGGACCTCCCCGAACATCTCACCATGAATGCATGTTTCATATCCATAATTTAAGCAATATCATTAACCCATCACTTGAAGAGATCCATGTCCATGTGGCCATAATATCATATTGAAGGAAGGTTCACCCCATGATATCATACTCCCTAAAGTTCTTCTATTGGTTATAAGTTGTAAGAAATCTCTTCATATTCATATGATAAGTTGAAATGGTTGTTCTCTCCATAACAACATTTCACTTCATCATGTAGTTCCCCCCTTAGTGATTTACTGGTGAGAAAAAAATCCTACAATTAGTTACATGGTGAAATGATTCCATTAATTCTTGATAAAATATCATTAAAAAGAGAAATTATTTCCTAACCATATTAATACCCAAGGAGATGGGCATTCTATAAACCACCCTTCGATCTCCTACCACCTAAGATATCATAGGAAATAACTTCCTATATGGCCATTTTTTGTATAGAAGAATGTATGAATCCACATCATCCAGAACAATTTGGGAATTTGCAAGTAAAATTTGAAGAATACATATAGTTCATTAGTAGAAATATTTCTAAATACAAATACCCATCATGTTTTGGAATTTAGAAATTCCCCAATATTGAATTCCAGTTGAATTTTCAAATGATCATTTGCATGAAATTTACATATAGTTATGGGACACTCTTCATCACTTCAGAGTAATGTTATTAGATTACAAAAAAAATTATAACAAATGTAGATAATAGATGGGATACAATGGAAAATTTATTTTCCATCTCTAATAGAAACACGACATATAAAATTGAGGATATAACAAGTATCCCTTCTACATTCATGTCATAGAGAATTAAAATATTTGTGTTAGTTTATCACAGATACCCCGTATAATGTTCATATAAAAGGATAGTGTGAACACATTGTGATACATTTCACTTAACTCCCCAGTCAATAAATGCTCCCATAAGAATCCTCATGAAATTTCATATCATCTGGTTATCATTGAGAAATATAATTGGTCTGTGATAGATGGAATGATCATCCCAAATTGGTCCGAACTAACACTCCTAAACGTTGTTCTAGAATAGAGTGAGGTATTGAACGACTGTGGTATAAAACATATAAAAATATCAAGAAATCCACACTTAGACGGTATTTCATCTATTAGAATGATCATATATCTCAAATGGAATAAATTTATCTAGTATAACATCTCATTGGTTAAGGTCATACCAAGCATCAACCCATTTCTAGACATGGCTATGTTAAATCATGAACAAAGCTACAATAGCAATAACCATGGAAATCTTAGAGAAACACCAGCCTATAAGGATGGCAATTTTTTTAAAATACTTTCTAGGTTAGAAATCCATGATCGAAGGGTTGTTGATGTAGAACATGAACACACATAGCTTTCATGAATGTGGAACCTCTACCTCAACTGTCTCCTCAACAAAAGAATTTGATCTTTTCTAGAATTGGGGGAAATGTAAAGAATGAATCCTTCGGGATCATCCCATCTTGTGATCCATCATTCTAATTTGGATGAAACAAGTTTTTTTCTCTAGTGATTACCTTAGAACTATTCTCCATGAAAAGATTCTAAGAGGACCATTAGTGGAGAGGATGAGGCCTCTTGGAGTGGAAAAAAATGGTAATTCACATAGAGACAAATGAAACACCTACAATTCATTACCCATTCATGAATATCATTATAACCTCCCATGAAGAACAAAACGAACATGAGGAAGATACAAAGTAGCATGAGGAGGATGTTTTAGATCATAATATAGTCCACCATGATACAATATAATGAGGTGCCTATAACAAGAATCAGAGGATTTTACTATATTTAGGGATTCCCTCAACCACTTCATAACTGCCTCTTCATATAGAATCTCACAAATAAAAGGGAAAAGGTAATGTTTGAACTCAAAAAACTCACGATGATTAAGAAACCATCATATTCAAGGAAAAATTAACATGGTAGGTGTATAAAATTAAAGAGTTGAGAAGACTATTCCCAGAGTTACTCTGATGCAACATTCCTACAAGATATATTCTATAAAATGAGCCTCAATATTCACTCCCAACCAGATTCCCTCAGAAACGATGGTTCACCCCAACAATTGACGTGGAACCGGAAAATCTTCTCATTGTGTGGGACTAATGAATAGAATATGTAGACCCCATGGAAGTGAGATATTAGGATTTCCCTCCCTTGGGAATACAAAGGGCTTTGGTTCAGTTATATTCCAATAGACCAGACCCTTTGGGAGACAATCCAGGGGTATGAGTAGAGCCACAACCATTGTATTTATATACTACAACCCCAATTTAAGGTAATATTTAACCATATATCCTTCATGATATCCTATCTAATATTGTGTGTTTTGAATCTTGATTGAAATATATAGAATAATGGAAATCCCCAAACTATCCAAAATATAGGCCTTATTTTGAACTGGTGGACCTTACCCCACCACCACCATAATTTTTGAATAATAGTTTTCATATTTGTAATGGTTCAATGTATCCAGTGAAAAACAAGATGAATTTTTAATCTTGTTGTAACACATTAATGGGGACCCCATCCTAAAAATATGTTATGTAACTCAGATGATTTTCACAAATTATGTAAGGGATAGCCTTCATATAGTAAAAAAACCTTTCATCATAGTAAATCATAGGCAATAAAGACCTCCAATAATAGCTTCTATTTCAATTTATCTAAATTATATAGAAGAAAACTATCCTTGTCCACATAAACATCAAAATTCAGATGAAAGATATGGGCTTGGATTTCATTTCTCAATGTAATGGTTTGAACTTCTTTATGAACATTTTGTTTATACATGAATATTTTTTTTATATCTATGTAGAGAACCACCACAATGAGTTTCAGAAACAACTAATTCCTATAAAATATAAAATACGTTTTTATGATCTCAAGTAGTGTCTTAAAAAATAGAAGATTCCATCTAGAACACCATGATGATGTTCAAAGTGATTCCAATATTTAAAGGGAAAAAATTAGGGAAAATAGAGGATTTATCTATTATGATTACACCATCCCCTATCCCTACTCAAAATCCAAATCTAATTCCATTTTACATAACTCCTCCTCTTGAGCATCAACAAATATTCCCACATCAAAAGGATGAAAAAATGGATTGTAGGTGAAATAATTTAATGGATTTAAATAACATGGATTATTAATTTCTTAGACGATCTAGTCCAAATATACTTCCTCACAATATTGGAACAATTATTTATCATGTTTTCAAAGCCCAAGATACCTGAATAATATTATATTAAATATCTCTAAAACTATTTCCCAATATAATTAAAATGGGTAAAACATTCATGAATTTTTTTTGAAGACATTTTTCAAAAAATGGTAGTCTCTGGACATGAAATATTGTGGAAGGCACCAATATAGGTAGCATGTGTTTCTATCTCCAATATAGAGGGATAGGGTAAAAGATAGGAGGATAATAACCAAGGTACATTTAATTTTTGTGATTTTATTGTTATAATGACATTTAATTGGACTTATGTTATCCTATGATAAAATTTAAAACAACAATATATTACACCATTGACTTCCATTATGAAACAAAAAAATCCATCAGAATCATAGCCCTCCAAAATATAGTCATCATAGAAATGATATGGTCAACGGAGTGGGAATAAAACATAAGAAGATGAAAACATAAAAATGATTTTTTTATTTTACTCGAACTAAATTTATTCCTTAAGTCATAGATGTATGGGCCCACCCCACTAAAAGGTAAAATAAGCATCAACCTACTAGATGGTGTCTTTTCTAGATAACTTGTTGATCTTTGTTTCCATTAATGTAATCTACTCAATCAATCCCTTCCTGAATGATGATTATTTTTATGAACCCTAGTTCTCTATATCTATTTGGGGAATTATGTGAATAATAGATATGATTTAAGGATATTGGGGATAATGTTGTCATATCAGATGTCAATACTCAGCCCTTTTCTCGCTCAGACCATATACAAGGCAGAACCTACTGGACGATACCACTAATAGGCTTAGTAGGAAAGGGATCGCCCAATAATTATACTGTTCAATCTAACTCAATAATCATAGACGATTGACTAGAGGGGATACCATCTCCAAGTCAAACTGGGAATGTTGTCAGACCAAGTCGACCTAACCCACAAATGACATGAGCACCTTAAACATCTATTCTAAAGGATGAGATACTCATATCAGGTATATAAATTCATAAAGATCCAGTAAAAGAGAATGAAAATGGTGGTAATCATATACCATTATCCCTGAAACAAAATGTTGTAAATTAATTGACCCTAGTTCCATCCAATTTTTAAATAATGTTTTCTTTTATTCAATAAAATGTTCTCTAGGAATCTGTTGTATATTATTTTTAAGGACCTCAATAAGTTGGCACTTATGTTATCACATTTAAATTTTTATCATTAGATATTTATCCTATATAATTCCATATGATCATCTCATTAATGGATAATAGAAAGGATTCCATTATACAAGGAAACATCAGAACATTGTAGTTATTTGGAAGGATAAATGACATTTTCATTTGATGATCTTTCATTGGAAATGTCAGACGATTCATCCTCATTATGGAATGAACACAATGTGAATTGGGTTACATCAAATCCCACCTTTTCCAATTTTCTATGATGTTATAGGGTTATGATAATAGTGAGAATAATCCTCTTGTAAGGATCATCTGCAATTACCATCTTGTGAAAATCATATGAATCTCATAATTTCTTATTGTTTTGAATGATAGGTAATTCAATTTTCTACAAAGATGATGATTATTTCATCAACATGTATCCATTCCTTTTTCATACATTCAATTCCATAAATATTGAATTATTGGGCATATTAGTAACATTTTTTAGTGATAAAGATGGATTCCAATCACTCAAAACTTAATACCTAGTTTCATGCTTCAACCATAGGGGACGGAAACCGGTTTTGACTAGTACAATTTCTCATGTTATAGACCTAATGGTCTATAAATATCCTTTGAAAATCAAATCAAATAGATATGTTAATAATATGTGTTTACTAGCAACAAAATAAATTCAATGGTCCAAAATTAAGGCACATATTCAAAAACCACAATGATTTCAGTCATGAAAACAAAACATAGAAGCACAAAAAAGGTCACAAACTCTTCATGAAGTAGTATATACTTTGACAAGAATTACATTGTTCCATAAATAGAGCCTAAATAGATACATTACCAATTATATAAGTCATGATAAAATAAATATAAAATTTCATATCACTCACCCTACCCCTCTAGATCTTGAAAAGTCCCCACATTTTATTCAAGGTCCACGTTATCTTGTTTATATTCCGTATGTAAAAATGTATAATCCCTTCATAAATATAGAGATATTCTCCCATTACCTACTTCCAATAATAAAAAATTAGAGGATAATGATAAAGAGTAATAGAAAGAGTATGAGGAACCCATGGATTCTACTTCAGATTTGTTGAAGGTTTTTATACAACCATTAATGAACTCTAAGAAATACATTTGGGTGTTAACGAAGATCCAAGACCCACTTCGATTAGTGCATCCATGTCATATAAATAAAAAGAGTTATTCACCTCCTTTCAAAATAAATACTTGGACATGTTCTCCTAGAATTACACTAATATTTCAATCCATGATACTATTGATTCCACTCACCACATGGGATTTACAAAGAACAACCATGGTTTTAAATAGGTATCATGATGGATGATCCAAACATATACCTCCAAAACTGAGGTTGGTGTTGATAGTCTAATCAAAGACAATTTAATTGGGGAATTGTACTATCCAACATGGTTATCCAACCTAATCCTACTAAGGAATAATAATTTAAAAATCTGGGTATTCATCGACATCAGAGATCTCAACTGACCCTATACAAAAGATGATTTTCTTGTCTCAATCATAGAGCTAATGGTTTATACAATTGATGGTTATCAAGACTTATCCTTCAGGTCTGTTTATTTGGGGTATAAAAAAATAAAAATTTCCCCTGGTGATTATGAATGAACAAACCTAAAGGCCCCTTAGAGGGAATTTTTCAATTGGGTAATATGCTTTGGCCTGAACAATGTTAGTGATACATATCAATGAGCCATGCATCCTATATAGAGACCCGAAGCTTAATGTACAAGGAAATTACATTACTTTTGAAAAATACATAGTACATAACAAAAACACACACACAAGGACTGTAATAGTTTAGTGTCATTGGAAACTCGGAATATAATCTTCTAATCATGGTGAAAGATCTTCAATATCTCCCATAAAGATCATCTTTTTTTTTCTACCTAAAACCTTTCTTTATATCCTGGGCAAAAGAAAACATAAATGGGTGATCTCAAATGCTCAGTAAGGGTAAACAAAAGAAATATCAATCACATTATATTCATAAGAACATAACATTTTGGAAATCTTAACCTGCAAAAGAGAGCATAATTCCATAACATGGGATAAATCATAGTAGTGAAATGAAATCCCAATAATAATAACTTAAAACATGAAAAATTGTGTCATACACACATAATTAAAGAGAATCATTTCTTATTAGTCAAGACTCATTGCCAAGACTATCTTAGTGGACAAAGTTCCTTTCTGAACCGAGTTCACTCCTCGTTTCAGTCCTGTTTCACTGAACTGGTATAACTTACCGTTCCAGCCATGCCTATCTCATGAGATATAAAATCATTACCCAATGAATTGGAGGGAGATATAGGTCCCACCCATCTCATAATGATACCATTCTTATGTGTGCCACAAAATCATAAATCATACATCATTGCATAACCCATGTAATAAAAATGGGAATCTTAAACATCATGACATCATAAAACAATTCATATAAGATAAAGGAATTCATAAAAATATTTCCATCAAAACATAATCAAGTAAATGTAATAATAGGGATAGAAACAGAACCCTATATTATCTTAGATGGAAAATAATTTTGATAAAACACTTGAACTCCATTCTTGAGGAAAATATCCTTTCTACTTAAAAAACATTTTCCTTTCCTAACATGTCATACAATTTTAAACTAAAAGAAGTTGATTAAAAATAAACTTGAAAACTTGTAAAGGAAGCTTCTTGGAAATAATGTTTTAAAAATCCATTCATGCCGTATAAGTTAAAAAAACATTCTTCTTGTACTTTTGTCGGAAAAGTCAAAAAGTACCTCGTACGAAAAATGACAAAAGATTCCTTTCATATCATTTACTAAAAACTCATCGAAGGGTAAATTGGATTTAAAAAATTATAGGTGTATGTAAATAATATTACATATTGAGGAAACATGGATGTGGATGATAAAATACACCCCAGTAAATGCCAAAGTAAAAACAATCTCGGATAAAAATGAGATTGTGATATTTCCCTTACCTTAGGTCCGATTTGCTTCATAAGTCTACGAACCTCCTATATAATGGTTTAAATAATGTCATTGAATTATTAATGAATCATACTCATTGTTATGATATCATATATGGTTCACTTATGACTTTATATTACCCGTTCTTTTGTAAATTCCATGTTAAAGAGCGTTTTGGGTAAAATTGTTTCATTTGTTGTCCGTGTTTTGACTTGTAATTATTCATATGATTACTTAGATCATGATTACTTAATTCCAGAATATAAAACATGATTTATATATAATATATATTCAGAATATATATATAATAGATCAGTAAATGGAAATGAATACACCGTTCATGGAGACGGTAGACCGTACGTATGCATGAACGCTGTTTTCTTTTCCTTATTGATTTGAATGGAATTAAGTAGATGAAATACATATATACATAAATAAATTTGCTTTATAATGTCATATATTTCATTATTATTGCATATATATTCTTTATAATCATTCTTAAATAGTTGACATGGATAATGAATCTCATCACGTCGTGGAGACGGTAGTCTGTATGTACGCACGAGCGATGATATCGTTCTCATGATTATTGAATTGAATTGGAGTGGATGATACAATATATCAGAATCAATATCACTTTATAATAGTCATATATAGTCATTATTTACACCATTATACCCATCCAAGTAAGGTGGTGGTGGAAAAACTGATTACACCACGGCGTGGAGACGATATTCCGTACGTACGCACACGCGGTGATTTCATTTTCCGTAGGATGGATAGATGGTGAAATAGGGTTGTTTCATACATATAATAACATATCAGTATATTAGTGACACTGAGGTTATTACTTCATGATGAAACAACTAATGAAGTATAGGTGGAAGAAGAAATAAAGATGAAAGAATCAGTAACGGGCATTACCTCTTCTTTGAAGCGCCTCCTTGAGACCTACTTTTAGGGAACTTAAATTGGTCTTTGAGGAAGACCAGAATCTCTAGGATGTTTATAGGGAAGTGGAGAAGAGAATTTGGCAGGGGTTTTTCGAGCTTGAAGGCTCAAAGTTGTGTGAGGAAGAGAGGGAGGGGGTTCCCTTTTATAAGGGAGGAGAGGGGCACCTTTGGAATAACTAAAAATATTATTTTATTATAAATCCAAATTCGGTTATAAATAGCTCCAAATTTATTTATTTCGAATCTAAGGTGGGTATGGGTAAAAATACTCTCATCCAATAAAATTTAGACAAGTTTAGGTTCCTATTTTAATCTTATCATTTAGATTTAACATTAAATTAAATAATTTTACTTTTACCGTGTCTTCTTGTGTTCTTATACTATAAGGTTAATAAACTTACTATAAGTAGAAAAACGAACCCCAAGTTGTTTATTGTTAATATATATAACCCTATCTATGCCATTTGGCCGAACCTTAGATTTTTAGGAATAAAATAATAATTAATAATATAATATTTGTTTTAAAAACTATTTTATGTCAATTTTGACACTATTTTGTAATTGATTTTTGTGAAAATCATAATAGAATGATTAGTTCGAAAAAATTAAATTAAATCAATAATATAATGTCATATTAACCTATAAAATTAGTTTATTTCATAAAAAGTCTGAAATTACATTTATATGGGTATTTATAACATCAATTATGTCAATATTTCATTAATAAGATAATTACTGCATCATCTTTGTGTCATAAATAAATTAAATTATTTAACGTCTAAAAATTACAAATAAAATACCATTATGTAGGAAATCTGTTTAGCTTTATAATTAATATTTATAGTCGAATTTATCTTATGTATAACCCTATATTAAAAATGATTTACTTATTAAACATTGATTTTTTCTATTTTAACCCTTCTTTAAATAAATTAATAAGGAATGTCCTAATCTAATCCAAGTGGGCCAAAATGGTTATATTTTATTACTAAGGTTGTTTTTGGTCGAATTAAACTTGTCCAATAGAATTAGGACATGTGTTAGGGTAATAATAATATCATTTGTACCCTTAATTACCCTATTTACTTTTAACCGTGGTAAAAAAAGTAAAAATTTACTATTCACCAAAAAATTATTTTCATCTCATTGAACCACATTTTACTTACTGACATCAACTGTGTGTCTCAGATTTTTGAAATTCCACTCACAGAAGCGGTAAAATTATGTTTTATGAAAAATTCAGTTTTTTAACTACCACTTAGTGGTTTCATTATTCATCAAAAAATGAAAGTTTCCAGAAAAATACCAAAAATTAGATCTAAGCTATAATTGATATTATGAATTCAAAAATGCTGTCTATTTTATCAAATTCAAAACATATCAGTTGGCATTAATTAATTTAAAAATTAATTCCTGTTGTCAAAACAAATAGCGTGTTCTTAAGAGATAATAACTATCAAAATATTGACACTTGTTTATGACTGGTTTAAATGTGAAATTACATCCAATGACCAACATTGTATTAAATTGTAAAAATATATTCTAAATATACTTTAAAACCAATCAAATTAATAATTTATTACTATTAATTATTTCGATTAAACAAGTTGTTTTTAATTATAATTTAGTAATTTTCACTATTCATCAGAATATGAACGTTATCCGAAAAGTACCAAAATTTCACCTTAGGCTAAATTCGACACTCCGAATCCAAAAATGAATTCCATTTTGAGAGCTAAAATTTCTAAAAATTTAAAAGGTGGTTATTACTATTCATAACGGCTAGTTTTAATAATATTTTAATAGCATATCGTTGTTTAGTGAAACTCGGTATTGCGTACTACACACACTATCGAGGAAGGTCGTGATTGCATGTAATGCAAGGAAAGTCAAGGATGCGTGTTGAGCAAGCTCCTTTTGGTGTAGCGTACAACACAATACATTAATTAAATTTAAAAAAATATTTTTTTTATAAAATCTCGGGCTGTTACATTCTACCCCCCTTAAAATGAATTTAGCCCTTGAAATTCTTCGGGGTTATAAATGGTTTACTACTCGAAATTTTATTTAATAGAAACCCACATCATAAAAAGGAATACCAAAACATGGCTTTAAAAACTAATGTATGAAATGTAACGATTACGCAAATAAACTAATCACTGGGTTTCCACATAGGTGAAAATATGGATATGGAAGAGAAATAAAACCATCATGTTCTGATGGAGAGTGGTAGAGAACATGGCTATGGAAAAGCCAGCAATCACAAAGCCATAAATTTGTGACGATCTAGGGTACTATCTGATTCATCAGATATAAGATAACTAGGACAACATTTTTGGTTTTCAAGATCATTTCCCTAAAGTTGATGAAATTGGAATTAGAAGAAATACTTTCGTGATTTTGGTATAGTCTCACCGTTTGTCATTCTTTAAACAATTTCCACTTCATCTATTAAAGAAATGAAGTTGAATTTGTCATTCATGATGTGTTAGCCAATCATGTGATAGAATGATGGGTCATTCCATCTGTCTCAAAAAAGGTTAGAAAAGTTATCAAAAAATACATAAGTCCATCTATAGTGATATTAATCATATATAGTTCCGAAATTGGACTTATACATCATATATCATACTTCTTAATATAATTAAACTAGTTTCTACTAAATAGGGACTTCTTGTAGGCCAGTGGTAGGTGATAAAGGCCAGTCGCACTTCGGTTGTGGGTTCGATTCCCACAGCCTTGTCCGACACGATGGGCTGTCGCCCGTCCTGCAGGTTGTCCTTTTTATAAAACTACATTACTATAACATCACATAAATAATATCAAAAAAAAGTTCTATCCTTAAACAATACTAACTTATGGTTAACATAATCCATTCCAATATTTAGGATTATCTAAAATACTTCGGTCCAAGCTCATAGTATAAAGAAAATGATAACTTGAAATGTCGTCAACCAAGCATGTGAATACAATCATTTATCACCCATATATCTTGTTGGTCACATTCCAATCATGTGAATATATTAATGATGTATTCTCTTGAAAAATGAATACCCATTAAACCTTACTGAAAAACTGAATGCTGTCAAAAGTTAACTCTTTCCACATACCAAAATCCTCAAAATTCTATATCATCAAACCATGATATCACATAGTCCTTATATCAATCATGAGCTCATGAATACAATCAAACATCTCATTATCTTATTATCCCTTCATTATGCACATATCATCTGTTTACCAAAAATATTTCAATCAGTTTTCATGGTTACCGATGCCATAAAATTATTGAAAACCATAATAGACCAAAACATAAATATTCGAATATTACACGATACTATATACAACATTATTCTGGAATCCCATTACATAAACAATTAATCATTCCACCACATCGTTGTCATATTCAACATCAGCAATAGTGATCGCATGTGACTTCCCTTTTTCCTTTTCCTTAAGTGGTTGCTCATGTCGATCATCACTAACCCTTGGATTAGGGAATTTATTTCCATAATGCCCCATTTCCTTGCACTTGAAGCATTGAAGTGTTGTTGGTGCGTTCTCTGTAGTCTTTTCTTTATTAACATAATTAGAAATGCTTTTTCCATTACTTTGACACTCAGCTGCTCGATGACCTTCTTTTCCACACGTAAAACATTTTCTAGTCCCTTTAAGAAAATCTCCACCATGCTTCTTTCCACACTTTGAGCATAAGGAAACATTCATATTCTTTTCACAATTATTCTGAGATTTATCCTTGAACTCCATCATTCGTTTCTTGTCAAAACTATGAGATGGATAAGTAAAACCAACTTCCATTTCTACCTTGATAGGACAACACACAATTTCTTCATAGCTACTGAAGTCTCTTATAGCTAATTCCCATCGAAGATTTGGTTTTAAGCCACTGAAGAATCGATCAACTTTACATTCAGGTTGGATGATAAATCCAGATGCATACCTTGCAAGCCTTGTAAAATTCGCTTCGTATATACCAACAGATTCATCATCCTTTTTCTTTAGTTCAAGAAACTTCTTCTCCATCTTTGTTCGAAGAATATGAAGGAAGTACTTATTGAAAAATAAGTTCTTGAAATCGTCCCATTCCATGGACTCAATTTCATCTCTTTGCCTCGTATTCTTGATAAGATTCCACCATTGATCAGCTTCACCTTCCAAACGATATACTGCTAAGATTACATTATCATGTTCAAAACATTGAAGAACTGAAAATATCTTTTCAGTTGTACTGATCCATTGTTCAGCAGCAAGTGGATCAGAAGACCCACTGAAAGAAGGTGGACCTTGCCTCATGAAGGACTCAATAGAATATTGTTCCCTTCTCTGCTCATTTGGAAGTCCAGAATGATTCATAGCTTGTGTAAGTATAGTAATAAGATTTTTCACTCCATCTCCCATAACATTTGTTTGTTCAGGAGGACAGTCATTGCATTGTCCATTGCATTGATCAACACGGTTCCTTCAGGTTCCATCCATCGTCTAAAACCCAAAAAGAATAGTGTGAGAGGCAAAAATCATAATAATGGGGGAGTAACTTCAATATCTAACATCTTTGGTTTAATCTAATACCGTTACCATAGTTCTAGGACTATATCCTATATGTATACTTATCCTTAGGGACAACCCTAGACATACCATAGAAATATCTCTAGGGATCTCACTAACGTTTTTGCATCCTAGTTTCCAAAGGTTGACTAAACCATTCCTCTGATACCAACTGTAGAGACCCGAAGCTTAACGTACATGGACATTACATTACTTTTGCAGAATACTTAGTACATAACAAACACACACACACAAGGACCGTAATAGTTTAGTGTCTTTGGAAACTCGAAATATAATCTTCTAATCGTGGTGAAAGATCTTCAACATCTCCCATAAAGATATTCTTTTTTTTCTACCCAAAACCTTTCTTTATATCCTGTGGAAAAGAAAACATAAAAGGGTGTTCTCAAATGCTCAGTAAGGGTAAAAAAAATAATTATCAATCACATGATATTTATAAGAATATAACATTTTGGAAATCATAACCTGCAAAAGAGAGAATAATTTCATAACATGGGATAAATCGTAGTAGTGAAATGAAATCAAAATAATCATAACATAAAACATGAAACTTTGTGGCATACACACATAATCATATAGATTCATTTCTTATTAGTCAAGACTCATTGCAAAGACTATCTTAGTGGACAAAGTCCTTTTCTGAACCGAGTTCACTCCTCGTTTCAGTCCTGTTTCACTGAACCGGTATAACCTACTGTTCCAGCCATGTCTATCTCATGAGATATAAAATCATTACCCAATGCATTGGAGGTAGATATAGGTCCCACCCATATCATAATGATACCACTCTTATGTGTGCCACAAAATCATAAATCATACATCATTTCATAACCCATGTAATAAAAATGGGAATCTTAAAAATCATGACATCATAAAACAATTCATATAAGATAAAGGAATTCATAAAAATATTTCTATCACAACATAATCAAGTAAATGTAATAATAGGGATAGAAACAGAACCCTAAATTATCTTAGATGGAAAATAATTTTGATAAAACACTTGAACTCCATTCTTGAGGAAAATATCCTTTCTACTTAAAAAACATTTTCCTTTCTTAACATGTCATACAGTTTTAAACTAAAATAAGTTGATTAAAAATAATCTTGAATACTTGTAAAGTAAGATTCTTGGAAATAATGTTTTAAAAATCCATTCATGCGGTATAAGTTAAAAAAACATTCTTCTTGTACTTTTGTCTGAAATGTCAAAAAGTACCTCGTACGAAAAAAGACAATAGATTCTTTTCATATCTTTTACTAAATACTCACCGAAGGGTAAAATTGGATTTATACAATTATAGGTGGATGGAGATAATATTAAATATTGAGGGAACATGGATGTTGATGATAAAATACACCCCAGTAAATGCCAAAGTAAAAACAATCTCAGATAAAAATTAGATTGTGATATTTCCTGTACCTTAGGTCCAATTTGCTTCGTAAGTGTCCGAACCTCCTGTATAATGGTTTAAATAATGTCATTGACTTATTCCAGAATCATACCCATTGTTATGATATCATATATGGTTCACTTATGACTTTATATTACCCGTTCTTTTGTAAATTCTTTGTTAAAGATCGTTTTGGGTAAAATTGATTCATTTTTCATCCGTGTTTTGACTTCTAATTATTCATATGATTACTTAGATCATTATTACTTAATTCCAGAATATAAAACATGATTTATATATAATATATATTCATAATATATATATAATATATCAGTAAATGGAAAGAAATACACCGTTCATGGAGACGGTAGACCGTACGTACGCATGAACGCTGTTTTTTTTCCTTATTGATTTGAATGGAATTAATTAGATGAAATACATACATACATAAATAAAGTAGCTTTATAATGTCATATATTTCATTATTATTGCTTATATATACTTTATAATCATTCTTAAATAGTTAACATGGAGAATGAATCTCATCACGTCGTGGAGACGGTAGTTCGTACGTACGCACAAGCGATGATATCATTCTCATTATTATTGAATTGAATTGGAGTGGATGATACAATATATCAGAATCAGTATCACTTTATAATAGTCATATATAGTCATTATTTACACCATTATACCCATCCAAGTAAGGTGGTGGTGTAAAAACAGATTACACCACGGCGTGGAGACGATATTCCGTACGTACGCACGTGCGGTGATTTCATTTTTCGTAGGATGGATAGATGGTGAAATAGGGTTGTTTCATACTTATAATAACATATCAGTATATGAGTGATACATATGTTATTACTTCATGATGAAACATCTAAATAAGAAGAGGTGGAAGAAGAAATAATGATGAAAGAATCGGTAACGAGAATTACCTCTTCTTTGAAGCGCCTCTTGGAGACCTCCTTTTAGGGCACTAAAATTGGTCTTTGAGGAAGACCAGAACCTCTAGGATGTTTCTAGTGAAGTGGAGAAGGGAATTGGGTAGGGTTTGGCCAGGCTTGAAGGCTCAAAGTGGTGTGAGGAAGAGAGGGAGGGGGTGCCCTTTTATAAGGGAGGAGAGGGGCACCTTTGGAATAACAAAAAATATTATTTTTTTATAAATCCAAATTCGGTTTTAAATAGCTCTAAATTGATTTATTTTGAAGTTAAGGTGGGGATGGGTCGATCTCCTCTCATCCAATAAAATTTAGACAATTTTAGGTTCCTATTTTAATCTTATCATTTAGATTTAACATTAAATTAATTAATTTTACTTTTACCGTGTGTTCTTGTGTTCTTATACTATAAGGTTAATAAAATTACAATAAGCAGCCAAACGAACCCCATGTTGTTTATTATTAATATATATAACCTTATCTAAGTCATTTGGCCAAACCTTAGATTTTTAGGAATAAAAAACAATTAAGAATATAATATTTGTTTTAAAAACTATTTTATGTCAATTTTGACACTATTTTGTAATTGATTTATGTGAAAATCATAACAGAATGATTAGTTCAAAAAAAGTAAATTAAATCAATAATAGAATTTCATAGTAACCTAAAAAATTAGTTTATTTCATAAAAACTCTGAAATTACATTTATTTGGGTATTTATAACATCAATTATGTCAATATTTCATTAATAAGATAATTACTGCATCATCTTTGTGTCATAAATAAATTAAAGTATTTAATGTCTAATAATTACAAATAAAATACCATTATGTAGGAAATCATTTTATATTTCTAATTAATATTTATAGTCGAATTTATCTTATGTATTACCCTATATTAAAAATGATTTAGTTATTAAACTTCGATTTTATCTATTTTAACCCTACATTAAATAAATTAATAATAAATGTCCTAATCTAATCCAAGTGGGCCTAAATGATCATATTTTATTCCTAAGGTTTTTTTGGGTCGAATAACACTTGTCCAATAGAATTAGGACATGTGTTAGGGTAATAATAATATCATTTTTACCCTTAATTACCCTATTTACTTTTGACCGTGGTAAAAAAAAGTAAAAAGTTACTATTCACCAAAAAATTATTTTCATCTCATTGAACCACATTTTACTTACTAACATCAACCGTGTCTCTTGGATTTTTGAAATTCCACTCACAGAAGTGGTAAAATTATGTTTTATGACAAATTCAGTTTTTTAACTACCACTTAATGGTTTCACTATTCATCAAAAAATGAATGTTTCCAGAAAAATACCAAAAATTAGATCTAAGCTATATTTGATATTATGAATTAAAAAATGATGTCTATTTTATCAAATTAAAAACATATAAGTTTCATTAATTAATTTAAAAATTAATTCCCACCGTCAAATCAAATAGCGTGTTCTTAAGAGATAATAACTATCAAAAGATTCACACTTGTTTATGACTGGTTTAAATGTGAAATTACATCCAATGGCCAAGATTGTATTAAATTGTAAAAATATATTCTAAATATACTTTAAAACCACTAAAAATAATAATTTATTACTGTTAATTATTTCAATTAAAAAAGTTGTTTTTGATTATAATTTAGTAATTTTCAATATTCATCAGAATATGAAATTTATCCGAAAAGTACCAAAATTTCACCTTAGGCTAAATTCGACACTCCGAATCCAAAAATGAAGTCCATTTTGAGAGCTAAAATTTCTGAAATTTTAAAAGGTGGTTATTACTATTCATAACGGCTAGTTTTAATAATATTTTAATAGCATATCGTTGTTTAGCGAAACTCGGTATTGCGTACTACACATGCTATCGAGGAAGGTCACGATTGCATGTAATGTAAGGAAAGTCAAGGATGCGTGTTGAGGAATCTCCTTTTGGTGTAGTGTACAACACAAAACATTAATTAAATTAAAAAGAAATTTTTTTTATAAAATCTCAGGCTGTTACATCCTATCTTCAAATCCTTCATGGAAATGTTTCTCAAATACTATGATGATGAACTCATAGTTAAGTATAAGTAAAATTAAAATCACCTATCTAATCTTGACATGACATTCAACAATTTATAACAAGATATAATTATGAATAACCAATTATAATATTTTTTTAGGGTCACCTCAAAGACATTTCATTGCTTCTTTATAAACTATAATTTAATTGAAGATGGACTTGTGAAGAGAAAGGATATGCTAAACATGTAACCTACTCCGAACATCAAATAGTTTATAGTTTTTACTTGTAAACATGTTATATATTTATTACTTTATAGACATCAAATAAGGTTATTGTTTTCCCATCACTATGTTGATAAAGAAGGGGGTCACATATCAATGAGTTGAAATCATTAAGGAATAATTATACTACCACAATAAATATCCCTTGAGTACCCCATTCATAATTCTACATGTTGACAATAAATTGGTCATTATGTATTTAACCTCCCTGAAATGATCACTGGGTTGTTTCCTCGCACAAAATAATTATGTTAGTAATGAAAACATCCTTTATTATATATGTTAAACCATTACGGAAAACGAGACGTGTTAATCAGAAATTGAGAAGGGATACCCTATGTTAATCTTCATGATCTAGAAATTGAGGCATTGAATGTAGTAGAGAATGTTCATTTGGTTTCTCAAAAGAACCTTCTCAAATACCACCTCAGTTGTACTATGATTACTAGAATATTTTCATAGTGGATAGTTATCCTCGATCAATTTGACATTTAGTTTCTTCCATGTAATCCAGTGAAAGCTTGGGGTTTCGTAGATTTTATTATATAACATGAATATATAGGACCAATATCATTAAACAAAAAATTTATAGATGAATATATATTTCATATATAGGATGGTCCCCATACATGTGAAATGTATTTTTTAGGCACATAAAAAAGCATAATAATAAATGGAATGTAAAACCATGTTTTTAACAAAGTCAGGATGGCAGTCATGATTATCTCTCCAGTAATGGATGACATGCCTTACTCATTCCAGTTTCTATAATCTTGCACAAAAAAGGGGGCAAAATATTATGCCCTTATTCTATGCCTATAACCAAATCATCAAATTCCATTGGAACACATGAGTTAAAAAGAAATACAATGTTGGTAATTAAATAGATCATCACGGATTAGGATTTCATAAAATAAGAACTAAATATTTAATTAATAATGTTCAAGGACTAATGGGAGAATTCTACATAGTTCCAATATTGACTAACATCCAAGAATCATAAAATCATAATGCCAATGATTAGGAAAATGCAACAATAGCTCTAGATGATGATGGCTAGGATTAAAAAATCATTAACATGTCATACCACCATATAGTCCAACCTTTTATTCATGGAAGCATGTAAGAGATCAGTGAGGCTATCATTTACATTGAACTTGGTGGTTCTATATAAAATTGGATGATACCCATTTTAGAATTCTTTAATAAAGGAGTTCCCTCACCAGACCATGCTAGAAAATTTAAGATGCAATAGTGAGTGACCAACATTACCCTTTATGATGTTACAATTCACAAGAATATCTTTTATAAATTAGGATTTTATGGAATCATTCTCATATAAATCAATTACGAATATTTTTTTCCATCATGAAATAAAATCATACAAGATCTTATGGTTTCCACCAGTCATCGTTCAGGATTTCCAATCAATTCCTTTGGATTTGGTACATCAAGGCTCTAGTGAGGTAGGATTTCATAAAAATATCCAAGAAGAGTCATTCCATCCATATGCAAGGAAACTTCTACTGTGAACCCACAAAGATTCACGATACAACCAAATATGCTAATACATTTTCCAAATTGGGAATTCTTGTTTTGAGAATATATAATCTAGCGATTTCTAAGATGTTCAAATACATCATAACCACTACCTACCTCTTTTCCAAATGGCCAAAGGACATACCCCTCAAATTAGTAGAGAACAAATTAATCACCATCTTTTTGAAATCCATCAAATTACTAGATTTAGTTCCCTCATACAATACTACAGTAAAATTACACCAATCTCAGTTTTTCTGAGATAGAGAAGCTACATCATTAATATAATATCAAATTCTACCATTTATCCCACTATTATGAAACAACTAATGGATAGATAAATTAATTCAAGAAAACTGTATGATATATATTTTAGAATATAGTGGATACTGATTAAAAGTATCATAATGGAATGATCATTCATGTGGATTGGGGCTACCATACAACCACATGGGTGACCTTGTATTTACTCATATAAATAATCAAAGCAGTCATACACTATGAGGTTTAGTTTAACTTTCTCAAAAATTTTATCTGTGTTCAGCTATCCATAGATGGGAAATCCAATACAGTAGTAGATGAATTAAGGTGAATCATATAGAAAATTTATCATACCTTGGATCACATGGATTTCCATCAGAATTAGATATCATGATCTTTAAAAATGAATGTATTCTGACATTAATTCAACCTAGGAGAATTATTACTCATCTTTAGGACTCTGTGGATTCCAGGGAAGCAGTATCCAAAGCATGGTCCAAAGTGGTAGCTTCATTATTCTATACACAAGGTCCACATTAACAGAGCATATTCCCTGATATTAATGGATGGAGACCTCATTATATCCTCTACCAATGGAATATTTTTAATCAAATACATTCTATGATAAAGGGGAAGATCATGTCCACTGCATTATTTTAAAATATTTAATAAGTCCTTGTAAAATGACCATAAAAGTCATGAAATTTCACCATTTTTCAAGATGAGACACATCATGACACCCAAATAATATTTTTGTAATGTTAATCCACACAAAATCGTGGTCAAAAATGAATTAAATTAAAATCCACTCCATATCTTCCAATTCATATAAAACAAAACTATAATAAATCATAAGACATCAAAACAAACATCATAAATTCCTTTAAACAATACATTAAACTATATGAAAACATAATTTATTAATAATATAATACTAAATGGGTATCCTTCTTGTTATATGCAATAAAACCACATATCATTTGAATCTGTGCTTGAGTGGATCACAATATTTCATGCTAGAATCCGACCACACCTATATTCATGAACTATGTGTATCCTATTTCCTACCTACACTAGACACATAGTGATCCGAGGATCTATAATCCTATGTACATATAAAATATAGGAAATTATTTTATCCCAATATACTAGACATGCCTGCATGGGGATCCTTACCAAAACTATGTGTATATTGATTCCCATTATCATGAGATATGTAGTGTTTCCTTGACCCTATGTTCCAAGAAAAGTCACAATGAAAAAAATTACCACTCTCCTATAGATAAAAATGGATCTATAAAGGATAACATAAATTATGTTCCCCCATATAGTATCCTATCATGTAAAGAGTAGGATTATTCTACTTCATATAAACAACAAAGACTTATGCACGGGATTCCATGTGACTTTACTAATGACATTCTAAATGATTCCATTGTGCATGAACTTATTCATTATACACATAGAACTACCTGTCCTGGGAAAACAAAAATATATATAAATATTCGATGGATGTTATTTATAGGATGTTAGATTTTTATGGACACCTTTGACAGACTATGCAAAAATAGAACCTAGTCAGATCTATATAAGTCACCCACTAAAAGGGAATGACATCTAAATGATTCCAGTATTTGACTATGATGTAATATTACATATATGGATTTGGATAAATCACCAAAATAGGTATAGTAAAATAGTAGTACATATATCCCTAGGAGATTCCTCTTTTATCTTCATAAGCCATAACGACATTATAATGGGAACACACTTTTCAATCATTGATCTATAGTCATTCCCTGTGTTTTGTACCTTATAACACATATTAATTCAATAAACCCCCAATATAAGGGTTTGGAATATCCATATCCATTTACAAATTATGTTAGAAAATATTTGGCTCAGTAAGCCTTACATCACTCATCATATCCAGGGAAAGATATGGTCTTAGACATATGACAGAATATTGCAAGTCACCATCATCCGAGTCACATGATATTAAAATATATGCCAATATATTTTATGCATGATATTAACATTTTGTATGAACCTTTGTATGATGAAATTTATTACCTAGGAAACCATCATTATAAGCCTTATACCACACATATGATATACCTCTCACTATATGATTTAATGAATACCTCATCCTTATCCCACACGACATGACACAAAACTACATAGTTAATGAATCTCTTATTCTACATTGAAATATAAAAAATATTTGTTTCTTTATTCATTTCATTATAGGATATGTAGTGACACCAAACTATCTAGTCTACTTTCTAGTAACAATATTTCTCTTCACATTGACTATCCTCCATCCATACCAGATGAATTTAATCTTCATGGATGATGTCCTCTCTATATGGGACTAAAAATCATGTTTTACTATAACTACATGCTGATTTATTCACATTATAAATAGATGTGTTGAAAAATCCCGGTCCTAACTTAGGGTATATTAACAAAAAAATCCATATTTCCATCTCCTTCATTTTTAACACCATTTGTGGTGGAATAATTATTTTTCACTCTTTCTTTCTCACACCATGAATAGATCATGTGGGAATAAGAGTTTTTTCAAAGGATTCCCTACATAAAAAATTAATATCATTTTATATTATTTTTACATTGATCCTTGTCACTAGACCATAGAAGGAAAATCATATTATTTTATAGCTAGATGTTAAACTGCATGGTTGATGCAAATTCAATAAATATATAGGGATTAATTCTCATTATAATGAGATACACAGTGAAGCCTATGTCCTGTTCCCATATCCATCCATGTGATAATATAAAAATCCATATTTCCCGAATTTGGTGTAGATGAGTATAGGAAATGCATTTATCACCTTTTGCGATAATTTTGATATGAAAATCTCATGAAATATTTGTGTAATTTTCTCCCAAAATAGAAACTCCATGTCTAAGATAATCTGAATCACTATAATCTTCCCCAAACCATCTGTGGGGGAATTTCATAGCCATGAGGATTCCTTTTTCTGAATAAATAATAATACACCCTTGTAGGATTTTCATTACTCACCCACCCAAAAGGGCCAATTAGAAAGATGAAGTCGTTGAACAGTAATATTCCCAAATTTTATTTTCATAAGTCTCCCACCAAAATAGAATTTCAACTACATGTATATTCATCCCCATGGGATAAATATTATATCCCCATAATCCCCAATGACATTTTTTACCATGTAACTCTATGGAATGGGTAACACACAGATTACAGATTACAACACTTCCCCTTTGTACCATAAAATAGTGGCACATTATTAGACTAATTATCATGAATATAAAAAGTGGAAATATTTCAAAAAAATAATAAATAAATTAAACCCTAAGTATATCATTACAACCATAAGGTGTTAAATAGGATGGTCCATGTCCTACTTGCATTGCATTAATTTTCATGGTACTTCAACCCATTTTATAGAGGGGCCTTCTCCCCTGAAGTCAGTCATCTAATAGAAATTTCACTCCATCATAAAATGAAAATTCATGAAGGAGTTTTTTACTAGTAAATTTAATTGACAATACATATTATATACTATTTCTAATTAACATTCCCTTGAAAAAAAAACCATTAGTGGAATTGATAAAATTGGATCATCATAAACTACACAGCCCTCAAAAATGGAATGTCATATTTTTAATATACCTTTGTATGAGTATGTAATAATATTCTTAAGTTGTATTTGTGTAATTAAATTACAAATTAATACACAATAATCCATATTTTGATAACTAATAAAAAAAACTCTTTATAAAAGTAGATTCTCATCACTTTAATCTAGCATTCTTCTTGATTTAGGAAAAATTATGTAATAAAAAAAGGAACAAAAATAGTTATGATATAATACTGAAAAGGAAGGCCTATGAAAAATCCATTTCATCTTTAATAGTAGCTAGATGTCCTCCACTCATGATAAGGTTCCTCATGTGTTGCCTAGAGTTTCAAATTTTGTTACCATTGCTTTCTCCCCCCCATTCGTCATCCTCTCTCTGGCTTGACCTTTATCCCTGTTCGTGCCTCGACCTCCCTATTATTCCCAGTTTCTTCGTCTCTACCGAGCCCATGTCACAGAAGGGCCCCAAATTACCACATTTTCTCCTCTACCCTAGTTCAGTTCTCCCTACCCCTGGCCTACCTACCTAGCTCTTTCAAAGATGGCCTGTGCAACCAGCAGCTGGTTCCCCCGAGCTCTTACATCCCACATTTTTTCGTGCTGCCTCTGAAGGACTCGAGGGAGGAGGTGTGTATGTACCTGTAGTTCCAAGATTCAGCCTTATCAAAGGTGAAGGCATGCCAAAAGTGGATGATCGTTGCTCAGCTTGGGGCAGGGAAACGTTTCTGTGGGTCATTCATAGCTTCTTCCTCTCATGGGGTCTTCGGTCGCCAGTGAAAATCTATGAGGTGCACTAGAACTAATTCTGCCTCATCCATGTCTTGGAAGAGGATTTCATTGAATCATGGTGTAGGGACCTCTGTTCTTTCAACCGTTGGATGTTCAACCTCTTGCAGTGGTCGATGGACTCCCACAAAGGAAAGGAGAGCCATCTGGCTACTATGTGGATGAACCTCCCTGGTGTTCCTCATCCATTTCAAAATGGAGGCTTCCTGAAAACTATCAGGGATTCCCTTGGAGGGTTTCTCTAATCAGATGGAAATTATAGTAGTTGTGTGGATGCGTCAGTGGCTCGCATTTTTGTGGAGGTCGTTCTCTTCATCATTTTTCTAGAATAGTTAAATCTCCAGGTGCAGGACTCCTTCTACTAGAGACATGTCTTTGGTTTCCACGTCTTCCCCAAATTTTGATCTCACATCTTACTCTAAGGACACTCTATTCAGGTTTTTAGAGGGAGAGGCGTGGGCGTCTGCCACCCTATCATGAACTCATCCCAAAGGATATGGATGGGGGATTTGTCTTTATCTACCTCACCTGAAGCATTTTTGATGCATACTTCAGAGCCCTCAACGTCTTCTGTGGTTTCTCATCTAGACTCCCCATATTTTTTTTCTCTCTCCCTTCCTCCCTTTATCCTAAACATGCCGTGGTTGCCTAGATGATCTTGCTTCCCCTGATCATTATGTGCTTTCCAGGTCATCTTTTGGGCTGGGCACTTACCCCTCTTCTCTGCTCAATGTTTCCCTAAATTCTCAGCCTAGAGGTAAGATGAACATTCGTCATGCCCTCATTAATAGGCCCTCTAGACCTACCCCTCCTCCCCCATCCTTGCTTTACTGTCCTCCCCCAGTAGTTTCAAGTCTTCCCCAAGATGATCTTCTACCTCTCTGGATCGGCACTCTAGGTGGGTGTCTGGATCCACCTCTGATCCATGGTCCCTGAATTCCCCCAAGAAATCTTCAGCTCTCCTCTACCCCAAAGATCCAGGCCCTATCTCGGCCCCCTTCATAGAGAATTGTCAGTAGTTCAGATCTGCCCTTGTTTCCAAGGCTTTTCCCTCTTCCATGATGTCCCCTAAAATAGATGGAGTGTGCACTTGCTCTCAATCCAAGAACCTCAAAGAGAAATCTCTCTCCATCTTAAAAAAGGACACTATTTCTGAAGCCACTTCCATAACTCTCTCTGTTAAATGACTCATATTATCATCTGGAATTCCTATGGTCTCATGGCCTGGGTCAAGGCGGATTTCCTTGTCGTAGAATTTAGAAAACAAAAGGTTGTGATCATTGTAATTACTGAGAATAAAAAAAACTTGTCGATGCATAAAGAGTATGCGTGTATGATCTGAATGCATGGATACATTCAAGATGATCCTTCTAATCTCCATATTTTTATTTTCTGTGACAAAATCCCTTCCATAGACTTGTTGCAGGCTGGTAACCAGCACATTACAACCAAGGTTACTAAAGGGGACTCTATTTTCTTCATGTATGTTGTCTACTAGATCTGTGACTGAAACAAGAGGATGGAGCTCTGGAGTGATCTCATAGAGTTCGATCATACCAAAACCCCTTGTATCTTCATGGGAGATTTTAACGACATTGAAAACCTGAAGGAAAAGAATGGCATGGGTCCCTTCCAGAGGGAAGTAATTAGGGAGTTCACTAAATTATAGGCTGGGAAAGGGCTTATCGACCATGGATTCTTAGGGGACTGATTCACATGGTGAAAAAACCAAAGGGGCATCCATTTCTTGTAGAGCTGCCTGGATAGGTGCCTTGTCAACCTCCAATCCTCCAGCCTATTCTCCAAATCCAAGGTGAATCACCTCATTCGGATCCTTTCGAACCATTCACCTCTTCTGGTTAACCTCTCTTCTGATCAGGTGCGTACCAAACAAATTCATTTTTTACAACACTGGTACAATTCTCCTGCATACCATGAGCTAGTTAGAAAAGTCTAGAATTGACCTTTTTCGGGGAACGTGTGGTTTTCCATTCATTATAAGCTACGTCAGAAAAAATACCATCTTCTGGTGTGGGGGAAGGATTAACTCTTCAGTAATAGAGAGGTTAAACAATCCAGAAAAGAAGTCAAAAGGACTGATAATGATTTGTAGGAGGCCTTGAATGATCATGCCTTTGAGTCCCTAACACATAATAAAAATGCCTTAGCAAAAATATTGCTGAGATAGGAACACCTTATTAGGGATAAATAGTGCATCAACTAGCTCAAAGAGGGAGAAAGAAAACCACTTTTTTCACATGTGTATCAATGAGAAGAAAGGACTGATCAAGACCAACCTCCTTTTAGAATATGGATCCTACTCGGATGAGAGGGATGTGCTATGAAACCATGCTCTTTACTTCATCTAAGAGCTACTCACGAGTCATAATCCTCTATTTCCCAATAGCAACCCAAGTTTTGAAATTGATTTCTTCGTAGTCATCCTTTCTATATTCTTGGCCCAAGATAAAGAGAGGCTGAATACAATTCCAAAGGAAAAAGAAGTCCAAAATTTCATGCTTAACCTGAAACCCAACAGTGCCCTTGGTCCTAATGGTATCACTGGCTCCTTTTACAGGTCCTCATGGGATAGGTGAAGAAGGACATCATGTAGGAAATTTAAGATTTCTTCCATGGGTGTAGCCTTCCTAAGGCTTCTATGGCCACCACTATTGTGATTCTTCCAAAAACAAGAAACTCATCCTCTTTTTTACACTACCTTCATGTAAGCCTATGCAACTTCGCATACAAAATCCTAGCCAGTGTGATTAATTCCAGTCTATCTACAGATCTCCCTCAGTGGATTTCAATGGAACATCATGGTTTTGTAAAGGGATGGTCAATCCAAGGCTCTATTGCTTTCACCAAAGAGATGATCAGAGACATGAATATTAAGACCCATGACTCCAATACTGGAATCAATTTAGATATGAACAATGCATTTGATTGGGTGGAGTGGAGCTTCATTAACAAAATTCTGGCAGGTATGGGCCTCACCTCCAGTAATATTGATCTTCTTTTCATGTGTTTTAGCTCTTAGTGGCTGGTGGTCACCATTATGGGAAAATATTATTCCATATTCAAAGCCACATGGGGGCTTAGATAGGGTGATTCGATTTCCACATGTCTATTTGTCCTCTCACTGGATATCCTTAGTCACCAAATAAACAGAATATTTAACAATGGAGAGTTGATCACATTCAAAAGAAGCATGAGATCAAAGTCAATCTCCCACCTTATTTTCACAGATGATGTCCTCATCTTCATGAATGAAGGGATCAAATTTATCAAGGGCCTCAAGAGTTTCTGGAGGAATATTCCCACTGGAGCGGTCAACTGACCAACAAAAAAAGCACCTTTTATATCTATAACACATGTAATTCCGACCGGATAACAGCAATACAATAGTCCCTTGAAATAAATAGAAGAGATTTTCCCTTGGAATATATCAAATCCTCAGTTTTTCTAGGATGAAATCGCATCAGAGATTTCGATTTTCTTAACTACAAGATCACTGATCACATATTGAACTGAAAAAACAAGTACCACTCTTCTAGAGGAGGAATTTCACTTATTAACGACATGATTCTCACAACCCCAGTCCATGTTATATATTCCATAATTTTTCTGAAGGGGTTTATCCAAATCGATGACAAGTTTATGGAATGCTTCATCTGAGACAACACTTCAAAAGGGAAGCACCACTAGGCTTCATGGTGAAAGGTATCATTCCCTGCCAGGGATGGAGGAATCACCGTCTGCTCCCATGAAGACTCCATTCTATGCATGCATGAAAAACTCAACTAGGATATCCTTGAACGACACACATTTTGTGGAAATACCATGCACTCCTCACATATTTGTATCCCCTCATCAGATGACCAGAAATGATCTCTACTCTTGTCAGCACTTCATCACCTCCTTGAAAACCTTCATCCGCACATTTGTTGGCTCGTGGGGGAGGGTGAGATTTCATTCCACCACCAAAACTAGGTTGGAGAGGTCATTGGGTTCCTCAGATTCCCAGATCCCAATAAATTATTTAGAGAAGTGAAATTCTACCAAACATTAACAAAAGAGGTGTTGTAAGCCAATCAACAGGACACCTTCAATATGCTCGACCTCTCCCCAGAACCTGACCATTATATCATCACCCCATCCTCATCGGGGACTTTCTCATCTGGGGACATCCACATCTCATTGTCCCCACAAGAAGACCTGATCCCTGGGGTGGAAACACTTTGGCCTAAGCTTTTTCCCTCAAAATAAAACTTCCTATCATGGAGTATCTGAATAGAGAAATACTGACAGATGACAACATCAAAAACTGTGGGATACCTACGGTTTCCTTATGCCACTATATCAGAATAAACGAAGAAGAAATAATGGACCACCTCTTCTTCCGAGAAGACTTGGCATGTGCTGTGTGGAGTGCCCTTGTAGAATTCATATCCCTTTGTGTCCCTTGTATGGCTAATGCATCTTTTCTTGAGAGGTTGTTTCACGGCTCGAGAGACAGGGGTAAGGAGAGGGAGGCTCATACCACCATTATACACACAGTGTTCTGGAGAATTTGGAATGCAATAAACAAGGCATGGTCTAAAGGGGTTCCCTTATCTGACAGAACCTTCATCAACAGAACCAGAAAACATCTGCGGGATTTGGATCGTATTTTAAAAAAATGGCAGGAAGCACCATCTGTTTTCTTCCTCAAAATGTATTCCCATGAATCATAGCCTGTTGCAAAAACTGTGAGAGTCCACTGGGTCTGATGGCTTCCCCCTCCAGGGGTCACATACTCAACCATGATGGTTCCTACAGCATGGGGGTCCATCACAAGAGAGGAGTGGTCCGCGACAATAAGGGGTCTGTGATTATTGCTTTCTCATCACGCTTCAGCTGAGGCTCTTCCCTCCATGCAGAGGCCTTGGATTTTTTCTAGGGTATCAACCTATTCCATCAGAATAACATCGAGCTATATTAAGTGTAAATCAATTCCAAAATCCTACATGATGCTTTTTTGGCTCTTTTCCCATCTCTATACTCAATCCTTTACACTATCAGAAAATGTAGGAGTCGTATTTCTAACTATACTAAAGAGATACACACTTGGCATGAGGGAAATCAAGTTGCAGACTACCTTTATTCCTTAAATGTCACTGGCCCTGAACATATGTTTATCTACAATGTGATGTCCTTGAAACCCAAGGGGGGTCAACTTGATCTGAGGGGATTCCCACAGTCATCACCACTTCAGACCTCCACGAGGATTGTTCTATAGTGGTTGTTGTGCCTCTTTATTTAATAAAAATCAACTCTTTTGATGTTTTCTTTCCCAAAAAATAATTTTCATATTTAGTTAATAAAAATTATGGAAATTACATAGGAGAAAAAAAAGTATATCATATATCATATGAACATAGAAATAGATGAGATAATATTGATATTCCCCTTGACATAAGAAAACATTAGACTATCTTACCACATATGAGATAGATCCTAAGCCCAAAATATTTTGTTGGAATGTATCAAAGTTCACTAACATTACCAACGAACCATATTAATTTTATTATGAATGAATTTAATTATTCAAGTTGGGTTTTTTACCCTGAAAATTTTATTCCATGATAATCTCTATATGACTGATGATATTCTCATCCCTTAAAA
Source organism: Viscum album (assembly GCA_963277665.1). NCBI lineage: Eukaryota > Viridiplantae > Streptophyta > Magnoliopsida > Santalales > Viscaceae > Viscum > Viscum album. The sequence continues at coordinate 1,706,704,200 of OY728145.1, forward strand.
GAAAAATGTAATGATTGATAGGAATGTCTATCTAGGAAAGAAGAATATGAATGTAGGATTTCCATGTGCCATAATAATGTTCCACATCGATGGATAATGATTCCTTTTAAATTTTTCCCAATCTGGAGACATAGTGGGGAGAACCCTCCATTAAGGATAAAGATATAGATTTATGAAAATAACTCATAAAAATGTGTCAAAACTTTAAAAATGATTTTTAGTTTATTAAGAAAATTTTGGTGTACACACCATATCAAGGAGTGTAGTTATCTTTGAAAGGATCAGTTTTACTAGTTGTAGAGTGTAATCAAAATTACAGATTAAAAGTTATGGATTTTGGATGGTAGATAATTTTATAAAGGAATTTTTATCGCTGTGTGGACCACTCATAGAGACTATGCACACAATCCCCTCTTGAAGCCCCTTCACGCACAACCCTCTTGAGTGTCCATTCATGTAGGTACAAAAACCATTCTATAAATAGACCCTTCTACATCCATTTTTGGGGGGATTTATGAGTTTTTAAATGATACAATGAGGTGAGAGATCTGGTCACGCAACTCCTCCACCAAAGTATTCCATGCATTCTTGGGCAATCAATTATGTCTATACATCTAAGTGGTTGATCCCCCAACCAAGGCCATCAATTATCATGGTTCCTCTACCTAGAGATATACCTTGGTGAATCAATATCGAAAAATTCAGATGTAAAAAAACTTGTCCATATAGTGTAGCTTGCACACCCACAACCCCGCTTCACATCACTATTGGGATGCCCTCTCGATCCACCGACCCAATACCATTGATACTAAATATTGCCCAATTGAAAATTGGATAGTCTCACCATAAAGTGTTTGAAGAAGTCCATTTTATTTTTGGTTGGGAACTCTTATAACCCCAATATTCACTCCAAATCACCACGAGACAAGAAATTACCCATGGTTCCAAAAAAATAGTATTCCTACATAGAGTATTCCCCAACCAAACCTAAAAAAACATTGAGTTTGGATCCTCCTCAAGGATCAAAATGAAAAGGAAGAACCCCAAATAAGCCTCAAATCTATAGTCACCCATGTCCTTTAATTAGGATCTCAATAACACCATAGTAGCTCTCTAAAACCAAATATAAATATTATTTGATTAGTATAGTTACACTAAAGACTCTCAGTAGTGTGAAAGTGGAAACTCATACACAAGGAGACATTAACTCACTAATCAAGAGATAATTATAAGAAGTTTCCATCCAAAATCCATGAACTATATCAGATTACCTCAAGGACGTATGAGGATAGCCTTGGATCTTAAATCAAGGCCTCTAGAACTTATTGTCTTCTAGGTTTTCCATCATCTAGAAGTCACCTCCAATTCACTTTGGTCTTACCCTTCTTGATGTACTTATGATCTTCGTAGACCTTATCCTTTGTGATACCCCTTCATCTCACCCATCCTTCACCTGTGAAAGCCTCATTTGAGACCTATATTGAGAATCCCATCTGAGGGATACCATGTCAAAGCCTATAGAAAAATCTATTTATATTCACAAACATGGTTATGTAAACACTAGCATCTCTCTAATTTGGTTATGATTTCCATCAAATAGAGGTGCCCTACACTTTTCCTACTAGAAGTGTAGGGTCCTAAAAGTAAAATAACTATTGAATCCCTTTGGAAATGAGTTCCCAAACCCTACTAGAAGTTTCATGGACTTTCAAACATAGACACAAGGAGAAATGTCAATTTCTTCCCTCATTATATTAATGACATAAGATTTCTAATTCTAGATGGTAATGGAGGGAATCATGATTTCATTCCCCTTTGATGTGGATTATGGAATATATTAATATATTATTTGGTACTAGGATCATTGAATCACCCTAGGAGAAAGCCCCCCATAATTGTTTATGGTTTGTAGAAATGTGTGTAGATAGATGTGAAAATAATGGATACCTTAAAAAGAGTTGATACATGAACATAAAAGAAGTTTCTTCTTCCCCTATAGGTATAGACTATCATAGTAGAGAAATATGGACTGTGTGGTTTTCTATATTCAATTAATCCTCTTGTTTCTCACATTTGAGTATGAATCAGTTTGGATTAGAAGGTATCTATGATGATGAAATTCACATGTTAAGATGCGTTTATAGGTAGAGAATATTTCTCCATATAATCCTATTGTATTTCTTTATAGGTCCTATATAGGTGTGTTTCCTCAATTCCTTGTATACAACTCATATGGAGTTCTCTTATATAATATAAGCCCTATAATCATGCATTGATCTTCAGAGGGGACATATTCCCAATTGAGATATTTTATGTGCCTCACATTTGTTATAATACCATACTCAATCCCCTCAATGGGAAACATCCCATATAAGATAGAACCTTAGAGGAACCCCATAGGAATGGTTCCTCCACCCCAACTATACTTTATGGGATTTCATTCCCGTCCAAATGGGATATGTAGGAAGCCTCCTTGAAATCCAAAACCAACACCCCAAATCATTCCTAGTCAAATATAGTCCAAATTTCTAGTTAGTTTATATATAACATGGGATACCTCATTCCTCACATTTTTCGTGGCCCCCTCTTCATAAGACCCACACCAATCATTTATTAGGGACCTTTATCCTGGACATCCTGGCTTTATTACATTAAACTAAAGCGTTTAGCCCTTGTAACATGAGAATAAAAGGTATGATATGTCTCATTAAGTGGAACCAAAATACATGGTATTTGATCCTTTTATCAATAATACAAAGTAATCCCATATTATGGGTCATATCCTAAAATCAAAACAACTCATCTTTCCCATGATGACGATAAAGTGTCGAGTTCCCCATCGGGTGAATTAAAACAAAAAACCTAATAACAAATAACCCAATAATATCTAATAAATTCTTGAAATGGTACCATTGATAGATAAAATTAAATTTACATCTCCATCAATGAACAACTACAGATACATACATATGTTTATAAATTCCATGCATACTAATAATTTTTTGATTACCCAAGGAAGACCCATGCCATACATGGGAATTAACAAATGATTCAAAAATATGTGTAAAATAGTTATGAGAGGCCTTTTGTAGGAAATAACTACTACCAAATGGGTGTGATGATCCCAACCTCCCATCTTCTTGACCAATGATGGCCCTTAATAATCAAAGGAGCCAGTTCACAATGACCATCTTACTTTGGAAATATGGTTCTTGAAACATCTCGTATAAGAGAATCATTTAGAGTTTTTGGATCCTTTAAAAAAACCTGGTAGAGGATGTTCAAAAATAGTGAAATTAGTATCAATGATTGTATATCTTTTTAAACCCCCACAATCATACCATCAAGAAAAACACTGCAAACGTTTTTTAGAAACACAAGAAAAATAATTGTATCTAGAAAAATGATTTAATATAAAAATTGAACATATACTAAAATAAAGTATAATTATGATTCCAATGTAATTAAATAGGTTATTTATAATTAAAGGATAGATCATTTTATTTAACATAAAATTCAAAATAAAATGTTTCTTTAAATTTATATTTTTAACTAAAATAAGTTATAGTATTAAAAAATTCAGCAATTTTCCAGATTCATTAAAAAATAATTATTTTTTGAAAAATCCTGAAAAATCACCCTAAGATAAAATTGGAATGATAATTTCCAAAAATGTAATCATTACTAGAAATAAAATTTCTATAATATAATAAATTTACTATAATGAATATATGAATAAGAAAAACAAAAACTTTATTTATGAAAACTTATTTTCATGAATAAAATCAATTTAATAAATATAGAGTAATTATTTTTTACAAAATTAAACCAAAAATCAATATTTGTAACCATTATAAATAAATTTTATAATTTTTTTAATATAATTCATAATTTCCTATATAATTATTATTTTTAATGTATTAATATATCACATTTCATTAAGAATAAAGGTTTCATGTAAAGAATGTTATTGAATACATCAAGTGTATTTCAAAGGAAAAATATATAAAATTATTTGTGATTTCATTCTACCCCCATAGAAATGAATTTTACATAAAAAGTAAATCAGTATGATTCAAAAAGGAGGTTATATATGCTTTATCAGATCATTGGGTTCCTGGGTAGCTTCCTCAAAATCTTGAATCCTCTATCTATGTTTTATCATGTGGGTGGTCTTGTTCTATAGGTCTTTATGTATATAATTAAAAATTTATAATGGGGTTTCATTATAGTAAATCCATTATCAAGTTGTAAAAAATCTAAATTTGGTAACTGAGAATGGTTTTGTTTGTACTTATTCAAAACAAATACATGGAACAAATCATGCACATGAAAGGGAATAATTAGAAGCTCTAATTGGTAAACTTATATATCTAAAAATTTAATAATCTCAAAATGGTTGACAGATCTATGGAACAACATTCATTTCTTCAATTATCTCACAACCTTCATATGTGGTGAAATATTTTTCAATACCTTCTCACCAATATTCAATTATAGATAACATAATATATTTTAAACATAATACTTATATCGACTCTGAGATTCCTCAATGTGTAGTTGAATATATATGACCTTCATTATCATTTCTTGTGATATCTCATGCCAGAATATATTTTTTTCTTTATCTTCTCCCCATCATTATGGATATATTCACTTCTTTTCATAGAGGGATTAATATGGAGCCTTTTAAATTCTCCATTGAAAACTATTATTGTTTGAAATAATGATAAGATGAAGATATTGATTCCAGAAACCTTTTAAATCCCAACAATATAATAGAAATATATCTACTATTTTTTTGGTGGTACTATTAAAATGAAATTCTATCTAATGATGATATATTTTATTGAAAAACACCTATATCTCTAGAGTTTACTGAATACTTCACTAAAATATCCAGGTATATCTTTGATCTCGATAAGATAAAATATAATATCATTCTACATGCAACCATGCGAAATTATTAATATAAATTTTGGAAAGATGATCATGTGATTAATCTTCTTTGATACCAATGAAGTGTTCTAGCTTCATAATGTGATAGACTACAACCCAAATATCATTATGGAATTTGGCTGTTTTTGGATGTTTGATGACATAATACAAGGATATGTTTTCCCATTTCCATTTAGTAATGGAAAATGGTTATATCAAACCCTTATCGTTATTTATCTCAGCTATAACTAGATGACAAAAAAATTACTTGGATATAATCTTCAATATCCTTCTTTATGTTTTCCCGCCATAAATAATTTTTTATATCTCTATATATTGTTGTACATCAATGATGTATATAGAGTTATGAGCAATGATCTTCCCAAAATATTTTCTTATTTATATTTGTAATTGATTGGATGAATAATTGATTCTTGAACCTTATCATTCTACCATAATTAAGGTTGAACTCAAAAAAATTTTACACATACTTATATAGATCTATATCCAACATTTTATCCCTATTAATTATAACATTGATAGAGGATTAAATATATAGGTTGATAAAATATTATTTTACTCATTATTTAAATATTTTAGGGTTAATCACTTTTAAAGAAGTTAATATTAAATATTTGGAGAAAATTATCATAGATAAGATACTGTGATCATTTAAACTCAAAGAATCAACCGCCGTATTTTATTTTCCTTCGATGTATAGTATTTAGTAGTCATTATCCATAATAAACTCAATACATATCCTATGGAACATATTCAACTTGTTCTAGGGGTAAATATATTTTAATCATATATTGTTATTATATATATAACATATTTCTTTATAAACATGATTCAACCATATAATGTGGTCAATAATAAATATATCCAACTCAAAATAAGGATTCATGTATATATTCTCATAAAAATTCAATTATAATAATGGTTAATCGATCACCATATCATTATACATAAGTAAACATCCTTGAACTGCCCTTAATGAATCATTATAAATAATAAATCCTTCTCTACTATAAGTTAGTTTGAGTTCAATTTTCATAACAACGGTTTTTTTAAATTTTCTTCACATTCATCATATTAAACTTACTTGAATCCCTCTAAGGATAACATGTTGATTGGATTATATATCCATATTAAATCCTTCAAAAAATGTTCATAATATCCATCCAATCAAATTAAAATGTGTATCCAAATTATTATGGTTAGTGTAGGCTAATTTTCAAAAATATTTAACTTTGATGTATCCAATAATATATCCTTAATTAAGAATATATGATCCAAAAATTGATATATTATATATGAAAAATTCACACTTTGTAAAAACTTGTTACAAATTCTCCATTCGTTGGTTATTTTGTAAAATAGTCAAGTTATAATCATTTTATACCATTATTTTTAAATATATATATAAAAAAATCAATTATAGATATTAAAAACTAATAATGGTAATATCAATATACTATGTTATTTAAATCCATGATGATAGTGGTGGAATTAGTGAGTCAAAATGAAATCACCATAAATTAACAATTTATATACCTCAAACAGAAGGTTTCAATTAGTATGCATTCCCTTTTAAACCTCAAATCATTATATCCAGACTGAATACCAGTCTTTTAAAAATATTGACTGTCACATATTTGATCAAACAATTCTTCAATATAGGGTATAAGATAGAGATTCTTTATCGTGATATTTCTATTTTCCCAATAATTGAGGTAGAGACACATTGATATATCATTAATCTTAGTGAAAGGAATAGGTTCATCCCATGGTGACCCACTTGAAAAAATAAACCCATTTATGATCATTTTCCTTGTCTTTCTACATAATTTCATGGAACACAATATAGTGCATTTAATATTTAGTCTATAGAATAGTTGTAGCACAATGTATGAGTTCTTTAGAAAACATAACATCATGATTCATAGTATAACGTGGAAAATCATCCCAACGGACATCATAAACCCAATATACAATAGGCATATCATGTATGATGATTTTCCCCCTAACCATTTGAGAGAAATACCCACTTTTAAAAGTAATCAAGACCCATGCAATGGATTTAATTTTCATGGAAGTTACCATTTATATTCACATCTATATTAAGACATAGAATAGTTTCGAGTACCAAATTTTACTTCCTCATAAATTAATATGTAATCCATAGAAATAAATCTAATCCATTCCAAAAATCTGATCAAATTCGACTATAGTGACAATACAATGATTTTATGAAATCACATTCGCAAAAAATAAATTTTAGAAGAATTATATAATTGGGATGAAATCATCATACCATTTTGAATTTCCACTACTAATTCAACATATAATCCTTAAGTTGTTAATGTGATACATATAAAAAATTATCAACATAAAAAAGAGTTAGTATATCTAGAATAAAATAATAAATTTTCCATTTTGGATTTGATTTTTAGTATACATTTCCAAAATTTACTCTTATTGCACAAATAGAAAATAGTGATTTCAGGATGTTTCCTTGAATAATTTTTTCATCATAGGATTTATGAACTGATAAGTTTCATTGATCATTGAATTTCAGTACTAATTAGTAAAACTCATAAACTCTTTTCATTTGGAACAATAGATTGTGTGCAATTAATTTTTAAGATCTTTCACACCATTCAAATAATTATCTAACTTCTTCTCATCAATTTATAATTTGGTTTCTCAGTGATATTCCTTTACAAAATCTAATATTTTATAATTCCCTATAATTAAATTTCCTTCATGTTTCATTCCACACTTCTTGTATATAAGAACACTCATCATTTTCCCTATATTATTTTTCTTCTTATAATTTAAATTGAATTTCATGTTTATTTTCTTATCAAATTCATGAGATTGATAATTTACTATTATATCATTTTAGATGATGATTTAACAAGAAATGATGTTCCCATAATTATGATGTAATTTGTGGTTAACTCCAATATGAGACATGGATCTAACACACTAAAAAATATATTCAGTCGTAATTTTATGTTCAATTATAATTCAAGAAGAATAACACACAAGTCTCATAAAAGTTTCCTCATTTTAACTAATGTATTCATAGTCCTTTTTATTTTTGTTGTAAAATATATTCTCCATTATCATATAATGTATATTGGGAATCTAATTTTTGAAAAAATAACTTCTGAAAATCACCCCACCCCAAGGATTTAGTTTATTTTCATTTCCTAGTATTCATTTCTAGATTCAACCATTAATAAGCTTCATTATATAAACGATTAATGACCAAGATAGTTTTTACATTGGAGTACTAGTGAATAGAACATATATACTCATTTGTACTAATATTTTTATTATAAATTAGTGGATTAGTCTACCAAATATGAAAATTTGGATCTCTCCTCTTGATTTAATTAGTAGTACGCTATGCCATATTTTTTTATATGGATGTTTAGTTGACTTATTGGTTGAATAGTTTTTTTAAATATAGTAGAATGATTTTTTATTATTGCGCCCATAAAATTCATTTTATCTATAGAACAAGAATTTATTTTCCTTTAAATTCATAAATTACATAGTTATTCTGGTACAATCCATTAGCTAAAACTAAAAATCATAGAATGAGAAACAATAATAACAGAGGAAAATTTTATAATCAAGAAAATCATGTATATTATGTATAATTCATGAAACAATTTTTCCATTTGTGATAGATTATATTTATCTTGGGTATTCCATTCACATTATATATTCAAATCCATCATAATGGATCAAAAATAAAATTTGAATTAACCCCAGCATATCCCCCTGAGTTTCATGTAAGTTGTTTCGTCTTAGTCCTAAAAATCATGCATCAATTATTATTGAGATAATATTCAATCCAACTATTTCAGATTTTTTAGCCAAAAGTGGATATCATAATCTACTACAACCTCATTCTAATATCTAGATATGGATGTATTTTCATATAAAAATAATTTATTTATTTACCATAACATAACATGTTCTATAATACTTACTAACAACCTATTATTTTCACTATAGTTTTTTCATCACAGTTTCTTAAAGGATCTTATATTTTTTCTAATACATACAGAAGAGAATAAAATAGTACATAAAAAAATAAAACATCTTATTAGATGAATATTCCATACATATCATTACCATCCATGAAAAAACTATAAAGGTTTAGAGTCTTAGGAAAATAGATTCATAAAAAACTAGTTTATATAAGATCCACAATATCTCCCGCTTAGTCCTTCACATCTAGAACCCCTCTTTGGCATTGAAAACATAAAATATTTCTTTATATAATTAGGATAAGAAATCAAAGGATGTATCAGATGAGATGACCAAAATTGTTAAATAATACATATATCAAAAAATTATTATTTGATATAATAATATTTTTATAATGGTATCAAAACATGAGATTAAAATATTAAAATCATACCTAGCCATTCATATATGATAATAATAATTCATTATATAAACCATAGATGTTTATAAGATAAGAAATATCTATAATCCATGAACATGAGAAATGAGAGGACAATATTAGCATAAAATTGCTTCATAAATTAGTGTCATAAAGTGTTGAATAATAATAATAATAATATAAATCTTTTGTGATGGCTTCCAACTATGAAATTCATCACAATATAGCCTAGGGAGAACTACAGAAGTACTATCATCAGGAATGGGATAAAATATCTTGTACCGACATTTGGGCATGGGATAACCTCTCATATACAATTTGAGATTGTAAAACATTGACAATGTCACAATTTATTGGAGGGTTTAATAGACTCAACCATCACAAAATCCCAATGTATTAATTTGTATTATAAATGATCATGAAAAAATTTATCAGTACATCAATTCTTAACCCATGTAAATGAAAATAGATTTCCTCCATATTTAATCCTCATAATTACTAACCATACATAAATAGAACAAATAAGGTAACATTGGATCATATACCTACTAAAAAATATTAAAAATAAAATGATGTTGATATAGATGAAAATATGATGAAATTATTATATAAATTTTATTGAGGAAAATAATGTTTTAGTTTATATTGATCTTTTTATATAAATATGATAATATCCAAAATATTATGGAATATATTTTATTTAAAATGAAATTAGGAAAATATTAATGAATTATTCAAATTATTGAGAATTCAGGGTGGTGGGAAAAGTCATTCATATGTTTTTTAAAAATAATAATGATTAATTTAATTTTTTTTCAAAATAAATGATGTACCTAATTATAAAAATAAGAATAATATTCATTTAAAAAAAAGCAAAATAATGTTAAATATATATTTTTAAAATAATTTTTTCTATGGTAAAACCAACACTGAAAATATTTCAAATGAAATATTATTATGTATGAATGTGAATCTTGACCTAAGAGAAAAAAAGTAGATTTTAATTTAAAATTTTATTTAGTATCTTGAGTAAATTAAAATTAGGAAATGAAAAAACATGTAATACCAAAAAATAATGAAATTGGAAAACAATAAATATGATTTTTGAGGGATAGATTATATAGTTTCATAATCCTAAATTTCATACCTAATAATCGTAGGAAAATGTGAGATTCTAATGTGAATTCTTACATCAAGCCTAATATTCTATATATGTGCCCTATACACAAATATAATAAAATTAATTCTTTAAATATATATAAAATTGGACCAAATTCATATTTACAATGTCCTATATATTCCACATATCACATTTCATCACCCATTTTTTAGTTATTAATTATTATATTAATCATTTATTGGTGTGAATTGTTCCATTCTTCTTGTATATGTCAGTTTTCTGTTTATGATCCTCAAACTATGATTAGAGATCCATAATATCCAGAATATTAATTATTTCAATTGTATAAAATTTATTCATCTTATACAATTCTATAACCATTCACATATATGAGTGATAAAAAATAAATTACATCACTTTAAGGAGAGGATAGTCCAGAAATATGTATCATTGATGACTTCTAGTTTTCGATGGATGAAAAGAAATAAAGGTAAGTAATAATGGACAATTATAGAATTATTATTTTATCATAAATAATATATATATATATATTAAATTCATAATAAAAACAAAAAATTATAGATTTTGATAGAAAATCTATCATATCCCAAAATGGAGGTGGTGGATCACATGTATAGAGAAATGATACTTTCATATATCATTTAATAAATAATATGTGGTAATTAGTTGTGTAATAATAGTAATTAAATTATATTATACTGATAATACAATATTCATTATGTCATTTTTAGTACAATAGTTTTAGATCAGGTGGATGAATAAATAATATTAATAGAGATTGGTCAAGATTTATACATCTTCTTTGAGAAACAATATTTGGTTTTCACCACAGTCTGTTAAATATTGATCATAGGAAAAGAAAAGGGGTCAAGGATTAAGGGAAGCTATAATTAATGGGTTTTGTAGGTATTGGATTATTTATAGTCTAAAATTCTCTGAATAAGGGAGGATAAAAGGATTCTTTTCTAAAATGTGGGGTGGGACACACATGGAATTACATAATTGATTGGAATATTATTATTCCACTTGCACAATATTGTAAAAAAAATATCCAATGAATAAAATTAAAAGCATGGTAATGTTGAAATATCAAAAAATTCATACTATAAATGTTTACGTGGTATTTATACCCTTTTATCATAATTAAAATTTAACCCAGATAAAGCATTTTTAATCGTAATCATGGTAAAAAAAAATTAATGTTTTTTATTCATTACAACTCATTATTATGTTTTAAATATTTAATTATTTTAAATATATTGATTAAAAAATATTTAATACATTTTACCATATTTTATTTCCATATGTGGATGAAATTAATTTTTCATAAATGAGAAATTTGAGATAAATCAAAATTCGATAAAAATGATTTTTAAGAATAAAATAAATTTATTTCCATTTTAGTCCTTAAAAACAATAAAATGAATGTAAAAATATTTTATGTCATATAGAATCTTTAAATATCATTAAAAATATTAACAATTAAATAAATATATTATTTATTAACATAAAAATATACTATACACATACTGAAAATTTTTAACAAATTTTTTAACATTAGCCATTGAACTTATACAAATTGAAAGTATTATATTGATTACTATGTAATTAATTATATTATTTATACTTATAATTTTTTTTACATTTAAATAAAATTATAAAATTAATGGGATATTTAAAGTACTTGATTTGAAGAAAATAAATAATGATATTTCCAAAATTGATATTTATCACTATACATTTTGAAACAAATATCTTTAAAAAAATATAAAAATTAATCGTAAGATAATATTCAAAATTTTCATTAAAAAATTTTATTATTTATATTAAATATAATTTCAAAATATTATATATTATTTATAATTTCTATATATAAAATGAGAAAAAATATTTTCTGTGAAAAAATATTTCAGAATCATAAAATAATTATACTAAAATTGAGTATTAATATATTAAAAATTCAAAAATAGATTTACATTGTCTAAATCTGAAGTGAATATTTTCCATAAACTTGTTATTAATATTATAAACTCTCAATTTTATATCCTGGTTATAAAGGATTATTATATCACAATTCAATTGGACTTAAGGATTCATGGAATGAAAGATATCAAATACCTCATGTTTATTTCAACAGAAATATATATAATGTTGGGATGTAATGGGAATACTTAGGTATACTCTCACTAGTAATCACATGACTCAATAATGACATGTTGTGTAACCAGAAATCACATTTATTAAATTTCTCAAAAATATTTTTCTTTCCGCATGGTCTCCAATTCAATTATCAAATAATCACCAAATCTTACTTAGTATTGGAATATATAAGAATGTAAAATTTAAATACATAAAAAATAAAAAATTTAAATACCAATATATTCTATTCATTTGATACATTAATATACAAGGGTAATTTTTATATCTATTTTTTATCTCTATAAATTCATAAACTCTATATCTTATGAGAAAAAAATAATGGATGCATCTAGTCTCATTAATCTCAATATGATTTTTAAATCATATAAAAATTATTTAAAGTAATTGGGGTTCATTTAGTTTATCTAAATAGTCATAAATAAGGGGTATATGATACATGTTATGGATTTTCATCATTTCATATTCTTGATAATCAATGTTGAGTTGTATTGTGGTAGTTGGGGTGGTTCTGGAGGGGTAAACTTCATAATAAAATATATAAATAACCATGGTTTGAATCTGAGAAATCTGCATAGGGGATTTATAATGTAGGCAGTGAGGTTAGAAAGGTATATGCAGGCAACGATAAAGGTATGATGCATGCAGGATGATTTAGGCATGATATTTTACATGGACTTTGGGCCATGTTCATGGGCCTCATAGACTTGGTCATACATGCTATGTAATTGGTATCTCTTAACCCAAATAGAAATAGCTCATTTGTTTTATAATAAAAGGAGTCTTCATAAGAAAATTTAAAAAATTATTTGCTACATTGAACTATATCTCTTGAAAAAAAAGTGAATCGATGCACCCAATGATAACGAAAAATGAATTATAAAACCATTATCTATATTATGTTAGAGTTACTCCTTCAGTTCCTATAAATAAATTAGTTGCATTAAATATTCTGAAATTTATATAAGCATAAGACAATGTATGAATTCTATAAAAAAATCCAACATCACTATCTAGGGGAAGGGTGAGAAACTCTTTTGAAATAACAATGACATATTCTAAATGTAACACCCGACCAGAGTGCCACATACCGAATCCATATGCTAGTCAAACACATGACCTCAAGGGATCCTCCCCATATACTAGAGGCTACTGACTAGTAGTGAGGTTCTGATGAGGTAATCACATGGAATCAATACCCTATTTCATTAGAGTAATACACCAGTAGAAATAAAAATACATATAAAACATATAAAACAATAATAAAAACCAATATATCCTGATATTCAATAAAAGAAATACATTATCCAACTAACATATACACTATTCCATAATAATGAATGTGCCATGTGGATAAAATGAAAATCAAAGGAAGTACACTAATAATTCTTGAGAGGGTCCCAAACCACATACAGTGTCATCACCATGCCCCATCCCAGCTTGGCTATCTAACACATGGTGTTTTACCATTAATTTTCCTACAACCATGAAATCTATTTGGGTACTGATCAGTAATCCTGAGTATGGATGTGTGTACAACTCATTAGACCACCACCAATAGTGTCTAAAACCAATCCAATCCAAAAACAAGTGTATGTAGTTGTATGAAGAAATAATTACTATGGTTAAGTAATAATTTATCAAATTATCAATTATACTTTATTAAACATCATAGACCACCAGGTTCTTGAGGAAAATTGTACCTCAATACCTACTCTGTTCCACAATGGGTACGAACCACATCCCTTATCCAACACATAATTCATTTCAAAAACAGGGCTTTCGTTTGCATTTTTATTTTACTTTCATTACTATGGTTGCATGGAACGTCAATCCAATACTAATGTTTTGGGTGTTGAAAACCATGTATATTAACCCATTTATCAATTATACAAATTTAACATAAGAAGATAACATCATGTCTATAACCCCAATTTCTCAATCATTCATTTAGATCATGGTCAGTTAATATCATAAATAACCATCAATTCTCAATAATGAACATATATATTTGGTGTAGATAATCATGTATGACACCCAAATTCTCAACCATACATATAGATCAGTCATTTTTATAGAAAACCATGCCTAGAACCCTATTTCTCAATTGTGCATATACATCATTGGTGTAGATTACCATATCTTACACCCCAAATCCCAACCCCTTATTTATATCATTATTTAATGGGCTTAGATTGTCATGTATAATACCCCATTTCAAAACCATGATTAAAAAAATTTAATCTTCTTATCACAGTTAACCACAACTACATCCATTAACAAATTCATAAATTAAATAATTAAATTCATTAATAAATTCTACAATTAATTAACTATGTAAATTTCCATTAATCAATTCAACAATGAACTACACATTTCACAATTTAAATATCAAATAAACAATTCACCAATTAATTATTCTTAATTAAAACTGAAAAATATGATAATTAACTCAACAATTATTTATCCCCAAATATCCCAATCAAAACGTTGATAATTAATTCAAAAATTTATTATGTTTACTCCATTTTTAATTAATTCCCCAAATTAATTATCAAATCATAAATCCCAAGATCTCATAATTAAGTCTCTAAATAATTACCTCGTTCAGCAATCCATAAATCTCAAAATTTTACCATTATCTCAATTAAATAAATTACCACATTAATTATTTTAATTAGGAATTTCAAATGCTAAAAACTATTGAAATTATACAATATGCACGTACAAAATCAAATAATTAAAATGAGATTTATAAATTAGACTACCTCTATTGGATCTTTTATGATAGATCATCAAAAAAAATTAGAAAAATTGAGCGTCACAGTGTGGTAGATCGAATCCAGACCTATTAACCTAAAATGATTTTGAAATTAACGATCTTATATATCTATTTATAGGTCTATAGTCCAAGACCTATATTAATCAAATCTAGATATATATCTATTAAAAACAAAATAATTTATCCACCAAAATATGGTGGGAATATATGTGGATGAATGTGAAAGTAAATAGATAGGATCCACTTAACAAAAAAGGAGTAGATCTCTAATTTGGGATCCAATACTTGAAGAATAGAAGATAGAAGGCCTTGGAATCCCTCCAAAAAGCTCAAAAATATGAAACACTACATTGGGTCGAATTAGGGTATAATAGGTGATTTTTAGGGTTTGGGGGCTTTAAAACAATTATAATTCCACATTAAAAGTCGTTCATAGTTTCCTAAGAGGGGGAACACGATTTTCCTTAACTTGTTCCATCCCTCTGCCTATTTTTTTGGGGTGCACAATTTCTATTTTTAGGGTGCATAATTTATCAAATAATGTGACAACTCTATGAACCCTCACATTCTAGGGTTGCACGGTTTCCTTGAATGGGTGCACAATTTCCATGGATGGGTGTACGGTTAGCCCTATTATGCATGAACAATTCATATCCCTGTTTTCAACAACTTTCTTAAATCTTCACCCAAACACACACCAAAGGTTAATCCCAATCAAATGGTACTTAAATAAAAATAGAGAGCACTAGAATGCATGACCATGTCAACTCAATTAAAGGGCATGATCTTACAATATCCTCACCTTATAATTTCTCATCTTCGAGTTACACTCCCAAGCATCTCAGTGATTTGAATCCCAAAAGATAAGGCCAATGAGCATGAATATCTAATTACCATTCCAATGATTCCTCTTTTACACACCCATGTTTCTACAAAACATGAACTATAGGCATGTTATTTCACCAAAATACATTATCACGGCCATCAATCAAACATATAAGAATCTATTCAAAGGACGCATCAATATTAAGGTCATCCTCATCCACATCGATCACATTTGAAGTGTCTGGGAGATACCCTCATAGTTTCAACAAAATTAAAATTTCATGCATTGAACTATATTTCTGGTGAATGTCCAATCATTATTCCATTCCACTGATTATCTCTAAAACCTAAAATGATCCAATAAAACTGGGTTCCAACTTTACAAATTTCTATATCTTGCGGTGACCCAACCTAAGTCACACCCGAATGAATACATGATCAACCTATTTAAACTTTAGGGGGCATCTACATATGTAATCATATTTATTATTTTTACTCTGAGCTATAGCCATATATTTCTAAACCAACACTTCATTCCTTGACATCTCCTATAGGAGACTCAATCATAGCAACTCTGATTCACTTATCTCCATCCAACATAAGAGTGAATTAAATGGCCTACCATAAAGAGCCTCAAATGGTGTAATCTATATCATTAATTAATAAATATTATTATTTGAATATTCCTCAAAGTCAAAGTGGTTCTCCCCAGTTCCTCTATAGTTAAGCACAAACAACCTCAACATATTTTAAAAATAATTGTATAACATGCTATGAATGCCCATCCTTCCATTGGTGGAAAACCGTAATCAATAATTATTATGTACCAAGTGCTCACTGTAGGCCCAACCATAATAATGTAGTTACATGTGAGTAAATATTTGATACTATAGACCATGGAATCCTGTGTAGATAGAATATCTCTGGAATATACAAATCTCCCAGCTGCACCACTGAGAAAGACTATTGAATAAGAATGAAATGATCTACTTTTATTAGTCGATCAACAAAAACCCAAATTGTTACATTCTTATTTGACACAATTGGAAGAGCCACCACAAAATCCATTATCACATAGTTTAGCTTCCATTTCGAAATGGGAAATGGCTGTAGAAAATCTCATGGTCATTGATTCTATGAATTTACCATATGACATGTGTAGCATCATGTCACAGAACCTACTATCCCTTTTTTCATGCATGGACACCAAAACTATCATCATATGTAATGTAACATATTGGTTACCCTAACATGTACTACCCACTTCAGGAAATGAGATTACCACATGAGATCCTCTCACATAATCATAGGTAAAACAATTGGATTCTTAAGGTAGATGATCTCATCTTAATCTATTATCTAATCGGAAGGTGAATCCCCACCTTCATGGTTTTTTCTCATGTTATGACATTTTGAGTCCCCGTACTACCAATATAGGATCCAAATCAAATGTGTAGACTCCACTAAAACTGAAACCATTGTCATCTTATCTTGACTCTCATGAACCACCACATGCATTTTAGCTAGTAAAGCCATAATATTTCTACTCTAAACTAGAATATCGAACCATATTATTCTAAGAACCACTAGTAAAGGATTCAGCCACACGGTTTCCTTACCCAAGCATATATGATAACTCAAAATCAAAGCAATGCATATAACCATCCAACATTTATTGAGAAATATTCAAATATCACTATGAGAAGATATACCTTTAATTTTTATCACCAATAAACACCGTAAAATTCTTACCCAACACATTGCATATTCAACAATTTAGTGCACAAAATACTATTTCCAGCTCATTTTCATGCATAGGTTAGTTCTAGTTAATATGGCCTCACTTGATGAGACCCATATTCAATGACTCGTTCTCCTTGAATCAACACAACACCGAGTATAATCCCAGAATCTTCAAAATACAATGTGTACTCATCACCTGACTCAAGTAGGATCAAAATGTGTGCCAAATTCGAAAACATATTCAAATATTAAAAGTAATTCTCAAAGGATTATTTCCATTAAATCATTATCCTCTCCTTGATCAAGATGTAAAGTGGTGCTTCCACATATGAAAATTCATGGATACACCTATGCTAATACATATCAAATCCGAAAAATCATTAGATATCAAATATGTTATTCATATTCAACCAAAATTCCATTACATGAACCTCCATTAGGTCCATTGACACACATTTAATCCAATATGATGTGCCCTATGAAGTTTACATGACCAATACAAAATTAACATTTAGAAATCATGATATATAGGCAATGATTTCTCTCTGTACTGCAAATTATGTTAAGATGTTGTGCATGATCATCCTGAGTCATGGAGTACACTAAGATGACATCCATAGACACCCCAAAAACTAATCCATGTATAGATGGAATATTCTATTCATCATGTACATAAAAACTACCAGTATAATCATCATCCTAATAAGAGTTATGAAAAACTCACATGGGAAATACCTTCATCTAAAATTAGTCATAGATATATTAGAAGTCTTCACTCTCAACTACTGATAACCATAACTCACATAAATATTTAATAATAGACAATATCCTCTCAACTATTCAAATAGATAAACGATATGTCAAAGGGGATATAGATTCTTCATAGTAATTCAGTTTACATATCAGTAATCAACACATAATAAAAAACATGTGTTTATATTATTGGAAAGAAACATAGGTGATTCCCAAGTAGATATAACTAGGTGGGTAAATATTTATTATCCAACTCTTCGAGCTAGATCTTGAGCTCTCGATGCTCAATCAGTGACATTTTTTATGGTGGAATAGAAATTGGATCATCTTAAGGCATGATCTAAATAGTGAATTCTATATATCTCTTAGGTGGTAGCCTTGATAAGTCTTTGGGAAAACATCCTCAAACTATTCCACCATTGGTGGAATGAAATAATTATTTAATCCTCAATAATATATAAATAAACTAGCACCCTTAGCTATGAGATCTCCCAGTTTCTAAGTAATTGTCCCTACATGGCCATCTTTGATATCCCACTCCCCATGGTGAACATATTAGTTTTATATAGGAGATGCAAAAGTCACTCTCTTATGGTAAAAATCGTTATGGGCTTGGTATGTTGTAGGATTGAAATATGAATGTATTTTCTCAATTAAAAGAGGGGGGGATTGAAAGATAGAAAAAATTCGTTTTTAACCATATGGAAAATGATGTTTAACAAGGTTAAACATGGTAATTTCATAAGACCTCTTTTTTCTCTCCGAGAATTTTAGGTTCTGGAAATGTGGTTTTGGAAATGAAGCGTAAGGAAAGTTTAAAAGGAAAATATTCTACCTTAATCCATATATAATCTTACTAATCATAGTATACAAATGAACAAGAAAATATAATAAGGTTATTAATTCATTCTTTAACAAAATACAGTGGAAATAAACTTGAAACAAAAAAAGTAACAGGTATGAAATATTTTAACCAAATGATTAGGGTATCCAACAACCTTGGATAAACGTCCCTTGATTTATAATTTCAAGAATGTTTGTGTTACCCACACCAAGGTAAGCCCTCGATAGGAATATTAGAATCTGTCTTGATATCCCTGTAAGCCTTCGAAGATTAAGGTAGTCAAAACCTATGTCTTCCTATCTCTAGAAGTCCTCGAAATTTACGGTAGTCAATACCTCTATTGTCCTATCCTCAGAAGGCCTCGATTTTACACAAAAATAATTGGAGTCGCACGAAGTAAGCTAAACAAAATGTTCATTATGCATAAGGCATGAGAGTATCTCTTTATAATTAACATTAGTAGCATGAAATCTCTAGAGTGATGGATTGTTAATGAGATAATTCAAATGAGATATTATTTGTTAGAACATATCCAATGGTTAGCTCCCTCCTCCAATGATCATATTTTTCTTTGATTTTTAGAGGGACCTGTACATGGGTAACTCATACAATGGTTAGTTAGAAATAGAAAGTACGGCATAATTTTATAACTATAACATGTGTAATCAAAAGAAGTTTACCTAACCCAATCTATTTTTTAGAGTCAAAGGGAAAATAATGTTCAGAGTCTATGCAAATAAACACTTGGATACAATAAATCCGGGATATTCATATTCTATTTTTCTATGAATTTATAACCGGAATTCTATAGATTTCGGAGTCCAAATTCCAAAAACATCAGAGTCTAAATTATATGGAATTACGAGTCTAAATGTTAAGGAATTCATATTTTGAATTATAAGGAATTAAGAGTCTGAATTCTAAGGAATTCAGAGTCTAAATTCAGAGTAATTTGGAATCTAAATTTCAATGAATTCGGTGTCTGAATTTCAGAGAATTTGGAGTCTGATTTTCATGGAATTCAAAGTCTCAATTTCATATAATTCAGAGTCGAAAAAAAGAATACCCTATAAAAAAGGAATTATATAATTCTGAGGTTTTAGTTGTGAAATTTAATTCTAGAAATTAGAAATAAAAGGAGTTTGAATAAGAGAAATTATAAACAGAACTATTAAAACATAGGTGAGGGTAAAATTTCCTTGGGAAAGAAAAATTATCATTATTAAGATAATTTTTAAGGAAAATAAAATTTTACTTAAGATAGAGTGTTTGTGATTTTCAAAAGATAAAGGAATGGAAAATTCATAAAGAAACCATATTGACTCAACAATCTCCCACTTTTTGGAAAGCACAAACATCCTTAAGAAAAAGAATATAAGGACATATAATTAATATGAACTTGAAAGTAAAAACTTATATCCCTTTACATATGGATCTTAGTGATTAATACTAACTCCCTCTTAGGTTTTGAAATCTCTATAGATCATATTCTTGATTTCCTAAATGAGACTTTTCATTTTCTTGCATTAAAAAATATTCTTTGAAAATAACATCTCCTTAGATGAACTCCCCCATTAATAGGGAAATTCCTTCTTTTATTAGAATTATATTTATCATTCCTTTCTCTACCTCTTTTATTTTAAAAATAGAATCAAAGATAATAGAAAAGAAAAAAGAGGTACCAGAAATATTACGACAAAATAACAAAATATATGAAGAAAAACCAAAATATCATTATAACTAAAAGAATTTGTAGAGGGAAAAAATAAAACAAAAGATCATATTTGGATGAATTGTTCTTCTTTCTCTTTAGGAATAAAATTCTTCACATTGGTTTTCAGCTTCTTAATCTCCTTGTGATTTTTTTAAAGACACTTTAGCAGTTGATCCTCATCTTCACTTTTCTTCTCCATGGATTTAATTTTTTCTTCAAGATCCTTAAGAAATTCTTCCTAAGCCTTCAAGACATGTTCTTTCTTAACAAGGTTTTCTTCAAACTCAATTCTGATATCCCATTATCTCTTCTAATTCATAACCATAGAGTTAAGATTTCCATTTATGTCCGTGATTTCATGCTTCCGAGTTGTCTATTTAAGAGTTAGCTTTTCCTCAATGCTCTTAGAAAGATCACCATGCTTTCCATATTCCATGTTAAAATCATCTTTTACATTATCTTAAAATTCATATATTACTCTAAGATCTTAAACTATCATTCTTGACAAACTTGTAATCTTATTTCATGATCATTTATGAGCCTCATAACCAATGTGAAAATATTTTAATTCTACCTCATGTCCGACAAATTTTTCCATAAGAATTGAAACTAAATCTGATTTTTGTTTGAACGAATGATGAAGAAACTAGCATCATGAATTTATACCCAGGAATAATTGAATGTTATCAACCTATATTATATAAGACTTTACTATAAAACCATTTCTAAGAGAGGATGATTATGAATCAAAGTGTTCGGTTAGTGAGGAATTTTTTTTTCAATCTCTTCACCTTTCCTCTTTGATGAAGCACCAACTTGTTTCTTTTGCACCAAAAATTTACTAGGTGTATCCACTGATACGTTCTTTCAATTATGAACTCTTGAAATGATTTATTATGTTTTGGGTGATTCATGCTCACTATCAGATATCTGAATAATCTTATTTTCCTCATTATTTTCTTTCTCGGCACCTGCCACAATATCCTCTGGTTGAAAAAAATCATGATTGCTACTTTCTTCTTCAGCTAGTTTATTCACATTTTCCTGACCCTTGTATTCTTTTCTAGGTGTATCAAATTTTAAAGAATCTGCTTCAGAAGATTAGATTGGTAGTTTTCCAGAAGGACTCTCCTTCTCATGATAATCATCTACCTGCCTTATAATGTATTTTTTATCACCACTCCTTTCTTCTTACACTTCTTCAACAACGTCATATTCATGAACTATTACTTCTTCATGATTTGGTTCTAGAATCACTATATTATTTCTTGGAGTTACGATATGTGATTCTATAAAAAATGATTCTGGTACCTGGTATTGTATAGAGGCTTTCTCAGCATCTTTGAGAAGGGATTGAACTATCTTGGGATCAAAAAACATCTTCTTTGCATACTTTCATTATCTTATTTTTCAATATCCTCAGTATAATTTATCATTAAGGCTTTTTCTATGAAAGTTCCAATCCAAATGTAAGTTCACCTCCCTTCCTATTATTCATTTTCTCACTCTACATCGCCAATACATCATCAGGGTACAACTTTTGCTTCCTTGGTTTTGGGGGTACATGTTGTTTTTCCCTAGCTGCTTGGGTTTTTCCTTTATCTTCCAGTTTTATTACCTTCATCTTCCCTCTACCCTTCATAGATGTTTCTGCCACTTCTAGTTTCATTGATAACACTTCTAAATCTTCTTCAGGTATGTCATATAATATCCTGATTCATTAGATAATCCAACCTTTATATTTCTCAAGGTAACATCACTAATAAATTTAACATTGTAGATTCCTGGCTTAGAACTGAAAGGGGTTTTGAAATACCAAATAAAAGAACAATAATCTTGAAGATAATTTCAAGAAACAGCATAATATGGGGCTTTATATTTCCATTCTTGATATTCTCAATCGTAATAAAAATATATTTTACCAAAATTATCTTCATGAGGTTACCAATGAAATAAAAAATATAGATTTCACTTTTCATTAGTGTATCCATATCTCCTTTTCTTTGAATAATAAATCCATGAACCCAAAATTCATGAATCCGGAAATTTTTATAGTGATGAACAATTTTTGGAGTCTTCTTATCATCAAAAGCATGGAACCCTTGAGCCTTTCATTTCTCAAATGATCCGGATATATGTGGTAGCTTGTGAGTAAAGAATTTTTCATCACCCTCATAAGGAATTCTAATAAAACTTGTTGGCTTGATGTAGGAGAAGGGATTGGTCTTCCCATAACCCTTGAAGGAAAATATATCTCTCCATACTTCATTGATTAAAATTGCTTACTCTTAAAATTAAATCAACAACTCAAGATAGGCCAGATCCTGCACCTTTAGATTCAATATACATAAGATATCCCATCCCTTTAACTTAATATTTTTCTAAATTATAGAGTCGTACATTTCGAAGAATTTCAGATCAATTGAAATTTCTATGTCAATTTTCTACTCGTAGATTTTCGTTACTAAAGTCATGTCTATCTGAGGAGAGGCTTCTACAGAAATTCTGAACTGATTAAAACTGGAAGATTCCGAACAACCTTAATTATTGGGGAAAATATTCAACGCACCAAGGCTTGAAAAATGATGTGGTAAAAAAATTGGGTGGTCCTTATATAGCCGTTTTATGTGATGGGTAACATCCTTGATTGATCCAACGATTGTAAAAAATCATGATCAAATCTGATGGTTATGATGAAAGCTGAAGAGGGGGTTTAGATGGTTTCGATATATTGATGGTTTCAATATAATCATTCAGATTTTAGAGAAAGTGAACCCGAAAAAGTTTATAGATCAAGGTAAATATACTAACTTGTAAAAAAAATTTATTAAAATTTAAGAACCAAAACATACCTTCCGGATTGCTAGGAAAAAAATAGTATCTGTAGCGTGGAAAATTCTTCTTAAATAACTTTAGATTCTGGTAAATTTAAAGAGAAATTTGATTACCAAAAAATTGATTACCAAAATTTGGATTACAAAAAATTTGATTATGAATATTATGATTACTAAAACATTGAATACCAATATTTTTATTAAGAAAATTTTGATTACGGAAATTTTGATTACAAAAATTTTGACTATGAAAATTTCAATTACAAAATATTTTGACTACGAAAAATTTGGAATATAAAAAAATGATTAATAAGAAAATGTACACCTCCTATGAAAATGAGTTTCTTACTATAAGGAGATATGTTTCAACAAGAAGTTAATTTTGAAAATTAACTTACAGTTATAATTCTAATTTTCTAATCAATATATTTATATCTTTAGGATGGTATAAATGTTGTGAAAATACTAGCTAGTTTATCTTGAATTTAGATAAATTGAATAATGACATCTCTTTTTTTGTGTGTGATCCCTAAAAAGGGATGACTAATATCTATGTGATTCCTGATATCTATGAATACATTCTCATGCATATGGATAGAAAGAATAAACTCCTCCTTAGAATTGTGTACTAACCACTTATCATTCCTAAAATTTACAAGGTAACCTTCGTCACGTAATTGACTTATGCTAATGAGGTTCTTCTTAATACCATTAAAAAATAAAACATTTGAAATCAATGTTTTTACAAGAGGTACAATGTTACCAATACCAATAATTTATCCCTTAGCATTATCTACAAAAGATAGTTTTCCTCCTTTCATCTTAATAATAATTTAACATAAGTTTTTATTACCAGTCATGTTCCAGGAACATCCACTCTCCATTTACCATGTACTACTATTTTTACAATCTTTATTTTCCTAAAAATAAGAGTGTTAGAATTTTAAAACCCAAAAATTATTGGATCGAGAGACTTGAAAAATAAATATTTTAGTTATGCACATTTTATTAGAAAATTAATCTTTATGAAAACCTAAGAACTGATTTTTGTTTAATGAACAATTTTTTCCCAATTCCATCCACACCGACATTCAATTCAGAGTGGAGTACTTTGAGAAAAAAATAGTTATTACTAAAAACTAGTTTAGAATGAGTATAACCAAATCCATAATAATATCTTAGTGGTTGAATTTGGGAATAAATCTTATCAATGATTTCATTACATAAGTTAATGTCTTAAAAAAAACTTCTTGATGGAAAATATTTATGAATTTAGTATGATAACTACATTTTTATACTAAAAAACCATAGTTTTAGCAGTAGAGTTAATCACTAAAATATTTTTCCTCAAAATTACATTTTCAAGATCCTTAGAAAGTTTATTATTTTTAGAATTAAATCCCTTAAGGATTTTTGAAATTCTTTCAAAACAATAAATTTTATTATCAAGATCTTTAGAAATATCTAATACTTCATTAGTAAGAGTTGAAATTATAGAATTTTCCGTATCATGTTTTTTTTTGAATTTAGAATTTTTATTCTAAAGAAGCCTGGAAAACCTAGAAACCTTTCATAAATAGGTAGTGTTTTATCTTCATTGGAAGAATATTATTTATTTGATGATTCATAATATATATTTTCACAATAATTATAATCTAATGAAACATAAGTTATGGATTCAACATTGTGTAACATTGCCTTTAGAAAATGATTTTTAACAGGTACCTTGGCGAGTAGACCAAGATTCTTCTGGGCAGAAGATTAATACATTGAGGATTCATCAGATGAATATCCACCACTGTCACTCCAAGTGTCATTGGATTTCAAATAATTCTTAGCATTAGCCTTGTAGTACTTATTTTTTATTTCTCTTAGAATGCTTTTCTGTTCTATCATTTATCTTAAGCATAGAAAAATATGTCCCTACATGCCCTCCTCTTTTGCATTCATAAGAAGTGACTTCAGAGCCTTTCTTACCTTCCTTTATTTTTTCTAAATCTATAATGAAAGTATTTCTTTCCAAATATCTTGTTTATCATTCGAGCAAGATTATCTAGATCATTCTCATAATGTTCACTTTCACTAGATTTAGATAAAACAATGTCTTTCATTGACATAGATCTAGTAACCCTTTATGAGTCTTGGATTCAGTAGTATTAAATGCTACACATCCATTTCCATTATTCTTATTATTCAAGTAATCATCTCCTTTCATTCATATCTCATGTTGAAGAAGAGTTCCAAAAATCTCATCAAGAGTAATTTGAGATACTTTCCTAGACTCATCAATAGCTGTTCTCTTAGATTTCCACTCATTAGGCAAGATATCTATAATATTCCCAACAAGAGCCTCATCACTTAAACCTTTTTCACCCATTGATACTAAGATGTTGATAATAGTAATACACCTATATTGTTTAGTAGACACTAGTTCTCCATAAGGAAATCAAAATCCAAGATATTCTACTCTAATCATAGCACTTCTAGTTTCTATAACCATGTATGTACCAATACGAGTAACCTCTAATTTCTTCCAAATACAATTTGAAGTTTCCCAAGAAGAAATATAAATATATATATTCATGGTCATATAACATAACAAAGTATTTCATACCTTGTAGTTGAGTTAATATTATGACTTTTAATGATTAGAAATAGTTCCAACTTCCTTATAAAGAATCTTGTAATCTCCAGTAAGTGTAAAAAAGTTGTCAACTCTAGTATTAATAAAAAAAAGTCATCACATGATCTCTCCAATATTCAATATAAATTCCATCAAATATCGGCTGTCTAGTAGGATTTATATTTTAAATTGAGCTGAAATTCATTATTGTCATCTAAACGAAAATATCTTTCCAAAAAGACCTGTTAAAATTAAATGTTTTTAAACAAGAATAAAAATAATATGTATGGAAAAATATTTAGAACAAAGAAATCTTGAGCACGAAATCTTATATGTAAATATAATTATTTCAGAAACCATCTTTGATACCAATTATAGTATTAATATATGAATGTATATGCTCAATTACAAGATGGGGGTGAACTGTATATTTAAAAACATTAATTTTTAACATTAAGGAAAACTATGTTTAAAAAGGTTAAACAAGGTAAATTTACAAGAACTCTTTTAGTTCTACAAAATTTCTAGGTTACGGAAATGTGGTTCCAAAAATGAAACATAAGGAATGTTTACAAGGAAAATATTCTACCATTAATTGTATAGAATATTACTTATCCGAGTATAAAAATAAACAAGAATGTATAAGAAGGTTATACTTTCTTTCTTTATCAAAATACAGTGGAAATAAACATGAAACAAAACAATTAACATGTATGCAATATTTTAACCAAAAGGGAAGGGTATCCAACAACCATGGATAAAGGTCCTTTGATTCATACATTCAATAAAGCCTGTCTTACCCACACCAGGGTAATCCCTCAATATTAATATCATAAATTTTCTTGTTATCCCCGCAAGCCCTCGTACTTTAAGGTAGTTGGAACCTCTGTCTTCTTATCCTAAGAATTTCTTGAAATTTTAGCAAGTAAAAACCTCTCTCTTCCTATCCCCAAAAGTCCTTTATTGTACATAGCATCAGTCAGAGTCACACAAAGAAATATCAACAAGATGTTTAGTACACACAAGGCATGAGAGTCTCTCTGTAGAAATCACTTTAGCAACATGAAATCTCTATTTTGATGGATCTGTAATGAGCTCATTCAAATGAGCATTTATTTATAGTCACTTATCCAATGGCCATCTACGTCCTCTAACAATTTTATTTTCCTTTAAATTTTGGAGGGACCAGTACACGTGTCACTCATACAACCATTAGTTAGAAATGGAAAGTACGACATCATTTCATAAATATAACAAGTGAAAGAAAAATAAATTTGCTTGGCCAAATATAATTTTTAGAGTTGAAGGAAAAATAATGTTCAGAGTCAATGTAAATAAACATATGGGGAATATAAATTACAGGTATTTAGATTCTGTTGTTCATGGAATTAGGAACCTGAATTCTATAGATTTTTGAGTCTGAATTCCAATGAATTTGGAGTCTGAATTCTAAGGAATTCGAAGCCTGAATTCTATGGAATTTAGAGTCTAAATTCTAAGGATTTTGGAGTCTAAATTCTGATGAATTCGGAGTGTGAATTATATAAGAATTTGGAGTCTTAATTTCAATGAATTCAGATTATGAATTTTAGATAATTCATAGACTCAATTTCAATGAATTCAGATTCAGAGTTTCAAATAATTTAGAGTCTAAAAATATAATACCCTCTAACCCAATATTTATTGGATTCCAAGGTTTTAGATGTGAAACCAATTTTTGGAATTTATAAATAAAATGACTTAGAATAAGAGAAACTATAAAATGAAAAATGAAAACATAGGTAAGGATAAAATTTTCTTAGGGATGGAAAATTTTCCTTATTATGATAATTTTTAGGGAAAATAAAATTTGACTTAAGATAGGGTGTTTGTGATTTTAATAAGTTGAAGGAATAGAAAAGTCATAAGGAAACCTTATTGAATCAACATATGTGACTAGAAAATCCATACCTATAATTATGTTGAAGCCTCACATATAAAGTATATAGAGAACCTTATAAAAATATACTTCCCGACTTCAAGAAAACATCTTTTTCACAAACAGATGTCTCTAGAGAGTACTCCCAACAATGTATGTATAATCATTATCTAGCTAACAAATCCCACATCCAGACTCAAAAAATTAAAAATATTTATAGATATAAAATAATTATAGGAATTATTATCAAATAAGGAAATTGATAAAGTATAAGGTACTATAATAGTACATCTCATCATTAATGTCTCAGCCACGCTATCCACAATTATAGTCTATATCCAATGAAACTATCCTACCCTTCCTTGTAATGTCATATGACTCCCTTGAGTTTATCCACTGTACTAATATGGGTGATGTTTCCCAGATTCATCACATCCACTGCATCTACTTCCTCATCCATTAGAAATCCATCTACAAGAAGGATTTGGTGGAGAAGATCCCCTTCCTACACCGTAGTTATGTCTTGCTCCCCCATCACTAATTATCTTCCATAGGTTCCTAAAGAACATATGTAAATGTGAAAACATTGTACAAAATAATAAATCCATATTTCGACTTTGATAAAATTTATGAATGTTTCGCATCCCAGCACATTTTTTGGAATACAACTTGGTTAAGATAATGAGTAACTCATCCTCCTAACTGGAGACTCTGCTTCCCATTACTCTGGATAATGTTCTCAAGAATAATCTTCTGGAATTCAGAAGACATACCTCTATATCATCTAGAATAAACCCCATGTCATCCTTTAGAAGACTCTTTTAGGTTACCCTCATAGATGGGAGCCTAATTCCACACTTCTGATAACCATTATAACCTTAAGATATTCACCTAGAACATAATTTCACAGTTATGTACATCCTGAATTCATTTCAGAGAAGTATAATGATCTATTTCCAATGCTGGTGCAATAAACATAAAATATATGAAGGGACCATCATAGTCTGTGATTGACATGATTCCTGAGTTAATCTCGAGAACTCATCTCCTCTATAAGGTCTCAATAGTTCTAGTTAAATGTTATCTCGGAATAACTGCAAAAATTCCATTCATAACAAACCCTTACTCTGTCCGTATTTTACCTGAACATCCCATCAATGATTAACTGATCCTCATTGTGTATATGTATCGAAATTTATCCTCATCTCTATTTGAGCCTCAAAATTTTAAAGTATTATCTTGAACAACTCAACCAAAAACATATCTCCCTAATGTACACCCTCTCTAATAAAATCCAGAGGGTAGTACAACTAGAACACCCTCATCTAGTCATACATGTTATTTTCAACCTACCTCGGGTCTCTTACCGGGAATTGAATGACGTGAGAAATGTTCACTCAGATCTACTCCCTTACTTCCACACCTATCACTATCGATTCCTTATATTCGACCACTGGAGGATCATCTATAACCTTGTCCTCCATTCATCCTCGTGACAAAATATTTCATGTAGTAATAACACTATAATAACAATCATATGTATTATGAATAAGATGATAACAATAACAAAACTATGTTAGAGGCAAATCACTACATGGAACGACAAGCCTTTCCCCCAACCCTCTCCACATGGGAAAACCTAGATGGCCTCACTATCCTTAACCATCCTACATCTAGGTCCTGGTTAACAAGGGTAAACATATTCACATATTCTAAGTTTCTCATTTATACACCCATTTATACACATTTTTGAATCATTTACACTACATAAAAACTTATATTAGGAACCCTTTTTATTCAATTTCATAATATAAGAAATCATTTTAGGTTTATAAACATTCTCCAAACCTATTTTCCCTTGCATGTCTAAATTTATGAATTCTCACAAAATAATCATGAGTTACTAATGTGATGAAATAAGAATCAACAATCATTCCATTCAGGGGAATGAGTGAATCCTAACAAGTCATATAAACAATAATCACTTCAAACAACATGTGTGTCACCAAAAGTGATATAACATTCAACAGTAACATCAAACGACAATAAAAATTATCCAACCATAGAAACATGGGTTCTCCTCCATACATGGGTTAGCCACTCTCATGTAGGGTCTCATAACCAAGCCCTAAATCATTATAGTCTGATGTTTAGCTTTACCAAATAGTAAGACAAACTAATAATAAATGAAACTCCTTTTGATCCGACATTTTAACATCCCGACCCACATACCACATAATGATACCCCAATCCAGTCTTTCACATGACCTCATTACCACCTCCCTATACACCAGAGGTGAATTATTATTAGTGGTGGTCTGTTAAGTCAATCATGGGGAGACTATATCCTCTTTTATCAGTTTAATACACCAATAAAAACTATCAACAAATAACAGAAACATATATAACTATAAACAAATCAAATATGTCATGATATTTATTATAGGAGATACAATATCCAACTAAAGTGGAAAACATAACATTCTATTTTATGTGATATGTTCCTAAAATAAAACTCAATAGAAATACACTAAAACGCCCTGAGTGGGTCCTGAACCAAGTTTTGTTACCTCAACCACGCTCCATCCCGACTCAGCCTTCTAACATAGGGCCCTTTCTTTTAACCTTTGATACATGAATGAAATCTATTTGCGTAACGATTAAGAATCTGATGTAAGGTGTGAGTATAACTCATTTGGCCACCACCAACACTATCTAAATTCAATATAGTAAAAAAAGACTACGCACTTGAATAAAGAAATAATTAAAATGCATAATCAACGAATTATCACATTATCGATTTATGTTTACTAAACCACATAGACCACTGGGTTCTAGAATACCCTCGTACCTAAATACAAGCACATATTTACACCATCTCTAAACCATTTCATTTATCCAAATCTCAATTAGTTTCAGTAAATGGTGGGTCATTATCCATTTTATTATACATTCATTACAATAAAAACATGGAACCATAATTCAATGATGATTATTTGGGTATTGAACACCATTTCTAATTCCCCATTTTAAATGATACACATATATTAGGGGCATATGATGTCTTTTCTAGCACCAACAATTCTCAGTCATTCATTTACATCATTGGAATAAAACATCATTCCAAGCCCCCAATTCTCTACCACATGAATATACATTTGGTATAGAACACCATGTTTAACACACCAAATTCCCAACAATACAGATAGATATTTCATTGGTGTAGAACCCCATGTCTACCACCCCATTTATAATTTGTTTATATATAAATCATTGGTGTAGATCACTAGGTCTAGCACCCCAAACCTAAACCATTTATTTATATCATTATATATTGGGTTTAGATTTCATGTCTAATTCCCCATTTCACAACCATGATTATAAAAAATTAATCCACCTATCAAAATATTCCATCGTTACAGCCATTAAGAATTTATAAATTAAGTAATCAAAATTCTATTATTAATTCTACAATTAATAAAAATATAAATTTTAATTAAACAATTCAAAAAAATAGTAACCATTTTTCCATTTCAAAATCGAATAATTATTTCTCCAAATAATTATTCTTAATTAAAATTAAACAATTTCTTAATTAACTCAGTAATTAACTACCCCCAAATTTCTAAATCAAATCATATATAATTAATTCACCAATCAGTTATCTATACTCCAAATTTAATTTCTCAATCAAAGAATCTCAATCCCCATATAGTTATTTTTGGTAATTAATTATCAAATAAAAAATCCCAGGAACTCATAATTAATTCTCTAATTATTTATATTTTTCAATAATCTATAAATCTCACAATTTTACCCTTATTTCAATTAATTAATTAACCCACTAATTAATTCAATTAAGTATTTAAATAAGTAAAATAACTAAGGAAAATATAAAACTTTCATGTACAAAATCAAATCACAACAATTGGACTTGAAAATTAGAACACTACCAAGATTCTTTGATAAAATATCACACAATAGAAATCCCAAAAATTTAGTAGAAAAATTATGTTGATTATATTCAGATATATTACCCTAAATCAATTGTTAAAAATCATGATCTCTTAGATTAAATTATAGATATGAAGGTCTTGATATCAATTCATTAAAACTAGATCCAGATCTTGAAAGAACATAAGATTTCATCCACCAAAATACTGAATGAACATAGTAGAATGAATGGGAAACCAATGAGATATGGCCCACATAATGGGAGAGGAGAAAATCATTGATTCAATCTTCGAATAATAAATAAAGGATTTCAAAAGACATTAGAATACATAATGAAATATCAAAGATTGTAAAATACCTCCTTGGGTCAAATGAGGGCATTAATAGTTGTGTTTCAAGGGTTCACGGGATTTTGAAATATATTTTTGTGCCACATTAAATGTCACACACTATTTCCTTGGAAGAGGCACAATGTTTTCAAGAAACCATG
This sequence comes from Viscum album, assembly GCA_963277665.1. Classification (NCBI taxonomy): domain Eukaryota; kingdom Viridiplantae; phylum Streptophyta; class Magnoliopsida; order Santalales; family Viscaceae; genus Viscum; species Viscum album. The sequence continues at coordinate 1,706,737,348 of OY728145.1, forward strand.
TACCAATCATTCACCTATTGTTTTTGGGGTGCATGGTTTCTATTTTTAGGGAATATGTATTTTCAAACCATGAGCTTTCCATCCAAACCCTAACTGTCCAGGATGCATGATTTCTTGGGCCGGGCACATGGTTTTCACTTACCATGTGCAAACCATGAAAATCACCCTTTTCTTATATTTTTATTATTCATCACAGAAACCAAACCCAACGTAAAATCTAATCGAAGGGATCATAAATAGAAACAAAAAAGTTCCTGAATTCAAGCCTCAGACAACTCTAAAAATGTCCGGCATATTACACCCAAACCAAATGAAGCTTCTCAATGCTGATACTTTCTATATCCATTGGAGATGTATATTCCTCACTGAAATGTAACATATCCTATACATGGATAGTATATTACATAGTGAGTTACTATCAAAATTCCATTAATATGTGATAAAATGTTGATTCCGAATAGGGAATTTTATTTATATATAATAAAAATTGACGTGGAATCTATATAGAGAGAAAATACAAAACTAAAATAACATCAGATTCATTTTAAGGGACCATAATAATATTTTCAGCAAACACAACCCCACATACTTCAATCAAAATTGAGTTATAATTATGAGATTTAAGAATAATTGTTTTTTGATTTTTCAGTGATAATTCAATATCTGGACTTTAGTGATAAAATTAATAGTACTATAGACAATTAATAAGATAATTAAATTCATTGAAGTGGCCTAAAATAAATAATTTTCACTATTAAACATTCCAATCCCCAACCTAATTTCTTGATTATATCTTTCATCCCTCACTAAAAAAATGTGTAATTTGAGAATAAATAAATAATAAGACTAAGAAATAATATGATAATGAAATTAGTTATAATATATCCTAAATTAAGATAAAATCATTTCATTTACTGAAATTTTAGGTTCATATGCCATCACATTTGGTCAAACAATGGTTTTATATGTTCTGTCCACTTTTCATTCCAAGCACAATCCTAGAATCCCCACTCTAATAATGAATATCACACTCTAGAAATCAACTACTATATTTAGTTCAATCAAATTACTTTACATACTAGCATATTTAAAAAATAAGTTGTTAGGAGAAAAAACACATCTATATTAAATCCAATTCATAACATTAACCTTATTTCTAATAATTTAATCAATCCTAGAAACCATAGTTTTTGTGTTTTCTTTAATTAGATACAAAATATAATTATAACCCATTATATTCACATTCTACCACATATAAACTTCATGAATGACACATGTTCAAACACATCACACCTAATACCAATATTCATAACATGGGGAAAGGAAGCATAGAAAATCGTGACCTGAAATTCCCTAGAAATATAAACATAGGATATATCAATATAATGAAATATGATATCATAATATAAGAATTTTTCTATGAGATCATAATATAACAATGTCTTTATTTGACTTAGATCAAGTAACCCTTTTAAGAGTCTTGGATTTAGTAGTAGTAAAGGCTAAACATCCATTTCCATTCTTTTTATTATTCATATCAGCATCTCTTTTCATTCATGTCTCATGTTGAAGAAGAGTTCCAAAAAGCTCATCAAGAGTAATTTGAGATAATTTCCTAGTCTCTTCAATAGTTGTTCTCTTATATTTCCACTCATTAGGCATGATATCTATAATTTTTTTCACATGTGCCTCATCACTTAACCCTTTTTCACCCATTGATAATAAACTGTTGAAAATAGTCATAAACCTTTATTGTTCCTTACACACTAGTTCACCATAAGGAAATAGAAATCTAAGATATTCTACTCTAATCATAGCTCTTCTAGTTTCTATAACTTCGGATGTACCAACATGAGTAACCTCTAATTTCTTCTAAATAAAATTTTAAGCTTCACAAGAAGAAATATGAAAATATATATTCATGGTCATGGAACATAACAAAGTATTGTGTACCTTGTAGTTTAGTTAATGTTCTGACTTTCCATGACAAGAAACAGTTCCGACTTCCTTATCAAGAATCTTGTAATATCCAGTAAGCATAATGATGTTGTCAAATATAGTATTAATAAAAAAGTATTCTTATGATCTTTACAATTTTCATAATCATTTCCATCAAATATCGGTTGTCTAGTAGGATTTATATTTTCAATTGAACTAGCATTCATTACTGTTATCTAAAAGAAAATATCATTCCATAGAAACTTGTTAATAGTAAATGTTTGTAAACAAGGATAAAAATCCTATGTAAGGAAAATATTTATAACAACAAAATCATGATCAAGACAACATATATGTGAATATAAGTATTTTAGAGACATTATTTGATAACAATTGTAGGATTGAAATCTAAATGTAGATGCTCAATTACAAGAGGGGAGTGAACTGTATATTTAAAGACAATCATTTTTAACATTAATTAAAACTATGTTTAACAAGGTTAAACAAGGAAAATTCAGAAGACCTATTTTTGTTCTACAAACTTGCTGGGTTACAGAAATGTGGTCCCAAAAATAATACATAATGAATTTTTATATAGAAAAGATTCTACTTTAAAGTGTATAGAATCTTACTTATCTGAGTATACAAATAAAAAATTATGTATAAGATGGTTATACTTTATTTCTTTATCAAAATATAGTGTAAATAAACTTGAAATATAACATGTAACAAGTATAAAATATTTTAACCAAAAGAGAACGGTATCCAACAACCATATATAAAGGTCCATTGATTTATAATTTCAATAAAGTCTATCCTACGCACACCAGGTTATGACCTCAATAGGAATATTGGAATTTGTCTTGCTATCCCCACAAGCCCTTGATCTTTAAGGTAGTTGGAACCTCTGTCTTCTTATACCAAAAAGTCCATGATCATTTAGGTAGTAAGCACCTCTATCTTCCGATCCCCAAAAGTCCTCGATTAGACAAAGCATCTTTTAGAGTCGCATGAAGCAAGATCATCAATATGTTCAGTACACACATGGCATGAGAGTCTCTCTCGAGAAATCACTTTAGCAACATGGAATATCTAGATTGATGGATCGGTAATGAGCACATTCAAATGAGATCATATTTATAGGCACTTATCCAACGATCGACTCCATCCTCTAACAATTATATATTTCTATGAATTTTGGAGGGATCTGTACATGTGTCACTAATACAACGGTTAGTTAGAAATGGAAAGTATGACATCGTTTCATAACTATAACAAGTGAAATAAAAATAAGTTTTCTTGACTAAATATATTTTTCGTAGTCAATGGAAAACTAATGTTCAGAGAAATTGTAAATAAACACTTAGAGAATATAAATTAATGATATTTTGAATCTGCTGTTCAAGAAATTAGGAACTAGAATTATATATATGTCGGAGTCTAAATTCCAATGAATTTGGAGTATGAATTATAAGGAATTCAGAGCCTCAATTATGAGGAATTCATAGTCTTAATTCTAAGGATTTTGGAGTATGATTTATGATGAATTTGGAGTGTGAATTTTGACTAATTTGGAGTCTGAATTTCAGTGAATTCAGATTCTAAATTTCAGAGAATTCATAGTCTCATTTTCAGAGAATTCGGATTCAAAATTTTAGAGAATTCAGAGTCTAAAAATACAATACCCTATATCCAAGGATTTATAGGATTTCGAGGTTTTAGATGTGAAACCAATTTTTATAATTTAGAAATAAAATGACTTAGAATAAGAAAACTATAAAATGAACAATGAAAACACAGGTAAGGATAAAATTTTCTTAGGGATGGAAAATTTTCCTTATTAAGATAATTTTTAGGGAAAATAAAATTTGACTTCAGATTTGGTGTTTGTGATTTTAAGAAGATGAAGGAATGGAAAAGTCCCAAAGGAATCCTTATTGACTGAACATATGTGACTAGAAAATTAATACCTATAATTAGGTTGAATCCTTAAATATCAAGGATATGGAGACACCATAGATAAAATACTTCCCGACTGCAAGATAACATCCTTTTCACATATAGATGTCTCTAGAGCGTACTCCCAACAATGTATCTATAATCATTATCCGGCTAACAAACTATACCTCCAGACTCAAAAAATATATAATATTTATAGATATAAAGGAATGATATGAACTATTATCAAATAAGTAAATTGGTAGAGTATAATCTATTATAATAGTACATCTCATCATCGATGTCTCAGCCACGCTATCCACAATTGTAGTCAATATCACATGAAACTATCCTACCCCCTTCCTTGTAATGTCATATGACTCCCTTGAGTTGCAAAACTATACTAATATGGGTGATTTTTCCTAGATTCATCACATCCACTAGCTCTACTTCCTCATCCTATAGAAATCCAACTACTAGAATGATATTGTGGAGACAATCCTCTTCCCGCACCGTAGTTATGTCTTGCTCCCCCATCACTAACTATCTGCCATAGGTTCCTAAAGAACCTCTTTAAATGTGAAAACATTGTACAAAATAATAAATCCATAGTCGGTCTTAGATAACATTTACGGTTGTTTCCCATCCCAGCACATTGTTGGAATATAACTTGGTTAAGATAATGAGTAACTCATCCTCTTAACTGGTGACTCTGCATCCCACTGCTCTGGATAATGTTCTCAAAACAATTCATCCAGATTTCAGAAGACATACCTCTAGATCGTCTAGAATAAACCACATGTTTACCACTATAAGACTCTTTCAGGTTACCCTTAGAGTTGGGAGCCAAATTCAGCACTTCTGAAAACCATTGCAGCCTTTAGATATTTACCTAGCACATAATTTCAAAGTTAAGTACATCCTGAAATCATTTTAAAGAAGTATAATAATCTATTTCCAATGCAGGTGCAATGAACCTAAAATATATGAAGGGACCAACATAGTTCATCATTGACATGATTCCCCATGTTAATCTCATGAAATCGTCTCCTCTATCGAGTCTCAATGGTTCTAGTTAAAAGTTATCTAATAATAACTGCAAAAATACCTTCCATTACGTACACTTAGCCTGTCCATATTTCACACGAACGTCCCATCAATGATTTAATGATCCTCATTGTGAATATTTATCCAAATTGACCATTATATCTATTAGAGTATCTAAATGATAAATTATTATCTTGATCGACTCAACCCAAAACACATCTCCCACAGGTACACCCTCTCTAATAAAAGCTAGAGGGTACTATAACGAGAACCCCCTCGTTTGGTCACACATGTTTTTTTCAACCTACCTTGGGTATCTTTACATGAATTGAAGGATGTGAGAAATTTTCCCTCGGATATACTCCCATACTACCTCACCCATCACTATCGGTGCCTTAGGTTCGACCACTAGAGGATCATCTATAACCTTGTCCTCTAGTAATCCTCTTGACAAAATTTTTCTTGTAGGAATAACACTATAATGACAAATATATGTATTACGAATAGATGATAACAATATCAAAACTATTTAAGTGGAAAATAACTACATGAAACGATAAGCCTTTTCCCCAACCCTCTCCTCATGGGAAAACCTAGACTCTCTCACTAACCTTAACCATCCTACATCTAGGTCCTACTTGACAAGCGTAAACATATTCACATATTCTATGTTTATTCCTTATACACCCATTTATACACATTATTTCATCATTTTTACAACTTGAAAACTTATATTAGGAAAACTTTTTAATTCAATTTCATAATATAAGAAATCATAATATGTTCAACAACTTTCCCCAAACCTGTTTTCTCGTGCATGTCTTAAATAATGAATGGTCACAAAATAATCATGAGTGCCTAATGTGATGAAAGAAGAATGAACAATCATACTATTAATGGGAATGAGTGAATCCTAACAAATCTTATAAACAATAATCACTCCAAACAACATGTCTGTCACCCAAAGTGATATCACATTCAACGGCAACATCAAACGACAATAAATATTATCCAACCATATGAACTTGGGATCTCCTCCAAACATGGGTTAGACACTCTCAGGCATAGTCTCATAACGAAGACCTAAATATTCATAGTCTCATGTTTAGATTTACCAAATAGTAAGTCAAATGAATAATAAAAGAAACTCCTTTGAACGACTTTGTAACATCCCAAACCAAATGCCACATACTAATGCACCAATCTGGTCAGTCATATGACCTCATTCCAACCTCCTTATACACAAGAGGCATATGATTAGTAGTGGTGGTCTGTTAAGTCAAACATGGAGAGAATATACCATATTTTATCAGAGTAATACACCAATAGAAACGAACAAGAAATAACATAAACATATATAACTATAAAAAATCGAATATCTCATGATATTCATTATAGGAGATACAATATCCAACTAAAGTGGAAAACATAACATTCTATTTTATGTGATAAGTGCCTAAAATTAAACTCAAAATAAATACACTAAAACAACCTAAGAGGCTCCTGAAAGATGTTTGGTTCCTTCAACCACGCTCCATCTCGACTCAACAATCTAACATAGGACCCTTTCCCTTAACCTTTCCTACATCCATTAAATCTATTTGGGTATCAATTAGGAATCCAAAGTAAGGTGTGAGTATAACTCATTTGGCCACCACCAACATTGTCTAAAATCAATCCAGTAAAAAAAGTCAACGTAGTTGTATAAATAAATAATTAAAATTCATAATCAACCAATTATCACATTATGAATTTTTGTTTATTAAACCACAAAGATCACTGGGTTTTAGAAGACCCTCGTACCTAAATTCATGAACTTATTTAAACTGGCTCTAAACAAATTCATTTATCCAACCCCAAATTCATTTCAGTATATGTTGTGACATTATCCATTTTATTTTACATTCATTACAATAAACACTTGGAACCATAATATAATGCTAATGTTTTGGGTATTGAACACCATTTCTAGTACCCCATTTTTCAAATATACATATATATTAGGGGCATATGATGTCTTTTCTAGCACTAACAATTATAAGTCATTCACTTACATAATTGGAATAAAACTCCATGGGTAGCCCCCAATTATCTATCACATGAATATATATTTGGTACAGAACACCATGTTTAAAACACCAAATTCCCAACCATACAGATAGATATTTCATTGGTGTATAACCCCATGTCTACCACCCCATTTATCAATTGTTCAAATATACATCATTGGTGTAGATCACTAGGTCTAGCACCCCAAATATCAACAATTTTTTATATCAATATTTATTGGGTTTAGATTTCATTCCTAATTCCCCATTTCACAACCATGATTAAACAACATTAATCCACTTATCAAAATATTCCACCACTACATCCATTAAAAATTCATAAATTAATTAATCCAAATTCTATAATTAATCCTATAATGAATAAAAAATAAATTTCTATTAATAAATTTTAAAAAAGAGTAACCATTTTTCCATTTCAAAATAGAAATATTAATTCCCCAATTAATTATTATTAATTATAAATAAAAAATTTCCTAATTAACTCACTAATTAATTATCCCCAAATTTCTCAATCAAATCATAGATAATTAAATCACCAATCAGTTAGAATTACACCCCATTTAATTTCTCAGTCCAAGAATCTCAATCCCCATATAGTTATTTCTAGTAGTTAATTATCAAATAAAAAACCCAGGATCTCATAATTAATTCTCTAATTTTTTATCTCTTTCAATAATCCATAATTCTCACAATTTAACCCTTATTTAAATTAATTAATTTACCCACTAATTAAATCAATTAATGATTTAAATAAGTAAAATAAATCACTAAAATATACAACTTTCATGTACAAAATCAAATCAAAACAATTGGATTTGAAAATTAGACCACTACCAAGATTCTATGATAAAAGATCACCTAATGGAAATACACAAAATTGAGTAGAAAAATTACGTAGATTAGATTCTGATCTATTACCCAAAAAATATATTTTAAAAATCATGATCTCTTAGATCGAAGTATAGATATGAAGTTCTTGATATAAATTAATTAAAACTAGATCTAGATCTTGAAACAACATAAGATTTCATTCACCAAAATACTGAAAGATCCGTGTAGGATGAATGGGAAACCAACAAGATAGGACCCACACAATGGGAGATGAGTGAATAATTGATTCATGCTTAGAATCATGAATAAAGGAGTTTAAAAGACTTTGGAATATGTTATAAAATATAAAAAATTGAGAAAGACCTCCATGGGTCAAATGAGGGTATTAATATTTTTCTTTCAATGGTTCATGGGATTTTGAAATAAGGTTTCGTGCCACATTAAATGTCACACACTGTTTCCTGGGTAGAGGAACAAGGTTTTCCCATACCATTTACCAATCATTCACCTATTTGTTTTGGGATGTATGGTTTCTCTTTTTAGGGAATATGTATTTTCAAACCATGGGCTTCCCATCCAAACCCTAACTGTCTAGGATGCATGATTTCCTGGGCTGGGAACATGGTTTTCACTAACCATGTGCAAACCATGAAAATATCCCTTTTCTTCTATTTTTATTATTCTTTACCAAAACCCAACACACCATAAAATACAATCAAAGGGAACATAAATAGAAATATAAAAATTACTGAATTCAACCCCGAGTCAACTCACGAAATGTCCAACATCTTACACCCAAACCAAATGAAGCTTCTTAATAATGAAACTTTATCTATCCACTGAAGATGTATATTCCTCACTGAAATGTAACATATCTTATACATGGATAGTATATTCCATAGTTATTTACTATCAAACTACCATTAATAGGTGATAAAATGTTGATTTGGAATAGGGAATGTAATTTATATATAATAAAAATTGATGTTGGATATATATAGAGAGAAAATACATAACATAAATAACATCAGATTCATTTTAAGGGACCATAATAATATATTCAGGAAACACAACCCCACATAATTCAATAAAAAATGAGTTATAATTATGAGATTTAAGCGTAAATTGTTTTTTTATTTTTCAATGATAATTTATTCTCTGGCCTTTAGTGATAAAATTAATAGAACAATAGACAATTAATAAGATAATGAAATTCATTAAAGTGTACTAAAATAAATATTTTTCAATATTAATCATTCCAATCCCCAACCTAATTTCATAATTATATCATTCATCCCTTACTAAAATAAAAATGTGTAATTTGAGAATAAATAATTAATAAGACTATGAAAAACTTTTATAATGAAATTAGTCATAATATATCCTAAATTAAGATAACATATTTTCATTAAATGAAATTTTAGGTTCATATGCCATCACTTTTGGTCAAAAAAAGGTTTTATATGTTCCGTCAACTTTTAATTCAAAGCATAATCCTAGAAAAAAGCTAATCCCTACTATAATAATGAATATTACAGTCTTGAAATCCTCTACTAGATTTAGTGAATAAAAAATACTTTATATACTAGCTTATTTAAAAAATGAGATGTTTTGAGAAAAAAACATCTTTATTAAATCCCATTCATAACATTAACCTTATTTATAACAATTAAATCAGTCTTAGAAACCATAGTTTTAATTTTTTTTTGTAATTAGGTACAAAATATAATTATAGCCCATGATATTCACATTCTCTCACATATAAACATCATGCATGAAACAAGTTCAAACACATCACACTTAATACCCATCTACATAACATGGGAAATGGAAGCCTAGGAAATGGTGACCTCAAATTCCCTAAAATGTTAAACATAGGATATATCAATATAATAGAATATGTTATCATAATATAAGAATTCTTCTATGAGAACATAATATATGTGAATATAAAAAATATAAAATAATTATACTCAATAGAACATTTTTCATAAATTAAGGGTAAAAGAATAATGGTTTAGGAAAATAAAGTCCGCAAAATGATGTGCAACTACGAGTTGTGAATTTCATTTTGAACCTCACAATGGATTCTAGATTGAAATTATAAATGTGATAAAATTCAATTATCATACATTTCTTCATAACTTAACAAAATATCTTTTTATAAAAGATTCATTTTCATGTATAGAAAATAATTTACATTTATTTTGAACCTTATAATAAATGTTAATGGATTTTTAATTTGTTTGAATATATATATATATGATAAATTAATTTCATTAATCTCAATACCCAATATAGATAAATTTCACTATTTAATAAAAACAAAAATAAAATAAAATATTTTTTTCATGAAAACATGTTTTAGGCCTGAATTATTAATATTGTACTTATTATAATCACTTGATTGTTTATTTTATATCAATAAATAATTTTTAAAATAAATATATTAAATTTACCAAAAATATTTATTGTTATAAATATTGAAATGTGATATATTTATACAAAACAAGTCATTCATAAATTTTTTTCATGGTATATTTTTATTTGAATTAGAACCCCATTTCATTTTATAAAATCATTTATTTTTTTAGTTTTTTTAATTTAACATTCATATATATTATTTTAGTAAAAATGAAAAATCATTATTAAAATTATTATAGTGGTTCATGTATCATAATTTTCCAAACCCAGAAGATCTATTTAAAGATAAATTTATTATAAAATCATGATGTGTTTCATACATAAATGTTTTTTGATGGAATAATTCATATTATAAGGACTGATTCTAAAAATACACTTATAATTGTTTCTATAGAAACTAATTTATTATGTTACATTTCAAGAGATATTTTCGGTTTATACTTTTAGATAATTATATAATATACCTTACATAACAAAGTGCTACATCTAAAAGTAGAAACTTATACTTAATATAGAATTTTCAACAAAAAACACATTTCATGATATAATATGTTTTCATTTCATGAAATATCATTAAAATTTTCATATTAATCTCTTCCTTTTTCCAAAAAATCATTAAAACCATGTGAATATTTTTAAAATATAGTGTGAGAAAAAAATTCTTCCTAAGGGTTACATAAACTGGAATAAATATACATATTATTCTATGAATACTCATAAAAATATTCCTTTTCAACATAATTATCGACCTATAAATCAAAATTTAATTACATTTAAAATAATTAATTCTTTATAAATATTTTCATAAAACATTTCATATGAAATATTAATAGAAAAATTAAACTCATTTTGGTTTCCTTAAAATTAGATAAATCACATGAATCAATTTAAATAAGTTATACATTTAACCCTTAAGGAGTAGCATAAATATCCCATTAAACATAAGCACATTATCTTACCTTCCAAAGACATAATATTTCCATATGAATCATATATAAAAAAGGTACATCACAGAGGATACATGGGATATAATTTCTTTATTACTCATACAATTACTCTTGAAAATGGAATAACCTACCTTATAAATTCCCATAATCACATATCTGAAACCTAAGCAGTTAACTCTATCAAATTAACCATGGTATTTGAGAGCAATACCAGTTTCATTAATCATAATGAGAAATATTAATACCACACATCAACATATTAAATTTCCAATAATTACTACATAAATATAATATATGAAAATTTTCATTTAAGTCAAGAAAATCATAAAATTTTTCTTTTCCCGCATATGTAAAACATTTCCCTATATTGATTTATCCATTTCCATTCAAACCCTCTTTGAAAATACTTATAAGAAACGGAAGGGTTATTTTTCTTTTGTAGAAATATAAAAACATTTAAAAGTTGTAAAACATAAAAAAAGGGTTCTGATGGTAGGGAAAAAAATTAGATTTTATATTTTTAAAAATCAATTACACCATTTTCCATTTTTAAAATGATCAATATAAAATACATAAAATTATTCAATTTGATAAATGTTGAGAAAATTTAATAAAATAAAAAAATAATTTTAAACACATGTATTTACCTATTAATATATCCATAAAATATTTTAATGAATTATTAAATTGAATAAAATGATATTAAAAATAATTTTTAAAACATTTAGAACATGGTTTATTAGGTAAATAACATATAACCTTGATTATATCTAATTGGGTACATTATATTTATTAACAAATAATGAATTTTTTATAATATTTAACTTTCATTGGGAGATTTTTAATGTTTCTTATAACATTTAGACTATTTATTTGCATGTTACGTACTATTAATAAATCCCCTATCTTCATGTTGGGTGTTTTGACAATGTCCAGTTGCTAATTTTAAAATAAAAAATAGTTTGTTGATTATATTAAAATTATTTTTTTCTATTATATGATTAATTATAATAGTCAAATAATCATCATTTTTATTTTAATTATTATTTTTATAACCAATAGTGAAATATAATATGAAGAAATGATTTATGTCATAATCCTTTTGGTGATAGGTTATACATATGCACAAGTAATATTTCAATTTTAAATTAGAATTATGGAAAACTGTTAAGTATTATTATATTTCAAAATAATAATTATTAAACAATAAATTTCAATTTTTTCCTTAATATATATATATATATAATCCAAGTGATGTAGTCATGAAAAACGAATCATAATGCCTTTTGGATGTGGGAATCAACTCATATGCAAGAATGCCGTTATAATTTTTTAAGGGATAGAAATATAGAATGAAATTGTATATTTCATCTATTAAAAAATATATTTTTTTCATAAATAATTTGTATATATAAAAACTAATTAAATACACTATTAAAACCACTAATGATAGCTGGTTATTGAAAAAAAATTACACATGTTTTCATGGTGATAATTAACCGTACATATGAACGATTGTTATGTTTCTCATTTGATGGAAGAGATGGTGAATATATTTTTTTTATGTTAACATAATAACATTTTTATATAGTTATTATAAATATTTTATTATTGAGTTATTCTTCAATTTGTTTTAATGGAGGGTGAAAAAGTAATAAATAAAAAAGATCTATTTAGTAACTATATATCTTAATCAATCAACCACTTTAGGTTTATAGTGAAATTCATAATGGTATGGTTTCATATTTTAAATAGGACCTCTAGGATGTGGGGAAGGATACAAAGAATTTTTTTTGGGTGGTAATGTTTTATTTAAAATTATATTAATGTGTGGATTAAAGAAGAGGTGTATTTTTCTTTTATTGGTGGTGGAGAGGACACTATTGGAATTTTTAAAACTATTAATATTTATTAATATCTTAATCAAGAACAAAATGATCCAACATGAAAAATTTCTTACTTTTGTTTGTTACATGGTACATATATAGATAAAATATATTTTTGATATTTTTTTGGGCATTTTAACCCTTATCTATTAAGATTATCTCATAAATCTAGTTTTAACAATAGCTGTGGTTAAATATCTTTTTTTAACTATTAATTATTCACAAAAAATTATTATATTACATTAATAAATAATAAATATGATTTATCCAAATATTTAATAATTTTTTTAAAACATAAATTTATAGAGGTGTAAAAATTTAAATAAAATATATTCTTACAAAATTTGATGAAAAATATATTTTTCATAAAAATGATTTCTTATATATGGAAATGTTTTTAGAATAAATCAAAATATAATGTTTATTGTAATATTTTTAATAAAAATGAACATATTAAATTTTAATCTAATCTATAAAGGCATAGTGTTGTTTTAAATACTAATCGTAATATATTTTTTCAATAAAAAATAATTATTTTTAATAACTCAAAAAATATAAATTTTTTTATGAACTTCTCAAAAAATAGTAGCAGAATTTTAAAATGGTGAATTCAAAAATGATTTTAATTCTTTCAAATTAAAATTTTATTTTTTGTAAATATATCGTTTAAATAAAAATATATAATACATGAAAACCAATTTTTTTTAAAATAACTGATTGTTCCCTTTTGATTAAAAAATTATATAATATCAATATAAAATATATAATTCTACAAAATAAAATTAATAATTATTAATAAGATATGAAACAATATTTTCATTATAATACATGGATTTTTACATTCATACCCATTTGGAAATTAAGTCTTGGTAATTTTATTCATCAATTAAATGAGTGGGGTTATATATTCATCACATAAACGAGTGGGGATATGTTCGTTTCATGGAGTTTTTAAATTTAGATGTTACATCATTAACTATATAGGTTTTCTATAAAACCACATCCCTCTAAATAAAATTATTTGTTAAAAAAATATCTTCGATATAAAGGATTAATATGCAATGTTCCCAAAAATAATGGTTTTCTTCTATCAGAACTACTTTAGGGATCATAATCTGTGTTTCATCCATCACATATTTTCATAGTAATAAAATATTAAATTAATAAAGTAGTTGAGATAAATTAAAAGGAAAATAATAATAAAGAACTCGTCTTGTCATCTTCATAATTTCATATTGTCCAATAATCCTTGGGCTTAACATAAACTTCCTTCAAAAAAGAACAAGATATTTTCAATTAACCTGTTCAAAAATTAAATCAGTAAGAGGGAGGATATAGTTTTTCTTAACAATGATATTTCTCAATCATATATTGTCTATTAAAATAATAATGCATCCATATATAATTTTGTATAAAATAAGAGGATAAACCCAGAGTGGTATTCTAGGATGAATAAAACCATTACCAATAAATTAATTTAATTGTATTAACAATTCTAGAAATAATAATTGAGGTAATATATAAGGGTGTTTTAAAATAGAAAAAAATTAGGTACCAAGACAGTAATAAATTAAATATCATTATTAGGTATACTATGAATAAGATCATTATGAATATTACCTGGATATCGATATATCCATTTCATTTAAATCCCTTTTTGGTAATTCCATGGGAACAATGACTAAGATTTTTCAATTCAAGAGAACATAGAATATTTTAATAGAATAAAAATATAAAATTAATTCTAATAAAAACTGGGTTCCAAATGGTTGATTGTAGGGGGTTGAATTTCATATAATCATTCGTGATGGTATCACTATTTTCTAATTGTTTCTAGTGGGATCTTCTCATGGAACCAGAAATACCCAACGATTCTATATCCTTGAGAGAACTCTGTTTTAATGGCAGGTTCTTGTTGGGGAGTTTCACCAATAATACATAAGACACCACATTTTTTAGAATATGAGAGGCTAAGATCCTCACACCCTTCTAGAGGGAGGATTATTTCCTATTCGAGGACTCTCTTATAAATATATGATATGATCATGTAACCTTTATTAATTCCCAAGTATGAAGTGGATATCCATTGAATTAAAAATAAATTATAATCATTAATGAATATTATTATAATCTATATGTACCCATGCTTCTCTATCAATGAGATAACAGTATATATCAGTGGTTTTCTTTTGATTGTATCATCCTATATGCCAATTAGATATTATTGGATTGCTATTATGACTAGGATAGTTTTATTTCCAAATAGTCTGGAACTAATGGATGTATCATCATCTAGGGAGATGGGAGTTATTTTGATGATGGGATCAGACCCATGGATGGGATTCTTATGTATCATTGTGATAGGAATCAAAACCCATGTAGTTCGGTGCCACATAACATGACATATCATACCTTTTAAGGTCATGTGATAAGGACCAAACCATGTTGTTTCACATCTTGTGGCTAGGGCATATAGCTATAGGGTTACTAATAGATATCTACTGTCGGACATTTGTCAAATCATATTAGTGAACGTGGATGGGATATGGATTTCTAGGACAAATAAGACACAACTAGAAATGTGGCCTTAGAGAATATTGTATACTTGAGGTGTCTGGTTTGGACATCCAATATGCTTTCAACATATTCCATTTGTACTAGAATCAAAGCCCTCATAGTTTAGTTTAATGGGAATATGTCTATGGAGGCCCTTAGTAGGATCATCTCATAGTGGGATGATGGACCATTTAGAGGGTTATGTTGGGGAATATTCCTAAAAAGGAGTGACTAGTGAATATGGATTATTATTAGGGGTTACATCTATGTAGGAATCCCATATATTGGTTATGATTTGGGCTTACACAAAAATAATATTCTTATTGATGTGTTGGGACATACACATGGAATGTTGACCAGGGAATGGTTTGGCTAGGGATTACTCCTAAAGATGATGACCATAAGGTGTCAGATCATGGGGATGTCATGGAAACCATCAACCTATAATGCCATAGAATTCCTGATCAGTATAATAAATATTAAGAAATGGACATTTATAGAAGTCACACAATATAATTTTCTTTAATGTTAGATACATGACCTTGGGGACACATTCTTATGGATACACTCTGATGGATAGTGAGAAAAAGATTGTGGTGATGATCTTCTTCTGAAACATGAATTTTACTCGGATGATATTGTGAAAATTTATATCCTCCAAGATAGCATGATTCACTAAGATTCATGCTTGAATATGAGAAAAATGATTAAAAATAAGATCTGGAAAACCACACACTTCTCATTATCAACTTGTAGAAGTTGATGGGGTAGAGGGAGAAAAAAGGGACTCTAATGTTCCCATTCATTTTCTCATTTCAAATCCATGATAGATAGGTTTGACTACTTGTATAGACCTGACCCTTGAGAGTGGGGATGAGTAAGAGTGGATCTTTCTATAATAAAGTCATGGGGATTACAAGATGGATTCTCATAAATTATTTTTTCAGTAAAGGAGGATGATCTAATTCCAGGTCAATAAAAATGACAAGTGTCACCCTCTCTCTCTCTATTCATGGAATCGGTGGACTCAGGTCTCATAAACGAGATGGAGGGGAATGATCCCACAACCTTATGCTGGAGACTGAGAACTAATTGACACCTTTTCTTAGGGTCATGTTCCTCATTTCCAGGGGAATGAAAATCCTCATGATCCCTGATGATCCTAACTGGCATGTGGGACAAGTGTGAGAAACCTTTGACTATAGAAATGAAAATCTAAATAGTAGAGACATTGGTGTTCCCCTATTAATGGATTTCATGTATGGATGATTTAGTAGATGTTTCAATTTGGTCCTTTTCGGACATGAGAGCCAATAGTGGGGAGGCCCTTCCATGGGTAGATTACAAGATGTCATGATTAGAGGATCATGTAGGGTTAACGTTTGGGTGGGCCAAGGGACCCTCAAACAGGATGGATTGGGAGAACCAAGGGAAGCCCACACAAATAGGCCATGCAGAATTGATGGTTCCATTGGAGATGGACCACTTGGGTAACAACAATTGGTAGAGTCTTTTCTCAATCCAATGGGTCTCCACAAGTGTTCCTTAAAGTATCTCACACAAGTCCCAAATTATGGCAGGGGACCTCACACTAGTGTTCATCAACAACATGGGAGAATAATCCTCATGACAATATTATTCATATTAAACACTAATTGGACATTACTTCTTCTATTCCCATTTATCTCCCTCATCTATAGTTTTCGTAAGAGTACAAATAATATTTTAGAGGTTCTGGGTGAATGACTAGGGGGATCATAGTGTTTGGAGGTCTTAAGGATTCTTCATATATTCAAATGAATCCCCCAGGGTCTTAGGAATAGGTAAATATGAGACCCTATGTGAATTTTTTCTTTCTCTTATGTGCACCACAAAGGTGTTCCACACTGGATCATGCACATGTCAGTTACAAAGACTGATGCATAGGTACCTTTCACATTGACACTTCTTGGGGGAACATATGAGAAGGGACATTCATTGAGTTTACAACCCTTAGCCTTCATCATTTTCATTAATATATTCTATTTATTATATACCTTTTTGAAATATTTTTTTCTTATGTAACAAAATGAATTTTTAACCGACACCCCACTCAAGATTGGATCCAATTAGAAGATGTGGGTCTGGTCCTAAGGAAAAGGGATGAAAATATACCTCCAGCTCTGGTGTTCATCAACATAGGTCTATTTCAATGTTTGTATGTGCGGGTAGTTGAGTAGGTGGTATTTAAAAATTGGCCACCCATAGTGGCACTCACATCTATAAATAGGGAAATAGGTTTTAGAGGATATTTGTCAAACATATGTACCTTGTTCTCTTAGCTCTACCTCTCCATATAGGCCTCCTTAGGATTCTTTCCAAAATCATTATTCATGAAGATAATTTGTGTGCATGTCTACACAATGTGTATACCTAGTTTAGTGACTTGTGTTGGGACCTTGGGAGAGGTTCATGTGAAGGCACTCTCAGTGATATCATGTCTTTCCCATATTTCACCATTTCTAAAATTTTACTGAAATGAACATATATTTAATGAAAACCATTGTTCTTATTTTTAGGTTCAATTTCCATTATAATGACTATATTTTCTGATGAAAAATCTATGAATCTAATTCAGTATATGGTAAAATTTTCAGGACATGACTACTACGATGATTATGATACTACTATACCAAACCTAGAGTGGAATTTGATAATATATACATGTGACTTCCATAAATTTTGTTATCTATCTCATTACATCCACTTTCATATAGTTTTTGTCCTCAAACTAGCTTTGAATAATTTTACTTCTATCTCTTGTTTTCAAGACTATAGAAACATCACCACATGGAAAATATCAAACATGGGAGATTATATTTATACTAGGACTTCATCCTGAGAATGTGTTATGCACCATAGCCAATGTGCTATATAACTAATGTTTAAGACATTTGAATTAAAGATTCAACATTATCTTTCTATCTTCTTTGGTTTCTAGATGAACCATTCAATGGGTTGGATGGGATATTTTGACATCTTCCCCCTAGGGGGTGTTATGTCCGAGTTGGTGTGGGTGTAAGAGGTGTTGTAGAAGTGTAATTAATTAAAAATTTATCTTCACGTTGTAAAATTCTATTATGTAATTTGGTTAGGGAAGAAATTGTATACAACAATGACGAATTCATCTCTAAAATGTTAAGCTGATGAAGTCAAAAGGAAAACACTTCAGAACTGATTCATAAAGAAGTTGGTATCAAATTGTGGTATATCGACAAGATCATTAGATATAAGATACTTAGATATATGTATGATGAGTTTATACCTACAAGGGAGACATGGGATTATATTAACATGATTCCAATTATGGAACACGAGTTGCACAAGATAGTTCATGATATTAAGGAGGAAGACTCCCACCTGATGAGGTAAATTCACCTCGATGATTGGATGTACATCATCTTATCATTGAAGTGATAAGTCCCCACATAAAAATGTCCCATGGGGTGTCCCAATATAGACAATGAGAGCGTTCCTCTAACATTATGTACATCATAATAAAAGGGGAGTAAAAAAAGTTGGTTTAGAAGCCCAGATCTAGTGTATATTTGAAGACACATCTGAAAGGATTTATACCCATGTGGTTGAGTGTCTACATACTTCTGGATCTTGATTATAATGGTTTTATAAAGACATGGAAATTTTTCATTGTGTCCAAGATGGAAGAGGAGAATAACATGGGGTTGGAGATTCCCATTTTATAAAATGTCTACTATTTCATACAGTAAATTCACATGGGGAAATCCCCTTAATGAATTGAAGGACTATTAAATGTTTATAGGTATGGGTCATAACCCACATCAGTAAATCTAATTTTCTAAGGGGGTTTTAGATTAGTCATATTTGGTTTCAACTATTTGTGTAGGTCGAATATAGTATTTATCCCATGTCCATGAAACCCAGGGAGGCACTAATGAGTTTGAGTTTCTTCAAAGAGTTCAATTTCATCCCTTATGGGGAAACAGATACTAGGTTGTTTAATAATGATATTAATGTTTCCAAAAAGCAACGGTTGCATATTATTTCCTTTATGAATGATATTATGGCTACACATATTGATGGTTAAATAATATGTGAGGCTTATTCTCTATATTGTTTTTTATTGCAATTACATTGCTTTTAATAAATAACCAAATCTTCTGTAGTGTGTGTCCGATCATTAGATAATATGATGGTTTCCCTCTAGCTGTGAGTGGCATAAAAAATTAGTGGAATCATGTAGTAATTGTCATAACTCTAGTGGATACGACCATTGGATTAAACTCATTGTATGTTAAGGGTTGTATTATATCATATCAAAAGGGAGTATTAGTAGGAAATGTTCTTTATGTCAGGAGGGGAATAATTTCCATGTGTGGAAAGCGAGTTAGAAAGGATTACCTCTTATAAAGGTGTTTAGTATCCCATGGTGGATGATTTTTCCCTTTCAAATGTTGTAGATGTTGAGGTCCCTCGTTTTCCAAAACATCCTCATGCAAGCTACTGTATGATAACTAGATTCAAAAGTCCACACCAACTGAGAGAGAACCTAGGTGGGCTAGTCATCACCAACATGAAGAGACTCGAGTTTTATTCTATCATACTTCTTTTGAAACTGTGAGGTTTTGGATGGTTGTAAAATATATGTTTATAAAATTGGCTTCATGAAAGGCCCATATAGACCCTAAATAAATATAACATCCATAATTTCAATTATAATTATAATTGACTTCTAATGATGGAGTCATATGGTCGCTTATTCATGATATGACGCCGTTTCAAGTTATATGAGATGCTCAATCCCCACCCAATATTCATTTATAAGACAATCCCACTATGGTTGCGATTTATAATTGGGATCTAGAGACTATTATTTATTCAACAGACAATTGTGTACCTATTATGGATGGGTAGAGGAAATGTCGAGATGAGGAGATGCTAAAGGGGATAACCAACCATCTTTAGAGGAATAGATTGACAATGTCAATATAGAGGATTTATGTTCTCAATGTCACATCCCACTTTTCTATTTTCATTCTAAAACAATGTTATTTTTATCTGGGAAAGTTAATTTTAATTTGAAATAGTTAAAAGGTGAATCAACTAATGTTCCATCACTGAGATATGCCCCATGTGGCACCCTAGATAGAATTGATGAGTCATACCCTGAAAGAGGAGTGAGATCCATAGGAAATAAACAATGGAAGATGAGACAGAGGGGAATATATATTACACCCTATGATAACCCTTATTGGTGAATCCATTTTTATATATCATTCCATTAATAAGAAATAAGGTCGAAGAATAAAATCATTTCTTGGTCCCCTCATTAATGGTGGTATATTTCCATGGTATCATTAGTATCCACTCTTATCAACCAAAAATGTATAACCTTATTTGTGATTGAAGAATTTCCTGCCCTTCCACTATCAAGGGGCATGAAGAAGATTCTAAATGAATTGATGAGGGAACTATGGAAGAATCCTGGATCTTTATTGGTGAGAAAACTCCCTTTATGGAAGAAGTTTTGAGGTTTGAGGTAACATCATCTTCTCCCATCAATGGCCATAAAAATGTAAGGGGGTAGGAGGATTTTGGTAATGTCAAATATATATAATTATGTTTCATATAACAGTTTGTTAATATTATTCATTATGATAGTTCATGTTCATATCATGCCCCAGAGGACCCTACAAAGATTGATGTTGACCCTACAATGGTCACCGGGGAAGCTATTTGGGGTCTAAAGTCATCATAAATTGGTTACATAATGGGCCCTAATCCAATCATTCTTGGAATACCCATGTTCTATACTACTATGAGGCTAGGGACACCAATACATGCCATGATAAATCATAGTTTGGACTTTGAAAAAATGTTGGAACATATTAATCTCCCCACTACATTATCGGAATTTAATGAACATAATAGTGAATTAAATGGATGTGAGTCATTATTTTTGTGAACCAAATTCTTAGGTCCAATCCTCTGATAATGACAAGTTGAAATTAGTATCTCTATCCACATAGAATATCCCAATGAAGGAGCATGAATAAGATTTCTCTGTCCATCCCAGTACAACTTTTGAGGGGGTGGGGGGTGGGCAACACAACTAGATCCTGAAATTGGGATTCTCCTTGAGCCTACATTAGTGAGATTCGAGAACTCAGTCTAGATTGTTCCACACCAAGTGGTTCTAGATCAAATGGGTAAGTTAGTTCATTATAGGAAATAATCCACCCAAGAAACATACTAATTACTCTATGACAATTTTCCATAACTTTTGTCATCCACTATTTATTTCATCTGTTACCCTTTTGAGGCTAACAATTATTCTTATCTATTTTCCAGCTCAATCAACTTTTATATTCTGGACTAATTGTGGAACCTCGATGACAATTCTAATAATACCACAATGAGAAGTCGTTATTGACCAAGATGGATATGTGTATGGTACCTCATTAATTATACTATTCCTATTATATATTGTTCCCTTTGATAGTATATCTGGGTACGATTTGAAGATGAAATATGCTCTTTGCATCGCATGCCATTGTACATGGTGAGGTATTTAGAAAATATTCTCCAAGAAGCATTTTAAAGTCCAAACTTCACGAATCCATTGACTTATATTCCAATTTATTATGTTGGGTTACAGAGAAATTTTATTACAACATGATTCATGTGGTTGTGACTGAGATCTTTCTCATACTAAAGTGAGAGTATGAGCTTCAATAAGATCTCATAAAGGTGAAGCCTTTCATCAACACTAATGATCCATATGATTCATTATCCTCGGAATAGTCAAACCATACCAAGAAGATGTTAGAAATTAATCAATGGATTAATGATAAAAAAATTATTGTATTGATCCTTTACCTATAATTAGATATCTTTTAGGGGGCGCACTTAGAACTCCATCATTAATTAAGAAGATCCTAAAATAAGGTTCAAATGATATTGTGGCTACAGTGGAGGAACATCACCCTAATTAGAATACTGAATCTAGTCTGTGGGATTCATGAAGAGGTTAATGGGGATATGAGGTTTTTCTTCAACTGAATAGTTATGGTGATGGTATCTTGTAAAGTGTGATAGAGTGACTATGTCTAGTGGATGCTCCTATAATTTGGTAGTATCATAAACACATATTTTTTTTGAAATAACTTATGTATTGATCCTTTTTTCCTCATATGATCATTAAATAGCATTGAAAACAATTTCAGTGGAAAAATTTATTTACATCATCTAATCATAGCCGCATTGATAGGGAAGGTGGGTTGATTTAACGTTTTCCTAATCCAAGGGGTCTTTTATCATATTTTTAATATTTATAGGGTAATATGGACAACTAAAAAAAATTGCGACTATTTTTTACTGCCCTAATTTTTTCCTAAGTAAAATATGAAGGAGACATATTTGGTGATATTTGGATTTTTCTTAGACCACCCTTTTTAGGTTTTCACCAAAAGAAGTTTTTTTTCCTTTTATTGTTTTCATTGATTTTTTCCCTAAACCACACAGAGTTAACTTATAGTGGGATGAGAATAAACATTCAACTAATTTACCTTTATAGGTTTTAAATCTAGTTAGTACTATTTCCATTTTTTGGGAGGCTTAATGGAACACATTCCAGACTAGGGAAGCTAGTGTTTTAGGTTAAACAACTTAGACCATAAATTTTTAGATTATGACAAAATCAAATATTTATAACAATTAATGTTCTGACCTTCATCAAATACAACCCCTCCCACAAAGGATACTTTTTATCACTGAAATTGATGTTTCAAAATATAAAACATGAGATTTAGGTATATTGGAGGACTATGATAATGAAAAATTCACCACTGGTTGACAATCCTTTTTCTTGGGTTTAATTATGACAATATAACATATTTCTTCATAGTCAATAATAGAATACATTATGTGAAAACCTATTTTATGGGATACATTATGAAAAGTGAATTGGGGAATATCACATCATAGTCTGGAGAAGTAGTTTTGAAGAATCCCAGAATTCTATATTTATGATGTTAAAAAATGTTTCCAAGGATGTAGATTTCTCAAAACCATAAATAGTGGATATTTTAGGGACAATGTTTGAAAATGAAAATATCATATCTAATGGAATTGGACAAGAACGAGGAAACAAATCCTACCAGACTTCAGTTTTTTTGTAAGAGGGTAAATTTTGTTCTTTGATCGATATCAATGAGGGGATATCCCTTTCGGATAGGGGTTGAAATATCATGCAATTTTATGACATCTGATCAATAAATTGAATGTATAGTATAACTTCATAAGGTAAGGACATCATGCTATGTAGTTTAATTATATATAATAAATAAATTATTCCGGGCATTTCATTGATGTCCCTAAAGGACATTAGGGGGATGTTTATAGTCATTTTCATTGATTCAACAATTTTTTATTGTCAAATTTTTGTAATCATTTTGGGAATATACCATTATATTTAGAATTGAGGAGGAAAATGTTGTAAGATGTAATTTAGGGATCTTCAAATTTGATGAGTGGTATGAGGTAAGGTGATTATAGAAATACGGGAGGATTCTCATGTGGACTAAGTTACCATTGGATGACAAACCCATTTCTAGGATGTTTATGTAATTCCAACAAGGGTGTGTACCACATATTCAATAGTGCAATCATTTGGCTGAAAAACTAGATTTTTGGGATACTTTATGAAAATCCAATTTTGTTTTATTAAATCATAGTCAGGAAAAGGATTCCATATAATTTATTAAATTATATTTCTCATGGATGATGGATTACTATGGATATTTAAATATCCCTAAGAACAATGTCTGGTTTGTAAATGGAGGTATCTGAATAATGGAGTACCATTTCATGCTAAAATTACTCACGAATTGGGTGAAAAGGTTCCCCACATTTTTGTGACACAAACATTGGAAATATGGTTCTTATAGTTATAGGGATTAGTACATGGATCATAACATTTTGGAAATGATAGGTGCTATATGGCCAACTGAGACAAGATCACTCCTGCATACCTCATACATTAGGAAGGAAATTATAAACCATTATCTTGGCGGTGTTTAGATAAGGGGAAATGATATGGGAAAAATATGTGAGGGATGACCACCTATTCCAATTGAATGTTTAGTTCCAACATGACCTCTATAATGATTATATAGGAATAAGAGGATTCTCCGAAGGGAAAAGTTACCATTTGTTGAAAATCCAATTTGTGGTTTGTTTAATAAAATTCCAACTAGATCATCTTACTCCATAGTCAAGCAATATAATAATTTTTCTGAAAACAATTTTGGGGGATACTTTATGAAATTTCAAAATGGATGTATTACAACATTGTTTGGAAAATGAGTCCTTCGGTATTAGATATTTGTTCATCAGAATCTAATGAAAAGTCATAATGATCCAAAAGTGTCAAATATTAGGAGCATGTTGTCGGAAATAGACATGACTAGGTATAAGAGAATCATTTTGAGAAATTTTTTCTATGAAGTGTAGAGTCCCTATCATATATCTGAATCAAATGTATAAGGTGGATGTATATGATTACATAGTAGAACCCATGATGAGGTGACCCTATTTAAGATCCCCTTCACGGATCATTATTTATTATATGAAAGAGGTGGAACGTTTTTTACCCTATGGATATAACTAAGACATGATGCATAGTTCCTTTACATTTCTCAGTGGAATGATAATCAAGCCACATGTAGTTCTTATGGTAATATGATGTTTAAACTCATACAATATGAGATTATCAACTCCTATTAAAGTCATACGGTGTTGATGTTATAGAAATCAATGTCCAAAAAGAGGTATGTTGCTTCTAGACTAGAGAATAGGACCTAGGCATCACAAAGAATATTTTTGGTCAAGAATAAAGACAAATATAGGTCAAAAATGATTCCCCATACCGATTTAATTTATTTATGCAGAAATGGGGTTTTTCAATGATTATATATAGAACCCCGATTGGGGATCTAGGTGTCACTAAATACATTGTTGGAGAAATAATCATTCCATACATTTTTGTTGATGAAATAGTGTAGTTTATTTCAATGATATATGGTCATATGGTGTTCCTTTTATGGTCCTGCATCTAGGTCCATGGCAGCCATAAATTAAATTTGCGTGTTTCACTCATGCACTAAACATTATAATCAATACTCATATGTGTAAATTATTTATTCACATTGTGAGAATCATAGAGAGAAAATGGTTTCATCCATGGAGCTAAGTAAAAAAAGTAATGTATATGAGAATTTAGATCATGTGGTGTTTGGATCACGATATATGATCTAGATGTCCCTATGTATCTAATGTCAATGAGAATCAGTCCACATGTATTTCTTGAGGAATTCCACATGAATGTTTGAACCACACATAGAGAGGGGGATGTTTTCATATTTTACATCATCTCAACCCAGGATTCGAGATATGGGTGTCACTCTGTATCCTTCCGGAGAAATGATAAAGACACATGTAGTTCTTAAAGAATAATTCATTTTAATGTCATGTGGCTAGGGAATAGGCTTCCTAATATGGAATGTGTTATTACCGGTAGATTAGGGGTTAAGACATTGTAATCACAACGTATCCCATTAAAATGATAATAAATCCATACATAGTTCATAAAAATAGTTCCCCACATCGATCTGGTTCTATGGTGGGGAAAATGGGATTTAATATCTTTAAGAATGACAATTGGTCCCAAGACCTGTGGTCTAGGAATTATTACACCTCTCACGGTAATAATAATTTATATTTATATTATAGATGTTTTCCCTTTGTAGAATTGATTAATACAGAGGGAAATGGGGGGGAGGTTCTTTTCTATAATCATGGCTGGACCTAGTATAGGAGATCTAGGAGTCACTATATACCTTATTGGAGTGATAATGAAGCACAACATAGTTCTTGAAATGATTATGATGTTTTTTATTTCAATAAGAATTTTTGTTATGTAGTTTTATGTCATGTAGAAATGATGTGATAATGTCGGGACCTATACCAAAAATTTGGGACCAAGTACCTCTATGGGTTGGAGAGGATGTGGTCGAGACTAACAACTAAGATATAGGCCCACATTTAATGCATCTACAAGGACTGTATCAAATCGTATTACATTCGGGATTCCTGAATATCAAATAGAAGGGATGATAACCTTGATGTTTGACACCTTGTGGTTAGTACTTATAAGGAATTGTTGTTTCTAGTCATATGACTATGATCTTTTGTCATGAAGTATTTTATCATGTGATAAGGATAATGATGAAACATAGTTCAATATCATGTGATAGGAACATTATTTCATTAATTATAATTTCATGCGACAAATCCAACTACATAGTTAAATGTCTTGCAACTGAGTTGACATATACATTGTTACGTGAAATATTTATTTGGGAATTTTTTATTAGTGGGTGACGTAATTATATTTCTATCTAGTTATATTATGAAACAATATCTAATAGAGTAAATAATGTTTATGGAGTAAGGATCCTACTACATTTCTTCAGTCTTAAGAGCCTTCATTCGTGGTATTCTCAGAGTTTTGAGGACTAATACATGTTCTCTTTAGAAGGAGTGGAGGCAGACCACCTTGTTAATGGATTATTCAAACTAATTGGATAGACCTCTATGTGATGCGTGATATGAAGTATTTTTTTGTCCACTCACTTAAATTCATCCCTTAATTTATGATATTGTTCATCTGTGTATATCATGTCATAGATAGAAAAATTGAGTGATGGAAGCTAAACCTCAATGGGTAGGACTGGTTCTGTTTCATATATCATTGAGTATGGGGTCACACAAGTAGATGTACAGGTTCTATTCTATTAATAACATAATGAAAAGATGATATTTTTATGAAAATACTCATTTTCATTATCCACTGTCTTCTAGAGTTTTCAAGAAAAGATGATGATGAAGGTCATAGTCTATCACATGGTTGTGGTATGATAGATGGATGAATGACTTCACATGATATCTTATTCCAAATATATCTATTCCAACTCATCAAAGATAAATGGTTCCATTTTATATTACTATTGTATGAGGGCCATAAAATTTAATAATGATTGTTGAATTGAAAAAACTAACAATGATTTTGGATCATACTTATTTTATGGATATTACCTCATCCAATTTGGAGAAAAACTAGCTACATTCAAGATGTATTTGATCTTGTAGGACTTAGATTGGGGGGGGGGTATTTTCCCAAAAATCTATTCCCCATATGGAAGATGACAAGGAGTATTTTTATGTATGTATTAACTTCATATATTGATGGATAAGTTTGGAATGCAGTTGTGAAGAATTACATATCATGGTGGGTTTTGTGTAGTCATACTTTATGAAAGGCTATAAGTATCCAACCAGTCATATTTGTTTGGAATGATTATATCGAGACTATTGGGCACCGTCACCCCCAGTATGAAATAGTCTTATGATAATTGCATAATCTTCTTCATCAATACATCTAAGAAGGACTCTATCAGGTCTTCATTTATTGAGTGATTTCAATTGATTAGGGCCATAATAAATAGTGAATTTTTTTACTAATCAACATATTTGTCATTTCAAATCCCCATCTGATTTGACTAATATTTTTTGGAAGTATTTAAGGATAATAATCATCTACCCAGTGGTAGGGACATGCAGTTTTGGTATAGGGATGACTACATTATTATCTTCCACTTTGATTTGACATAAATGTGATACCATTCATCGATAGGTGATGATGATGATTGTTTCATCCAAGTTTCTATCCTCTAGTGTTGTTGGTTCATTTTTCAATGTATATTAATTGGAATTATATGATCTTAGGACATGAGTCAATGTGGGATCTAATGAGGATTACTTCGTTAAAACTTATAGAAAGTCAATCTAGGGATTTGTATCTTCTTTTATGAGGGAATAATACCCATTTATTTTTTTGATTACCATCTCAGAGTCACTTTTCACTTCAATATGGTCCATATGCATTTGGACATTTTGTTTGAGACATGCAATGAGGGAAGAATATTACACCTCATTGTTAGGACATCATTCTAATTACAAGAATGATTAAGGAAAAATTGTCTTCACTGGGGAAGGAATATCAATCCCAAATATGACTTTAATATTATTATGAAAATCCGTTCTCTTCCCTATTGGTTTTCTAGATGAGCTGTCAAAATAAATTTTCCTGATTTATGACTTACTTGTATATAAAACATATCATATTTCTAAGTTTTCAATATTTAATAATGTTGTATTTACTGAGGGCTGTTCTGATAGGAAATATGCTTAGGTGAGGCCTTTCACTATTGTCCAAGGCAGAAACTATATATCAATATAATATAGAATTACTTCCCTCTATTGTAGATATCCTATAAACACATGGTGGATAAAGATATATTTGGGTGGGTTATTGTGAGAGACAAATTATACCTCATAGTGCTAGATATAGTGACTCAGTTTCTAAAATGTGAAGAATAATTCTAGGTGGTTCGAATTGATAGTAGGATAAATATTTTAAGCCCTAATCATTGTACTATTGAGATAAAAAAGTTATTTTTTATTACGATCACCATTATTTTGTGTAAGTAAGGAACCCACAAATATCTCTAGGGATTTCAAATATTGGATGAGTTCTTTTACCTCAATGTGGGTAATTAATTTCGGTGGAATAAAGGGTTATTTTTTGAGGTTTTAAAATTATTCCTGACAATCCCTAGTCCATTGATATGAAACCTGATTCATTATTTGTCTGGTTAAGGGTAAACACTTTATGAAAAGGTTGGCCCGAAAGTTCCAAATGTAGACCAGGTTTCGTCAATGTCCTCTAAACTTATTAGGGTTTTTAGAAGGTGGCAAGCTGATGATATATTTTGTATTCTTATTCTTGAATTCAGTTCCATGATCAAACCTGATGATGTGGAGAAACATTCTCAAGGCCAGTCCAAAATGAAATTTTAATGGGTTCATCTTTAGGAATTCCAATCGTAGCTTGTTGACGATAGTTTCTACTTTTAATAGGTGAACCAAACATGGTCAAGAAATATTAATCAAATATTAAATGAAACTTTCAAAACAAATCACTAAGAAATGTTTAATGATGATATTCTCAGAACATTCATATTTGGAACTAAGATTCATCAAGACAAAGGGTATTACACAATAGAAGAATAATATACCGGGATCCCTGAAGGAAGTGTATTATTTATCATTGTGGTGGGGGAATCTGAATTTGTTTGTACCTTAAATATCCAACAATGTTTGGTAGGGCATGATAAATAGCCATTTCATCAACTAGGAGTTCACTGATTCTAACCAAGATGTCATCATTCATACTTTTCTTGTTGAGATATCTAAATTTGATGCGAGTTTAATTTTCCTATTCTTCTTTTTAATAGGGAAAATGTTGACTATCAATTTTAGATATTGATTTTCTCAAATGATGTCAACCTTGATTTTTTCTTTAACCTCTATATCAATGTTAGATTCATTACTTGGGTTTGTCCTTATAAATGCCTATTTTTATGCCTGATGGTCTTCTAGAAAAACAAAGTGATGGGTGAATACTTCAGGGTCAAGGCCTAGAATATCTATGTATTTCTAAGTGACAATGTCCTAATTATTCTATACGAATGAAGTATATGCCTCCAAATATTTGTAATCCATGGCCCCACTAATAAAAGTATGTCGTGGATCTCCATCTGTAACTAGAGTTATTTCTACGAATTCATCAGCACTAGTGGAGACACCATCCTCAAATTCAAGAGGGGAATCCCTGAGATATTCCTCACCTACCTCTACTGCCCTCTTTACTTTTTCCATCCTCTACTAGGGAGGTGGTGATTAGTATGGTTTATCTAATTTATATGAGGAGCTGATATTCAGACATTGGGAACATAAAGAAACTTTTTCTAGATCCATTGATAGTGTGAGGAATTTTTGTGGCTCAAAAGGTGGGATGAGGTATTGAGAATGAGTATATTCATTTTCACTTAATGACATGAATAATTCAACCATCCCAGATTACAGAATATATATTTCTTAGAGATAATAGGATATACAGAATACACTTTATTTTCAGCTTCCATTATTATTCAGAGAGTTTAAAACATAACCTATAATATGGGGATTAGTTTTCATTACTAACATTATGAACGTTTTGAAATGTATTCCTTAATTGTGGTCCACCCATTTGATTTTATTTACAGGTAACACTTAATCTCACTGAGATTATTAAAATGATTAGATGAAATCATCTCTAGCTGATTTGGGGAATTTATACGAGGGACATTATCAACCATGGACTATTTCTCTTATTTATGGTATAATGTGGTTTCTAGGTATTGTGACCCATGTGATTTCATTGGGGAATTTTCAACATTATGGAAGAGGGAAAAGAGTGAGAATCATTGATACCTTGTTAAGGAAATTGTTTGATTGGGATGAGGTTGAGTCCAGATCTATTTTCAAGGAGGGCTCATCAGATATCATTGTCCATTATCCTACTGGATATATAAATGAGATTGATATAACCCTAAATGATTGAATCCTCATCATAGAATATGAAAGAGATGATTTTGTAGAATTATTTAGGATCATTCTGCACACGATACACTTTAGTAGAATGAACCTCGAATTTAAATTCTTAATTTGCTAACAAGGACTCTATCAGTGTTTCCTAGTGGTATTTTGTTATATTGAGACCTTCCATGATTAAAAACAAGGCCATAAACAAGGCTAGATGCTTCAAAAATTCATAAATTTGTCCCAATGGATTGCGCTTCCAAACATGGGGGTGTTCATTTATAGGTTCTTTAGAATTTGATGTACCTGATATAGAGGGGTCATCTCATGGATTAGGAAATGAAAGTGTTTCTTCTCTTATTGGATTATGATGGCTAGGTTTTACTACACTCTTTGGTATATTATGTGATGTTATATCCTATAACAAATCTTCAAGGATGATTATGTCAAGGAATACCCTATCATGTGTTGGGAACATCCTTTTTCGTGCCAATATTTTTGGAGACCTCCCCCTTGAGTTTCAACCACATAGGTAGTTCAACAATAGGTGTGGTTAAAGTAGTGACTTATAGCACAACCACATATTCCCATGGATCATCATCTCTGACATCATCATCCCCCAGTTCCCCAATCATGTTGAGGGAATTCATGTTTATAACCACACAAATAATTTCGGAAGGGATATATTCGGTAAATTGTTTCAATGTAACAAAAAATAAACTCCACATATGATGGTGATTCCATGTGGTAGGTTGACTGTTGTAGTATCATTTGGGAGGGAGATTAATGTTCTTCCATGATAATTAGATTGAAGTATTCTAATGTAGACGATATATTCATATTTAGTATAGGTTCATATTCTTATGCTATATTCTTACACTTTTTTCCATTTTAGTATTTGTAAAACTAGGTTTCATTGGACTGAGATTCCATTAATGTTTCATGGGTTATAGTAGAAGCAGTTGATGACACAAATGGTTGATTCAATTTTTATCTGAGGATAGCAAGAGTTTGGTTGTTCATCTTTCCATTGGTCCATTTAATAAAATTTCTATAACCATTTATTTTTAACTTCATTCCATTCATTTTACTCCACTGGATTGCTAGACGAATCATAAGGTAAATGAGAAGGATAATGTTTTAGATTCACATTCCTAGAGATTTCAATTTTTAGGATACATATGAAATCAAAATAGCTGTGGATGTTGTGCCCTAGTACTTGGTGGAAGGGGAAATAATTTGGGAGATATTTTTCACCTTATTTGTTTGAATTATTTGGATTTAAATACTTGACCAATTCTTTTTAAAATTATGATATGAACTAAATAGGTGCATGATCATTTTTAAATGAATAGATCTTATTTTTCATCTCTACAAACAATCTTTAACTTTTCTCTCTATGATCATCCTAATGAGATTTTAATTCTTTATGCTGAGCAGGAGTTGGATCTATATAATATTGTGTAGGCCTTGGAGTATTTGAGAGTATATGGGATTATATAAGTGTAATAGTGTAAACTTCTTCTTTATCATTATCTTTCTTTGAGATAGTGTAATTACTCCGGAATTAGATTTGGTCTCTATAATGGTATCTTATTCACTTTGAGTGACCACAAAAATGTCTTGTAAACCTCATTTGTATTTCACAGAGATATATGGCGTACGTAGTTGTTCACAAATGATTTTCTATATACTAATGTAAAAATTCTTATAGTGGGCATGGTATGTTTAAGGTGTGTGTAAATAATTTCCACCGAACAGTGAAATATCTTACCATTTTATTCTACCATTACATACATTTTGAGAGATTGAGGAATATTTTCTTCTACAGTGTTTAGATGAACTGGAAGATAAATTTTTGACGGAGGCCTTCATGTAACACCCGAATGTTTTTATGAAATACTTTCATTAAATATTGTTTATATTTTAGTAGATTTCTTTGCACAGAATAATGAGATTAAAAAAACCCCGAGATGCCCATATTATAAAATTAACAATATAGCAAAGATGTTAGGTTAGAGATAATAATTATAACTAACTTATGAAAATGCAATGTGAATTCATTGGCTTTTAATTATTTGTGAAAAACAGAAATACATATTTTTTATTTTTTATGGAATTAGATTTTTTAATGAAATTAATGAGATTTATATGAGTTATATACTTAATAATTTTTCTATATTTATCCAATGGATATTCTAATCATAGGGTATGAGTAAAATCGTATTTGATGTATAAAAACCTATTTTTTTAAATGTTAATTTTACAAAATTGAATGAAGAACCAATTATAAATTAATATTTTGAAACATTAACAACTTTTATATGGAAATAGAAACATTTTTCTGAAGCATTATATAAAAATTTACTTTGGATGAATTTTTTCTATTTTTCTGATAACATTAATGTTTTGATGAATAAAAAAATATGCTACATTTTAATTGAAATTAAATTTTTTTAAATAATTTATATAGTTAAATTAAATTATTGAATGGGTTAAAAGTATAAATAGAATATATTCTTATCATTTAATACAATTATGTTCCTTGGAAATAATTTTACATTAAATTTAAATGTAAAAACTTTTCAATCTTTTACAGTATTTTACCTTGTAAAATCCATTTTCTCATATCAACAAAGAGATTAATTTTAATATAATTACATAAAGTTATGTGATTTGAATTTCTAAAAATGGATTCAATATTTGGAATCAATAGATATAAATTATGTAAATGGATTTATGTTTTTGGGTAA
The DNA here is from genome assembly GCA_963277665.1 of Viscum album. Classification (NCBI taxonomy): domain Eukaryota; kingdom Viridiplantae; phylum Streptophyta; class Magnoliopsida; order Santalales; family Viscaceae; genus Viscum; species Viscum album. The sequence goes on from OY728145.1 coordinate 1,706,771,298, forward strand.
TATGTATAGTAACTTCGATAAAGTATATTAACATGGTAAAAGGGATAATAAAGTAATTATGGGACAAAATAATATTATAAAATTACCCTAACACGTTCTTAATGCAATTGGATGATTATAATTTTTCCTAAATCATTATTTGGTCAAAATGGTGTCCATTGAGAAACACTTAGATGAGATTAGGATATTTAATTTATTTTATTAATTGAAAAGTGATATATATCTCACTAAAAATCTAAAACTAAATTAATTTTAATATAAATTTATATAGAAGATAAATTAGATTATATATACTCATTTGAACTCTAATTTTTTTTTCTTTTTCAAGTAAACTTATTATTAATTTTTAAGAAATAAATAATTACCTTAAAGACTAATACATGGATGATGAAACATTTAATTAATTAATGAGAAATAAAAAATAACCCTTTTTATTAATATATAAATAAAAATAAAAGGCCCAAAAACTTTCCCAAACCATATTTTTAGAGTAAATATATACCCATATAATCCATGGATCGACTTAATGAACATTTCAAGGCTTATATAAGAGATTATAACACTTACAATTTTTTATTTAAAGTGAAGATAATTTTGTCACATTCTTGTTTTAAAAGTGTAATGAATTTTTAATCATTTGGTTTTAAGAATATAAATTCAAATAAAAGTATTATTATATAAATAATGTATTTAAATTCATCATATTATTTAATTTTTAATTTTTATTCTACATGTATGTATATTAAATAATTACATAAAATTGTGGTAGTAATTAGTTTATCAAGGAAGTGATCAAATAAATATTATTAAAACTACTTTAATAAATATAATTTGGGATAATTATTTTGTCAAATAAAAATTATTTATTACCTTTACCCGATAGGGATATACTAAACCATTTTTATTTAAGTTTACTTCTTATTTTTATATTTCAAAAAAATTCTTGAATTTAATAATGTCAAAATTGACCCTATTGATATTTTGTCAAAATAAGGTTTTATTAAATAATTTAAAAAACATAATACATTTTTAAAAATATAGAATAATTATGATATGGACTAAATATTCAAAATATTAAATTATGTTCTATTTGAATTTAAGAAAGTAAATATTTCATACTTTTAATGTTGAAATATTTGTTACCCAAGTTATAACTTAAATATATTAACTAAGTTGTAATTAAAATGATAATGCTTAAACTGACATAAAAACTTTTATAAATTTATTGGTTTATTGGTTTAAATAAATATCTCATATAATTATCTAAATGGGGACATTTTTTAGTTTTTAATAAGGTTTTAATTTTATTAAAAAAATTTATTTTTGACGTTTCCGAAAGCCCCCCTCACCTCAATTATAAAAGGGCAGTTCCTCCAAAAACTCTTAACATACTTTTGAGCCTTCATGATCGACCATACCAAACAATTTTACCTTATAAACATACCTAGAAACATTAAATAGGTTGTGGTATTCTTTAGAGACCAGCTCTAGTGCGCTAAGAAGAGATTTAGGGGAGGCACATCGAAGAAGAAGTAATATCATTTTTCGGTTCTTTCAAACTTATTTCTTCTTCTACTTCCTCCTCATGAGTCATTTCATTATAAAGTAATAACATAAATATTAATTATATACATAATGTTAATTATGATTATAAAACAACCATATTCCACATTCCTCCCATTCTATGAAAAATGAAATCACCAAGCGTACGTACGTACGACTTACCGTCTCCACGCTATGGTGTAATCCAATTTTCATCGCCACCTAACATGTATGGGTATAATGATGGAATTAATAAATATATATATTATTAATATTAAATTATATTCATTCTAATATACTATAAACCATCCAATACAATACCATTTAACAATTATGTGAATGATTTCGTCGCTTGTGCGTACATACGACTTACTGTCTCCACGATGTGATGTAATTCGTTCTACATAATCATAATTAAAGAATGATTATATATATTAATTGAATAAATAAATATGACATATATTATAATAATAAAATTAATTAAATTATACAAAAATATCCTAAAAATAGTAATAATAACTTATCCGAAAAAACATGCAAAAGAACATAAAGTTGTTAATACCTGAATAACGAGTAATAATGAAATATTACTAACATGTGGATAAAAATATGATCATAAATGTTATCATAACAATTATTATGATTATGTAATAAATAGGTAACATTATATAAATCATTATATATGATTTTCAAATTCATAAGAAGCATATCACACCTAAGGTAATGTATAATTTTCCAATTTCAATTTTATATGAGATTATTTATATGTAAGTAATTACTGATGGTATATTATTCATCCATGTCCATGCATTCTAAAAATTATTTCATAAAATTATCTCCATTGTAATATGCATGTTAAAATAAATTTATAAGCATTTTTACTTTTACTACATAGTTTGGAAGTTATATTTATTTCCGTTACCATACGAGTAACTTTTTGAGTTCTCTGAAAGAAGTACGAGGATAATGTTTCTTAAACATGTTAGAAAAGAATGGATTTTTACACATTCATAATGCCTTATTTACTTGAATCTTACTATACAATATTAGAAGTTTATTTTCCCATTAAACTATTCCTTCAAAAATTATCTAGCATTTTGTGTAAGGAAAACCTTTTTGAAGAAGAAATGATATTTTTCTTAGGAATTATGCTCAACTGTTTTATCAAAATTATTTTCCATAAATGATAAAATAGGTTTTTATTTCAATCCCTATTATTATTTTAATTTTTTTTATGATGGAATTATTTTTATAAAATCCATTCATCTTATATAAATTAAGTTATGATGGAACGATGTTTAAGAACCCCTTTATTTTGTTTCTTTGGTTATGCTATGGTTAATTGTTTATGTTTTGTAGAACATGTAAGGATGATTTAATTATAATATGGGTGGGACCTATTTATTCCTCCAATTAATTGGATATGATTTATATATAATGTGATAGACATTACTAGAATAGCTAGTAAATCTGGTTCAGTCATACAGGATTAGAAAGAGGAGTGAACTCGATTTAGTAATGGACTTTTTCCGCAATGATGCTCTTGGAAATGAGACTTCACTAATATGAAATGGTTTTCTATGATTATGCGTGTATACCAAGAAGTTTATGTCTTCTTTTATGACTGTTGGGATTACATTTCACTATAATTATTTATCCCATCACATGATATTATTTTATTTTATGTGTGGGATAAGATTTTCAAATGTTATGTTCTTATGATTATGATGTGATTGATATTCCCCTTGTTTACCCTTACAATGAACATGAGCTCAACATTTAATATGTTTCTTTTCCCCAGTCATCAAGAAGAGTATTAAGTAAGATATTTCAGAAAACAGTCTAATTATGAATAAATAACTGGTAGATAATGTAGATGTTTTGTGGATCAGTTGTTTATGCTTCTCGGTTTCAAAATACACTAAAACTATACAGTCTCGGAATGTTTTTTTGTGTTATTTAATAAATATTCTTCAAGGATAGAAAATTGTATATATATATTATGGTTTATTATAGTTGGTTTCAGTGAGAAGGTATAGTTATCCTTTTGAATCAAGGATGAGATAATAATTGTAAAAGCCCTAAGGATTTGACTACGTATAGGTTACAATCTCATCCTAGTATTTTACAGATGTTCATGAATAACAATGGATAAAACATAAAGTGTCATTTATTAATATTTCATTATTTAATTATATGGCTTTCCCATTATTATTAGTCTTTCAAAAACCATGCTTCTTTGTTTTAGTTAACAACTGGAACCTGAAGGAAACACATTAAAGATGAATGCAATGAGAAATGCAATGGTTGTCCCCATGAGATACCAAATGCTATGTGAGCTAGAATGTAAAATCATGTAGACATTATCATACCAATTTTTCAATATTTTAATCATTCCAACGCACCAAATGAGAAAATAACTATGAAAAATTCTATTAAGTCCATCATGACGTAGTGTCCACCTTTATTCAGTGGGTCCTATGATCCACTAATGACTGAATAGATGATCATTACCACTAAAAAAATATTTTTAGTTATATAATTTTCTGAACATGATAAAGACATCTTTAAAGTATATCGTTTGGAAGGGGAATCTGATAAATGGTGGACTCTTTTCAAGAATATGGGGCAATGAGATGAAATTGAGTACATGGAATGGGATGAGTTCATGAATTTTATTTTTCATTAAGTACATTCCTTTTATTATTAGAATAATGTTGGAGAAGGAGTTCCTTGAACTTAAGAAAAAGGATGATGAATCCATTGGCACCTAAGAAGTAAATTTTACAAGATTTGAAAGTTATGATTCATGAATTATTATCCAATATGAGTGTAAAATTTATATATTCTTTAGTGGAATAAAACCATCTCTATGAAGGGTATTAGATATATGGGACTTCAGCAGCTCTGAGGAAATTATTCGATGTGATCTCAAGGTTTTTATGGAGATTAATGTAACCCAATAGTCATATGGGATTAATAAGAAGATAAAAATGAAATTCAATGGAAAATATAAAGACCACACTGAAAATAAGATGAGTTTTCCCATATGGTCAAAGTCTAGAAAGAAACATTGAGGGAATTGTTTAAAGAGACTGGTAAATGTTTCTTATGTGTGGAAAATAAGGTCATTAGAAAATTGAATATATAAGTGATTTGGAAACAGATGTCTGATGATGTGAAAAAAATTGATAAACAGAATAAACCTCCTACACATTAATGCTACAAGTGAAAGGTAATGGGGAATTATGCCAATCATTGACCTAATCGAAGGGTTATTGATGATGACTAACGTCAAAAAAATCATAAGGCCAATGACAAAGGAATGTCACATGAAATCAATATTGGCGATGTGGTGTAAAATAATGAAGTGGTGAAAGGAACCCATACAATACACATTAAAGTAGAAAATATTAAATTTTTTTCTAGACCCACAAAATATTTTATTTCAAAATAATTATCATAGGGTTTTTCTATATTACCAAAAAAAATAGAAGTTGAGTTAGCTATGACAACACCCAATGACACAATGATTTCATGAAATGTTTATAATTATTCTCCAGTTCTAGTTTGTGGGAATGTTTTTCCTACTAACCTTGTGATCTGTCCTATAATGGATTTTTATGTGATTCATGGAATGGATTGGCATTCTCTATATGGAGCTCACATCAGTGGCCAATGTAGGGAAGTCGAATTTAAAATTCCAAATCAATCTATGATAATCAATCGATTCAAGGTTGAATATAACCTTATAGTAGTTATTTAATCCAAATTATGGATATTGATTACTATAAATGAAAGATATTTATCCCAAATGGTTGGAGAGAAACTCAGGATTAAGAATGCATAGATTACATAGGAGTCTGAAGATGTATTTTTAGATCAACTTCTATGTCTTTCACCAAATCGTGAAGTTTATTTTTCAATAGAAATCATACCAGGTGTTGTACCTATCTTAAAGACACATTATAGAATGGACCCAATTTAGATTCTATAATTGAATAAGAAAGTCCAAGAGACACTTTTTAATGGATCATTAATCCTAGTCTGTCAACATGGGGAGAACATATTCTGTTATTTAATTATAAGGATGGATCAATGAGACTCTGCATTGAATATAGAGAACTTAACAAGATCTCTATCCTGAAAAATTATCCTCTCCCCAACATTGATGACTTATTTGACCAAAATCGAAGAGGTAAATATTTTCCAAGATTGATCTTCATTCAGGATATCATCAATTGAAGGTCAGAAAAAAGGATATACCTAATACGGTTTAGACACAAGGTATGAACACTATTATTTTAAAGCGATTCCTTTCATTCATATTATTTCCTCTTCTATCATCATGACCATAATTAATATAGTATTTAGATACTATATTGAACAATTGGTGGTATTATTTATATACAATATTCATGTCTATTAGAAAGAGAATCGTAGAACATGAATACCACTTGGGAATTGTACTGCTGACCACGAGAAAGGAGAAACCATATGGAAAATTTACCATCTATGAATTTTGGATTTAAGAAATTTTATTTTTGGGTAACATAATGTCAATAGAAGGGATATATATGGATCTATAAAAATAGAAGTTGTTTAATGTTTGGCGAGACGAAAAATTGTAACTGAGATTCGATGTTTTCTTCGTTTGGCTGGATATTATCATTTTTTTGTGAGTGATTTTTCTTGATTATCTAATCCACTCACCAAGCTGACAAAAAAGGAGTAAGGATTTTTTGGATAGAGTAATTTGTAGAAAATTCAAATGAGCTAAAAATAAGGTTAGCTAGTGTACCAGGGCAAACACTTCCTTGTAGCGGAGAAAGGTTTTTGATCTACTAAGATGAATCCACGATGGGGCTGGGATGTGTTCTCATGAAAAATGATATGGTGATAGATTATGCCTCATGAAAATTGAAAATCCATAAGAAAATTTATTCAACTGAAGATTTGGTATTTTTTGCAGTCATGTATTCATTAATGATATGTAAGAACTAGATTTATAGTGAAAGGTGTGATATTTATACTAATCATAAAAGTTTAAAGTATATATTCACACAAAAGGTGAAGAACATATGACAATGAAGAAGGTTGCAGTATATTGAAGATTATGACTGCACAATAAATTACCATACTGGGAATTAGAATAAGGTGGAATATGCTTTGAGTCGACAAGACCATGCTAGCCTATCCATGAGGAGGATAATAAAAGATCTAATATTTATGGATTTTCAAGGGATGGATCATTAAATATTAATGGAAGGGGGAAAACATTATCATTATCAAATGAATTTACAATTATATCTATAAGTGAAGATTAAGGAGGCATAGAAGAATGATGTATAGTTACAAATGAAGTTGAGAAATTTTATTTAATTCAACATTGATTTTGATGAAATAATAAGGTTTGGGAACACAGGTTGTATTCCTACCATACCAGAATTAATGAAAAACATAATGGATGAGGCTCATAGGTCATCATTCTCTATTCACTGTGGAAGCACAATGATGTATAAGGACATAATATAGTATTTCTGGTGGGAATTCATGAAAATAGATGCCACAAAATTTGTCTCCCGATGAAATGATATTGAGAAAGTTAAGGCTGAGAGACAACTGTCTAAGGGGATGCTACAACCATTATCCATACCAGAATGGAAATGGGAAAACATTATTATGGAAATTATTTTTGGACATTCCAAAACACTTGAAGGCCAGAATGAAATATGTGTTGTAGTTGATTTCCTTAAGATATCAACACACGTAATTTCTATTAGAGAGGATTTATCTCTTGATCATATTTCGATGATATTTGCAAAGGAATGGAGAAGATATCCTAGAGTACCACTTCTATTATATCTGATTGGGATTTAGTCTTTACCTTGATGTTCTAGAGAAGTCTTATGCATGTTGAGGATAAAAAACTATGTTTCATCACTGTTTATCATCTTTAGAAAGATGGCCAATTTTAGAGCACAATTGAATATCTAGAAGACATATTGAGAGATTTATCTTTGCATTTAAATGTTGGCTGGGATAAACACTTACCATTGGTGTAATTTTCATAAAAAATACATTTCTCTCTATTATTTATCTAGATTCTTATGATGCCCTATTTGGAATGAAGTGAATAACTATAACTTTCTCAGAAGAAATTTGGGAATGAATACTATTAGGACCTGATCTTTTTGATGAAATGGTTGAAATGGTTAGATATATTCAACAAAACATAAAAAATATCATCGTCGAAAAAAATTATGATTACAATAGAATAAAATATATATACTTTTAACTGGGTGAGAAGGTGTTCCTATGAACATCTACCCAGAAGAGATTAACGTGATTTGGAAAGAAGGGAAAACTATGCCCTAGGTATATCAGTCATTTTGAAATTTTGGATCATGTTGGGAAGGTATCGTTCCAATTAGTGCTTCCCAAAAATCTCTCTAATGTTCATGATGTGTTCCATGTATATCTACTGTGAAAGTAAATTCTCGATCCTTCACTTTTACAAAAATCATAAGTCGTACCGCTGGAGCAAGATCTTTCTTATGAAGAACAACCGATATTGATTCTGGATCGTAGTGAAAAAGTTCTCTAAAACAAGTCCAATCACTTGATTAATGTTTTATACACGAACCACCAATCTGAATAAGCTACATGGTAAGTTAAGGATATGATGAGGGAGTTTTATCCTTACTTATTTGTTTCCAAGTGATGAATTTCATGGGATAAATTCACATGAAGGTGGTATAAGGTAACACCTAGATGTTTTTATGAAATATTTTCTTTAAATAGTGTTTTTATGTATCGTTTGTTCAACACAATCATGACTTTAAATGAACCACGAGATTATATTATTATAAAATTACTGTTAGAGCCTAGTCGTTAGGGTAGTGGGAATAATTATAACTAACTTATGAAAATGCATTTTGAATTCATTGTCTATCCACTATTTATGAAAAATATAAACTAATATTTGTATTTTTGAGTGAATTGTGTTTTGTAATGAAATTAATTAGATATATATTTGTTATATAGTAAATAAAATATTTTTGATATTCATATAATGGGTATTTTAGTCATATACTATGAATAAATCCCTATTTGATGTATACAAACATATTATTTAAAAAGGTTAATATTATACCTTTGAACGGAGAACCCATTGTAAATTATTATTTTTAAAAATTAATAATATTTATATGAAGACATAATCATTATATTTTCATAAGGGATGTAAAAATTTTATTTTCATTAATTTATGACATTTTTCAGATAACATTCATGTTTTGATGAATAGTAGTAATATGCTATATTTTGATTGAAAATAATTTTCATTCATTGAAATAATATATATGGTTAAATTATATTATGAAATCATTTAAAAGTATAAATTGAATAGTTTTTTTCAATTAATATAATTTATTTAATTGGAATTAATTTTACATTAAATCAGGAGTAAAAACATATCAATATTTTGCATTATTTTATCACTTAAAATCCGTTTTTTGATTTTAAAAATATGATTAATTTAAAATTAATTACCACAACCTATGTGTTTCAAATTTTGAAAAATTGACTCTATATTTAGAATTAGTAGGTCTAAATTATGTAAATATCTTTATTTTATTTTTGGCCAATATGAATAGAAACATCGATAAATTAAATTCACATGGTAAAAAAGAATTTTTGGTAATTAAGATAAGAAATTATATTATAAAAATACCATAAAATTTGTCTTAATATAATTGAATGATTATAATTTTACCTAAAATATAATTGGCTCTAAAATTTAACCATTGGAACCCGCTTCGATGAGATAAGGATATTTATTTTATTTTATTTAAAGAATAGTGAAATATGTCTCAAACAAACTAAAATAATTAAGTTATTTTTAATATCAGTTTATACAGAATATAAATTTGATTATAAATATTCATCTGAAATCTAAAATGATTTTATTTATCATCAAATTTTATTTTTTATTTTTAGGAAATATATAATTAATTGAATGACTTCTACTTGGCTGAGGAAAAAAATTAATTAATTGATGAGAAATCAATAAAACAATTTTTATTAAAATATTAATAATACTAAAACAGCCAAAACACTTGAAAATCCTTATTTATTATTTATATATCAACCATAATAATAAAATTTTAGATTCATTGACAATTTGGAGGCTTATATAAGAAATTAGGTCACTTATACAATTTTATTTAATGTCAAGATAAATTTTTCCCATTCGTGTTTTAAAAGAGTATTACATTTTTAATATTGGGATTTTAAGAAGACAAATTGTACTAAAAGATTTCTTATGAATGAAATTGTATTTATATTCGTTATAATATTTTATTTTTAAATTTTATTCAAAAAATTAGTATATTAAACAATTACACAATATTGAGGTAGTAATTATTTAAGAAATGAAGTGATCAAATAAATGTTATGAATATATATTTTAATAAATATAATTTGGGGTAATTATTTAGTCAAATGAATTTTAAATAATAACTTTCACCCTTAGGGATATATTAAGATATTTGGATCTCAGTTCACTTCTTATTTTTATATTTTATTAAATACATGAAATAAAAATTTTTCAAATTGAAAATATTTATATTTTGTAAAAATATCATTTTATTAAATTATTTAAAAATCATAAAGCATTTTAAAAAATATATAAGAGTTATTATATGGTCAAAAATATTTTAAATTATTCATTTATGGTGTAATTTACATAAAATAATTATATTGTTAATCCTTATAAAGTTGAAATATTTGTTACCCCGGTTAAAAATGAAATTGAATTACTATGTGTTAAATTAAATTATAATGAATAAATTGATATAAAAACTTGTTTAAAATTTACTGACTGATGAGAAAAAACCCAATATAAACTAAAATTATAAATTAGGGAATTTTTGAGGGTTTAATGTGGTTGTTTATTTTATTAAAAATAAATATTTTTGTGTATTCCAAAATATCCCCATGCCTCAATTATAAAAGTGACCTTACTCCCTCAACTCATCCCTTCATTTTGATCCTTAAAGATTGGTCAAACCATAAATAGTTTCCGTATAAACTTCCCTTGAAACATTATAGTGGTCCTTGTCTTCTTCAAAGAGTATCTCTAGTTCTATAAGAGTATATTTAGGGGATGCACGTCGTAGAAGAGGTAATATCATTTACTGATTCTTTAAAAATTCACTCCTTATATAATACCACCACATGAGTTTTTATATTATAATGTAATTATAATATTATTAATTATATAAATAGAGGTTATTATGATTATTAAACAACCATATTACACCTTCTACTCATCCCATGATAAATTAAATAACTACGCGTGCATACGTATGGCTTAGCATCACCATGTCGTGGTGTAATCGGTTTTCCACCACCACCTTACATGGATGTGTATAATGATGAAATTAATGAATATAAATATGATTAATATAATATGATATTTTTTATGAGATAATATAAACCATCCACTTCATTTACATTCAATAATTATGGGAAGAATATTGTTGCTCATGCATACGTAATGGTTACCATCTCAAGGGGGTGTGATTTGTTCTACGTAATCATTATTAAAGAATGCTTATATAAATGGATTTCCTGAATAAATATCATATATATTATACTAATACAATGATTTATATGATATTACTAAAACCTAAATATAGGAATAAGAAATTATCTGACAAAACATTCATAAGAATATACAATTGTTAGTACCCAAATAACAAGTAAAAATGAAATGTTACAATCAAATGGATGAAAATATGATCATAAATGTCATAATAAAAATTATTATGATTTTTTAATAGACCAGTATCATTATATAAATAATTATACTAAATTTTCAGATACATATAAATCATAACATACCTAATGTAAGGGATAATTTGGAAATCACATTTTTATACTAGATTGTTTATACGTAAGTATTTACATGTGGTATATATATCATCCATGTTCATGTTTTGTAAAAATGATTTCATAAAATGATTAATATAATTTTATTTATGTTTAAATCCATTTTTACGCAATTTTTACTTTTACTACATGGTTTTGAAGGAATATTTATTTCATTTACCATGTGAGTTTCTTTTTGACTTCTCTGACAATAGAACGAGGATACTTTTATTTCTAACATATATGGAATGAAAGGATTTTTACAATTTCATAATGGAATATTTCATGGAATATTATCCTATAATATCACAAGTTCATTTTCATATAAAATTATTTCCTCTAAAATTGTGTGGCATTTTGGGGAAGGAAATCATTGTAGAAGAAGAAAGGACATTTTCCTCAGGAATTAAGCTCAAGTGTGTAATCAAAATTATTTTCCATCTAAGATAACATATGTTTATGTTTTAATCCAAATTATTACATTTAATTTATTCTGTTTATGATTGAATTATTTTTATGAAATCCATTTATCTTATTTGGATTATGTTATGATAGAATGTTATTTAAGAACCCTATTTTTTTCTTTGGGATAGGTTGTGGTGCACAGTTTATGTATTATATAAAATGTAAGAATGATTTCATTATGAGATTGGTGGGACATATATCTCCCACAAAGGTAATTGGTAAATATATATATCTCATGAGATAGACATGACTGAAATGGAATGAAAATATGATTCAGTAATATAGGACTAGAATGAGGAATGAACTCAGTTCAGTAATAGACTTTTTCCACTACGATGGTATTGGAAATGAGCCTTGAAAAATATGAAATGATTAAATATTTTTATGTGTGTATGGCACAAAATTTTATGTCCTATTTTATCACTATTAGAATTAAATTACATTTTAATGATTTATCTCGTGACGTGATATTATGACCTTTTATATGTAGGATAATATTTTCATATATTATGTTCGTATGATTATGATATGATGTCCATTTCCCTTGTTTTCCATTACTGATAATTTGAGATCACCTTTTCATTTGTTTCTTTTACCCATGTCATAAATAAGGGTATTAAGTAATATATGTCATAAAGGAGTCTATTTATGAATAAATAAGAAAGAGACTATTTAGATATTTTTTGAACTAATTGTTTATGTTTCACAATTTCTAATGAAAATTAACCTATATAGTCCTGATGTGGTTATTGTTATGTTATGTAATAAATATTTTTTAATATTTATGTAAAATATATATTTAATGTATGGACCATTATACATCCCATCATGTTATTTATAGATCCTACAAGCTAGTATAACATACAAAAGTTAATCCCTATAGTGATTTCATGAAACTATTGAGTTTCACTACCTACTGTTGTTTAAGGGTCCCCATCATGAGAACAAAGTGAGAGACGAAATGTGTCATTGTTTCATCAAGTCTTATGATCCATTAAAAATTATAAATGTTTGATTCCCAAAATTCAATTGGGGAAGAGTCAGATCTTCCAATTTATGGTATGAATTCTTTTTCAATTGTATCATTTCATGCCACTACTCCACAGCTTCAAATCAAGTTTTAGGTGACTCAAGATCATTCATGATCCCTTGTGGAAACTATTTTAGAGTGGAATCATGAAAAACTATAGTAGTTGGTTGAACCATCTGTGGTGTTACCACTTGTATATTCTATGGGTATCCTATGGGGGGAGTCTTGTAAGGATTCACCTGGATTCATTCTAGTGGTCTTACAAATGGAGGAACTCTTGGTATTCTAATTCGGAAGCCTAACACATTAAAGAACGATATCTTATATAGAGTGGATGTTATGGATACATTTTAGTCGATGTGATAGAGCCTCTTTGTAAATGTACTCTGGTTGGGGGTATGAATTTAGGATCTTCTAGATGAAAATATCCAGCTAGTAGGATACCTTGTAATAATTATGCATTAAGTCACTACAATTATTTCATATGTTCCTCTACTTTGAAAATCATTCCTAATGTGAATGATCCTTAACCTCTACAAGTGGGAGGTGAGGCACAATCTGATCCTTTCCATTTTCCTTGTTGGATTCTTTTTGTAGTGGTAGTGATGGATTATTTAAGAAAAGGACCAGATTCAATGAATGATTTTGTATCTAGGAATGCATGAATCCTTTAATTATTTCATTTTTGACCACATCATGAACAAGATCTTCCTCTTCTGAATCGTCCTTTAAATCTGTCTCATGTTCTATAGTGTAATTCCCTGACCCTAGATTCCCAGAGTCGGTGCATTGTTGTAATACATTGGCATGATTACAAGGATTCATGTCCCAAAAGACTGATAAATTTAGAAGTCTTGGAAAATAGATTACATACATGAACGTTACATTACACTTTCCAACATACAACGCACACAAAAATCATTTGATAATGCAATTGTTCTTTAGCTTAACCCTGCATCATAAACATAAAACAATTCTTGGGATCCTGGTAAAATGGGACATAAGAAAGGGGTGAGATCAAACGCTCATTAAGGGTAAGAAATACATAGGTAGATAAAATAAATATTAAGAATAGTGAATATTTGAAAACACATGCCTTTACCGGTAATAAACATGAACACTTTAATGGAAGAAATATGAAATTTGTAAATAATTCCAAAAAAAACATAATCATGGGTATTATACTAGTTGAATGACTACATGAACCATCAATATAATTATCATAATGTGGGAATGTATAATGTCGGACATTCAGATACATTTTGTCAAGGCTTCGGCCAGGACGTCTAAAAATGATTGAGATTTCATCCAAAACCATATATCAAAATTGGAAAGGCCTTGTCCAATTCCATTTCTAGTTGTCTCATGAGACCGACTTATGTATTGCGGATCTACAACGGGCTCCAACAGTGACTTAATAAGTCCAATACATTCCTCTTACGAAAAGGTTAAAATATAACATAAACATTCATATTAAAACTAGCGTACGAAATGGAAATAATTTAACTATAAACCATTAATGGTATAAAAATAGCACATCCATAGTCAAAAATATCAAAAAAAAACCTTCAATACAATATTTATGTATTGTATCATAATAAATCAACGTCATATAAACTTAAAATCCATCAAAGGATGTTGACATAGATGAAATCAAAACCTATTTAAGGGAAATATCTCTTTCTATTTTGAAAAAATTTAGGAGTCAGATAATTATAAAGAAAAAATTGATTTTGAAAATATTATTATAAGAATGTAAGGGAAGCTTCGACAATGTTATGAAGGTGGAAAAGATCCCACCCTCCATATAAGATAAAAAATCATTCTTACCTTAATTTTGAGGAAAATGTTATAAAGTACCTTGTTTGGAAAACAATGGAACGATTCATTTCAGAACATATAAGGTCAAATAAGGGTATAAATTAATTTAATCCATTTTTAATTAAAAAGTAAAATTTTTTTGAATTACATTTTTAAGAAGAATTGATGTGGATTATAAATAGGTCATAGTAGATACATACGTAAAAATAAGCTCGGATAATAAAGAGATTGTAGAATTATCCCTTAACTAATAATTTTCTTTGTTTGAGGGTAGTTTAAACTCTAGTAAAACGGTAAAATAATTGTTATTAAATTATACAAGATTCATATTCATTAATATTATATCATATATGATCTTTTATCATTGCTTTGTTAATAATATCTTAGTATTATCGTCATTTCAGGTGTTAATGGACTCCGTTTCCTTTATATTCTTTGTTATGAGTGTCATATTTGATATGGATGGGATGTATCTTATTCATATATTGAATTATATCAAGTATTTAATCATTATATTTAATCATCAAATGAAAATTATTCTTGAATGGATATGATGGGGAATTGATCTCATCGCGTTCGTGGAGACGGTAATCCGTACGTATGCTCAAGCAAAAATATCATTCTTTTGATATTTAAATAATATATAATTGGATGATATATCATATATACAGAATCATTATCATGTTATATTTTTTATTCACATCAATTACACATCATTATTATACCCATCCAAATAATAATGTATTGAATAACAATTACACCACGAGGTGGAGACGGTAAGCCGTACGTACGCACGTGTGGTGACATGTCATTCAAAGGATGGATAGAATAATGAATATGGTTGTACCATTTTTATAATAATGTCATAGTATATAGAATATACTAGAATTATTATTTTAAAATGAAAACATAAAAGAAAGAGGAAGTGGAAAAATAAAAGAACATGAAATAGCTGATGAAATATTGACCTCTTCTTCGTGTGTTTCCTTTTAATTTGATCAAAATGGCTCCATAAGTCAGCTCTATGACTAATAGAATGACACTAGGTTAATTTAAGGACATTTTAGAAGGTATTTGGGTAGGCTTTGGTAGAGTTGAAAGGATTTTATGGTGTGAATTTGAGAGAAGGGTGTGTTTTTTTTATAAGAGGGGTGAGGGTCACCTTAGGAAAAGATAGAAATATTATTTTATAATAAAATCTTTTTTCGGTTTCTAATAGCTCCAAAAAAGATTTTGTAATGTCTAAGGTTGATATGGGTCGAAAACCACTCATCCAATAGGTTTTAGACAGGTTTGGGTCACTATATTAACCTTATCTTTTAAATTTAACTCTTAGTTAAATAGTTTGACATTTACCATGTCTCTTTGTATTTTTATATTGTATGGATAATAAACATACTATATACCTCCAAAAGAACCCTATGTGGTTCATTAATGACAAACCTATCATTATATAAGAATTTTTTTTAAACTTATAGTTTTAGGAATAGAATATCAATTAAAAATATAATATTTATTTTAAAAACTCTTTTATGTCAATTTTGACACTATTTGCTATTTTGTTTTAGTTCATTCTTACAGCATTATTACTTTGAAAACAATTCATTTAATCAACTCTAACATGTCATATTAACTTATAAAATTAGTTTAATTCATAAAAAGTCTCATATTACATTTATTTAGATATTTATAATATCAATTACTTTAATATTTTATTAATTAGGTAATTACTGCATCATCATTGTGTCATAAATAAATTAAATTATTTATTGTCTAAAAAATATAAATAAACTACAATTTTGTAGGAAACCATTTTATATTTCCAATTAATACTTATATTAGAAATTATGACTTATATAATCTGATGTAAAAATTGATTTACTAAAAGAGATTGGTTTATGTCATTTTTGACTTTACATTAAGTTAATTTAAATAAATTTTCATGATAATTAATAAGAGGTTCCATGGGGTTTCCAAAATCGACCCAAGGATTCCCATGGTTGTCCATGCCTCATCCAATAAATTTAGTTCAAGTATTAAGGTAATTTTTTATTATTATAATATTCTTTTTAACTTGAATTACCCAATTTATCTTTAACCGCGTTTAATAAAAGTCTAAAGTTACTATTAAAAAAAATTAATTTCAACTCATTGAACATAATTTTATTTACTAATATCAACCATGTCTCTTGTATTTTTTAAATTCAATTTAAAAAAGTGGTAAAATTGTGTTTTATGAAAATTTGCAAATGCTCCAAAGCGGTGGGAAAATGATGGTAAAAAGTTTTATAAAATTTTTATATATCTAAAATTACTATAAAATGACTCCAATTAATTACATTTAACATATTTAGGTAATATATATCTATTTTTAACTAAAATAATTTTAAATAAAATATATAGTTTTTAAGTAGAATGTCAGTTTTAAACAATAACACGATGTTTTTCACTATTTATCAAAAATTTGAATGTTTTCAGAAAAATACCAAAACTCCACCATAAGCTAATTTTGATATTATGAATTCAAAAATGAATTCTGTTTTACCAATTTCAAAACATAAAATATTAATTAATTAATTTAAAATTAATTCCCGTCGTCAAAACCAAAATGCATATTTTTTAGAAATAATAACTATCAAAAGATTGACACTTGATTAGGTCCAATTTAAAATTTAAATTACTTACAATGACCATCATTGGATTAAATGGTAAAAATATAATATAATTATTCTTCCAAACCATTAAAATTTATAATTCAACAACATAAATTATTTTGATTAAAAATGTATTTTTCAGTTAAAATATAGTATTTTTCACTATTCACCCAAATATGACTGTTATCAGAAAAAAAACAAAAAATTATTGAAACTAAATCCTCATGTCTCGATTTTAAATAAGATTTTTATTTTATCAAATTAAAAATATAAAAGTTCCAAATATTGGATTTAAACAGGATTATCCATTAAAAGGTGCTAAAATTGCATTTTTTTTTTGAAAAATACTACTTTTAACTGAAAAAAATGAATTTGTTCTTACATTATGTTTAAAAAACTCATAATATGGATTCTAATGGTATAAGGATTATATAATGTTCAAAATTTAGTTAATATTATTCATAACATCTTTTGAATGGCTAGTTTGGTACGTCGTGGTGTGCATGAACTCGATGTTGCATGTAGTGAAAGTTATTGAATTACTTTGACGAAATAACATACTGTGAAATCTTGGGGTGTTACATATAGGGTTTCCATTGATGGTATAAAAGAAATTAATTGGTTTATAATTTTTATGAAAGAATTATATTAGCATCATTTTTATATTATCTCTTTTTATTCTCTCCTAGAGGCATTTTCTTCTACTTTATAAATTTTCATAGAGTTTTTTGGTAGATAATAATCTAATGGAAATATTTATACAATTAAATCATGGGAATCCCAAATGATGGTACAAAATCATAGAATGAGGTGAACTGGGAGGATCACTTCTGCACAATTTTCCATATTTTGGAGAAGGTTCATTCTCATGTATGGGTGGGTTTGGGGGGAAAATACCCCATTCCATAGGATAGGGGATATTCTGATCCCTCTTTCATATCTCCTCATTCTTGGTTTTCTATCCTCGAAGGATGGGTTAGGAAAGACCCTAGACCATTGGGATTTTGTATCTCCTAATCGTTTTTGGTAGCTATAATCGGATCTACCCTTCTGATTCTATGGTGTGTTGTATATACATGGGATCAGTTCATTGTTTGGTATACACATGGATCACCCACTTCTGACAATCTTTCTTATATTTATATCATTTACACTATCTAACGAATGAATTATCCTAAGATTTTGGATTGATTGATATTTTCATATGCTTCATGGAAAAGTCTATTAATATCCTACTCTCTTCTACCTCATTGTTAGTGAGTGTTAGGTGGGTCCAATTTTTATTGATCATATATATAAATAAGAATAGGTTCATCCCATTAGATCCGTCTAGCAGCAATTACATTGTAGTGCTCAACTCTCGGTGGAATTTATTGGATTTAGAGCATAGTGAAATATAAATCTCATTTTCCACCTCATCCTCTATTATGAAAATCAGACTGGTTATCAGCGAGTAGATATCAATAAATTTGTAACACACTAGGGAATTTTTGTTATATACATCCTTGCTACTTTCCCACATTTGGGTGTCAAACTATGAGGAGACATATCATGTCAATTTTACATTTCACCACTTATATTACCTTGAAATGGATTTTATAATCATTATAGGGAAATAATTTTGATCTCAGATGATGAATGTTTTTCTATATACTAAGGAAGAAGTCTTGCACATAGTATTATAATTGTACCTCTTGAAGGATGCATTGGGCAGCAGATGAATGCTAGAGAATGATGGGTAAGCCATCTTTTTCCACCTCTTTCCTCTTTTTTAGAATGTATTATTCATATATTTGTAGAGTATCCTCTTCCTGGATTGACTATAGATGAATCGTTCCTACCTATTTATTATAAGCAGTGAGGTTGGTGGGGATTTACAATATTATGTTGGAAGGAAGACAATCCAAAGTTGTTATATAGAATGACCATCAACATGGGTTTTCTTCTAGTTGAGAGATAATTTCACCTACCATTGATAATGAGTCAAACATTAATGGAATTATTTCCCACGTTTCTCATGATATGAGGGTTTTCCCATCAATATATCACCTATGTGAGGATCCTTCTGCTGATGTGAGATACCCATAGAGAGAGAACATTCATAGCGAGTTCCATCATTTATAGGACCACCATGATGGAGTACATAAAATCGGAAAACCATCTTTCTCCTTAATCTTATAGACATGGTAAGGGATTTAATGAACCTCACCAGGAGAAGGGATCTAGATATCAATAATATTTTGTTCATGAGTAAATCCTTTATGTTGATGTTTCTAAGGAGGACCATCAGAATTTATAATACTACAACTATAATTTTGTAAATAGGGATAATATCTTGACCATCCAATGATAATTTTCTAAGGGCATCATGAAGTCAAAAATTAATTATATCGGGATCGTATATGATTTCTTTTTCTTCTCGTTTTCCTTAGTGAGGATTCTTCTTGGATTCATCCGTTTAAGAAACTAGGTAAACTTTCTTGGGGTAGTGTTTTTTATGCATGGAAGCTTATTTATATATCTGCCATATTGCTATTAGTATTATTTGATAGGCTTCTAGAATCCTATAATGGGTTTGTACATGCCATATATTATCCATTGTAATGGTATGATTACCTACTATAGAAACAAGTGTGTGTGTTCTCGGTCTAGATTTCATATATTGTGGTGGAGTTTACCACATAACCCTCATCGATAAGAGAATATTCAGGTTTCTTCTTCTGGATGGAATGATGATAATCAACCCCATATATGGAAATGTAGTAATATTCTTATCCCTCTGTGAATTTTTTTCCATTAAGATGTTTTGGAATGTTTGTAAGACGTGGGAAAAGATTTTCCTCTACCATTTCAAAATTTTTAGGATATGCTTGGTGAAATTAACGATTCGATTGAGGATATATTCTTGTTACATATTTAAAGAAAGTATATGTTATTGATATTTTCATCCCATTACTACTAGTGGATAATGATAGTACTCATGTTTGTGGAAAGAGTTGGATATACCCCATATTTTTCATTTAAAAATTCAGTCTAACTTCATTGGGTGATTCTAGAAAAAATTGCTGTCATGTTTTATAAATACAGGCATGTGTGTGTTGTTGCATAATAATTTATACCATATATTTTTGGTAGAAATTGGTGAATGTTCTAGATGTGTCTGTTGGAAGGATTGATTAGCACAGGCAGGTGTACATTTCTGCTCATAGTTGGACACCATATTTGAATGTTAGGCTTCCTTAAATTACATTTTGAGAATATGATATCTAGATGAATTAGAGAAGATAGTTCTATGTTCCCACTCATAATTTTCCAAAAAATTGAGTTGGATGAATTAGTAAGAGGAGGAATAGGTGAGACCTTGCTCTATGTTTACTGGTTGCTTCTCTATATGGTCAGTCTTTCATTCCAAAGACAAAATAATGTGGGTTGAATGGAAAAGGACAACACCACCATCATGTTGAGGGCTCACAACCACATAACATTAGTGGAAATGACTGTTCTTTAATCCCGTTGGAAGGATTATTGTTCCTTTTTCACAAAGACATATGTGGCCTCTTTATCCACCATTCACTGATAATGTAAGGATTGTTTGTAACATTATATGGATAAAATCTCAAAAATGTTGGAGATGAATATTGGTGATGCCTACTTTTGTACCACCATTCAAAACTGATCAAATGGTCAGGGGGGCTTGGTGAGATGGAAATCATATTGGGTAGCCTCCAAGGTTAGTAATGTACTATTTGAAGATACTCATTTACCAATTCATTCAATACCCAGTGTTAAAAACATTAGTTTGGTGACAACATCCTCTCCATGAATGAACACTAGTCCTAAACAGTAGACATGGCGTACACTTTTTGATGTCTGAAGGATTCCATTACATCAAAAGGAGTTATAAGAGTGTGTTCCATGATATATATAAAAAATAAAATTCCATAAAATAAGTATCTCATTTGAATGAACACATTATTGATTGATTTTCTTATTTGTCACTCTTTCATTATAAGAGTTAAAGGGGCATTGTTGGTGGGTAACACTATCATCATGGTTAAGAATTATTTTCTGGTCCAAAATTTTTAATTTCTTCCAAACACCATGTTCCAATAAATTGATTGATGGGGGTTTAATTTCATTCAAAATAATTATGTCACACTCAATATTTTCAATCAATTTCCGATGGGTTCTGTTTCTGAAACCAAAAACACCCAACATTTAATATCCTTGAGGGACCTACTTTCTAAAGGTAGTAACTTCCTGGAGATTTTGTCAAACAATACCTATTAACTAACATTGTTTGATAGGATTTGAGGT
Source organism: Viscum album (assembly GCA_963277665.1). Lineage (NCBI taxonomy): Eukaryota > Viridiplantae > Streptophyta > Magnoliopsida > Santalales > Viscaceae > Viscum > Viscum album. Next base: position 1,706,793,063 of record OY728145.1, read on the forward strand.
CTGTTTCATTACAAAATTTTAGGGGAATTATTTCTTACTCTGAGATTATAATATAGATTTCAGTTATGTTCATGAATTGTGCATCAATTCACATGAATGACATGTATCACATATGAATTAACAAAAAGTATTACCATGGATGGAGCATAGAATTATCTATATATATATCTAGGGCGCTTTATAAATAGAGATATCTATATTTATATGAGTATCTCCATTGATGTTATCTTATTATATATGAATTTTAGATTATTAGGTCATTATTACGATAATGATAATTTTATAGCCATATAGTGGGGTACTCTGGAATGTAACATCATCCAAGGACATAAGAGTTGTTGTTATGTTTTGATCATAATGATATATTAAAAACCTACATATCCTTTTTAAAGTAATATGAATCTACTTTTCTCGATTCCACTTAATGAGACACATATTAACTTTTAGGTTCATGTGATATAGGCCAAACCATTTAGTTTAACATCTTTCATCTAGGACATCTGGTTGGAAGTTTCCATTAAAAGGATTTTTGTGGGACTTTTCCCAATGTAGCCCAGTGAACCTAGAAGGGATATGGGGTTCTATTTTAAATATGACCTTACTATGAATGTGGACATGAGAGAATAGGGTTTATTTGGGTTGTTGGGTTTGGACCTTAGAGATGATTCATATGTGTACCATTTTGATAGGAACCAAATCTCACATAGTTCTGTTGTTTGGACCTACACTCATGGAGGATATTATATGTTTTATAACATAATGTTGTGTATATAATTTAGAATATTAAGTTTGAAATTTTTATATAAAAAGATATTTGGTTGAATGTGGATTGTGAGTGGGGCTGACTCATGAGTAGTATTCCCATGGGTTTGTTATGTTTTGGGCATACAACAAAGTAGGAAGCATGTTGGTGATATAGAAAATACACATGGAATGTTTCCTATGGATAGGATACAATGGGGTTTATTCATGGGGAATATTACTAGAAGGTTTTAGATCATGTGGATGTCAAGTCCACCATCAACCTCTAAGCCCACGTGAGTATTGCTCGATGTGAGAAAAAAGTGGAAGCAAATGTTCTGTGAAACCACATGATCAAATTGCTCTGATGTTTCATACATGAACTTGAGTACCCATGATTTTAGAGGAAAATTTATAAAGTATATAGAAATATTATGGTGAATATCCTCTATAGAAACATATATCTGATAGGGTGGAATTCCTGATCATTTTTATCCTCTAATCCCACATGAGTAATAAAGATTCAGGCTTGAAAGAGAGAAATATAAGGAACTTGAATATTTGTAAAACTAAAAACATATCATTCTCTGATAGGGAATGAACATGGGTTGACGAGATGAAACATTGGCTCATATAACCACATTACCTCTGCCACTGAATATCCAAGATAGTTAGGTATTACTACCTGTATGAACACAACCCTTGGGGAGTGAGGAGGTGAAAGTGGGAATCCATCTGAAATAAATGTTACAGGATTACTCTTGGAAGGTGGAACTAAAATTGGTTCTATAACAAGGTAGGAGTATCTAATTCATTTTCAAATTAACATGAATTCATTATCATAACCCTCACTTCTTGGAACTAGCAAATTTATTTCTCAAAAATGGGAAGCAGAGGAAAGAGTCCTCACCCTTATGCGAAATACTAAGAAATCCTTGACACCATTTATGGGGTTGGGGTCCTCATGTTCATTGGAATTCAAAACCAAATGTACCCCAGGGACGCTAAAAATTAGATGGGATAGATGCTGGAAACCTCAGACCACTGTATTGAAAATACAAATGGGGGACATGTTGGTGTACCCATCTTCATGAATTTCCTTGTCCGGATGATTCGTTTGAGGTTTTAATTTGGTAAAATTTTAGGAAAGGGATCCGAAGGATGAAAGGACCTTACATGAGTGTTTTAGGATAGGTTTTGATCACAGTCTCACCAAGGGTAATTTTTTGGGTGAGAAAAGCGGTCTTGCATAGGTAGGCATGGGAAAACTAATTGAGGCCGACAAAAATAGGCATCTGTGAAGTGATAGAGCCTTTGTTGATGAACCACTTGGTTAAGTACATTTTGGAGAGTCTTTTCTCAAACCTAATGGGTATCCATAGGTATTTATAAATTTATCTCATGAAGGTATCTAATTAGTGAATGGGAAATCGTGCTTGTGTTCGTCATCCATGGGGGAGGGGGTCCTCACACATGTGTTATGCATTATAAACCCCATGAGAAATTCAATTCCATTACCCCCTATAACTTAAATTATTTATGGTATTAGATGAGTACCTATAAAATATTTGGGGGCTTTAGTGAATGATTAGGTCGATTAGTGTAACACTCCAAGCATCCACAGTAAGCTTCATTTTAAAATAAATCAATAGAGTTTGATCTACAGAACACCGAGTTTAACCGCACCACAAACTATAAAACTAGACAATTAAAAAGTGGTTATGAATATTGTTAACGAAAATTTGAAATTATTATATATCCCATATAATTTTAACATTCATATTTTGTGTTTCTTATATATAATATAAGGACATATTTAATTTTTCAGATAAAAGAAGTATTGTTCAAAAAATGTAGTTTTTTACACATTTTAATGGAGAAATATTTTTAAATAGAATATTTGAAACATTTAATGATTTAATTTGATGAAATTAAATTAATATTTAGATGTAGGAGAAAAAATTTAAAAATTGATAAATTTATGGAAAATTTCTGACAACTTTCATATTTTAATGAATTTTGAAAAATAAAAACTTTTAATTGAAAATTAAATTTTTAATCGAAATAATTTGTTGTATGAAATTATAAATATGAGTTTATTAAAGTAAAATTAGATTATATTTTTATAATTTAATATAATTTAGGTCGTTTTATGTATTTTCACATTTAAATCGAATATACACACATGTCAATATTTAGATAGATATTACTTCTTAAAAATACTTTTTCTTAGTTTTGACAATAGGAATTAATTTTAAATTAATTTATTCCAAATCTATATTTAGAATTTTTAAAAAATGAGTCCATATCTAGAATAATAAGGATTCAATTGTGTAAATAAGAATATTTTATTTTTTTACATTATGAATAGTAATTTTAGTAATTATTTTATTTACCATGTTTAAAGGGTAAATCTAGTAAATATGGGTAAAAAATAAAATTATAATAATATTAAAATACCCTTACACATGTCATAGTACTATTGGATGAAATAGTTGAAACCATTAGATTCCTTGGGTCGATTTGTGGACCCCATGGAGCCACTTGGTTGTGAAAATGACATTTAAAAGAATTAATTTAGAGTATAGAAAAATATAACATTAACATGTACATTTTAAAAAAACAATTTGTATATGGGGTTTTATAAGTGATGTCTTCGACTATAAATATCCATTATAAATATAATAATATTTATAAAAACATTATATTTTATTTATAATTTTTAGACATTAAATAATTAAATTTATTTTTGACACATTAATGATGTAGTATTTTCCTTATTAATAAAAAAAATTAAATTATATTATAAATATTAAAAAAAATAATTTAACTGTTTTGATGCAATACATAAATTTTATGGATGCCATAGAAATATTAGGAATAATTTAATTACTTTTTTTCAAAGAAATAATTTTTTATGACATTAACAAAAATTAATTACTAAATAGTGTCAAAATTGACATAAAAAAGTTTTCAAAACAAATACTATTTTATTAAATGATATAAAAATCATAAATATCTAAGATTAAGACAAATTACTTATATAATATTAGAATTTTCAATAATTATCCACTTGAGGTACCATTGGTATTTTATATTAACAAAATCAATCCTATAGAATAACAATACATGAAGACATTGTAAGAGTTAAACTGTATAGCTAAGGGTTAATCCCAAACGATGAGGATAATTTTGTGACCAAAAAATGTATAAAACCTATTAGGTGAGAGGATTTGGATGCATCCTCATATTATATTTGAATAAATCCATTTTTTTCTATTAGAAACTGAAAGTAATTTTATAATAAATTAATATTTCATGCTCTTTATAGAGTGTCCCCAGCCTCTATTTTAAAAGAAAATCCCACTTTCCCTTTAATTCACACATCCAATTCCCTTTTGGTCACCCAAACCCAGAAAAACTTTTCACCCAAAATCCCTCAATTCATGTTATATGAAATTGTTTTTGGCAGAAATCCTACTTTTGGAGTCATTTTGTGCAAACCGAAAGGAGACACCTAAAGAAGAAGTAATTGGTTAATCCCTTCATAAAAAGTTAATTTATTTTGGTACTTCCTCTTACTAAGTTGTTACAATACTAAAATAAAAAATCGAAAATAAAATATATAATGATATGTTATTAGGATTATGGGAAAACCATATTAGTCTTTTACACATTCTATGAAAAACAAAATCACAATTCATGCGTACGTATGACTTACCATCTCTACTCCTTGGAGTAAACAATGTTTCCTCTATACAATATTTTTATGGGTAAAATGATGAATTAAAACGACTTAAATAATAAATATAAAATGATATTATTATTTTTAATTTATATTTCACCAAAATCCACACAATTGAACCATTAATGAAATGATATCGTTTCTTGTGCGTAAGTACGACTTACCGTCTCCACAACGTGATAAGACTCCTCTCCCATGTTCACCATCAAAGAATGATTATAATAACAAATATTATTAATAATAATGAAATATATGACATAATAATTATACTAGGATGATATATATATATATACATATATTTCATTTACATAATTCCACTCTATACAAAAACAGAAACAACATTCATGCGTACTTACAGCCTACCGTCTCCGTGAATGGTGTCTTCTATTATATATATATATATATATCTAATATATATATATATATTTATATTATCGATATCTATGATCTATAAATCATATTATACATTTTTATGTAATAATGTCTTGTTCTTTGTAATATTATCAAGAATAACAAGTCAAAACATGTTTGATAAACAAGCGATATTACCCAAAATGTTGTATTATCTTGGAATTGTTAATAAATGGGTAATATAACGTCCTAAAAGAATCAAATATGATATGATAAATTTTATTAAGATTATGATATAAGATAATAATACGTGTAAAAACATTATACATGTGTTTCTGACATGTACATAGAGTAATAGATATAAGGTAAGGGTTAATTCATCAGTCTCATCACTATCCGAGATTGTTTATGTGTATTTATTTTCTTGGACATATTTATCATCCATGTCCATGTTTCATAATTTTTTTTCAAAAGAAATGCTTACGGTATTATGTAAGGGAATCATCAACTAGATCAAAATTTTAATAATTTAATGATTTATTTTTATAAATCCATTTAAATAATGTCCATGTTTTGAAAATGATTTTCAATATTTATTTATATGGACATGATAAATTTAAAAATGTTAATCCCATTCAAAAGTTTCAATTTTCTATGGGAATCTTTGATTCAAAAAATTCTTATAAATGACTTCCTTTATAAATAGTCTTAATTTTAAATGATTTCACGAAAAATATGTATTTCTCTCAAAGAGTATTACGGATCATTTTCATCTATGTTAACACTCTTTAGAAGATGTTATTATATATTGTGGTTGATTTATTATAATAAAATATTCCATATTCTATTGAATGTGTTATGATATGTTTGACTATGGATGTTTTATTTATATACCATTCATGGTTTATGGTTAATGTATTGACATTTCATATGCCAGTTTCAATACAAATTATTTTGTTATGTTTCATCCATTTCATATAATGAATGTATTTGAATTAGTAAGTGACGAATGGGGCCCTCTATAGAACCTCAATGCATCGGTAGGTCTCATGAGCAAAACTAGGTTCTTGGAACTAGGCCTCGATAGAATATTTGTGACTGGACTTCGCAAGGATATGATGTAGTAGTTATTACGTTTGACATTATGTAGTACCTTGTTATGAAATTAGTTATTAGATGTGATTATTAGAATAATAGAATATCAATGTGCATGTTTATATGGTAATTATTGACTTATTTTTTCCACATTACAATCATTTTTATGATTTAAATGCTTTTTTTCTATTATACATCTTGCTATAATGTTTATAGCTCTCATAGAATTATTTACCCTTTCTGATCATCTAAGCTCACCCCTTTCTTATGTTTTATTTTACCTAGATGCAATGATGTGTATTATGAATGATATAAAGGGTTAAGATAGGGGAATAATAGAATTAATAATGGATTATTTATGTTATTTTTATGTTATAAAGTGTAATGTAAAATTCATTTTTGTAATCTATTTCCCAATACTGCTAAACTATTCGGTCCCACGGGACATAATTCCTTATAATCATGCCGATGTATTAAAATAATACATCAGATATGGGCTTCTGGGGTCCGGGAATTATAGTTGGTATCAGAGGAAGCATAGAAACAACCTTCGAAATAGAATTGTAAAACATAGATTATGGATCATATTCTTATGATTGAATTTGAGGATAAGTATAGAAGAAAACCATAGAATTTTGGTATTGATCAAGTGTAACATAATATTAATCCTTAGATATTGTAGATTGAAAATACCTTCCCCTTATTATGTGGTATTATTCAATGAGATATATTTCTCACCCTCTGCTTTCATGTCTTAGTTAATGGAGGAAACTATAAGTAAATGAATTAACATTGAGTTTGAAGGATAATCAAGTGATTTTGAGCAACAAAATCAGATAATGACTAGAAAAAATGATATTGTGATTATCCTGAATCTGTTTTCATGATATATGATTAACAATGTGATCCTTGAGGGCATTTCTAACACATTTTATAAATGGATGATGGACATTAACAAATGAATAAAATTTTAGAAGCATAATGGAATGAAGATTAGTCTACCTATATGTCAAGAGGACGGAAAAAATAACCTTGAGTAATACATGAAATCGAGGGGAAGATGATATCTCTAGAAAAAATGGTCATAGATTGACCAATTTTTATAGAGTTCAGTGTATCGTCTCTAGAAATCAGGGGAATTTCCAAACTCAGTACCCAGAAACAATAATCTACCTATAAACCAAGGAAGGACATATTCCCTGCCAACAATTAAATAGGAAGGATTGAAGTATTTTTGTATTTAGATCAAAGAATTATGAATAAGTGAATTATGTAAGAAGTATTCAGTTTATGTTTTTCACTAAGTATTTTAAAGAACATGGTGAATTGTTATCTTGGACAATAAAATTTATTTAAGGTTAATATTATATTTATAGAACTTATTATTAAGGTAATGATAACCATTAATGAGTTACTTATGTTATGATAATGGTGTTTTGATATAGATATGTTAGCATGGAATACGTAATTTTGATGATTCTAGTTCCTCAAAAACTTATTAAGGATTTGTTGAAATAAGGGTTATGCAATAATGGATGAAGTATAAAATTTTTTTGGGACTTAAGGAATAATCCACTATGTATTGGAATAAGGAAACAAAAATTTTTTCAACAAGGATATATGATAATTCAGGTTGTTACCATGACTCAAAAGAGTACATGATGATGGTGTTCACAAGTTTGGAATGTGAAAACCTAGAATTTCCCTATGAAATATGGGATATAAATGCTAAATATATTTAGGTCACCTCTTTCTAAAGTTGTAAACATTCTATTTTTTGATGGATTAGAAGGTTATCCATTTGTAGATTGTATAATTTATACTCTAGTTGAGGTTTGTTAGATTAATGTTTTATCTCGCAATATGTGGACATAATCATATGTGATAACTTGATCTAACACTTTTTTTTGAGATAGATAAAATGAACTATCAATCTATATATAGATCACATGATCTTCCAGCACATCAAAAATGCTAAATTCAACTTTATTTCCTTGAATAAGAAATGAAGTGGAAATTTTTCAAGGAATGACCAATGACGAGATTTTATTGAAATCAAGTAAGTATTTCTTCTCATGTTCTTCATCTTTTGGGAAATAATATTTGAAACCAAATTTTTTTTCCTAGTACATTCATTTGCGATGAATTAAATTGACCCTTGGATCATCATCGATTTATGACTTTTAGATTATTAACTTCCTACTAATAGTATTATATATAACTCTCTATCAGAACATGATGAATAGTTTTCTCTTCCATATCTTTGTTTTACTATATGGAACCCTAGTATGTGTTATTTTATTCAACCTTCAAACTTCCCTTTCTTTATTTTAAAATAGAGGCCTTATTAATCCATTTTTCGATGTGGGATTTAAAATAAGATAGTGTGAAATATCAAACTACTCATTTTAAATCCCAATTAAAAATTACGAGGATGCAATTTATTGGTGGGGGGAAAATTTCACACATGAAGCATCCACTGTACGCTTTCATTTTAAATAATTCAACAGCGTGTGATGTACACATCATGGAGTTCAAGCACACCAAGAACTATCAAACTATCCACTTAAAAAGATTATATGAATAGTATTAACTGCATTTTTAATTTAATATATATCCCATAAAATTCTAACATTCATATTTTATGTTTCTTTGACATAATATAAGGACAAATTTAAATTTTCATATAAAAGATTTATTTTAAAAAAATGCAGCTTTTATGCCTTTTAATGGAGAACACTTTTTAAATAGAATATTTGACACATTTATATATTCAATTTCATTACATTAAATTATTATTTAGAATTGGGAAATAAAAATTTAGGATTAATAATATTATGGTACTTTTCTGATAACATTCATATTTTGATGAATTGTGAAAAAACAATTTAACTGAAAACTAATTTTTTAGTAGAAAGAATTTATAGTATTAGATTATACATTTTTGTGATTTTAAAGTGTAATTAGACTATATTTTTATAATTAAATATACTCTAGGTCATTAGATGCAATTTCAAATTTAAATCAAATATAAACACAAGGCAATCATTTGATAGATATTACTTCTTAAAAACCCACTTTTTGGTTTTGACAACAAGAATTAATATTTATTTAACATCTTCCAACACTGTCTTTTGATTTTTGAAAAATGGATTAAGTATTTGGATTCATAATTTCTAAATTGTTTAAATAGTTTCATTTTATTTATTTACATTATGAATAGTTACTTCAATAATTAATTTTTTACCATGGTTAAAAGATAAATTTGGTAAATAAGCATCAAATTAATATTATACTAATATTAAACTACCCTAACACATGTAGTAGTCCTATTGGAAGTGCTATTTCTGTTCATTTTCTTCTTTGGGTCGATATTTGGTCCACATAGAGAGTCATTGGTGTGAAAAGGACATTTTATAATAATTTATCTAAAGAATAGAAAATATAACATAAACATGTATATTCTAATAAAATAATTTTTATATGGGTTTACATTAGTTATATATTCAAATATAAATATTTATTAGAAAGGTAATAATTTTTAATAACTCATGATAATTTATTTATAATTTTTACACATTAAATAATTAAATTTTTTATGACATAATAATGATGTCGTATTTTCCTTATTAAAGAAATAATCAAATAAATGATATTATAAATTTTAAAATAAATATAATTTTAATGATTAATTTCACTAAATTAATTTTATGTATTACATTGAAATATGATGTTTGAGTTAATTCATTTGTATCTAAATAAACAATTTGTTATGACTCTAACAAAAATAAATCACTAAATAGTGTCAAAATGGACATAAATGAGTTTTTTTAAAAACATTGTGTTTCATTAAATGAAAAAAATATAAAAAATATAAGATTATGAAAATTGACTTATATAATGTAAAAAATTTCATTAATTATCCAATTTAGGTTCCCGTGTAATTTTTATAGGAACTAAATTAATCATGTAGTATAAAAATACATGAAGACATGGTAAGAGTTGAACTGATTAACTAAGTGTTAATCCTAAAAGATAAGGATAATTTTATGACCTAAAATTCCTAAAACTAGTTGTTTTAGAGGGTTTAGATCTATTATCATCATATTTTAGAAATTAATCAATTTTGATCTATTATAAACTGAACATCATTTTATAATAAATTAATATTTTAAGCTTTTCCTAAAGTTCCCCTCACCTCTTTTTTAAAATAGAATCTTACTTTATCTTTAATTCAGACCACCAAATCTCTATGGATTGTCCATAACTTTCCCAAATCTCTTCCAAACAACCCTAAGTTCATTTTAGAAGAAAAAATTTGAGAATAAATCCTTCTTATGGAGTCATTTTTTGAAAATCGAAAGGAGACACCCGAAAAAGAGGGAATTGTTTTATCCCATCTATCAAAGTTCATTTCTTATTCTATATCCTCTTACTATGTTGTTAACATAATGAAATAATAAATCCAGAACATAATATATAATAATATGTTTTTATGATTATTGGATTACAATATTCCTCTTTCAATCATTCTATGCAATACCATATCATCATCCATGCATACGTATGGCTTACCGTCTCCACGTCGCGATGTAAATAGATTTTCATATATAGTTTATATTTATGGGTATAATGATGAATAAAAATTATATAAATAATAAATAAAAAGTGATTTTATTTCTTTAAAATTTATATTCCATCAAAAACCATCCCATTGAACCATTAATGAAAAGATATCATTGCTCATGTGTATATATGGCTTACCATCTCCACGATGCGATGAGACTCATCATCCATGTTCACCGTCAAAGAATTACTATAAGAATAAATAATTATTATTATTATGAAATATATGACATTATAATTCTACAGGGATGATATATATATATATATACATATAATTTTATTCAATTACATCCAAACGATACGAAAATAGAAACAACATTCGTGCATACATATGGCCTACCGTCTCCACGAATGGTGTCTTCAATTATATATATCTATATATTATATATATTTATATTATTAATATATATGATATATATGTCATATTATACATTCTAGAAAAACAAAATCATGTTCTATGTAATATTATCAAGAATAGCAATTCAAAACACGTCTGATAAACAAGCAATATTACCCAAAATGTTTTATTAACATGGAATTGTTAATAAATGGGTAATATAAAGTCATAAAAGAATCATATATGATATCATAAATATTAAAATGATTATGATATATGTTAATAATATGTTTAAAAACATTATACATGAGTTTTAGACACGTACAGAGAGTATCCGATCTAAGGTAAAGGTTAATTCCTCAATCTATTTATTATCCGAGATTGTTTATGTTTGAGTATTTTCTGGGACATTTTTACCATTCATGTCCATGTTTTATAAAAAAATATAAAATCAATCCTTTCATTTATTATGGAAGGTAATATTTAATTAGATAAATATTATAATTTTTTAATGATTTATTTTTCTCAATATATCTAATTAATGTCTAGGTTCTCAAAATGATTTTAAGGATTTATTTATATGGACATGATTGTTTGAAAATTTTATTTCCATTAAAACGTTTCAAAGTGGTATAGGTCACTTTAATTCAAAAATCTCTTTTAAATTAATTCATTTATAAATTTTGTGTCTTTTAAATGATTTCATGAAAAATGGATATTTCTCTCAAAGAGTTTTACTAATCATTTTCCACAATGTCTATATCTTTTAATGGATATTATTTTTGATTGAGGTTGATTTATTATAATAAAATATTCCATATTGAATTTAATGAGTTATGAGATGTTTGACTGTGGATATTCTCTTTCTATACCATTCATGGTTTATAGTTAAAATATTGACATTTTGTCTCCTAGTGTCAATATGAATGATTCTGTTATGTTTCACCATTTTATATGACGAATGCATTGGACATAGTAAGGGATGGGTGGGCTCGATATAGCCCCTCAATGAATCAGTAGGTCTTATGAGACAAACTATTATCTTGGCACAAGGCCGTGATAAAATATTTGTGAATGGTCTTGGTATAGATCCTTGATGTAATACTTATTATGTCCGACATTTTACATTCCCTCATTTTAAATTAGTTAATAAATGCGATTATTCGATTAGTAGGATATCCATGTGGTAGTTTATATGGCAATGTTTAATTTATTTATACTATATTATGTTCGCATTTATGTTTTAAAAGGGTGTTTCTTTTATTATACATCCTACCTTAATGTTTATACCATCCTCTACATTATTTACCCCTAATGATCATCAAATGTAACCCATTTATTATCTTTTATCTTCCAAAGATTCAATGAAGTGTATTATGATTGATATGCATGGTTAGGATAGGGGTATAATGACATTATCAAAGGATTATTTTTGTTGTGTTATATTTTCGATTGTGTAATGTATCGTTCCTGTATGTAATATATTTTCCAAGAATATTTAACTGATTAGTCCTTTGGGACAAGATTTTTTGTAATTATGCCAATGTATTAAAATAATGCTCTGGCTCTGGTCTTCTAGGTTTGGGGAATTACAATCAGATTGTTAGGAGCTATTAAGGATGTTTTCTCCATTCAAATGAAGACATTGGGGTCCTATTTATCAAAAAATATTGGACACTGCGTGATAGTTTTATTTTTATTACGTGTTTCAGGCGTGTGTTCCATGTAGTCTCATGCACAGGTTGGTCATGAAGACTGATTCATGGGTACCGTGCATGCTAACTCTACTAGGTGGTACCTGTACAAAGGGTATTTTTTAGATTTTTTGATCCTTGGCCTCATTCATTTCTCTTATTCTGTTCTATTTATGATATTTCCCATGGAAACATTTTCATCCATGTGAAAAAACCAAGTTTCAACCTAAATAATGGTTCAGTGGTGGAAAAAAGGGCCCCATAGATATTAAAATAAATCATTCATTTTTTTAAAATGTTCCATACACAATAATAAAAAAATCTTTTGTGATAACCTCTAAAATGATGTAAAAATTGAAATAAAAATTCATTTATAATTTATTTATATACAAATTAGTACATCCATAAAATAATATTAATAATATGTAAATGGAAGAGAATATATATACCTAGGAGGAATAATTAAACAATTTAAAACATGGTTTTAATGTAATGATTCAACAACCTGAAGTCAGAATCTGTTCATATATTTTATATATTTCTGAATAATAAACACATATTTAATATATAATAACATTAGATATATTTATATGTTTTTTATGTAATTTATTTTATTAATAATCTTATTATATTAAATTACATAATCTGTTATGTTCATTTCAAACATTGTGAAATTGTTTGTTTCGTAATTTCAAAATGACATTATAATGTTTACCATGGTCAAATAGATCATTATTCCTTAACCTATATATTAATTATCACCATATAATAAATATTTTTAAACAATTATTATACTTTTAAAACAAAATATGAATGATGGATATAAATAATGAACTACATTAAAAACAAGGAAATGGTAGGTCATATGATTTCAGGAGTGACATTTTAATTTTTAAATTATAATGACGGAAATATGGTTTGTAACACTTGAAGATTTTTTGAAATTTTTTTTCCCAAATATATTTTACTCCTTCATTAAATTTCTTTTAAAGTAACACTACAATTTCTTGAATCGTGATATACTATTAAAATATTATTATCTGATATTTACCACTTAGATGTTGGATAGGTGTTAATGATTAATTCAAACTAAATTATGATCAATTTCATGGTATACATGTATAAAATAATTAATTTGTTTCCAGTTAATTAGAAATAAAATTAATATCATTTAAAAGTACAAGTAATATTTTTCCAGAAAAAAAATCTTATACACACAAAAGCGTTTTATATTAATAAGGTATGTCAATCAATTTTGGAAAAAGATTTTTTTTAAATATTAATATTATAAATATAAAAAAAATTAATATTCAGTAAATAATTTTCTTATTAGGTGATAGTACTAAACAAAATTTTCAATATAGAAGAGTATTTTCCAAAAATACATTTTCATAAAATCCAGTAAGCATGATTTAAAATTATTTTGTCCCAATTTTAGGTATTAAATTTCGAAAATTTAATTAAATATTTTGAAACATTTGGTATTAATTTTTTAAAATATTCCTCATTTATTTTTAATCAATATCAATAGTGACTTTTGTAATTTTTTTACCATGTTAAATGGGTAAACAAGGTAATTAATGTAAAAAATTAAAAGATAAGGACTACAAAATGATAGTAACATTTTGATTTATTTTTTTAAGAGTCCATTTTATCCATGGTCATGAAATATTTGGTTTTATAGCATTTTATTTACATTAAAATGTGAATAAAAACATTACAATATACATTGTGGTGAAAAGTCATAAAAGTAACACTCATGATTTTAAAAACTATAATATATTTAATATAAAGATAATAAAAAGATATATTTATTTATTAATATTATTTAATTAATATATTTTATTTATATTTGTGATTGTAATTTATGTTATTTTTTAGTCATGAAATAATTTCATAATATTAATACAAAACTGAGATGAAATAATTATCCAATAAAACATTAAAGGCTTTTAAAATATTTATTTTGTATAACATGAATGAGTTATTGTTTTTATGAATTCTATAGATATATATAACATATAATTGATGTTCTAAACCATTATATTTGTAATTCCCCCTTGATATTGATGTATTATTAATCAAATTAAATAAATTGTGTATAAATGACTTTAATGATATTTTATAATGAATAAAATTTTAATAAATGATATTCAAGGAATAATGATATTAAATTAATTCACATAAATGTGATATAATTTTAAACATAAACCATGGCCAATTTATGGGTTGTTTTTAATTTGGTAGCACTATTATTAACACTTAAATAATAGAAAACTATAATATTGTTGTCATTGTCAAAAGCGATAACAAAGATTTAACCCCAAAAGATAAATTTAAAAATGTGATAAAAAATTGAATTTTTTTTATTATAATTTATTTTTAATACTAATTGTAATATTATATTCTTATGTTATCAATTTGTATACAATTGGTCTTCTAAATTAATTTATATTAACTTATTATTTTTATAAATACCTTGTGTGACCCTCTTAACAATTATATAATGGAACCCCTACTTTATCTTATTTACAACACATTGATCCTTCTAACAAAAAAAAATATCTGACAAGTTCTCTTAAAAACATACCTAAATATATTCTTGGCATTATTATCTTCCAAAATTACCAACCTTATGTCCGTTAAGAAACTATATAAAGGATGTTTTTTCATAGAATAGGTTATCACCTTAACTGATTGTAACACCCCAGGTAAATAAAGAATATAAAATTTTTATATTTATCATTATTTGTGAATAAAATGCTAATATTAATTTAAAGGGAATTCTATGCTCGATGGCTTACCCAATACGCAACAACGAGTTCCTTCGAAATCTTACGTTGCACTCTAATAACAAAATAATTTTATTTTAAATGGTAGTTAACACATAGACGTTGTAATGACGGGAATGAACCAAACTAACTATAAAATGATTATATATGTTTTTCAAATAATTTTAATTTTTACAATAGATGTTATAGGAATAAAAATGTAAAAGAATCCAATTTTAAGAGTAAACATTCTAATATTCTATAAAAGGTCGAATAACCGACTTTTGATGGAGAAAATCTTTTAAATCCACTTTTTTACAATTTTATGTGTTATATTTGATAAAATAAAATTCTTCTATAGAATCAGGACATCAAAATTTACGTTGTGTATATTTTTGGTATTTTTCCGATAAAGATCATTTTTTAATGAATAGTGAAAAATGTTGTATTTTAATTCAAAACCACTTTTTAATCAATTTTATTTATATTATTAGATTGTCTTTTAAATTGTTTTTAAAGTGAAATTAGAATATATTTTTACCATTCAATCCAATGGTTGACATTGGAATTAATATCACTTTGAGATTGGACATAAACGAGTGTCAATATTTTGATAAATATTATTTCTTAAAAACATGCTATTTAATTTGACTGCGGGATTTAATTATATAATTAATTAATGCAACTTCTATGTTATTAATTTCGTAAAATAGATATCATTTTTGAATTCAGAATATCAAATATCGCTAAGGGAAATTTTTTGGTATTTTTCTGAAAAACCTTAATTTTTGATGAATAGTGAAACCACAAAGTGGTAGTTATAAAAACTGAATTTTCGTTTAAATAAAACTTTACCACTTCTGTGATTTGAATTTCAAAAATCCTATATAAATGATTTTATTTATTAAGTAAAATTTGGTTCAATGGGATGAAAATAATTTTTGATGAAAAGTAAGTTTTAAGTTTTATTAATCGCGATTAAAGGTAATTAGTGTGATTTAAGGTAATAATGCTATTATAATAAAATGAAAATATCTTTACACTTGTCATAACCCTATTGGGTGAGTCACGGAAGACCGATACAACCCATGGGTTGATTTGTGGGACCCCATAGAGCCACTTGGGTAAGATAATGACATTTATTCTTTTTATTTAAAGTAAAAGTAAAAATGACACAATCATGTATTGTTTTACGAAAAAACAATTTACATGGGGTTATACAAGTCATAGTTTTGAATATAAATAGTAATTGAAATTTAAAAATATTTCCTACATCATAGTATTTTTTTATAATTTTTGGACATTAAATAAATTAAATTATTTATGTCATAATGATGATGTAGCGATTACCTCATTATTTAACGATTTAAATAAAATGAAAAGATAATGTAAAAACTAAGACCTAAACATGTCTAAAACTAATTGTATGGGTGGATTTATAACTCTTATCACCATATCCTCAAAATAAATCAACGCGGGACCTTTAAAATCCGAAACACATTTGAAAATAAAGTAACATTTTATACTTTTCCAAGAGTGCCCCTCCTCTCCTCTTATAAATGGCCCCCACCTCTACCTCTTTAACCACACCTCTCAAGACTTTGGCTCAGCCAATATATGATCATTTTGTCTCTCCACATCCCCCTCCTAATCCTATATTCCTTAACATAGGCAGTAATATATTCAAGAAACCCTTTTGGTTCGAACTAAAGGGAGTTACCCGATTTTAAGGTAACGTCTTCACATGTGCTCTTTTGTTTTATTTTGCTTCTCCAACCCCCTATACTCATTTTATTAATTTATTTTTTAACAACACTTGTATATAACATATACTAGGTTGTTTTTATAAGATGTATTCTAGATAAACTTACACACACCTCCATCTAATGGTTTAAGAACATATTGTTTCTGTGGATGGTGAATTTCATCCTCCCGAAACGATGATTGTTCAATATTCTTTTAACAACTTCAAATGTGGCCATTAAGATGTCAATATATTTATATATGATATATAATATGTTTATTTTTTTTCCTTAAGCTTATGTATTTTACATTTATGGCACACCTTTATGGTTTCCATTATGGGTAAACACGATCTCTTCATTTTTGGAAGTGCGGACTACCGCCCCCTCAAAGTGATTTGATTCATTAATACCATATGTGGTAAGTAGAAATGATAGATTTAATGATATTATAAATGATACCATATTGGAATTATAATACTATTATGTATCATTATGTTTTAATTCCATTAAATATGAAATAGAAATGGAAGTAGCGTTCATGCGTACGTACGGCTTACCGTCTCCAGGAACGGTGCATTTCATTTCTTACCTCTAAATGTTATGTAATATTATAAATAAATGCATATAATGGATATATAAGATATATATGATATCTATATAATGAAGATAATTCTGGATATAATGGATATTTTACCCCATGAACAAACTTGTAATTATAAAGAGTTTATTTTTGACTAATGTAGCAATGATCGTTAAAACGACCGTTATTAACATAAATAATTACATTGTGTTAATGACATGGTAATAAGTGATATAAAAGGAATAATGAACCTGGAAAAGGTTCTTAAGCATGTATAAATTAACTCATTTTTATTATTCCAATGATTAATGAATGATCGAGTCATGTCGGATACGATGTATGGGAGCCTACCCCTCTCATTATTTTTAAGTAAACTCTTTTATATCATTCCTTTTAAGCTCGTATTTCATATGATTGGGATGCTATTTTATATTACTCTTACTATAAGTTTTATGTTCATATGATGAGAGACCCTATTTTCTCTCATCAATCCATTTTTGAAGTTTTGATTGGCGTCGTTAGGCTGCCGAATTTTCATAAGAGATCCAACCTCTCTCCTTCTTTTTAAGTACTCTCCTTTATGTCACTTCTTTTAAGCTCCTCTTTGTTATGTTGGGGGATGTTCATTTATATTCATATTGATTTAAATTTTATGTTAATATTACTAGAGACCTTATTTGATCTCATCAATCCATTTTTGGATGTTTTAAGTGGTTCCGTTAGGCTGCTGAGTTTTCATAAGGGATTTTTCATCTCACTAATAGTCCCGTGAGATTTATGATACATTTGCCACCATTTCTGTTGAGTGTTGTATGTAATTTCCATTATTATACTCTTTGTGTAATATAATTTCATTGATGTTTATTTACATATTCATTTTATGACCCTTCTTCAATGGGGTGTACATTTTGAATGTTACCTAAGTCGGCAAGGGAACCTTTCACCCTCATCTTTTTAAAAGACTTATTTTGTTATGTCTTTTAATTCACATAATATTATGTTCGGATATGTTATTCTATATCCTTATTGATGTAAATTTTTTGTCCAAGTGATGAGATAAACTTTTTATCTCCCATCAACTCATTTTCTGAATTTTGAAGTGACGCCATTAGGCTATCAAATTTTTGCAAGGGAACTTCTTAACCCAATTTTGATTCTTTAGGATAAACTTTTACTCCTTGAATATGTTGTTCTATGAATATGTGTGAATAATATCTTATTTTTTTACACTTAATATCCACTTATATTTGGTGTATTCGTTTTTCACAAATAATAATGTAAATGATTTATCCTTAATCCAAGGATACCGCCTTTGTATTGAACATCATTTCAATATCCATTAATTGAGGCATATTTTGTCTTATACACAACTTTACATTATATGGTTTATAAACCCCTTTTAATTTTAATTTTATTCAAAAGGAATCTTTTTATATGTAGCATTTTACTAATCGAGAAAAGGGAATGTTTTTGTCGTACGTATGCGGCGACAATGACCATTTTTGCCACCTTGAGTTTTATTTGGTCTTTGGATTCCTCCACAAGCCATGATGTTTTTAAAATGAAATAATTACTATATACTGTTTTATGTATTTTGGTATTGAAATGGGTTTTTATAATGAAGTTTTTATGTCAATATATTTAAGTGATATATTGTGATTGAAACATGGAAATGTTTTCTTTTCTTTATAATTGTGATGATTTTATAATGGTACTTCGACATTTGACGAGTGGTTACATGATAAACCATATGACGGGTGGTTCCATGAATACCAAGATGGGTGGTTACGTTATAACCTCCAATGCATTGGGTATGTAAGTCGGCCATATGGCTATTCCATTAAGTGATATGTGTGCAAGTCGATTGTATGGTTAATCAATTTAAGTATGTTTATGTCCCATGTTACCTTTATATGTTATGTGTTCTTTATATGGGTTTTATGGTAATCTTTTGGTTACAAAAGGGTAAGTTATGATCTTTTATTCAGTGAAGATTTTTTAATACTTCATAAAGGTGAAAAGTATTATTTTGATAAAGTATACATGGTTTACTTGTTGCTTTGAAAAGCTAACAGTTTTAATGCTTTATGTATCCCTTACTGAGATTTTTATGCTCATCCCAAGTTTTTGAAATGTTTTTCACAGGTCAAGGGAAAGGTACATGATGTGATGATAGTGTCAAGGATGTGTAAAGAAAGAATCAATGTTTTATTTTAAATGTGTTTCTATTGATGGGAAAAATGAGTACTATCTTTTATGTAACCACTTTGTTTAAATGTGGAATGTAATGCATGTTTTATGATCTAATTCACTAAAACTCTAAACCTGAAAAGATCCTCAACATGTATTCTGGAAGTAACTCAAGATTTAGTATGGTTTAAGGTTTGGGCCTTATAGTTGGTATAAAAGGTCGGTTTAGACAACTTTAGGGATTATGAGTTTTTGTTAGACACATGGTTTGTCCCTATATCTATTATTTCAGTTAAATCTCTATTTTATAACTTTTTTCAGGTCATGTAATGTCAGTTATGAATGGAAGAAGGAGGATCTCAAACGAAATTCGTATCTCTTCCTGATGACATTCTTGCAATAATTATTGCAAATTCTTGTTCGGATGATTGTGAAACTTTTTCTAGCATACAAATCACTTGCAAGCAGTTGTTTCAGATATCAAACACCTCCACTATACCTCATTATCATCATGGATCATGGGTTGTATTTAGACAAATAATATTTTCACAATATTCTCATATTTTCATGAAAGGTAAATATTATCATGGTATTTTTTAATATTTTTCCTTATCACAAGAATTTGAAGGATATTATGATTTTAAAAATGGGCTGAGGAAGGAGACCCTTGCACAACCTATTTATATTTTCTTTTAAAATATTGTCTCTCAGCACATACTTATGTTATTTTAAAAAGACCAATAATTTAAAGTTTCAACTCAACTTCTGTCTGACTATTTTATAGAATTCATGTTTTATCAGATGTTTTGGATTTATATGTCATATATGATTATTTTTCAAAACTATTTTTCTGTGAACACCCATATAACCCATGTTGTACAAGGTGTATTTCGATGGAGGAATAAAATGATTTTGAAGGATATCTAAATCATTGTTGTAATGCATGGGACTTCAACCAACGTGAACAAGATGACGATGAAACTGAGTGGATGACATGATCAAGGTATGTTGTTATTCATTTAGGGAATCATTTTATTTTAACTTATGGTAGTGAAATAAGTCATTAAGAATTAAGATGCGGAGATCGTAATGAATTTGGATGAAAATGAGAGTTATAAGGAAACTATTGAGGTTAAAACATGTTAGGGTTATTTTGGAGTTTTATAAAAAGGAAAACACGCAGACCGTGTGACAACCCGTCGCGTCGGACAACGCTGCGGGAATCGAACCCACAACCAAAGTGCGACTAGTATTTATCGCCTACCACTGTACTACCTGAAGTCCTTGGTTAGTATGACTTATTCTTTTTAGTTAGATGATTTTATGAATTAAAAGTAAGTTGATTTTGGGTTATCTATTGAAATTATTAACCTATCATGGAGGATATGTGATTAGGTTCATTACTTTTCAATATGAGACCTTTTGAGCAACTAATGTTATTTGGAGATAAGTGTTAATTTGTACCTTGGAAGACTATGTGACTAAATCCTTCAAATATTTGGGTTTCTATCTTAGTTGGGTTTACAATGAATAATTTTATGGATAGATGTTTATTGAATGGTCTTTTTTGAACTTTGGGTTTTGTTTGAAAAATTTTGGAGATTAGGAGCAGTTTTTATTTTTGTAAAAAACATCCTTTTTGGGTATTATCTGATCTCGTACTAAACTTTTTGGTTTGTTTTTGGTTTCTATCTATAGACATGGGAAATATATAGTTCTCTTTTTTGGATTAGGTGATTCTGTAGAAGTTGATTATAGTACTCTTAATGTGAATAAGACATCCTAAATACTCATCATTTTTGGAAAGTATGAGTTTGTGTAAGAAATCTAGTAAAAGTTGAAAGTCAACATGACAAGTAAGTATGTTTCCTCAATATAAAAAATAAATTCCTCAATGAAAAGTAACTTAAAAAAATGTTTTCTATTAACTTTTCCTACTGGGGAATTGAAAACCATTTAACCCACCACAAGTTTGTCATTTTCTTGTGGTTAACTTTCTCCTAAACATGTTTTCTGTCACTCTCCATTAGAACATGAACCTTTTATTTTTCGTCCACATCCATGTTTTCCTACATGGAATCCTAGTATGGTTTAACTCGGGTGACCTTTGTACTTCTCTTTCTTTATTTTAAACTGATGGTTTTACTGACTCCTGTTCCGATGTGGGATTTTCAATGATGTTTCCAAGCCAAATTTTAAAATTGCGAGGACACAATTCCCAAAAGGGGGGAAGGATGTATCACCCCAGGTAAATAAAGAATATGATATTTTTATATTTATCTATATTTGTGAATAAAATGTTAATATTAATTTAAAGGGAACTCTATTCTCGATGGCTTACCCAATATGCAACAACGAGTTCCTTTGAAATCTTACGTTTCACTTTAATAATAAAATAATTTTATTATAAATGGTATTTAACACCTGGTTGTTGTAATGACAGGAATGAACAGAACTAATGAAAAAATGATTATATATGTTTTTCAAATACTTTTACTTTTTACAATAAATATTAGAGGATTAAAAATGTGAATGAATCAAATATTAGGCGTAAAAATAATAATATTCTTTAAAAGGTTGATTAACCGCCTTTTGATGGAGAACCTCTTTTAAATCCACTTTTTGAAAATTTTATGTGTTATATATGAAAAAATAAAATTCTTATTTAGAATTGTGACATCAAAATTTACATTGTGTAAATTTTTTGTATTTTTCCGATAAAGTTCATTTTTTAATGAATAGTGAAAATGTTTTATTTTAATTCAAAACCAATTTTTAATCTAATTTATTTATATGATTATATTGTCTTTTGAATTTGTTTTAAAGTGAAATTATAATATATTTTTACCATTTAATCCAATGGTGAACATTGGAATTAATATCACTTTGAGATTGGACACAAACGAGTGTCAATCTTTTGATAGATATTGTTTTTTAAAAACACGCTATTTGATTTAATAGCGGGATTTAATTATAAAATTAATTAATGCAACTTCTATGTTATGAATTTGGTAAAATAGACATCATTATTTGAATTCGGAATATCAAATATAGTTTCGGGTGAATTTTTGGTATTTTTCTGGAAAACCTTAATTTTGGATGAATAGTGAAACCACAAAGTGGTAGTTACAAAAACTGATTTTTCATTTAAATAGAACTTTACCACTTCTGTGATTTGAATTTCAAAAATAAAATATAAATGATTTTCATTATTAAGTATAAATGTGGTTCAATGGGATGAAAATAATTTTTGATGAAAAGTAACTTTTAAGTTTTATTAATCGCGATGAAAGGTAATTAGTGTTATTTATGGTAAAAATGATATTATAATAAAATGAAAATATCTTGAAACTTTTCCTAACCCTAATGGATGAGTCATGGATGACCAAGACAACCAATGGGTCGATTTGTGGGACCCCATGGAGCCACATGGGTAAGATAATGATATTTATACTTTTTATTTAAAGTAAAAGTAAAAATGACATAAACATGTATTGTTTTACTAAAACAATTTTTAAATGGGGTTATACAGGTCAGAGTTTTGACTATAAATAGTCATTGGAAATCTAAAACGATTTCCTACATCATAGTATTTTTTTATAATATTTTTACATTAAATAAATTAAATTATTTATGACATAATGATGATGGAGTGATTACCTCATTATTTAACGATTTAAATAAAATGAAAAGATAATGTAAAATATATGACCTACACATGTCAAAAACCTATCTGATAGGTGGATTTCGAACTCTTATCACTTTAGACTCAAAATAAATCAATGTGGGAGCTTTGAAATTCTAAACACCTTTGAAAATAAAACAACATTTTATACTTTTCCAAGAGTGCCCCTCCCCTACTCTTATAAAAGGCCCCCACCTCTACCTCCTTACCCACACCTCTCAAGACTTTGGATCATCCAAGATATGATAATTCTGTCTCTATAAATCCCTCTCCTCATCCTATAAGCCTTATCGTAGGCAGGAAGCTCACCAAAAACCCTTTTGGTTCAAACCAAAGGGAGTTACCCGATTTTATGGTAACATCTTCACTTGTGCTATTTTGTTTTATTTTTCTTCTCCAACCCCCTAAACTCTTTTTATTCATTTATATTGTGAAAAAACACGTATATTACATATACTAGGATGTTGTTATAAGAAGTATTATAGGTACAATTACACACACATACATATAATGGTTAAAGAACATACTGTTTCTGTGGACAGTGAATTTCTGCCTCATGAAATGATGATTGTTCAATATTCTTTTAACACCTTCAAAGGTGGCCATTAAGACATCAATATATTTATATATGATATATAATATGTTTATGTTTTCCTTAAGCTTCTGTATTTTTCATTTATGTAATACCTATATGGTTTCCATTATGGGTAAATGTGATATCTTTATTATAGGAAGTACAGACTACCGCCCCCTCAAAGTGATTTGATTCGTTAATACCACATGTAGTACATATAAAGGATAGATTTAATGATATAATATATTATATCATACTGTAATTATAATAATTTTATGTATAATTATGTTTTAATTCCATTAAATATGAAGTAGAAATGGAAGTAGCGTTCATGCGTACGTATGACTTACCGTCTCCATGAACGGTGCATTTCATTTCGTACCTCTAAATGTTATGTAATATTATAAATACATGTATATAATGGATATATATGATATATATGATATCTATATAATGAATATAATTCTTGATATAATGGATATTTTACCCAATGAACAAACTTGAAATTATAAAGAGTTTATTTTTGACTCAAGTAGCAATGATCATTAAAACGACTGTTATTAACTTAAATAATTACATACTGTTCATGACATGTTAATAAGTAATATTAAAGGAATAATGAACTTGAAAAATGTTCTTAACCAAGTATAAATTAACTCACATTTATTATTCCAGAGATTATAGAACGATTGAGTCATGTCGGATATGAGGTAAGGGAACCTACCCCTATATTTCTTTTTAAGTACACTCTTTTATGTCATTCATTTTAAGCTCATATTTCTTGTGATTGGGATGTTATTTTATATTAATATTAATGTACTATTTATTTTAATTTTATTAGAGACCCTATTTTCTCTCATTAATCCATTTTCGAAGTTTTGATTGGCGCCGTTAGGCTGCCAAATTTTCGTAAGAGATCCAACCTCTCTCCTTCTTTTTAAGTAATCTCCTCTATGTCACTTATTTTAAGATCCTATTTGTTATGTTGGGGGATGTTATTTTATATTCCTATTGATGTAAATTTTATGTTAATAATAATAGAGAGCCTATTTGATCTCATCAATCCATTTTTGGAAGTTTTATGTGGCGCCGTTAGGCTGTCGAGTTTTCATAACGGATCTTTCATCTCACTTTTAGTCCCATGAGATTTATGCTACATTTTCCACCATTTCCTTTGAGTGGTGTATGTACTACCCATTATTATACTCTTTGTGTAATATAATTTCATTTATGGGTATTTACATATTCATTGTATGACCCTTTTTCAATGGGGCGTACGTTTCGAATGTTACCCAAGTCAGTAAGGGAACCTTTCACACTCCTCTTTTTAAAAGACTTATTTTGTTATGCCTTTTAATTCACATAATACTATGTTGGGATATGTTCTTATATATCCTTATTGATGTAAATTTTATGTTGATGTGATGAGATACCCTTTTTATCTCTCACAACTAATTTTCTGAATTTCGAAGTGACGCTGTTAGGCTGTCGAATTTTTCCAAGGGACCTTCTTAACCCAATTTTGATTCTTTAGGATAAACTTGTACTCATTGAATATGTCGTTATATGAATATGTGTGAATATCATCTGATTGTTTTACACTTAACATTCACTTATATTTTTTGTATTCATTTGTCACACATAATTATGTAATTTATTTATACTTAATCCAAGGATACCGTCTCTGTATGGGACTTCGTCTCAATCTCCTTTAATTGAGGCATATTTTGTTTTATACACAACATTCCTTTATATGGTGTATAAACTCCTTTTACTTTGACTTTTATTCAAATGGAATCTTTTTATATGTAGCATTTTACTAAATGACAAAATGGAATGTTTTTGTCTTACGTATGCGACGACAACGACCTTTTCCACAGCCGTGAGTATTATTTGTTCTTTTGATTCATCCATAAGCCATAATGTTATTAAAATGAAATAAACACCATATACTATTTTACCAATTTTGGTATTGAAAGGGTTTTTATAATGAATTTTTTATGTCAATATATTTAAGTGATATATTGTGATTGAAACGTGGAAATGTTTTCTTTTCATTATAATTGTTATGATTTTATAATGGTACTTGGACATTTGACAGGTGGTTATGTGATAAACCATATGTCTGGTGGTGCCGTGAATACTAGGATGGGTGGTTACGTTATAACCTTCAATGCATTGGGTATGGAAGTCGTCCGTATGGCTATTCCATTAATTGATATGTATGGAAGTCGATCGTATGGTTATTCCATTTAAGTATGTTTATGTCCCAAGTTACCTTTATATGTTATGTGTTCTTTATATTGGTTTTATGGTAATCTTTTGGTTACAAAAGGGTATGTAATGATCTTTTATTCAGTGAAGAGTTTTTAATACTTCATTAAGGTGAGAAGTATTACTTTGATAAAGTATACATGGTTTACTTTTTGTTTTAAAAACTAACAGTTTTCATGATTTATGTATCCCTTACTGAGCTTTTTATGATTATCCCATGTTTTTGAAATTTTTTCACAGGTCACGGGAATGGTACATGATGTGATGATAGTGTCAAGGAAGTGTCAATAAAGAATCCTTGTTTTATTTTAAAAATGTTTCTGTTGATGGGAAAAAATGAGTACTATCTTTTATGTAACCACTTTTTTTAAATGTGGAATGTAATGCATGTTTTATGATCTAATTCTCTAAAACTCTAAACTTGAAAAGATCCTCAACGTGTATTCTTGATGTAACTCAAGATTAAGTAATGTTTAAGGCTGGGGCCTTGTACTGATCGCTTCTTTTGTTAATCTTTTACCTCATTTAATTACATTATATTATTCATAAAATAATAACATAATTATAATAAATATAATTAAATGTTTTTATTATTATTAAACCAATGTCTTCTCCCTCTTTACATCAAATGGAATGTCAAAATATGGCATGTACATCCATACAACTTAATGTCTCCATTAGTTATATAATTCATTTTCCTCACCATATTTAATTGAAGGATATTATTGTGTGTTTAAGTTTAATATATGATATTTATGAAATAATAAATATTCTTTAATGATAATATCAAATATACCATCTTAACATACAAACTGTTGGTAAACAATTACATCATTCATGGATATGTGTTGACTACCACCTCCACAAAGTGATGAAAATAATTATTCATTTAAATTTACATGGATGAAATTAAGAATGGATTTAATATATATATATATATATATGAAATATATGATATATTAATTATTATATAAAATTTATTTCATTTTAAATTTATTTTTTTCCATCTTTTGAAAAAATATTTAACAACGTTCGTAAGTTTGTATGGCCTACCTCCTTCATGAACATTGTTTTTGTTTTTCCTATATCTTATTTCAAAAACGTCTAAAAACTTTTATATAGTAAAAATATATTATATTTATAACAATATTAAAACTACAAATATGATGGAACCATGATTATAGTACAACAACCAAAACTACCAAGCCAAAATATACATGAAAACTGAAAAAGATACCATATAAAATAGTGATATTTGTAGAAACATTTTATAAAATGGGTGAGAAAATGATAAAATAAAATAATATGTGATAGTATATATAAGATTAAAATTATATATTTTATTTATAATATTTTTATATTTAATATACATGAATTTTAAATCCTGAAAATTCATTTTTAACTAATATAATATATTATCATGTTACTTATTTATTTGGGACACATAGAATATTCACTATTGTATTGTTTCATAATGGTTTTTATACCAACTGTAAATTAATTTTAT
Source organism: Viscum album (assembly GCA_963277665.1). Taxonomy (NCBI): domain Eukaryota; kingdom Viridiplantae; phylum Streptophyta; class Magnoliopsida; order Santalales; family Viscaceae; genus Viscum; species Viscum album. Next base: position 1,706,820,978 of record OY728145.1, read on the forward strand.
GATTAATTTTTTTATTTTTTTTTATTAAATTTTCCCTTTAAGGGGTTTCCTTTCACGGAATTTAGGGTTCAAAATTTACCAAACTATAAATTTTATTATGTTACAATCGCATTGATTATCGGGATTAGTTGGGATTAATTTTAGGATGACGATATTATATGATCTATCTCACATGAATTATTTCATTTTTTTTCTCATATATTAATTTGTTGAAATTAATTGCTCACAATTCATTTTTACTCACCCTTTTTACACAGTAGAGGGATAATATGTTTTTATGAAAAGTCAACATTATTTTTCACATTGGTGGAAAAATATTTTTTATCAATATCAATGTCATACAAAACTATTAAAAAAACGTTTTTTATACTATTATATGATTCTTATACTATTTTTAAATGTGTTTTAATTAAATTTTTTTAAAGTATCATCTTATCACTTTCATAACAACACACTTCTCGACTTTTTCAACCCATGTGTCTGAGGAATATTTTATTTTAACAAATTCTCCCCAAAGGGAATTTCTTACTATCGTGACCAACAAATTATTGGAAAATTCCGTTACGCAATTTCAATATTATTTTAAAATAAAATATTTTTCTTTCTTTTTGGTAAGTCATTGTTATTTAGACACATTATTTAAATGTTAAAACGATATTATCCTTGAGAATTGTTCTATGTGATCTTTAAAAATAATGTGCAATCACTGATGAAATCTATTTATATTACATAATCATTATTGGTGATATTTTATAATGATACACTTATTACTCATTCCCTATAAATAATTTTTTATGAATTTCAATATGAAACCACTTTGTGGGGGAGTGGGAAAAATATTTATAATCATCAAGAAAGAAGGAAACCATTTAGAACCAACAATCCAAATAAAAGGAAACCTGAAAACAAAATCAGAAAGAGAATAGAATGAACATGCATAATTATATGAAAAGAGAATATTGTTCATGATTTATATATGAAGTTGTATCACTCAAATGAACCAGGTCGTTTAAATGATAAATCATTAATCCATGACCATGTTTTATGATCCATGGATGATTGGTTTTTATCATTTAATGTTTTTTTCATAATTTCAAACCCTTATTGTTATCCTTTTCTTTCATATGATCATTGATTAACATCTTACATGATTTCCTTTACTATGAAAATGAACCCCCCCCCTTTATTATTTTTTCCATTCCCAAGGTTATGAAATTTTTTTAAGTTGGGGTTTTCTATGAAGATTAATAAATGAGAATGTCTTTGTGGGAGTTTTTACCCTATTTCATAAGATCATAATATTGTGTATCTAGTCTCTAAATAAACTATACAGTTATATTCCTCTGATGTTTCATTTAAATGTATTTAATATTTCTTATAAAAAGGGATATATTTAGGAATGATAGTGCTTGGCATTTATTAGTGGTTGTTTTTAATTTGGGATGATAATAATATAAATGGTGGAACCTAAATCATTGGTCTGTGTGAGGAAAATTTTAAAAGACACTAGAGTCACAATTCTAGTACTATCATCCATAAAAATTTTAAATTTGATCCATTCATTAGTGACTTAAATCCATGTCTCCAAATTTAATTATCCAAAAACTACATCCATATCTAGGAAGAAATCATTTTATGTTTTGTTAAGCTCTTTAAAGAGATTAGAATTACCCATAAATATCAGGGTTTTGATATTAAATGAAACATGGAAATAAAATGAAATCATACAAACAATGGAGTTATATATATGTGAATTATTTATGCTCAATTTTTTTGATGGAAACAAGGAATAAATTAACTTTAGGGATATAGTAAAATAATCAAGTATGGAAAGGATGTTCATCTGAAAATTTAATGTCGATGTACAAGGAAGAAGAAATTATTTTATTTTAGTAGATATAAATCATTAAATAATGAACCACTCATACTATAATTCAATAAAATCAAGGAGTTTTGGAGTTATAGTAGTAAATTCCCAAATATAAGGGAAAATTAGGAGAATAATCCCTAATAACATTTGAAGGGAATGGTCAAAGGAAAAGCTTATGAAATCATAATCATTTAAGATAATAAATATGATTAGAGAACATTTTATATCCACTTAATGTATGGGGATTTAATTCTGGTGGTGGGGTGAATGTGCCATATATAATTCTTTATAATAATCTTTTATGGAATTTTGAGGTGTTTTTTTAAATAGACTATAACTGCCTCTTAGGATTCTTGAATTTGGAAATCACATATGATATTATGAATCAGCATATGAATAGCTATTAAGGACATAAAATGAAGATGTTTTTGTTAGTATCAGTTCTTATTTAAGGAATAAAATTTGAATTACCTTTTGAAATTATATTTGAATTTACAATATCTTCATATGGGGAAATTATTTGAAACTTTATATTTTGTAATGATACTTTATCAGTGATTAAAATTATATCATGTTAATTATTATGTTGATCATGAAAGGATATGCAGTCAAATCCTTCTAATAATTGGGATTTAATTTTTGTCTAACATATTTTGAAGGATACTTAAGGGTAAATATTTATGGAATTATTTTTGTTAAATATTGGATGAAGTTTTAGAGGATAAATTAGAATTTTATCCACATTGGGTAACATATGATTTCCATTTGAGTTCTGATAAAAATTTAATGATTGATTGATTAATAGACATATCTCAAAATTTATTAAAATTTCACCAAAATTAAAGAACTCTTATAAAATATATATTTCATGAAATACTAGATAATGTGTAAATTGATCAAAGTACAATCAAATGATGATATTATTGAAGGAAATATATTGAATTCTATGATATCTAAGTAAATGATTGAGAATTTTATATTAATTAAACACTACATCAAGGAAGAGTAGATCCGATAGAAATCTTATGCTAAAAATCATCAGTGTGACCATGAATTTGATGTTTGTGAGAAGGGTTTTATGAATATTTTTCAATATAATAAGGATATGATATTATTAAATAAGTTAATTGTAATCCCTATATATTTTACATTTTCATATTCTTGATTTATAAAGAAAAATACCCCATCATTTGGTCTTTTACCAGAACTACTCTCAATATCATGATACATTCCATTTATCTCTCTAATAGAAGTACATACCTGGACCATCACATGTACGAAAACTAGACTTTTTACCCTTAATACCACATTTCTATGTTTTATAGTGATGTTTTTAACCCATAAAGGGTAGAAAACATGAATATTATTATAATTGTTAAAAGGGATAACAAAGGGTTACAACAAAAAATGGGTAATAATGATATCAAAATATTTAAACAATTTAGCATTCTTAAGGAAATAAAATATTATTCATATTATATTATAATATTATAAATATAGAAACATTTTTAAATCAATAATTAATTTATATTTTTTTAATATTCCAGGAAATAAAAAGTGTTACACACCCCTCAACTATAAAAGAGAACTCATTATTTTACTTAATAATGCCACATTGAGACTCATTTCTTGAAAAAAATCATCCTGTTTATCTTCAAAAATTTACTAAACACATTATATAAGTTTTGGTATTCCCAAAATACATCCCCAAGATCCATTATGTGCTGATCAAAAGAAGTTATTTCAAATAAGTCTTAATCAGCTTAACTAATCACATTATTTTTAATTCTTATTTTACCTCATCAAAATATTTTATTTTAATAGTAAAATTACAAAATATATTTTCATAAAATAATGAAATGATATTATTTTTATATACAACATTTATTCACCTCATTTCGATCGTATGTGTATTGAAAGTATCATTTTGGCGTATATATGACATATTTTCTCTATTTTGAAAAACAATTCATTTCCCATCAAAATATATTATGGATGGGTATTATGGTGGGTATAGTATTAATATATGAAAAATATGATATTTAAATTCATATATAATGAAAATATAATATCTTACTTCTTTCCTTCTAAAATGTTGGAAAATGATATCATCGTTCATGCGTACATGGAGACTACTACCTCCATAATATGACGAGAGACATTTTTCATTTAGGTTTTACTTGGATTGTAATAATGATTAATTTAATGAATTTAAGTTTTAATTATGATATAATAATTAATTTATAAAAATTATTTATTATTTGACTTTCTTTCATTCAATTTTTTGAAAACTAAAATATGTGCTCATGTATACATACGACATACCATCTCTATGAATAATGTAATTCCATTTTCGATATCTTATTTTATAAATGAATCCAAATTTTTATATCATTAATATATATTATATTTATAAATTTGTTATAGTTTTTGGTATGTTGGATCCATGGTAAATTTACCAAAACCAATACTTTCATAACAAAACATTTGTAGAAAATGAAAAAGATATCACCTAGAATAGTAATTTTGATAAAGAAATGTTAAAAATAAGTTAAAAATGTAATATGTATATACAGTATGGTACTATATAATATATAATGGTGTTTTATGGATTTATACTAAATATAAATTTTTATAAGTGAGTTTCCAACATGTGTGATGGAATTCAAACAAAATTTATGGGATTTTGGAATAAATTTTATTTATATGGGACACATTCACAATTCATAGAATATTTTGTTTTTTGGGGTGTATATATTTCAATAAAAATTATTTTATGATTCATCTTATGAATATTATGATTATTTACAAATACATAAAATGTTATTTCATTCATGGGGGTTACAATTCAAAATTTACCAAATATGTAAGGGTTTTATGTTGTAATCTCATTATTTATCATGACTGTTTATGATTATGAAATCCTCTAATTTATATATGATGAAAAATTTGACTTTTATTATTATATGGTTATTTATTTGAAAAACAATTTCCCTCATTTTTCCTCACATAATATACTAAAGAGATCTATAAAATGTTTTTAAGAAAAATTGACTTTATTTTTTTCTTCGGCAAAAAACTTTTTTCTTCCAATTTAATATTTTCGAAATAAATATAAATATGATTTTGATAATATAATATGATTTAAATTTAATTTTTAACATATTTTATATTTTTATAAAATATTTTAGCATGAATATTCATGATTTTTTCCAAAGGGGGAAGGTCATTAATTTTTCAACAAATGTGGGTAATGAATGTATTATTTTATCATATTTCTCATGAACATAATTAAACACTATCATGACCATTATATGATTGTAATTATTCATTAAAAGTGTCATTGTTTATTTTAAATGAAATTTATTTCCTTAATATTTTCCAAATTTATATGTTTTCAAAAAGTTATATTGATGTGAAAATGATATTTTCCTCAAGAAGTGAACTACTTGAATCAATTTACATCTAAGTTAAAATACTTTAATGTTACTTATTATTAAAAATGGATATAAACAAATGTAACCATAAATATTATTCCTCTAGGTGGTTTATGTTTATGATGACATGATGTTTGTGAAACTCGTTCCTTTTCAATGGGTTATTCTATGATGAAATGTTGGAATGCTTATGGAAACTATTTATTTTCAGTGGGAAATATTATACTAAAATATTTATTAAACACATTTATTCTCATGGGTTGTAATTGGATTAATTTTTTATGAACATTTGGTAAATATATGTATAGTTTTTCTTATGTGACTGTATTACATTATAAACAAGGATTGTTGTGACATCATAACTATAGATTGTTTTTATATTACATCAAAGTATAGTGGTCATGTTATAACCAAGGATTGGTGGGACCTATATGTAAATATTATCCATTAATAAATGTTTTATATCTCATGACATAACTAAGGGAAACATGTCAATGTTCTTAATGATTTACGTGAAACTAGTCGATATTTTTGGTCCATTATGTCAAAATAGTTGATCTGTAGAAACCAATATAGTAAATATGCATTTGTCCTCAAACCATTATGATTTGGTAGACTTAGAAGATATGTATGACTTATGGAATTGTTTCTAAACTTATTATGGTTTCACAATTCTATGACATGAACTTATCACTCATGATTTATATATAATGTTTTTTTCACTCATGTAAATAATGTATTTTTAAATGATATATAATTTCTCTATGGATCATGTTTATGAACTATTAATTACTGAGATTGAACTTTGTAATTTTTTTTTGAAATCATAGACTTATGATTATATTATATTTTCATAGGATCATTGATTGATATCTCCCACATTTACCCTTACTGAGCATCTAAGCTCACCCTTTGTTATCTTTCATTTCCCCAAGATATGAAGAATAGTTGTATATAGGGGTTTTGTATAAAGACTACAAAATGGGGAGTTATTTCACATATATTTTTATAATAAATCCCTATATTATAATATTTTGTAACTATTATCCAAAAACACTGGTCCTTTAATGTCTTAAAGAATGTCTTTGTGGAATGTATTGAATATTCATCTAAAAATGTATTATTATGTATGAGAATCCATGGAATTTATAATTCATGTATTATTTTATATTTATAAAATAACTTTTATATCATAAATATCATATAATTTATTAAAATAAAACTTAATAAATAATCCATGAGAAGTGGTCATGAATAAAATATCACATCGCTTTATGGAGCAAGTAATCCACACATACACATGAATGACATTATATTTTTTCAATAGATGTATTTTTAAGAATAAAGACTATATCATATATTTATATAGTTATAAATATTTCAGTAATATATCAAATATTATATAAATATAAAATTATAACAATCCATAATATATGTTGATTGGAAATGAATTATTAAGGTATGTGGGGCGCTGGTATACAATACAAAAAATGGAAGTTTTTTATCCATTTGGGTAGTATATGAAATGTATATTGGTTATTAATTTATTATAATAATATATCAATATAATATACTAATAGTATTATTTAATCATGTTTTTAGATAATTTAAATGATGTAGAAAAATAAATAATATTATAATGGTCGATTAAGAACAATACCTCTTATACAGACAACAACTACTGGTTTATATTTGAAGCCTTCCAAGGATGATGTTCTGGTAGAAACTAAAACTATAAGATATGTCAATATATGTAAGGAATTAATTTTTGTATGAATTTAATGAACTAATGTTTTCTTATATTGTTTATAAGATAAGATATGGGTTGTGCATTTACAAGTTAGGGAGAGGAAACACTAGGAAAATTTAAAAAGATTAAAATATTTTTATATATTAATCAAGGTAAATTTGTCCAAAATGGTGCATTACTAAATATTAGATTATATTGTGTAGGAATGGTTCTATAAAATTTGGGCTAGGAATTTTTTATATAATTTTAAACATGATATCTTTAGATTAACCCAATGTAAAACTTTTTTAAAATTAACCACTAGAATATATTTTTATTGTTTTTACTATTAATTATGATAAAAAAGTAAGAAAAACTTATTAACTAATATTAATTATTATAAAACCCAAAATGTTATTAATTTTACCAAATTCATGTATGTTGGTGGGAGTATGACAATCAAGAGAATGATGAATTGAGTTCCTATACAAAAAATCTTATTAAAAAGTTTATTTGAAAAGTTTCCCAAAATTTAAAACAAAATAGGCCAATTAATCAATGTAATTAAATTATAATAGTTTATGTATTCATATAGCTCCTTAGAAGAATGTATAATTCCCAGTACTATCAATATGGAAAATTTATAAATCTTTTGAAATTATTCTACTTAGGAAAAATATTTATAACTACTATCCAAGACAATCTATCAATGTAAAATTTAGTTTTATGAAATATTAGTTAATATATAGAAAAACTAAATTGAATGATACGATGGATAAAACAAGTTGTTTAGTCTTAAGCCGAGGCCAAATCCACTCCCCTTGGGGATCAGCTACCAGCATGAAATATATAAGTATAAATATTTCATCCAAACACTAGATCAAGGTTAACAATAGTACAAAATAATTTCATGGTCACTTGACCTCTTCCATTATTCTAGGTGTGAAAAATAAAAACCATGTAACACAAGACCTCTTCCACAATCATACTTTAGTGAAAAAATTTTATAATGATTGTTGAGTGAGGATATCTGGTATCCCCTATTTTAATAAAGCAAACATGGTTTATTTTAATAAAGAAAAACACAAACTTCTCGAAAAGTACAAAAATAGGACACAACAGAGCATTGATACTGAGAATTGATTAGAAATGTTATGAGTGTTGTTATATGAAGATCTGTACATGAATGATGTATAAGATGTTAATTTCAAGTCCTCGTGTGAAAACATATTATCGTGGGTGTCATTTTCTGGCTTCTTGTTCAATGAGATTTCTAGTGTAGCTCTTGTTCTTAATAGAGTGGCTACTATGAGAATGTTTGAGGTTATTATCTACAGCAGTTTAGTCAATAAGAATTGAGAGATCTTCTTGTGTTCTACGATGTGTGTTATATCATGTAATTCACTTGTTGACTACTTATTTACTCATGCACGTACATTTTTTTATTCCATGTGCTTGTGTTTGAGCTGATACGAAGCAATATTTCTACACCTTGTACCTCGTAAGATAATGTGACATTTCAAAAAAGATCCTTAATTATGTCAGTGTTATTAAAAGACTCAAATATGACAGTTTGAAATAAATTTTAAATAAAAAATTGTATTGAAAAATGGTGAAGTATGGAACGATGAAATAGTTGTTATGAGACAGTGACGGTGCCATAGTCATATTGAGATAGCCATAGTTCCATAGTTTCATTGTGATTTGAAACTGGTAGAACAGTTATTGTGTCAGGTCCTTTTCAATTTCTAGAACTGTTAGAGAGACTACGCTATCATATATGTGGTGTTTAAGGTAATGATGTCTAGTACTTTATGAAAATTCTGAGTGGTATCTTTTTACAATGTCTTAGAAATGGTATTAAGGAAACAATGTCACATGTTTTGAGAAAATAAAGAACTAGTAGAATGCTTATGGTGTCATAGACCTATCCAAATATCTATAAATGGTCTTAAGAATTAATATTCATAAAATGGATTAAGATTAACCATAATCATACTGAAACATAATATAACAAAATTCAATGTAGTATAAAAGATTAAAACATGATTTGTGAGATTCTGAATTAGGACCTTGTGAGACTGTAATCCATGAGTTATAAGTATTTACACATAAGGAAACCAAAAATCTCCAAACATTATTTTTTATATGTTAAACATGACTTTTAATATGTTAAACATGATTTGTGATATGTTATACATGATTTATAATACATTATACATTATTTTTTATCATTAAAACATAATGAGTGTAACAGTCTCCCACTATTGGATTATCACAAATCATATAATTAATATGCCATATATATTATATAATTTTGTATATTTATGATAGGCTATATAAAAACTATCGCATTCTCTATAAATTACTTGTCTTATGTCTCCCCATTTTGCGATTATCAAATAAATATGAGGAGGAAAAATTATGTGGAGGAAACTAAGTGAACATAAAAATAGTAAAATTTGTATTGAACGAAAAGAGAGAGTTTATTACAAGCATGAATAAAAATACGAAACATCCCTATGAAAACACATCCTTCACTTATCTTTAGAGCTATAATTATTTCTTTTCCCATGGAATAAACAATAAGAGGAGACATATGGGCATATTTTGAAGGTTTAGACAAGTATGATCCAATATTGAGAGAAGGAAAAGGCACTCCTTTAATGATAAAGGGTGAAAGAGATGGATTGGTGGAAGAGTGAGGTAAGGATTGTTCAATAATAACAGGTCTGATCTGGCTCAGAGCAAGAGATATAAATGTGTTAATAAGACCAAATGATGTGGTGGAGGAAGGAGATAAACCAGGCCACATGGGGGCTACTGTAGGGGCCATAATTTTAGTACTTTACACATATAGATAAGGCTTCAACAACATAATGAAATCATTGATGATCTCACCTCCATACAGCATAGCCTACTCAAAGTAATCCTTGGTTTTCAAAAACATTTCAAAAAAATGAGTGAGGTATTTCTTCTTTTGAAGTTGAGTCTTTAAGGATTGATTGATAGGAGGAATTTTTAAATTTGCTACAGGATACTTGAAGTGATTTCTGAAGTCATGTTTAGAATTAATTCTGTTAAATTATAATTATACTTTCATAGAAATTTCGTATTTTCCGTCATTCAAAATAATTGAATGGATCATCACTAAAGAAAGAACTCAGTCACTATTATTGATGACTATAGAAAGCCCCTCCTTATCTTCACCACTTAACACTGACTGATGTTCATCTTCAATAACTGTTCTGATCAGTTCACTATCCATAGGATGATATGGGTATCTAGAGGAATTCAAAACTGTAACAGCTAAATTGAGAGGCTTAATTTGAATTAGAACATTTTTTAAATATCCCTTATACTCATTTTTCAAATTATTTTGTCTGAAAACAAGTTCATGCATCTCATTGACTATCATGGTGTTTCTCTCAGCCACTTTTTCATTAACTGTAACATGGTTTGGTTGAATTAGTGATAAAACATTCTGTGGGATCTGGTAACCGAATTCTTTAATAGGAATAACAAAAATTGATTGTCCATATTAAAATAAATGTTTTATATCCTTATCTATAGATTTTAGAGACTTCACATCATCACTCAACAACTTTTTCTCAATCACGACATCTTGAATTTAATGAATCATCTTTGGTTGAATCAGTGATATAATTTTCACTAGTAGTAAGGCAATATATCAATCATTTAGATTAGTCACTATGACAGGTTGTGAATTCATGATCCTTTCAAATATAGTTAACAAAGTGTTTCCAAAATATTTCAAATCACCAGGACTCACCAAATTAGAAGATTATTGATTAGGTATAGGAATAAGAACTAAAACATGTTCAATATCCTTTATAGTGGTTACATCGATAGTAGAAATTTGTTTCAATTATAACAATGTGGAAAGATCCAATCATATTACCAATTCCTATTGGTTATTATCAATATAAATATAACTAGGAATCTTATAATAGGTATCCACAGAGATTTGTTCAACATTATTTGGATGTTGATAAAATTTATAATTTCAGTGGTGCTCACACTCAATAAGAGTATCTCTTTTGAGACTAAGAGACTAAATATCTTGAACCATTCCAAAATTGTCAGTACTTTTAGTCTCACCCATCTCTTGTTTAGATAGATGAAATGTATATTCCATTATTTCTTAAATAGATAAAATAATCTTTCTTTAAACTAGTTTTTGTGACTGTACTACAACAGTAAGTCCCTTCTCAACAAAAATATATTTTTCAATTGCTGGTTCTTCCACTATATCGACACATAATTTATTAGTTTCTAAATGTTTTTCAACTACATGTTGTGGAATTTTCCGGCCACTATATTATTTGTATCAGATATTTTTGTACGTAGGTTCAACATCTGCATGTTCTACCACTTCACATGAGTATTCTACAACTTCATAAGGTTCTAAACCAATATCTGATACACTCTTCGGTCTTGAAGGGGTTTCAATATGGTTGAAAATTTCATTAATTATTTCATAATATTCCACCTAAGATTTCTTCCATGTGTTCAAGATAATTTATATCCTTATAACTATATCCTTTCAGATAAAATATTTATAATCGTCAATTAATTCTTCATTCTGACCAAATAGTCCCCTAGAAAACAATATTATATAAATTAACCATATATAAAATAGATATGTTGATTTAAATATTTTTTTTATAATTTTAGAAACGTGAAGTATTATATACTTACACAAAGTGATATTTTTTCCATTATGCATAAGATGTATTAGGAATACGTCTTGATATTTAAGGGTAGAAAAATCCCCTTTACTTAGAAAATTATGATTTTCAATAAACATGAACTACAACCTTGTCTGACCATCCAACTAAGAATAAATTGCGAATATGTTATCCTTATTTTCAGTCAATATTGCTAGGAAATCTTCTTATCTAAACACATCACTATAAGGAGGAGGTCCTCTTTGGTAATCCTCAAATATTTCATCATGAGGCATTCCTAGGAATCTAGCCCATTACCTCGAATGAAAATTAAACCCTTGACCATTCACCAAACCTCTTACTATAAAATCAACTTTAGTATTGATAAATCACTGAACATACTAATAAAACTCATAAAATAGATTTAGATTAATGGGTCTTTTCTCTTTTGTGACACAGTCTAACTATCCTTACTCATTCAACACTTTTAAATCAAGAGACTTAATTGTCCGCAACAACTTCAGAAAAAACAGTCTTTTTTCTGATACTACTATTTGATCATCAAGTCCTTGATTAGTTGTTTTCTCAGGAATTAATTTCAGATCCTTTTTCACATTCATCAAATATAGACACATATTAAGATTCCATAAAGATGGAATCTTCCTTTTTGGAATTCAATGTGGGTTCAAGAAAGATGAAATATTGAAATAGGGATAATGGTTTGAGGGAGAAGGGTTTCAATTTCAATAGAGGAGATCAAGAGTGAGGAGAAGAGTGAAATATATTGTGTTCTTATCATTTAGGTATTTCAAACATCACAATCACAAATACACACACTAAAATCAATAAAATAATTGATACATCAGTACAGGTTAAAAATTCTAAAAATATAAATCTAAGTCATTATGGTGTGACCGGAACAGGTCATCACAGTGTCAACATTACGGTGTGACTCCAAATGGTGCGGTGGTATCATTTGAGATAGTAGGTATGAGACTGTAACTAAGAGACAATAACTGTGAACCATAAGTGTGAGACACTAACTACAAGATAGTGACTTGTAAAAATGTGAATCATGAATCCATAAACATTGAAACTGTAACTATTTAGTTAAGACATATCATCCATGACCCATGTATGATGAAATATATCCTTTTAGAATTTAATAGATTATTGAATATATCATAAATGTTATGTTCACTGCCTATGATGTCCATAATTATATCACATTCTTGATACTGATCCCTTAAAAAGTGTTGTCTTACATCAATATGTTTAATGCTGGAATTTGGTACAATATTATTTGAAATGATTATGGAACTTGTATTGTCACAATTTATAGGTACATGTTTTAATTGATATCCATATTCTAGAAGTTTTGTTTCATCATCAAAATTTGTGTATAAAAACTACCACCAACTATGTATTCATCCTTGATAGTATATAATAAAACAAAATATTGATTTTTATTACACCATGATTCAATAGACATTCCTAAAAAGTAGTATGTTCTAGAGGTTATTTTTTTATATAACATACAACCATCAAAATCAGCATCTGAATAGCTAACTAAATGAAATGGTTTTCCTCTAGGATAAAATAGTCATAAGTTTCTTGTATGTTTGAGGTATTTGATAATCTTTCTAACAATACGTTGTTCTGATACTTGGGGGTTTTCTTGAAAACGTTCACATATGAAAACACTAAACATAATATTAATCTGGCTAGCAGTTAAGTAGTGTAAAATTCCAATAATTCATGTTTATGTGGTTTTATCAACATATTTACCATTTTCTTCAAGATCCATCTTATTTTTATAAATAATTGGAGTATTACTACATTCAGTGTTATCCAATCCAAAATGCTTTATAAGATCATTTTTATATTTTATTTGATTTAAAATAATACCTTCTTTGTTATGAAAAAAATGAAATTCGAGAGAGAATTATATTTCACACAACAAAATCATTTCATATTAAATTTGATTTTTTATTGAAAGAGTACATAAATAATTTCATGATGATCCAAAAATAATGTCATCTACATAGATTTGAACAACAAAAACTTCATTACAAATATGTTTTATAGAAAGCGTAGGACTGACTATACCTTTTGTAAAACAATGGAAATAATAAAACTACATAATCTATCATAAAATGTACTTGAAGCTTGCTTTAAGCCATATAAAGCCTTAGTTAATTTAAATACATGATTTGGAAAGTGTGGGTTTTTAAAACTATTTTTTGTTCAACAATAACATCCTCAACTATATACCAATTTACAAATCCACTCTTGGCATCAATTTTATAAGGTTTGAAATTCAAATGATCTACATATGAATGCATGATTATAATGGATTCATGTCTAGAAACTGGTTTAAATGTTTTCTCATAGTCAATTCCTTCATTTTTATAACCCTTGGAAACTAATCTTTCTTCGTTTCTAACTTTGTTACCATCTTCCTCGACTTTGTTCCAGAACACCCATTTAGTACCTGTGGTCAAGGTGTCTTTGGGTCTATCAACTATTTTCTAAACATTATTCCTTTTAAAATGTTTTAGCTCCTATTGCATATCCATCAACCAAAATTCATCATTGATAGAATCATTTATATTTTAATGTTGAAGCTGTGATAAGAAAGCTTGATGTTCAACCTAATTTCCTAGAGAGGGTATAGTCTATGTTCCTTTATCAAAATCTCCAACCACTGCATCTATAGGATGACTCTTAAGGGTTTTAACAGATCTAGAAAATGACGGGATAATAATTTCAGGTTCCTTAGTAGGTTTGGGTTCATTAAGTCTTAAATCTAGATAATTTTTATGTCCAGTTGTTTTAACAGATTCTTTTATAAGATGGTCAGATGCTTTAGGATTGATATCTATATTTCAAATATCATCCTCAATATTATATAGGGATGTATTAGGTTCATGTGGATTTATTTCATCAAATTTGGCTTGTACAGATTCTTCAACACATTTGGTCTTTTTGTGAAAGACTCTATGGACTTTACTTGACATTGAATATCCTAGAAAAATTTTATAATCACTCTTGGATGAAAACATATCATTATTTTACTTATTATACTTTCCAACCAAAACTGTGAAATAATTAACCTTCGGTTTTCAATTGATCCACAAATCATAGGGAGTTATTTTAAGAATAGGTCTGATTAACACTATTTTAATAATACAATATTTTGTATTGATAGCTTCACCCCCAAAATAGATAAGTATGTCATAATCACTATGAATTGTTCTAGAAATATCATGCAAGGTTCTATTTCTTATTTTTACAACACCATTTTGTTGGGTTGTTCTAGGGGTAGATAAGTTTTGACTATAGCAATTTTGTCAGCAAAATGAATCAAAATATGGTTTTTCAAACTCAAATCCATGGCAACTTCATAGATATTTAAATATAATTCCACAAATATTTTCTATAGTCCTAGCATACTTGGTAAAATGAGAGCATGATTCACTTTTGTGAGCCATAAAGTAAGTCTATGTATACCTAAATTAGTCATCCATAAGAACATAGACATAGTGATTCCCATTTAAACTAGATACTCTAGATGGTCCAAATAAATCCATGTGAACCAACTCAAGTGGTTGAAAAGTTGAAACTTCATTCTTTGGATTGAAATATATTTTTTTGGTTTACCATTTTGAAAAGGATTATAGACATTTTCATTTGGAAACTCAAGTTTGGATAGGACCTTGAATAAACCTTTTCTAGAAAAATTCTTAAGGGATTTTATATTAAAGTTTCCATGTATTTTATTACAAACTCAATATTTTTTTTGAAAAAAATTGAGCCTGAAACATTTTTAGAAACTAAAGAATCTACTTTAACAAAATAAACATTTTCATTTCTAAATATTAAAAATAATATTCCATTTTTACATTAAAAACATTACAATAAATATTGTTCAAATTTAACATGAAAACCATCATCACATATTTTAGAAATACTAATAAGATTATATATTAATCCATCAACAAAAATTACATTAGAAATTGAAATTGTGTTATAGTTACGAATCTAGTCAAAGTAAATTATTTTTCTTTTAGAATTTTCACCAAAAGTGACATGCATAACATCAATATTTATTAAATTATTGAATCATTAATAATATCCTATCGTGTGTATTGAATAACTACTGAATATGTACGATAATATTTTATAGGATCTCTTCAAAAAACCTCCCTAAAAAATAATCAAAAAAATTAAATTTTGGAACCAATATTTTTTTGGGGCCAGTAATATTAGTAATTAGTGATTTTGTTACCCACATCGACTTCATGTGTTTTATATAATCATTATATAACATATTTTAAAAATATAATATTTTTGGAATATAATAACTAGTGGTAGTGAAACACTTTTTATAACTTGAACTAATAGCAGAAATATCTTTTTTATGTAGAAAACTAGAATTTCCATATTTAGAGAAAAAAAAAGTTTTTGGTGAGAATCATTTTCCAGGTTGTTATACTAAACTAGTTGTGTATATATGGGAAATTTGATTAATAATAATATGTGTAATATTATATTTTACATTATTAAATTTCTATAGCTCCTTTTTCAATTTCTCATTAGATGACATAATTAATTTTTCTCCTTGAGTAATTGAAAATATTTCACTTTCTCTATAACATGTTCATATTTTAAAGTAGTAGTTAAGGTCTGATTCTTCTTAAATTATTTTTATTTATCAATTAGCTTATTTAAATTTTCATCAAGTATAATAAAGTATTTCAATACTTCACCACCATTTATATTGTTAGAATCACTATCATCTCCAGAATAATAGGAAGATTTTACTAGAGACTCAATGGTTACCGCAGATGTGCTTTTCATAAAACACATATTGGACTTTTCAACCTTTTCATCTTGTAAAGACTCTGAGTCACTCGATCTATCCTCAGAATCAATCCATGTTTCTATCATGGAATTTTTAAAATTTCAATATTTATCATCATATATCTTCTTATATTTTTTCTTGGGACAATCAACCATTACATGTCCCTTTCACTTACATTCTTAGAAAATTAAATCATTATATTTTTTACTTCTTTTCCAATCATTCAACCATTTTACCTAGTGATCATATCTTCCTTTGAAGTTATGATTTATGAAAAATTTCATTATTTTATAAAACATCATAAATCATCTAGCTAATTTATCAATTTCTTCATCATTGAATGATGATGATTTTTTTATTGTTGGTACTTTCTTCTGGGGCTAGAAATTTCTCCTATTCCATTTAATTATTTTTGGAATTAGTGGTTTTGAAAGACAATGAATATCTCTTTAGTTCATCTTCCTCTCCCATGTTGACTTTCAATTCATTCTCATAAATAATAAAATTTCGTATTTGTTCTTTTATCGGTAGCTTTCTAATATCACATGTTTCTCTAAATGAGATAGAGGTCTGTCTCTATCTATCTGGTAATCATTTTAGTATTCTCATAATTTTCTCATTGGCTGTAACTTCACTTCCCAGTGAAATCATAGTGTTAAATATTTCATTAAACCAATAATACATGTCAGAAATAGGACCATTAGGCTTTGTTTTAATGTTATCATATTTAATAAAATATTTATTAAGTCTCATTTACTTAACACTAGTGGTTCCTTCATGTGAAAAATATAAATTATCCTAAATTTCATGGATAGTTTTAGAAGAAAAAATTATGTTAAATTCATCATATCCTAAAGAACAGTATAAGGAATTCATGGCTATGTAGTTATTCTTATAATAAGCCTTAGTTGGGGCATCCCATACATGGCTATCAATATTAGGAATATTATATACGTATATAATTGAAGACCAAATCTCAAAACCCATACTTTATATGATCGTTTTCATTTTAATTATTAATAATGAATAATTTGTATAATTAAATAATGGTGGTCTGTTGGTAGAATTTCCTTCCAATATATTATCCTGAATAAAGAAATAAGTTTTTGAAGATCTAGAAATTTAGAACTAATATAAATTTAATTATTTCTAAAACACAACTAAAAGCATAGTTGAAAAATATTTTATCCAAATTTAAACGATACAATTTTGAAAATAAAGATATTAAAAAATCATTTGATACCAAATTTTTGTAAGAGTAGGACCCACATGAGGGGGTTAATTTTTATTCCTATATAAATTTTTGTTACAAATATTTTTTGAAAATATTCCCCCAATTTAAAATAAAACTGGCTATTTAATCAAGGTAATAAAATTATAGTTGTTTGACTGTTACAATATATCCTTTAAAGATTGATTAATTCTCAGTAATATCAATATGACATATTGATACAACATTTAAAACTATTTAAACTAGAAAAAATTGTTATAACTACTATCAAAGACTAACTATCAGAGTAAATATATTTTTTGAAATATTTGTTAAATAGAGAAAAGCTAAATTGAAAGACAAAGCGGATAAAAAAAGTTGTTCAGTCTCAAGGTGAGACATAATACACTCCACTTGGTTATCACCTTCCCCCAATAAATATACATGTATAAATATTTGATCCACACCCTAGTTCTGGGTTAACAATAGTTCAAAATATTGTCCAGGGAATACGGCCACTTTAACTTTTATACATTGGAAAACTAACAACGAGGTCAAACAAGACCTATTCTATAGTTATACATGTGTAATATAATGTGTAGAAAGATATTTGAGTGAGGATATCATGTTTCCTCTTGTCCAATACAAGAAACATGGTGTGTTTTAATACAGACACACAAACACACTACCCAGAAAGTAATAAAATAGTTCATAATAAAGAAAATACATTAGGAACGGATTTAAATTACTATATTGTTGTTCTATGAAGCTTTGGACTTCAAGGATATAACAGATGTGATTTTTGAGTCCTACAGAAAAAATAGAGTATCGTGGGTCTCATGTTATGGATTCCAGTTCTATGAGAAGTGTATTATAGATCTAATTATTCTTAGATATGCTGCTATGAGAATGATTGAAGATCCTATCTACAGGATTTTAGTCACCCTGAATTGATTTTACTTCTTGGGTACTTTGTTGCATATTTTTCATGAAATCCACTACCCAACTTCTTATTTACTCCAGCACAAACTTTTCTTGTTATTCTGAGTGATTTTGTTGGAGATGACATGAAGCACGATTTCAACTCCTCATACCTCATTCTATTAAGTGGAATGTCTAAAAAAGATCATTAACTATGTCAGTGTAATTAAATTACTCAAATATGACTGTTAAAAATAACTTCAAATTAAATAGAACGAGATTGAAAAATGGTTGGGTATGGAATGGTGTAACAGTTCTAATGAGTCAATCATGGTGAAAATGTCACCATGAGATAATCATGGTGCCATAGATTCATTGATATCGGAAACCGATAGCATAGTTATAGTGTTTTGTGCATTGAAAATTCTAAAATTGGTTATGAGACAATGGTCTATGATAAGTGGTGTCTCATGAAACAATGTCTAGTCCTTTTTCAAAATTCTGAATGATGTATTGGAAATAGAATCAAGGAAATAGTGTTATGTCCTTTGTGGAAATTTGGAACTAGTAACAATATTATAGTGTCACATACGTTTTGAAAATATGGAACCGGTATCAAGATAGCGGTGTCATAGACTTAACAATATATCTGTAAACTATGTTAATAAGTAATATTCATAGGATGGATTAAGATTAACCATAATCATACTAAAAAATAATGTAACAAGATTAAACATAGTTTACAATATTCAAACATGATTTGAGAAATTTTGAATCTGGATCATCTGAGAGTTTAAACCATGAGTTGAAATCATTAAAGCATAATGAAACCAAAATTTCTAAACATGATTTATGATAGGTTAAATATGATTAATAATATGTTATATGTGATTTCTAATTTTATAAGCATGATTTGTGATATGTTAAACATGATTTTTAATATGTTAAACGTGATTTTAGGGAATTAAAACATTATGATTCCTACAATTCCATTATATTGGATGAAATTAAATTAATATTAACATGAAAAATGTTATAAATTTTTTTCCATAAAAATACAATTTTATGTATAAAAATGGTATTTAGAAAATTAAATTATAATTTTTATTACAATAATTTATATCAAATTAATTTAAATTTAAAATATGTATTGTAATTGAAAATTTAATACAAAATTGAATGGATATATTTAATATACTACCAAAGGAAAAATATTTTTCAATAAAAATCATAATTTTTTACTATTTATTGAAAATCAAAGATTTTTGAAAATTATCAGAAAACAATACAAATGTAATTATTAAATAATGATTAAAAAAATGAAGATTATTTTTTATAATTATAATAAAATAATTTTTAAAAAAATATTTTAAATTAAACTATACTTATCATGATAACCTAATTTTGTAATAAAAAATTCATTTACCCTTTTGAATAAAAACTATCTTACATTTATATAATTAATATAAATATATATATAAATTTATATAATATTAATAACACATATAGAAAATTTTTCTACAAATTAAAGATGTTGATTTAGATATTTTTTTACAAGGATGATAAATATGAGTTACCTATAGATGGACCAAAATGTAATTATTTTTCCAGAATTGTGGAAGCGATTGAGAAAAAATTCCACACCCTAATATTAATTTCATAATTATATTATATTATATATTTATTTTTATCCTTATGCAATAATTTTAGGTGTCATTTCATCCAATTATAGAATTTTTGGGTGTAGTGTGAGGTGTATGGATGGCATACCGTTAGTGTTAATTGTTTGCTCTTCAAATAAGATTTTGGTTATATTAGGAAGTACGTCCTTGTTTAAATTTTGATTCACACCGATTATAATTGAAAAAATAATTTCTTTTAAATAATATGTTGGAAATTTGGTATTTCATGGGAACTAGGTATATGAAATGTGATAAAATACATTTTACTATTCAAGGTGCATGGTTTTCACATAGTTAGTACTAACTATGCAACTTTCCCATTCATACTGTTCAAAGAGAGTGGAAATTTGAAAAAACATTCACTGCGATCTTGGATACCATGAATGTTTTTATAGATCCAAATGAACTGACATTATATGGATTAGAAAACAATTTGGGCTCCCTAGGGGACCGTCCAACCATGTCCTCCCATGTAAAGAGTGTGGAACCCATTTAGAGCCTGGTTTCTCCAACTGTGCAACCAAACCATGATACTTCATTAAGGGAGGGAAATTCTAATTTTGATCACATTCATTAAGTGTTCATACAAAGTTTTATTTCCCTATCTATTTACACATGTTTGAGTGATGAACCAAGATTTTCCATCTCTTTGCAATATCATTATCCCTTTATTTAACATCAGTTGATGAACTGCTAGATTTGAATTGAAGCTCTGATTTATTATATCACTCATATTTTTTATATTATCAAGAATAAGCCTTGTATCATTATTCTTCTCGTTTCTAAGAATCAAATTTTTTTCCAGAATATTCAATGTTTGGACTTTGTATATTTTTTGACTTCATTTTAATGGAAAAGGTAAAGTGATTATTCATCTATGAAATTTTGATCGGTGATCTATAAGTGTATTCCATTGTCTCTATGCCATAATTGTGGGTTGATGGTAATTTTTTTGTGCATGTATTATATACATTATAATCATTGGCGTGAAATTTTAATATTGGAGTCTAAATGATTGTTGGACACATCATGAAAGTCATTTTACCCATTGAGTATGATAAAACCAAATGTATGGTCACCCATTTCATGAACCTCTCCCTAGAATAAAAAAATCGAAAATAAAAACAATAACATTAAGTGGTTAAATTATTATACTAATTGAAATGATGTAACAATGTTTAAATTGTATAAAATTCATATTTGGATCAACATGAATGAGTTAAATGATTTACAAGTTTTAAATTGGTAATTGTGATGAATATTCCCAAAGGATTGGACTTGTAATTAAATTACATGAGTGGGGTGAAAAATTATCTTAATGTTCGTTAATAATGATATGGGATAATTATTGAAACTAAGAACATGTGGAGTATAATGTAATTTGAAATTAGGATAAATGAAATTGTGAGAATATTTTATATTTTTTAATCTAAAAGGGTCACTAATAATGGGATTTGGAAAATGTGACTAATGGTTAGTGGGATGTAGAAATGGTGATTTTATCCCTTTGGTGGGATAGACAGATGATCCAGTCAATTGAATTAACATTTTATTTTATAGAAAGGACTAATTCCCGTGACACGAAGGGTATTGACCAAGGGACTCACATAATGGTTGGGACAGTCAGGCACGAAGTTCTAAATTTGGTTGGATATATAGAATAATGATCATTTTTTACCAACTTTTCACCCCTTTTACAAATATTTTATAAGTTCAGTATGGACTGACAACTTTTTTATGAAAATTGGTAAAATGATATAAGAATAGATGTGATTGATTTATATAATTTGAAATGATGAAACAGAGTTGATATTTCTACCATAAAAATGCTCTATACTCATCTATAAAATTTATTAGACATTATATTATTTAAGAAACCATTGGTTCTTGCCTAATGAGTGGTAATAATACCTTACAATGGTCACTTCTAGGTAACATATAATCTTTTTGATTGTAGGTTTAGAAAGATGGAATGACACTTTGATTGATAGTTGATTTTATGTTTGTGATATATAACCAATTAGTAAACCCGAATTGGTGTTGGTACCCAATTTTGGGGTTTATTAGCATGAATATTTTATTTTTTCATAGGGAACATGACACTATTGACAGAAAACATATCACTAAATAGATTTGTGGGTACTTCATCAATTTGGGAATGTGGTATGTGATTTTTTGGTATTTTTTTCATTTCATTTCAATGATTCTTTAGATTTTCATTATTTTTTTAGCTCTAGTAAATATGGTATAATCTCTACCAAGATCCATTAGGCCCTAACTTCTTGTTGGTAGCCATTGGAAGATGGAGATTCATGCATGAGGTCATGTGAATAATTTTCTTAGGGATCTATATATACTGGTACCCAATCTGGGATAATATATAGGGGTCGTAGAAAACATTTCATTTCAATAAATTTATTATCTTGGAAATGTATACAATAGATAAGGATTTATAATACCATGATTTGGAGCTTTATTTTAGGAGTAGCTAACTTATGTGTGTAGGAAAACCAAATTATATAGGGTGGGATTTGGGATCTTAATGTATATTTCTACTATTTGGTGATTTACAAGTTGTGTAATGTTTTTATTTTATAATTTTTCATTTATGGACTAACATAACACAATGTTTTTAAACATATAGATCAATTTAGGCATTAGACAAATATGCGACAAAAATCATGTTAGGAGAACAATTAAATAATGTTGTTATCATGAAATGGGATTTTAAAAATCATTTTTATTATAATGGGGTTTTAATAAATTGGTTTCTAATGAAAATGGTTCAAGTGTTTAAATATAAATTTATTTCAAATGTAAATTGAAAAATTATAGTTTATTATAACGAGTTGTAAATGTTTTACACTGTTAATTTTCGAAATTGGAATAATTAAAATGGTTACTAAATGTGATTAATTTCTATTCTTTAAAAAAATTGTTAAAAGGTTGTTTAACAGATGTTTTATAATAATAAAATCTTGATTTATCCCATGTTGACAATAGACCATGATATGGGTGGTCGAAGAAGTAAATATTTTAGTTATTGTACTTATTGGGAAAATGTATGTGGGATAATTTGTTTTGACTATATGAGGTTCCTCTTATTCATAAATTTGAGGGACTTATAATATGTGTTTTGATATGTGAGTATGGTATTGTACAAATTTAACACCATAAAAGCACATAATGTGTGGGAGATAAGAGGAAATTTATAAAATTGGTCCTCTTGTTGGAGTTAAATATATTCAATTGGATCTAGATAATAGAGGGGAAGAACAATTTTTTTAATGTTGCTCATTTTATATATAATATTGAGTGAGACCTAGGGTGGGATAAACAATGTGTGTTTGAACTAATGAAAGAGTTGTAGCTGGATAACACCCCAATGTCTGTTGGAGAATGTGGACCTCATGTTTCAAAGTGACGGATTGAATCCAAACAAACGTTTCTAGATATCATAGCGATCTCTCCCAATAAAAGTGGAAAACATGAAATGCATATGTTTTGAGGACTAGTAAATATTTTGTGGGATATGTTTTGTTTAAGATGAGTAGGTGGAGTTAATACCATGGGAGGACATCCATGGGAAGTTAATGGGGGTAATTTTAACCTAATATAATGAGGAATAAGAAAGAGGAAGAGTTTATGTGATTGAATCATAGAACAATAAGGTTGGTGTATTTTTTGTTTAGTTTCAAATATATTTAGTGTCTCTATCAGACATTTAAATGAGATGAAGTGACAACAACTAGGTGTTTTCCATATGGACATGAATGTGAGATCAATTCCAAGATAAAAATATTTCATTTGAATTAGGATTATTAGGTAGTGAATTTTTCTTTCATATCTGATAGAATCTTTAAAGAATATTCTAGTGGGGGATATGTTGTTTATGTTGGGATATCTATTGGAATTATTTCTAATAGCTGGAAGAATCATAATGATAACAATGAATAGAGTGGTAGAGAAAATATAGAATAGTAAAAACTATCCTTAAGGGAGGTAGATCAATTTTCTTCTAATAATGTTGAAAAATAGGCCATATGCAATTCCACTATCCTCAACCACAATTGGAATGCATAGAAAGCATCAAGATGGGTTAAATACAATGGTTCTATTTGAAACGTCAATTAAGAAGAAGTGGTGGATTATATAGGCCATAACAAAGCATCTGTAGGTGTTATTATACCATATATCTGTTATGAAGATGTATTTCAAATAGGTGTATCATTTATGGTGTGGGTAATCTAACTTCAAGAAAAGATTCCATAACATTTGCATAGTGCATATCCAAGAACAAGGACTAGAGTCCAGGGTATAGGGGTTGGTGAGATTCATGCACATTATCCTACACCTGGCAGTAGCAAGGCAATACCATTTATAGTTCTATGTGTAATTCTTGAATATTCCACAAATAAAATTTCTATATTTGATAAAATGGCATCACATTATTTTATATCTTATCAGTTTATGATTTTTTAGGTCTATTAGTGGAATATATGTTTGAGTTTATGTTAATTAACACACCATTAGAAGTCTTGGATTTAAATATTGAACAACTTAATGAGTTTCCCTTGAGTATATGATTGATATAGAAGGTTTTAACATGATACATGGGATTGAATGGTTGGTTATATACCAAACTCAAATTAATTGTTATCATTAGAATGTGTTTTTGAAATATTTTGATGTTGAAAATTATGTACATATGTAGGAATATAATATTTTAGTAGGCTATATTGGGCTAGATCTTCTAAATCTAGGTGAAATAATATACTAGTATTTGGGACTTTTTTGTGATGGGGGAGTTGAGTATAGTTTTTTATCCCAACAGTTGATATTATTTAATATGTTTTTTATGAGGTCTCATTTGAGATAACACGTGAGAGAGAGAATGAGTTCAGGATTGGGCTAGTGCCTAGATCTGAGATAGTTTCTATTCCACCATATAAGATGGCTCCATTATCACTTCAAAAACATAAAACTCTTTTTAATAATTTGATAAAAAGGTTTTATTCCTATATGTACATTATGTTGGGGTTATCTGGACATTTTTATATGATTTATGGAGGAACATTGTGGTTGTGTGTTGATTATTGAATATTGAATCAAATGGAGGTTATGAACTTATTTACTCTTCTATGACGTAATGAAATCTTTTAGCAACAGATGTTTGTTTATATATGTCACAAAACAATCTGAGGTCAAGGATTTATAAGAAATGGGTTGTATGTTTTTATATACAACACACTTTATTTAAGAGAATATATAGTCTGTATGAGTTCAACGTAATTTTATTTGGGATGAAAAAATATCCTATGTGTTTAGGGCCTTTATTAACCAAATTATTTATCTACTCCTATATGATTGTGTAGTAGTTTTTCAATACGAAATATTTTTCTACTCCTAGACTCTTGTTGATAATACCACACATCATGAAATTTTATTGTGTAAACTAATAAATCATTAGTTATAGATCATGATATATATGATTAATTTTTAGATAGATATACAATATTTCTTTGGTCACATCAACTTATAGGATGTTTTTTCACTGGACCCAGGGAAGGTTCAAACAGTTGTATCTTGAGTGTTCATAAAATATTTTCTATATACAATATTATATGTTTTTAGGAATTTATAATATAAGGATTTTAGAATTATTTTTTTTATTAATAGTCACAAATTCAAACATGACCATGTGTTGTATAAAATGAATGTTGTCTAAATTTTTTTATAATTCTTCTCTAAATCTGATTAAATTTCCGAACACTCCACCGATGTTGATCTTTCATGACCTAGTTAGGATGTAAACAATGTTCTATGATGCATCCAGGATTGTACATGGGGTATTATTGATCAATGGAAATATAGTCATAGTTTTTGGATCATGAAAGTTGATTCCACATGAACGAAACTACCATACACATGATCTTGAATTGGACATAGTGGTTTGTGCCTTGAAATATTGGTGGTATTATCATTTCAGTGAGAATATTTTTTTCATAATGACCATAGAAGCCTTATATATATATTCTCCAAGAATTATTTGATCATTCATCAGTGGATATGGGTTGAGTAAATTTATTATTTTGACATTGAGTTAACTGGTATTATATGGAATGGTTATAGTATTGTAGATGCCTTGAGTACAAAGACACATACTCACATAGTCCAAGAGTGTAGTTCCAATTTTTAATGAGAAAGGAAAAAATTTTATAGTAAATATTAATATTTTTAATCATTCTTGAATTATGTATTTATAATTAGTATAAACATGTTACGTAATTTCCAAAATTATGAAGGAAGTTGTTTAAATAAACACATTTCTTCTAATGTTTTATATAAAAGGTATAACATAATTTTTTATTGTAATTTTTAAAAATTAATTCAATTTTTAAATTAAACATGTCAATAATATTTTTTGAATAATTTTTTAAATTTTTTAAAAAATATTGTTTTATTAGGGACTAGTTAAAAATAATTATTTTTACTGAAAATATGTATTTTATTTCAAATTTTTTACAGGTTCAAATTATGTATTGGAATAGTTTTAATTTTCCATTATTTAATTATGATTTAGATTAATAGAATTATGATTTTTGAAAGGTAATTTATGTTGTAATTTATAATTAAAATGTTTATATTATAGAATATAATTTGTTGCAAAAGAATCTTTTTTATTGTTTTATTCATGTTTGATTTTATATTAAATTATGAAAAAAAAATTAATTTTGAAAAAATTATTTCATAAATAAAAATACTGGTTCCAAATTTAATATATATTTTCCAATTATTTTTTGACAATATGAATACAAACTATATTAATTTTTATTTCCATGGTAAACTGGAAATCATGTAATTGGGTTAAAAATAAAATGATATGAATTATTTAATGATACAAACACATTCCTAAATATTTTTAAATGAACATACATCTACCATAATAATACATTGCTTTAATTTATGATCTTTTGGGCCATCATGGATGACATTATAAACCTTAAATTATTTTATTTAATAAAATGTAAAGAATATCACATTAATCTTTTTAATAAGTGTATTATTATTTTAATAAGATGATATAATGAGGATATGTTCAAATATAGATAGTATGTTGAAATATAAATTTCTTATCATCGTCATGGAAAATTATTTTTAATTTCAAGAAACGAAATATTTACCATAAGTTCTTACACAACACTGATACAATAATTTTTAAATGAATGTAAAAATAAAATAAATGATAGTTCAGAAATTAAAAATAATATTTTTTGGACATACATAATGTAATAAATAAATTTTTTACAATACCATGGAATTTAATGGATATAATGAAAAATTTGGTTCATATTTTATATGTTTTCTTGATATTATTGAAGTCAATGTTATATATAGTTATAAAAATTTACATTATAGTTTCTTTATAGTAAGTAATATTTCATTAAATGAAATAAAAATACTGAAAAATTTAAATTCATATTATTAACTGGATAAAATTTAAAATTTTATTAATAACCCATATATGTATATTTTTTCATTTTTAAATAAATATATTAACCTGCAATGAATAAAACATACATGTAGGAACTTTAAGCATTAAAATAATTAAATAGGGTTAAAAACACACACACATGTGTATAAATATAATTAAAACAAATATATTTTATATTATATCATGGCATTTAGACTCATAATTATTTTCTATATTAAAGAAATCACTATAGATCTATTTTTAATTGAATAATAATTAATATCAATTCAATATTTTCTAAATTTCCAAGAGTTTTTGTCCCCTATCATATAAAAAGGCACATATACTTGTGAAATATTTAATGATAATTTTTTTATCATCCACAATATTCTAAAATAATTTCCTATAATCCACCACTCAATGTAGAGGCATTCATTTAAGAGGAATTACAATCACAGAGGTCTAATGGTTTTTGTATAAGAGGTTTTTCAAAGAATAGGTATAGTTTATATCTGGAGGTTTTAGTTTTCATTCTTCTTTCACATCCATAAATTTCTCTACAACCATGATAAGATAATAAATCAGGTATAATAAATATAATGATATGATATTATGTTGATAGTAATTCTGATAAGGATATCTTCTTCCTTCAAATGGAAAAATAAATCACTCCTCATGTGTACAATAGACTACCACCTTGCGATCCGATTTAATTTTTCCCATCACTATCTATCAAAAAAAGTTATAATGATATAATTGATTTTTTATGAAATTAATTACATATTTTTCATTCATATTTTATAATATATCATTTAAATTTTTAACTTTCAATTCACATAGAAATTTTAACGTTGTCTGTGCGTATGTGTAAACTACCTCCTCCACGAAGTGATGCAAATCGTTTTCCATCATAACATCACGGAGATAGCATATAAAATTGTATTTTAAAAATTAATAATATATTTATGATATAATAATAATTTTATAAACAAAATATAATACTTATCTTTATTCCATAATGATCTTCCAAAAATTGAACTGTTACTCGTGCGTAAGTATGATCTACCGTCTCTATTATTATAACATAGTTCATATTTCATGACTATATTTAGTGGTGGTTAATAAATGATAAATTGATGTTTAAAAATGATAAATATATATTGATTATTACTCTAGATATTATCTAATAATTACCATTTTGATATAATTGAAATGACCAGAGTTTTAATGGAATTATGTTCTGAATATCATCAAAACGTCTAACATTAACTTGAGTGATAAAGTAATAGTATATAAGGTTTTAATAAGTGATATATAATGAATAATAAAAATGAATTTATTTCTTAAACATGTATAAAATTATAATTAATTATTTATGTATGATGATAAAGAACACACATGACATGTTAGACTCAAGATAAGGGACATTCTTTTAATGGAAAATTTATTTTTCCATTAAAAGTCTTTTTCTCAACCCAATAAATCTTATTATTATACAAAAAATATTTAAATAAGGTTTTAGTTGTGATTATATGTTTTTAATCTTAATTTTTAACAAAGTATTACATTTTACATAAGGGTATGGATTTAATAATTTGGATTTTTCCAGGCAAGGTACTTTGAGACTTTTCCAAAACAAATATAGAAGGAATTTTTTTAACATATATTCCATGAGTTAATTTTTCAACATTTGGGAATAATATTTTAATTTAATCATTATTTAAATTAATAAATTTTAATTTTTAAAAAACCTTTTTACCTTTTAATGTGAATAGGTTTCTTTTTAAATAAAATATTTTTCACGATGAAATTTTTATGATAAAAACGTTTATGTTTTGTGATTATGTTATGGTTTATGGGAGTTTATTATACTGATGTATGGGTCTGTAAAAAGAAATATATTTTTTAAATTATATAAATAAAATTATATACATGTTTTTAGGTTGTAAGTTATCCTTGATGGTTATTCCAAATGTAAGTGTGACGGTCATTTCAGGTATGACCATGAGGAATGTTTCAAGTTTATCTGGGAGGTTTATTCATATTCTCATGAGAGGGTCACTCCATAATTAATAATGTTTATAAAATGAGGCCCCACATAACCTAAATTAAATATTTATTCTTTACAATTTTTATATATATATCATTTTTTAGAAAATAATGTCAATGAATTTATATTAAATTAAAATTATATGTTACTTTTTTATGAAAATTATTTATTTGTAAAACTATTATTGATTTTATCATTTTCCAATGAAATCATTATGGTTTTTATTTTTTCCATTGATATTAAAATGTTATTTGTATTATTGAAATCACTGGTCAAATAGTTTTTTAATTTTTAATAAAATGTCTATTTCTGGACCGAAGGTTATATTCATATGTTTTCATGGACTGACAATGTCATTATTTATATTTATGTCCATTAATAATATTTTTTATCATCCCACACTTTTAAAATGATATTCATAGGATTTATGAATGTGTAATGAAATGAACATTTTCTTTTTGAATGTATTTTTGATTCTCTATAAAATTAGTCATGTTTTGTTTTTATATTTTATACGGAGTAAAAATTAGATACTGATCAAAAGAATCCAATTTGAGTTATATGGTCTTGTTATGTATGATTTATGACCTAATCCTCTGAAACAATAAACCATAAAGGGTCCTCACACTTAGTATAATAAATTGAAGAATTAAAACTCAATATTATATAATACAGATGGGTCATTATATTTGGTATTTGAAGATGTTTTCTAAAACATGTTAGGTATTTACAAAAATAATTTAATAAACATAAAACATATACCTTATTGCCATGTATAAATAATAATTCAATTAAAAATTAATTTGTTTCTACATCTAATTTTTTTATTCAGATTTTTTTCCATATATGGATCACGGGAGAGAATGTGGGAAGGATATGTGAGTAAAATATCATTCTGAATCTACAAACTAGAATCGATGTAATTAGAAATAAATTGATTCTTGTAGTAATAGATTTGTTGACCCAATATATAAATGGTTGTGGATTAGGTATGAGAGACCATCCATATATACCATAAATGAAAAATAATGGAAGTGAATAATTTTATGAAAAAACATACCCCATAACTCAAGGGATCACCTAAAACTATAGTATATGGAGAATGTATTAGGGCATTAGAAAAGATAAGTAAAGTCATGAACCATTCACAAGGTCAGACGGTAACCATTTCAATTTATAATTGTAAAAATGAATCTGATAAATCATGGAAAATGTTTATGAATTCTAAAGATAGTGAACATAATTATGACTTGTAATGGGATCGTTTCATTAATATCTTCCACAAAAAACATTTTATTTAGGTGGTTCGAATAATGATGGAAAATTAATTCCTAAAATTGAAAAAATGAGGATGATTTAGTAGCTATATACAATTTAAACATAACATGATTGCAAAGGTGTTCACCAAATTCTATCTTATATCTTCATATTAAAAATAATAATTTTTTACTTAGGGTTGATGAAAACATATCAAAGTACAATATTTTCTTATTAATTTGAATTCATGAGAATATTTTTTAATGTGTTGATATGGTAGAAATGGTATTCTTTATGATAATGTTTTTCATGAAAACAAGAAGAAAAATAATAATAAATGGAATGCAATAGGTAAGGTTCTATCAAATAAATATTAAGATATGAAAATATAGTTTCTAGTTTTTTTTAAATGTGTAAAAAACACAATGGAATGAATTTTCAATTCATGGATGTGATTATGATATGATATGTTCATATATATGGCCAA
The DNA here is from genome assembly GCA_963277665.1 of Viscum album. Taxonomy (NCBI): domain Eukaryota; kingdom Viridiplantae; phylum Streptophyta; class Magnoliopsida; order Santalales; family Viscaceae; genus Viscum; species Viscum album. The sequence goes on from OY728145.1 coordinate 1,706,852,653, forward strand.
TAATTCTAATGAAAAGCATATATTCATAGATTCCAGATCAATTTTGATAATTATAGAGTAATGTGTATTAAATGTGGTAAGATGGGGATTTATTAAAATATTTTCTTGATGAAGGGCCAAAAGCATTGTTAGAAACCATAAATTATGTAGAATGAATTGGTGAAATCCATTGAAACTATATCTATAGATTTTGGAACTTCAATCAAGGTTAAAGAAGGTACACTATATATTTATTAATACTATTTTATTATCTTATTTGATTGAGGTACCACACATTCATTTATTTCAAGGAAATTTTATAGTAAATTTGATATTATAACTCATGTAATGGAACCTAATATTATGGTAAAAATACATGGGGAAAATAGTAAGGGAAAATGAAATTATAATAATCTTCATATCATTATCTATCGAAAAACGTTACCAATAATTATTGTTGTCCATCCCATATTAGAGTTTTATGTTATTATGGGTATGGATTTGATTTCGTTTTAACATTATAATATTAATTCAAGATATAATGTTTATTTATAAATAGTTTCACATTTTATACATGAATTAACACATATATTTGATATTATATCAGGATGTTTATAAATAGGTAAAAGATGGGAATGAATGTTTTCATTCACATACCTGTTAAAGGAAAGGGTATTATTTATATTAATTATGTTTCAATAGTAAAAGATTATATGGATGTTTATCCTAAAATGTTTCATGGTTTTATACCTAATTAGGAAAATCAATATAGCATTGAATTTGTTATTGATGCTTATCCAATTTAAAAATCCCTTTCTTGAGTGGTTCAAGTAAAAATTATCGAATAGAAAAAGTAGTTACATGATTTTGTAGATAAATAAATCATTCTTCTAAGTATGTCTCTATAGAGAACTGCTATTTTATCAGCTAAAAAGGTGTTTCTCTGAGTATTTTATTTTATTAAATTTATTTTAAAATAATTAATTTTAGTAATATGGTTCTATTTCCTCCTATCGATTGTTTGTTTTATTATCAACATAGAGCACATTATTTTGTAAAGTTAGAATGTAGATATAGTTATCATCAGCTGAAGGTAATGGAAGAAAGGATTCTTGAATGTGATTTCAAGAATATATATTATCATTATGAGTATTTATTTATTCCATTTAGGTCAAAATTTTCTTATGTTGTATTATGAATCTTATAAATATGGTCTTCCAGGATTATTTTTAAATTTTTTTGGTCATTTATATTGATGATATAATTTCTTCTTTTAATTTTTTTTGAGGATCAGGATGAAAATATGAGGATTTTTCTGAGAAAACACAAATAAATTAAGTTATATAGATAATTTATAAACTATGACTTTTGTTACAATATATTTTTTTACATAGGAATATTGAAAATTAATGGAATACAAAATGATCTAGAAAAAACAAAATTTGTGAATGAATTTACATTAAATACATATGTTACTAATATTTATAGTTTTATTGGATTAATAGGCTATTATTAGATGTTTTTTGAAAAAATTTCATAATTCTCTAGACCGGTAATAAAGTTAACCCTAAACATAGTTAAATTAATCTACACAAAACAATGTTAGGATTGTTTATGGGAAAAAAATAAATTTTTTAAAATCTATTTTTTTGGCCTTTTGCTCAAAAAATTGTGATTTTTTCATCTACAATGATTCCTCAATAAAGGGACATGGTTGTGTATTGATATATAATGAATGTTTAATTGATTTTATATTAGGAAAATAAAATGATAATGACTTTAATTATTATACACATGATTTGGAAGATGATTCCATGATTTTTTCATTTAAAATGTTGAGGTATAATTTATATGTAGACAAGGGTTAAATTTATACAAACCCCAAAGGTTTTATTTATATATTTTTTATAAAGAGTTGAACATGATGTATTGATTATGGATATAACTGGTTAATGAATATTATTACATGATTCATTAGCATCATAGGAAGAAGAAATGTCCCTGATGCATTGAGTGGAAAAATTAATAATTCATTAACAATTTAATGTTTTGAATATAACCCTTTGGATAATGACTTAATGAATTAATGACATGACATTGTGGATGTAGGAACAAATTTTTCATTGATTCAAGTGTCTATACAATTTTCCATATTATGAAAATCTATTTATGATCATAAACGAGATATATTTTACAGGGAAATGTAGAATTTGTTAAGAAGGGTAATTTACCTAAATTCAATGTTAACAAATGAGGTTTTCTTATATATGGAATGAGAATATAAGTCTCATTTTATTATCATTTGTAGAATTAATTGTTAAATGATTCTCAAAGTTACCTATTTTTTATTCATCCTAGTTGTACTTTGACATAAATATGTATTCAAGAGTATTACTAATGCAATGGAATAAAAAGAGATTTTGCTGACATAACATGAAAAATTTTACATGAAAGTAGATTCAATAAGAATGGAATTTACTAAAGTGGTTACTTTAACATTTTCTAATCCTATATTGGAAATCGAAGAATATATTTATGGATTTCAGGGGGACTACCCTATACATATTTAGGTAATAATTAAAATTGGAATATTGTTGATCGACTAACAAAATCAACACAGTTTCTTTTCATTAATGATACAAAATATTAAGTTCAAAATATTACACAACATCATAAATAGGTACCTATATTACTCCATTACACAATCAATTTTACATGACCATGATATCTGGTTCACTTTTAATATTTTGAACAACCTTAAAAATTCATTGGGAATGAGATTATATTTCAACACAGTCATTCATCCATAGCCTGATGGAATGTTAGAACAAAAAATTAAATCATTGGAACAAATAATTCTATATTTTTATAGGGAAAAATAAGGAATTTGGGACAGACAAATTTCTGTATTTTAGATTACTTATAATATATATTTTCATTAAAGAATACATATGTAACATTTTGAGGAATTATACCGAAAGAGTGTTGAACTCTATGATTTTGGGACAATTTTGGTGTTATGAAGTTTATGGTATGAGAATAGGTAATAGAAGTGGTTGAGAATGATAAAAGTATCTAGAAAGATATAAGGATAACATATAACAAGAATAAATAATATAAGGATAATAAGAGGAAAGACCCTTCATTGGAGTTAGATGATCATGTTTTTTATAAAATTGTTCAATGGAAAAGTGTAGTAAATTTTGTTAAGAAAGAAAATTTATGCCCAAAATTCCTTGGTCCATATGAGATAAAATATAATTTTTGATTAGTTACCTACTCGAGGGAATTTCCTTCATGTCTATCCCAGGTAACTAATGTATATCATATTTTCATGTTAAGGAAATATGCATCAGATTTCTCTCTTATTTTGAGCCCGGAGATAGTTAAGTTTGAATATAGCATTTATTATGATGAAAATGTAGTTCTTATTTGTAATACTATAGATAATGTCTTGTTGGAAAATTTCTCTAATCCTGTAAATATTTTTTTTGAAAAACCAAATGGGTGAAAAATCAACAGGGGAATCTGAAAATGCAATGAGGGAAATTTATCCGAAAATATATAGAAATTTAATAAAATTATGAGTGCACAATTTCAAAAGGGGTAGATAATGTAATGAATTAGGTAATAATATTGGAAAATAATTTTAATATTTTTAATTATTCCAAAATACATAATTATATTGACTATAAATATATTCCAGATTACTTAAAATAAAAAATTCAGTATTTTTATTCAACTCATTTCTTATAAGAATTTATTTAATGTATTAATTTATAAATTAAATAATATTAATTTTATAACATTAATTTATTTATTATATTTATCAGGTCAAAATTTTCATAGACAAACTTGGGGAGATTTTTGTTTATTATGTTATGAATAGTTAAGAATACATATTTTTATTTGATAAATTATTTTATTTTAAAATATTCAGAAAGAAAAATTATGTTTCTTATTGACGTTAAATTATTATTTAATATAATTCAATTTTGGTTTATTTATTTTTTTATATTTAAATTTAGTATAAAAAATTATATATTTGAAAATGAAATTTGTTTCAAGAAACTATTTTTAGTATCCTTTTTGTGTTTAATTTTGAAATTAAATTATGAAAATTATTGGATTTGAATTTTCAAAAATTGATTCTATATTTGGATTTTGTGGGTCCAAATTTAGTAAATTGGTCACATTAAATTTTGTATATTATGAATTGTGACCTCAGTAATTGTTTTCCAAAGGAAAGGGTAAATCTTGTAATTTAGGATAAAATATAATTTTAATAATTATTTAATGATCCAAAAACATAATTAAATCTTATTGGATGATTATATATCGACCATTAAAACCAATGGGTCCAATTTATGACTTTTTGGGCCAATTGGATGAGATTATTAAAATTAAAGTATTTTATTTAATGAAATGAAAACATATAATACTCTTCATTATAATAAGTGTAATACTTTTAATTTGTTGTTATCTAGAGGATACGTTCGACTAAAAATATTAATTTTTAATATTAAAGGATAATATTCATAACGATATATTATTTTTATTTTATAGAAAATAAATAAATCTCTTAAATTCATAAACAATATTGAGGTAGTAATTATTATATTAATGAAAAAAATAAATTTTATAGAAAAGGATAAAATTTATATTTTTTGAGACATATAATTTCATAAATGATTTTTTATGAATGTGACATTTTATTTATATAATAAAAATTTATTTTACTAATTCTATATTTTTGATTCATATTATTAATGTAAATATAATGAATAATTATAAAAATTGACATTATTGATATTTTTTAGTGAATAATATTTCATAAAATGATATAAAATTCCCCCAAAATATTATATTCTACCAATTTGTTTGGATAAGGATGAAAATAAAAACATGGTCATTTTATGGATCATTTTTTCATTATGTAGAAACAATATGAAGACATATGGTGTAAATAATCCATTTTGCCAATGTAAGAGTAAATTGAGATAAATAGGGTTTAAACCCAAATGATAATGGGCTAAAATATAGTCAAAACATGCCAAATTGTTTATAAATGAAGGTTTTTTGGCCAATAATAATTATATACTAGATATAAAAAAATTTGTATAAGTTTTTAATTGAAATATATTTTATATTAATTTAATATTTTTAGAAATGACATGAGTTCCCCTCCCCTCTCTTATAAAAATTATCCTCATCTTTTCATTTATTCGCACTCTAGAACTTACTAGATTTAGCCAGTACCGACCCATATACCTTCCTTGAATTTTTAATATCATTATAGATTTTTTTATGAATAATAAAAATCTTATAAGTCCTATGGTATTATGCAATGGGGGAATTTTGAAGATGAGTTACAGTTTTTATCAGCATGTTTTAGTTTTTATTCATCATTCACATCCAAAAAACCTTTTTAAACCATGAGAAAATTAAAAAAAATATAATACATATACTAATATGTTATTATGTTAGTTTATTAACATATATCAACCTCATTTCAATCAAATTTGAAAAGAACTCATTATTCTTGTGTACATTGTATTACCACCTTGAAATCCAATATAATTCTTTTTCAATGTCCATATATCAATAAAAATTATTTTTATAGTGTTAAAACTTATATACGATATTCATTTCATATACATAATTCCATAAAGATAATATATATCATTTACATTCTTACCATTCCCTATATATAAAAATGATAATGTCATTCTCAAGTACATGTGGACTACAATCTCCACGAAGGATGTAATTCATTATTAATCACCAAATCCCATGGGTAATATATATAAGTATATTTGAATGCGTAATATTATATTTATGAAAATATTTTAAATATTTAAATAGAAAATAGTACATACCTTTTTTCTATAATGATCTTTTAAAAACTGAGACATTGCTCAAGCATACATACGACTGACCATATCCATGATCATATTATAGATTATTTTCAATCAAAATATTTATTAGTTGGATTTAAAAGTAAATTTTATGTTTAAAAATGATTACTATGTTATTATTATTATTCTTCATATGATGGTGTAATGAATACTTATATTACTATCAACTGAATGGTGTCATTTTGGACTTAGATAACAAAAATCGTCAAAACGTCATATATGAACATAACTGATTATGTAATGTATATAAAATATTGATATAAAATGAATAAAGAACATTAAAATGGGTTTTAATTCGGTTAAAAATTAATATAATTTTGTTATTATGGATAAAAAATAATATACCTAACGTTTTAGACTCGAGGTAAGGTACTTTGTTTTAAAAAATATTATATAAAGTTTACATTGAAACTATCATTTTATAATATATACCTATGATTTTTTTTGTTTGAAACATTTAAATAATGTTTTTATTATTCTTGAAAAAAAATTAATTTTATTTTTATTAGTTTTTTATTTCGAACAAATAGTTTGGAAGCAGTTTTTTTATTTTCCAAATGAGTTACTTTATGTAATTTTCGATAAAAACATAGAAAGAATGGTATTTTGACTAATACAAATTTAAATGATTTTACCACATTATTAAATAATTTTTTCATGGAATATTACATTATATGAAAAAATGGTTATTTTAAAAAAAATTGTATAGTTTCTTTTTTATATATTTATTTTCATCAAAGATTATTTATATGATTCGTGTATTTATGTATTTTATGATATGGTTCTTGGAAATTTGTTTATAATAATGGGAGGTTCCATTAAAAACAATCAATAGTTGGTTATGCGATAGACCTCTAATGCATTATGTATGTTTATGTTGTAATTTAACAGTGATGGTTATTCTAATGGTAACTATGATGATTTCTCCATCTATAACCATAATGGTTATTTCATGCTTAATTGTGAGTATTATTTCATATATATCTATGAGGGTTACTCCATATATAATTCTAATAAGAAAATGTTGTTTCATTTTAACTTGAGGATTTTTTTATTCTTTTGATGCTTTTACATAAAACTCATGTTGCCAAAAAATTAGTAATTGAGTCTATATTCAAAGGAAATTATATATTACATTATAAGGTTAAAAACTACAACATTTAGAAAATGGTGTCACGAGTATATAATGATTTAAATGAAATATTTATGGGTTTTAATTTGTCTTTATGATTTCTCATGAAATATTTTATGGAATACTTTTGGTAGAAAATGTCATTTCTTTGGTATGAAATAATTTTTTTGAGTTCACAATTTATTATTATAATTATACATTAACTAATAGTTTCCTTTTTTCTTTTTTCTTCCTTAATATTATTTTTATTATAATCCCACATTTTGTAAATATTTTTCACATGATTTATGGACGTGTATGGAAAATGAATACCTCAAGATGAAATAAATGAGGATTGGTTAGGAGAAAATTCGTGTTTTTTAAATGTTTTTATATAGTGTAAAATATAGATAATGACCAAAATAATCTAAACTATATTATAGATTTTTTTGTGTATGAGTTATGACTTATTTCTATAAAAAAATAAACCAACAATGACCCTCAAATATAATATAATTATTTATTCTCTTAAAACTCAAGAATATAAAAATTTTAAATTTATATACTTATAAAAATGGAGGTTTATGGATTTTTTTTGTTGAGATTCATTTGGTTTTTCTTAATATACATCAACTGATGACACTCATTCATTTTCTATTGTTTCATATCTTCCCAACTTTGGTAATTGGTGGAAATATTAGGATTAGTAATTTTTATCATTGAGATAATTTTTTTACCTAGAAGACACCATATAATAAGACTATTAATGAGGACAATATAATTCAACTTTTTGGCACACTATTGTGCCTAAATTTATTCCATAAGTGATTATGTATAAGTTTCATGCATTAATGTTTGCAATCCTGTCGAGTTTGACCAGAATATTTTATGCTCTTAAAAGGGAGTATTACTGTTCAATAATGAAGATTGATATTTTAGGTTTTATGAAAATATATGACCTCTATCAATGAGTGAAGGCTAATCATCGGTAACTTGATGATTCATTAATGTCATTTTCCATCACTAAATAGAAGTGGAATGATGTTACAATGCGTTTTTGGTAGGTATCACCAGGGAATTTTATAAGAAGTATTAAATTGGGGTGATTTCGTATCACTTGACTATGGTAGCTCATTACTTGTGGATACAATAGAATTTCACAATATACTAGTTGGGTGACATTTAAGTTAAAGATTTATTATTTCTTCATGGGGTACTACAAACTATAGCCTCATATATTGATATGCACATTAGATCACGATTATAAGGGGTTGCAGAAGGAGATGGGTAATCATGTATTTCTGAGTACAATGTTTCACTAGTAGACACAATTCCATTAGAGAACAACTATTTAGGAACTAGAGGACATGTAGAGGGAATGTGTTTTTTAATTTCTATGACCCTAGAATAAACACACATATATCATTTATTGAACCTATAATAATAGCTTTTAGAAATCTATTTAGATGGAACCATATGAATCACTATCAGGTATGTCATGTGGATATCTATATTGTTGGATGAAAGTAGGGGGATCAGATTTATTACGATTGAGTATCATGCATGATACATCAGATAATGTTTATTTGATTTGTAATTATATAGTTATGGAAACATAGTAGATGGAAGTATTATACTATTCACGATCATTCAACTCTCGAATTTATAGTCAGTGACCATGTGTTCCTTTAGGTGTAACCTTGATTTGGTCAACATCGAATTCAGAAATAGTCCAAGTTGGTTCTTAGGTATATGGGTCATTTAATACTATGGAGAGGAAAATATTGGTGGTACATTGACTGACTCTTCCTTTGTTGTATATTATAAAACATGATGTTTTCATCTGGAAGAGCATCAGTAGTATCACCCTAACCCTTATCAAGTGATCAATGATGATGATGTGGATCTCAAGTAAAATGTGTCCCCTGAGGAGAATCATGTTCAAATTTATTAACTTATTTGGATTATTTTGTGGGTGTAGGACAATTCAATTGGTTCAAGATTTATAGAACAATGGTAATGATCATGAGAAAACACGGTAGAGGAGGTGGATATGCTGGTGTAGTGACCCATGTTTTTACCTTAGAGACATAGTGATACAAGATGGTGTAGCACAAGGATGAGTTATTATAAGGTGGGGAGAAAATATGGTTTATGAAAAATCCAAATTAATTGACTCCACAAGATGTGGATAACCACATGGGATTCCGAAGAGTCCGTTTGACTTTGGTCTCCTCTTAGAGAGAGGGTGGGACAGAGTTTGCAAATGGGTTTTCAAACTATGCATCCAAATCATTAGACACATTAAAAGTTTTAATTTATAGTTATTCCCCAGTATTTATTAAGTGGTATTACCCTTTTTTATTTCCCTCCTAATATATAGCATAATTGTTGATGAACTAGGAGCTTTACCCTAATTTGATGGTAATTCTCCCTCAATTTTCAGTAGTTTGAAGCATCATTCGGTGAGAATCAAAAGCTTCTAAGGAGTCTATCACCCCCATCACATTATTTTTTTTTAAAGATAACATATAGAAATGTTCTTATATATTTAATCCCAATAAAATAATAGTCTATTAAATTATAAGTTTGATATTTGATGTTTTTTTGGGTTAAAATATATGTAAATGTTTAAGGGGGAATTCATCTATGTATTTGAGGTAGGTGGTATAAATGTAAAATTTATATTCTTGATGAATTAATTTATATGTATGCGGTTTTATTATGGTTCAATTAATTTGTTCATTTTTATCCTTAGTAATTAATGTAATATTGGGTGTATAAATGATATGATTGACCCCTCATTAATCAGGTTAGATATGTTGATTCTGATTACTTTGTACGTACGGTCACCCATAGGGTGAAAAATTATCTCAAATAAAAGATTTTTTTTAAATGGATAAATAACATGTTTACAATATTAAGCCAATTTTAATTATGTTTATATTTTGAAAAAGCATAGAAATAATTTTTATCTCAATATGAACATGTCATATGCATTATCCGTTGTAATGGGGCAAAAGTGGTCAATTGTTAAAAAGGTTTGGCCTTGTAGTTAAATGACATGAAATGAGAGAAAATGATTATAATTCTATTAAATGATGAAATGGAAAAACTATAGAAAATAAGAACATGTTGATTATAATGGAACATAAAAAAGTAATAAATTAAAATGTGTACCTTTATTATACATGTTATGGAACGGGTCATAGATAATATCCCCTAGAAAATGTGACTAACAGTTTGTGGGATGATGGAAAAATTCCCATTTTCCTAATTATGGGCCAGGCTTATTCTCTTGGCACCCCCATGAATAGTTGTTTTTTTTTTGAGAAAGGACTAATGCTCATGAATACAATAATATGAACATAGAATTCCAAATCATGTTTTAGATGGTCATACATGGAGCTTTGAATCTTTATTGTAAAATTAGACAAATGATAATTGTTTTTCAAGTTTTGAACCCCTTGAAACATTTTTCATATGTCCATCATCAGAAGAAGCATGTTGGATGAATATGGGTAAAACATGGGACTGAGTATAAATGTGGTATATTTAAATACTATTAAATTATCAATCCTGGTTTATTTTTTTATTATCATTATTTTTTTACTCATGTATATAATAAATTATACTGGATATTGTTTTATTCACCATTAGTGGTGGCTTTCTAAGTTGTACACTTATTTTGCTTGGGTTTCCATTAGGTACACAAGACGAGTACATGATTGTAATTTAGTGTAAGGTAAAAGGCCCATTTAAAGATTGATGATTTTGGGTTTGGGACGAATCCTAGATGTGGTTAATTGAAATAGTTTCATGACCTACCTTGTGGTTTTTTTAAAATGTACTATTTTAATTTTTCATGCAGGACGTGACACTACTGACAGGGAATATTTTACTGTATTGGTTTCTGGGTAAATCCTCAGTTTTTGAATATTGCATGTGATGTTTTGGGTATTTATTTCTATTGCATGTCAATGTTTATTTCGATTATCACTATTGATTAACTCCATTAAAAAGGGTTTAATATCCATATCAGATCCATTTGACCCTTGATTGTATTTAGAATCCTTAGGTGTGTAGAGTGATTTTTGTAAAGTCATTTGAAAATTCATTCTAGGGAAAAAGAAATATTGGCACATGAAATGGGTTATTTCCCTACCTATGCATAACTATAAATAAGTTATAGAGGAATTATTAGAGTTGTTTTATTGCTTATATAATTGGTAATCCAAAACATAACGTTTCTTAGGTGTTTCCAATGAATGTAGAAATGTTGGAAGATGATTTGGTTATCCATATGGACTATAATTCCTTTTAAGAATATGAAATTTCTGATGTATCCACACTAAACAACACTAAATGGGGTGTTCTCCTATTAAATTCACCGAAAATGTCACTATAGAGCGTCACACATAGCCATGTTTTCTTCTCCTCGTATTTACAGACTCTTTTATCTTGATGTTAAGTTCTTAATTCAATATTTAATATCTTATCCTATTTCCAACCCCCTTATCACATGTATTATCATGTTTTCATTCCCTACAACCATGTTAGGCAAAACATACTCTTGGTTTTGTCAAAATACAACAATATTTTTTTAGGTTATCAGTATTTCTATAAATGATTTATTATCCTTATATAAAATTTTACCACATGATTCCGAATTGATAGTTTTTGAGTACATCTAGTAATATTCATGTTCTAGAAAAACTAGGTATCTTGGGGTTTTTTGAATCCATTTTATAAAAAAATCATCTTTTGTGAACTATAGTGGACCACATACCAATACTAAAGAATACTCCTCTTCCCCTTCCCCTTCCCATCAATCTACTCTTTTATTACGTTCATGATACCTTGTTGGTCATACGTTATGATAGATTCTTCTTAAATCCTTTATTAAGTATAATTCTTTTGGATTCTGATGTTTATTTTCATGTTTTTCTAAAACCATATCCGTCGGTTCTCAAGATTTGAACTTCACTTAAGGAAGGTATTTCTATGGAATAATGTTATTCTAGAGAAAAAATGTATTATTTTTTGTTTTAAATCCATTTTCATAAAAAAAAATCATGGGTTGGGTTATATAAATGTACAACATATGTTTTTTTAGATTTTAACGAAGCTATTAAATTTTATTAAAATGGGGGTTTCTCACGGATTTCAAACTTTACATTTTTTTTCAAATGAACATGTGTACTACATGATTGTTAAAATTATGAAAATAGATTTCTAAGGGGATTTATTAATTTAAATGATATTTTAGTTTTAAAAATTTTGTAATGTAGGTTGTATTTCATGGGTGTAGTATTTCATAATTTTGGGATTGATAAATATGGATTTTAAAGAGTTAATTACATAAAATTAGATGATATTATTATGAAATTTATCTCAATGTTGTCTCCTATAATCAACAAAGATATATTGTGAATTCATATTCAATATATAACATGCTTTTAATACGGTGTTTTACATCACATTATTTTAACGAGGCTATAAATTCATAATGTAACAACCGGGTCCTAGTGATAGCACAGACACCCCACCATAACATGGTCGTCGAGTCCTAGCCCACCAAGAACCACCAGTTTCCCCGCAGATATGTGGTCCCCACCCACGGTCCAACCCTCGTGCCCGAACGGGTCATCTAACTAAGGAATATCCCCATAATCCAAAATATGTTCTTTCCAGTTTGTTTAGTCATCAGTCAGGCACACCTCCGGAAACATTCCAAAAGGTAACCCATCTTTATCACTACTCCAAGCCAAACACGATTAACTGTGGAGTTCTAATCAGGTAGGCTCTCTAAAATGAGGGTTCTGCTTGTTGAAATGAGTCATATCATTTATTCATTTAACTATTTATCATATAGGGTGTTACATTCACCCCCCCCCCCCTTTAGAGCACAATGTGCTCATTGTGGGCCCTACATCTCAACCTAGGCATTGCACTGCCCTTAAGGATGGGTACCACCTCTAATACCAAATTTAACAACTTGGTCCTTGGGACAGCATAGACACCCCACATTAACATGGTCATCGGGACCTGGCCCACTAGGTACCACCAGTTCCCCCGAAGACACATGGTCCCCACCCAGGGGACCACCCACATGCTCGAACAGGTCATATAACTAATGGATTTCCCCACATGCCAACACATATCCTTTCCAGTGGGCTTTTTCCTCACTCACACACACCCTGGGTAACTTCCCTATAGGTAACCCATCCAGATCACTACTCCAGTACAATGACACTTGTCTATGGAGTTTTAATTAAGAAGTCTACCAAAAAGAAATGTTCAACTTGTTTACACGAGTCATATCATTTAGTCATTTAACCCTTTATCATTTGGGGTGTTACAGATAATATCATTGAAAATGATTTCTAAAAGATATTTTCAAGTATGATATTCTATATTGATAATATAAAAGTATATATGTAATGTTTATAAATCCTCCCTTAGATGTATACTCGATATTTAACCATACCAGTAACATATAGTATCTCTTGAGTTGAGATGTAATAGATACATAAGTACATGCTGATACATAATGGTATTTATGCTATTGTAAAATATATTTAGATGATATATATGATTTACATGTGCATTGATTAATATGTAAATGTAATTATAGGGAAGGAAAAAATGGTTATATATATAGATATATGAGAGTTATGAGATGATAAAAGGAGATATGTGTAATGTATATTCTTTGCAAAAATCAGATGAACTGTATATCATGTAAAAATTAAATACTGGTAATCACTCAAAAAAGATATGTAATTTAACATCATATAAATATATTTTTCATGAATTATATATTAACATTCAAAATGATGATTTCAAATATTATCTATACTATTTGAGTTCATTCATAATAGAATAATGGAAATCCAATGTGCCAGAGATTATTTTGATTTATAATAAAATATAACAACAACTACAAGAAATCATTTTGAATCATATTCCATTTGTGGAATCAATTCTCAAGAATATAAAATATTCTTAAATTAAACACATATAATTTAATTATTTCTTTCCACAGACAATAATGGATTAAAATTATTTCATTTCAATATCAAAACATTCCCTACATCTATATGAGTAGTTTATGGTTTTTTCTTCATTATTCCTCATTTTTGTTCATAATATGTTTAATAAAAATTTCTTGATGTTATTTTTATACATTATTATATTCATAAATCATCCATTATAATCTATAAATACATTCATTGATAACATATCTAATTTATGATCAAATGGGGGAATAAATAAGTGAATTTTGTTGAGGTTTTTAATATATTTATTATTTTAATTTAGTTATTTTTTTTGTTTTAATACTGTGTAGATGAACCTGTTATATGTGATGATGGTTTACATTCCATCTTATAATGGATAAGGATGGTATTATGGAGAGTGTCCAGTGGATCATTCTTCATGTTCATAATGGATATTCCCATGGATAAGACATTGCAATGGGGTTTTTTGGGAAACAATACTATCAATATATATTCAGAAACCACCACCAGATGGAGGAATAAAAGTTTTACACAAATTTGAGATCATTGTTTGTTTTCCATCATAATTTATTTATATGTTATTTTAGTAATAATCATTAGATGAAAAGTTGGAGAATAATATACAATCTTGAATTATTTGCCAACTGTTCAACATCAATCAAGTGGTAGTTTTCAAAAATAACACTCAATGGGAATCCATGGTGGATCCTCTATGGTTTTATTACGAATTCAAACTCATATATTTCCCATAAAACATAATTATTGGGTTTTTTAAATTAATATATATTAATAATAATAGAATATGAGTATATATCATAATTCAAGAGATATTAAATAATAAATTAGATAATATATATATATATAAGTATTATATTTATTTCCTCTTATAAGATATGTTTTATTTCAATGATATATATATAAATATTATTTTTTATTCTTCATGTAATGACCCTAAAATTCCATGAATATTTTTTAATTATTTGGTATTATTACAAGATTGCAAAAATTGACAGCATGGGATTAGGAGGACCGGCATGACCGAACTGATCCGCCAAAAAATACTAAGCTGTAAATAGCACACTTGAGTAGTTTTCACGAAAAAGTGGAATAAATATTAAACAGGTTCCAGGATCTGAAATATTAAGGCACCATATCTTTTAGAATGGCATGTTTAAACTAGGTGTGACTTATTTTTAGTTGGCACAGGCCTCCATTGAGAAAACAAAAAAATGGCATTACCATAAATAAAATAATTATTAAAAATTATTTTATTTTTCAAATGCTTATAACTCACAAACTGTGACATATATTAAATATATGTGACCACCAATAAACTCATGAGGGTATTCCTTCCTTAGCCAGATCCTAACATTGGCTGGTGCAGTCTAACAATGTAAGTTATTTTTTTGCTGTAAATAAAAAAATTAAGATAATTTTTCTACTGTTTAATTATTTTACTCCAAAATGGTAACTCAGATTTAAAATCCAAGAGTACCATTGATATCGAGGGGGATTTCTCCCCTTAAGATGATCCTAACCTCGACTGGTGCTGGTATAGTGTGATTGTTAATAACTTTTGATATTTTTTTAAAGTACATTCAGAAAATGTGCGGGTGATGATTTCTATCTTTTGAACCGGTGCTCAGATTAAAAATCATGGGACACATTTGAATTCATAGTGCTAAGATTCTCTTAGAAGAATTTTAAATTTTAGCAGAAAGGGTCATACGAAAAAGTTATATTTTGGAATCTATAAAAAATAATAAAATAACTCCACAATTGATTTTTTAATTTTTTTTGGAAACTATTGAGTTATATGGAAGGACTATGGAGTTAATTGGTCATACAATTACTTGAACCTTGGGTTGTGTTTCTTCATCGTTGGTTGTTTTAATGGAACAATAAATGTTGTTCGTTAATGAACCATGTTAATTTTATGCCATGGGGTTGGTTCCTCACATCTATTTAAACAAATCATGCACATGGTTCTTATGCACTCATGAGAGGAATGTCTGACGAAGTGCCGGTGACAACTTCATCCACAGTAGAATGGAGCATATTTGCCTTGGAGGATTCAAACATGGCAACGAAGAACGCCAATTGACACATATCAAATGTGGTCATGTCTTCCTCATCTGTACCATCTCACAACGTATTTGAGCTAGGGGTAATGTGCTTAATCCCTGCACTTTCCACATTCTTGAATGTTATAAAATATATGGATAAAAAATTATGGGGGATGATCCACATTTCATTCATTAATTTAGGAGGATAATGTGGGGACTCTATATGGGATTTTTGTTATTAAATAGTCCTTCCCATGTTATAAAGCTAACATAGAGGTCATGGGCTTATCTAAATGAGGACTGGAACCTCCTTCAATCTCGGGTTGGTGGCGTTCATCATGGGTGACTGATAAATATGGTGACGTGGTAAAAATTCGGGCTACAAAGTGTAGGATCCATCCCAAGAGGCCTATAGGAAATGATGAGATAGGAATCAGACCACCCGAGCTTTTCCTGTATCCCACAGAAGCATCATTGGTGTAGTGGTGCCCACATCTGTAGGAGGCGGTCGCCAGCTGTAGTTGTGCATGATAATGGGGTGGTTCCTGAAGGTACCCCAGTGGAAAAAAGGGTGGTCGACCATTGCCATCCACATTAGAGCAGGGCATCGCACGATGACGGTGTGACTTGAAGGAATGTCGCAACTTCGAGACACAGTAGATGGAGGACCTGCAGTCCGCAGGATACACAAGTGACCAGTCCAGCGGGACCGGCCAGGTGGTGCATCACCAACAAGGACAGATGATGTTAATACCTTAATGGCTCAAACACTTGGGAGGGTATCAAACCCCCTTTGCCTGGCCAGCAGGTAGGACAGTTCCGCACCTCGACGGGCCGTGCCCAGCTGGGTGGGCCTGGCTGAACCTGCAGGCTAGCGGGCCTCGCCCACGGCCAGTGGGCTGAGCCCTCGACCCATAATTGTGGACCGAGACTAGGAAAGACGGACTGAGTCCAATCCCTTCGGGCCAGGTCAAGTGGGCCGGGTCAGGTCAGTCTGACCGGGTTGGACCAGACTTAGAGCCTTTTTGGCCCAAATACGCTTAAATAGGCATATCTCTTAAACCAGAAACCCATTTGACGAACCATCTATGGCACTGAAACCCTAATGCGGAGTTGGTACACTTGATAAAATGCAATTTTGTTTTGGAAAATTAGGTGTTTGTCCTGGTTGGATCATACCTGAATCCAACAGCCCCCCCCCCCCCGCACTAAAATTCCGATAACGTATAAACCACGCATCTTGTTAATGCACAATTTGCTGCGTTGGAACCCTTATGACATGATAGTTTATCGGGTTACTTATTTTTGGGAATTCATGACAGATGAAATATAAATGAAAGCTTGAGGATCGGATCCCCCCGAAATCAAGTGTGCTTTGTGTGGGAATCTAGTGGCTGACTATGACTTAACAAATGAATAGTTATCAAGGTGGGTCTGCACCGAGCAATACTATATTTGTAGACACCGAGAAATCCTATGTGGGTCAGCATGGAGTGATCTTGTGTGGGTCAGCACCATGTGATCCAGCGCGGGTCAACATGGATCGATCTAGTGTTGGTTAGCACCGAGAAATCCTGTGTGGGTTAGCAGCTTGGCATCTTGTGTGGGTCATCACTTGGAGATCCTTTGTGGGTAAGCACCAAGCGATCTTGTGTGGGTGAATAATGGGACCTTTTGACCAAATAATCTGAACACCATTTATGACTAATCATTTGTACTTATGTACTTATATTATACTTGGTGTGAGATGTCTTTTAATTTCTGCTTTGTGATTGAAATCGTACTTTGTGGATTTTCCTTATTGGAATTTGGGGAGACCATCATGGGTATTAGGGTCCCTATTGGGTATATTTATACCCACCCCTATGCGGGATTCGCTTTCACCTTATTGTGTCTTGTGCAGATGAAGGAAAACTGGGCTGAGTCTTGGGGAGTCAGGGCTTGACGGTGCTCGGTGGTGATTGACAGACAGTGTATGGAGGTGACATGTAGACATGTAGAGATATGGTGATTAGCTGTACCTACCCTTCAGGTAGAAAACATTGAGGATGACCTTTGGAGATGTTTTCCCTTTTTTGTAATTCTTTTTTAGTAGGTATTTTATTTTGTTCCATTTACATTCAGAACATCTTTTTAACTCAGTGGTGGTTTTGAGTTGTGGTTGTACCATTCATCTTCTATTGGGTGATTCATATGCGTAGTGTTCCCTATCTCTGTGTGTAATGGTTTTTAGGAAATGTATTTTCATTTTTGGATATACCTTTCAAGTTCTAGTCACCAACCCCTGACTATGTAAGGCAAACTTGGGGTTGTCACAGAACCAGACATGGGGGATAGGTCGTGTTGATGTTGTATCAAAGAAGGTCGATTCTACCATAAGAAATAAGATTCTTTCATTTCAATGGAGAAATAGTTTTATGTGTCTTGAGTTAAGATTACACTATAAAAAGTCTAATGTTAGTGTCTTAGCTGACATATCCACACACTAGGACCCTGAATTCTATTTTCTGACATGGTACACAAAAACACTAGTTGAATGTGTTTGAAAAATGTTTTTATACTGATATGTCTTGAGTCAGCTCATCCGGAATGACCTATTGACCGTGTTTCATGTTGAGTCACTTTCAATATGCCTCTATGTAGAGAGGCTTCAAGGATTACAATGCATGACCATAAGGATGATCCACAGAGTGATGAGGCTTCAGTATAAAGACTGTTCTCTGAGATGGTACCTTCAGGTGGTGTCCCAACAATACCACTGCCCATAGGTCAGTAGTTTCTACTAACGCTACTAGTAGAGGACACATGTAGGCCCAGTAACTTACATAAGATTTAGTGACAGACACACCTCAGGTTTTGAGGCGAGCCTGACTCACATGCTTCTAAGGACTGGCCTGAGGTGGTGACTAGGTTATCATATAGACATGGCACCATTTGATCAGATGGTGGTCCTATGAGTGAGAATTATACATGGATTAGCCGGGAAAGGGTAAGGTTAAATTAAACCTATCATATAATGAGGTTACTTTTATATGGGCGGAGCTTTGGAACCTTTCTCATATTAGTAGTCTCTTGCCATAAAATATAAAGGTGTATGTGTTAACATTATATTCTACAGATTTGGCATGGCTACATGTCAGTAGCTGAGTAATCTTCGAGGCATACAAACCATTCCAGGTACTCGATGAATACGATATGACCTATGCTTCAGGTCTTGGACCTCCATGAGAGATGTGTTTAGGGAAATCTAATATATAACTATTCCACTGTGAAATCATTCTTATTCTAGGGTTCTAGAGAGATCCTTTGTTTTTGAAAATTCGTTTACTGAGCAGATACAACCCCGGAATTTTAGTAGTGGTAAAGTAGGAAACCGATGTCATCCCCAGAGACATGGGTGTGTAAATTGTTTCAGGAATATGACGTAATTGGGGTAGATGAATCGATAGGGAACCAGATGTGGAAGAGGAGCTAGGATAGCAGCAGGTGGTGGTATACATTTTGACATGTTACAACAACCACCCTAATGTAGTCCCCACCAAGCACTAGGAGCTAGAGGATTGGGGAATGGAGTAGCCTCATGCAGTAAACGAGTATGATCCAAGGGCTCCAGGAATGATTAAAGATATGGTTTGTGTCAACTACAAGTTGTAGTATTGATAGACATAGATAATAATAAATCCTTCTTCTCAAAAATCTTTTTCATGACCAAGAGTTTCCGGTTAAACCATTGAAATGACCCTTACATCTTGAGATGCCTATGGGGGAGACTCAATAATCACACCTATACTGATGGTGTTATTATATCCTTGATGGGAGAGTATCATATTGAACCACTTGGTAAAAGCATCATGAAATTACAACGTTAGTTTGGGTACGGACTGGTCATCCAATGTTCTTACTCAGATTGATTATTTTAGGTAAAAAGGTTTTGGTATTTCTACAATGCTGGAATGGGGTTTCCCTTAGTCATAGAAAAATGAATCCCAAGAAACATGAGATAAACTCATTCATACGAGGGTACAATCAATCAGTCTTGAGTCAGCCAAGCTTACCCTCATGGAAGCAGATGTTTTGAATTTTTTGTTCCCAATAGTAGTGGCATTGTGCGAGAACATCCATTCAAAAGATGTTTCAATAATACCTCCCCATTTAGAGAGGGAATAATTTATTGTCTTTTACACAAATATGGTTCCAATATCTATATTTAAAAATCAAATGGCTTCCACAGAGCTCTGGGATATGAGAGTATAGTTGGGAGAAAATTTTATGTCTACAATGATCAGAAGAGTCTGAGGTATATCTTCTCAAATAAGGACCTGATACTGAGACATCACAAATGGTTGGAGGTACTTCAAGACAATGAATTTGTAATAGTCTACACTCTAAAGAAGGGGAATGTGGTGTCATACACACTTAGAAGATTTTCATGACTGCTGTTGCAGAGTGAGACGAAAGAGATGATAGCTGTGTTTCAGATGTCCTTTTTGGATAGTTCTAAAGCATATTTCCCCCAATATATTATATTGAATACGTCACTCCATCAATGAGTCAAGGAGGAAAAACTTGGGGATGTTTACTATGAGGCCTGACGTGCTCAAATATCCTCAATACAGGATCTTAAAAGTTTTTATGAATGTGAGGAGCACATAATCTTTTTTAGTGGATACACCATGGTCCTATTGACACTACGATAGTAGGTGTTGAGAGAGTTCCACACATCCCATTTGGTTGTATATCTTGGTGTAGGGAAGTTGTACTAGGACATCCTAAATCAGTACAGGTTCCCAGGGATGATGAAGTCAGTGGCACCGTTCATTTAGTTGTGCCTCTTTTATGACCAAGAGAGAGCTAAGAAACATGTCCTAGCATGCTTGATCAGAGAGTTTACCCTTAGAAAGATTGTCAGATGAAGCATACCATAAATACATTTTAATACATGATTCAGGCTTGTGTCTTGAATTTATTTCAGAGTTGGGAAGACCATCTACCACTAGTGGAGTTTCCGTACAGTAATAAATATCACTCCACCATTGGAAAGACACTGTTTGAGGCCTCATACATGTATCCATGAAGATCACCTCTATGATTGATAGACCCAGGGGAGTCAATACTCATGGGTCTAGAGTTGGTACGAGCTACCACTGAGAAGTGAAAGATCATCCAGAAGCAGATGAAGACTACACAAAGCAGGAAGAAGGCTTACGAAAACCTGATATGAAGACCCTTGATGTTCAAGGAGGGAGATCATGTTTTCCTTCGGGTCTCACCTTGATGAGAATTGCAGAGATTGTTTTTGGGAGGCAAGCTACCCTTGAGGATCATTAGACCTTACTAGATTTTTAGCAGTGTTATTGAGGTGGTGTACCACCTAGCCCTTCCCCCATAATTTCAGCAGGTGCATAATATTTTCCACATACCATAGCTGAGGAGGCACGTTCATGATCCATCGCACATTAACGACTGGGGTGAGGTGGAAATTGATGATGATGAGACTTTTTCCGAGTTCCCAGTAGAGATAGAGGATCAATAGAAGTTGTTACAACTTGGATGGTCGATACCTCTAGAACGAGCTTTGTAGCGTCACAGGAACCTCCCGGAAATCACATGGGAGTGGGAGGTTCAGATTCATGCTCCTTACCCCCATTGGATTTATTATCCATTATTGTGGATTTCGAGGAGAAAAATTCCTAAGGTGGGGATAATGTAAAGTAACAAAAATTCCATGTATTTTTTATATTTATTTTTTGGAGGTTATTACAAGACAGTGAAAATTGATGGAACGTGATTTCGTGGCCCGGAGTGCCAAAAATGAGCTGTCAAAAAATTATAAGCTTGAAATATATTATATGATAATTTTTCTTAAAAAAGTAGAATAACACATAAATGGGTTCCTAGAACATAAATATGAAGGATTTGTTGCGTTCAGTATAGCGGGTTTACCCTAGGTGTGACTTATGTTTAGTTGGCTCATGCCTCGTGTGAGAAAAAAAAAATTGGCTTAATAGTAAATAAATTTATTAAAATAAATTATTTTATTTTTCAAATGCTTATAAATCAAAAATAGTGAATCAGATTAAAAATCCAATACAACCTCTAAATTCATGGGGGTATTATTTCCTTAGTAAGAAACTAATATTGGTCAGTGTGGGCCAACAATGGAAGTTAGTTTTTTTCTGTAAATAAAATAATTAGGTAAAAATTATTTTATTTCTAAATTAATTAACTCATAAATGGTAACACAGATTGGAAATCTGATAATACTGTTGATATCTTGAGGGTATGGTCCCCTTTTGCAGAGCCTATCCTCGACCAGCATGGGTCGATGGTGACTGTTATTAATTTTTTAACTTTTTTAATACATGTTCGATAAATGTTTGGGTGATGATTTCTATCTTTTGAACCAGTGATCCAATTAAAATTATGAGGGCACCATTGAAATCACAGTTCTAGGATTCACTTAGGCAATACTCAAATTTGATTGGCAAGGGTAGGACAAAAAAACTAATTTTTGGACATTACAAAAAATAATAATATAAACCCATGGGTTATTTTATATTTTTTTTGTAACCATTGAGTGATGTCGTGGGACCACAGAGTTAATAGGAAATTCAATGTCGTGATCATTGGGTTACATATCCATGACGTTGGTTGTTTTAATGGAACACTAAATGAGGTTCATTAATGAACCACATTAAAGTTATACAACATGGTTGGTTCCTCACATCTATTAAAACAAAGCTTGGGCGTGGTTCTTGTGAACTCATGAAAGGAATCCATGACTAAGTGTCTACAACTACTTACACCAACGTAGAATGGAGCATTGAAGCCTTATAGGATTTGAATATGACATCGAAAAATTCCAATAGACACGCTTCGAATGCGGTCCCGTCGTGCTCATCCACACCATCTACTAACGTATTTGAGGATGGGTGTTATGTGCTTATTTCTTCCCTTTTTCCTTTCTATTGAATATTATAAAAACAAGGATCAACTATCCTATGGGTGGATCCATGATTCTTTTATTAATAGGTGAGGAAAATTAGGGGTCTATTTATTGGACTTTTATGATTAAATAGTCCTTCCCATGTAATAACGCTAATGTAGAGGGCGAAGGCAGAGCCAAACAAGCCCCGGACACTCTACCGATCTGATGTTGGTGGCGTACTTCATGGGGAACTGATATATATGAAGGAAAGGAGAAACATCATGGTAGATGGTGGAGTCACCGTCTGGAGAGGCTCATAGGACCATAAAAGAATGGAATTAGACTATCAGAGATTCTCTGGTGGCCTGGAGAAGCATCGATGATGTGGTGGCGATGAAAACTGGGGGAGGCGGCGGCCGGCTACCACTGACTACGTGAAGGTGGCAGCACTTGATGGCACCACGGTGGAAAAAGTGGAGTCCAGCCTTGGCCAGCCATGTCGGAGGAGGGCATCGTGCTACACCGGCATGCCACGAAGGAAGGCCATGACTTCGAGCCTCAGCAGAGGGCGGACCCGCGGTCCACAGGTTTTTTAGGTGACTGGTCCCTTGGTAATGACCATGTGGGTTAGTTCTAACTAGTACCACTGCATTGATGACCTGGATGACTTGACTATTAATGTGGGGAGTGGACGTCCTATACCTGGCATGCGGGTCAGGCGGTATTACGGCCCGACGGGCTGAACCCAGCAGAGTGGGCCAGGCTGAACACACAATAGCGAGATGAGCCCAGGGCCCAATGGGCCGAGCCTGCGGCCTAGCGGGTATGAAAAGACGTAATCAAACTAGACTCAGCCTAGTACCTTTGATCCATTCCCAACATGGTGGGTCGGGTTGGTGTGGCCGAGTCAGACCAGACCAAGACCTTTTTTGTGCAGTTATGCATAAAATGGAATATCTTCTAAACCAAACACCCATTTGACAAACCATATACATTGTTATAATTCATAGTAAGAGGTGATCCTTTTGAGATACTCCACATGAGTTTCGGATAATGTGGGAATTTTACTAGTTTGGATCGTACTCAAATCCTAATAGGCCCTCTGAACTAAAATACATATAACTTATATACCGGGAGTTCGGTTGATGCTCCTTCTATTTCATTGGAACTTTAATAACATAACATTTTATCTGTATTCTTCTTTGTGGAACTTTAATCTTGTTGAAATATGACCAATTTCGTAAGGAGTGGATCCTCTTGAAATCAAGGGTGCTCTATGCGGGAATCCAATGTCTAGATATGATGTGAAGTGTGAAAAAAGATCATATGTGGGTCAGCACCGAGTGATCCTATATTGGTTATCACCGAGCGAACCACTGTGGGTCAGCACAGAGCGATCCTATGTGGGTCAGCACCCACAGATCCTGTGTCAGTCAGCACCAACCAATCATGTGCGGGTCAGCACCGAGTGATCTTGTGTGGGTCAGCAACCCATGATCCTGTGTGGGTTTTTAGCAGAGCCTCTTAATAGAATAAGATGAACTTGCTCTATGACTAATCATATGTAATTCTGTACATATGTTATATTGGGTGTGAGAAACCTTTTGAGTAGTACATTGTGATTAGGATCATTCTTTGTGGTTTTTACTTTGTGGAATTCTGGGAGTCCATTGGAGGTCTCGTGGGTACCTACTGGGTATTGTTATACTCACCCCCGCATGGGATTCACCTGTACCTTATTGTGTATTATAAAGATGACAGATAGCTAGGATTAGTATTGAGGAGTCCGAGCTTGAAGTGTACAGAGGTGACTGATAGAGGTGGAGAGTTATGGTGATGAGTTGTACCTACCCTTCACGTAGGAACCCTGTCAGATGACATGATGATTTGTTTTCCTTTTTTTGGTACTTCCATTCCAGTTGGGATTGTATTCTGGCCCCTTTACATTTAGTACGTTCTTTTACACTGAGTGGTGGTTTTTAGTTGTGGTTGTACAACTCTTCATCCATTGAGTTTTTCATGTGGTTATGTTCCTTGTCTATATGTCTACATGTTTTGAGGAAATGACTTCCTATTTTAGGGATATGTCTTTCATGTGCTAGTCATCAACCCATGGCCATTTGAAGGAATTCTTGGGGTAGTCGTGCCACCGGCCCTGGGGGGCGGGTCATGAAAATTTATATATCAATATTTGTAAATTATTATATATAATATTAATGTATAGTTATAATAATTATAGGAATTTATTTTCATATTTTAAAAAATAATTTTATTAAAAAATAATATGGGTTTCCATTTAGAAAATAATAGATTTTTTTAAATAAATTGTTTTCTCATTTTATATACTGTTTCATTTTTGAGTACTACTAAATACATTAGAATTTCTATTTGATAAAATGGAATCAATTTGTTTTCTGAACATTTTATAAATTTTCTTAGGTTGATTTTTGAGTATTTGTTTGGATAAGTGTATGTTTGGTAAAAATAAAAAAATATACGTTTTACAAATATCATACATTTTTTTACATTTCTATGATTTAAATATAAAATAAAATCCTTAAAACAGATATAATATTTCTTAAATGATGATAAATATGAAATATAGTAAAGATATAATTCAGTTCATGTAATTTAATTTTTTTTCAATATAAATATGAAAAAAATTACTAATGATGAGGTTGTGCATACACAATAATATAAAAGTAAAAAAATTGGTTTCATTCAGATAGTTTTAAATAGGGTTTATGTATATCCTAAACAAAAATAAAATATAAAATTAATAATAAATTATATTAATTTAAATTTATTTTTTAAATAAAATTAAAATATATTTATCCATTAACTTTCCTAGCACTTCTATGAGGTTATAAATGGAAAAATTATTATCTTAAATTAATGTTTTCATATGAATTAATTTAATAGAATAACAAAAAATCCTATATGATTATATTTAATAATAAAAGTACATTTTTTCTCTAAATTTATTTTTTTAATTTAAATAATTTGATAATATTCCAAAAAATAGTGTAACGTCGATGTAATTATTGTGAAATTTTAACAAAGGTCCATGTAAATGGTTAAATAACAAAAGTATAACTATTTGAATTTATTATGGAGTATCATTTTTAAGGGATAAAAATAATAGTTAATAAATTATTTAAATGTTTAAATTTAAATTCAAATATCATGTAGATATTTATAAGGTTAAATTATTAAAATACACCTTAATATGAATTTAATAGGTATTTAAAGTTAAAAAAAATTAAAAGTGAACCAAAATAATTACTTTTGACATTGAGTCATTTAAGGTTGGGAAATTAATTATCATATAATATATCATCCATTATTCTGCCACTTTAAAATTAAAATTAAAATTACTGACCTAAAAATAGATTTTCTTTACAATTAAGAAATTTACAATAATTGAGGATATGTTCATGGAATGCTTAAAAAAATATTTTTAATGATATTATAAATATATTCTATCAAAATTATAATATAAAAATATATTTATATCTTCATATGAAAAAATATATTCCATAATTATTTTCTCTAGAGGATTTAGACTGAACAAAAATGAGGTGGTTTAAGGAGAAAAGAATGAGATTCCAAGCCACATTAATTATTAATATAATTTATTATTAGTCCTAAAAAATATATTTATATGCATGATTGATTTTATTTTAATCATATATGAATATATTTTATTCATAAAAATAAAATATCATCCATTATGCATCAACAATCCCTTTTTTATAAGTCATTACTACATTAAAATATTAGTTGACCAAAATTAATTGCTTATAATTTAATTTTCCCTTATTAATATTTTAAATAAAATAAATAATCATTAAACTAATCCGTAAAATAATGGTTTATTGATTATATAATGTTTTATATAACTCAATTATTTATTTTTATTTTATTTTTTAATGCTTTATAAAAACCACTTACTATAGTAGTTTTATGAAACCCATGTAAATACTGATGTTTTCATAAACATACATATTTCATGGATAATAATAATATTTTATTTAATTATTGGACTTAAATTTAGTATTCATATTTTTTATGTTTAGGATTTTGGAATGGTATAATATTCTTCTTAACAATGATATTAAAACTAAACAACAATCTTCATTTCTTATCGATAAAAATAAGTTTATTAGGATAAATTTTATATATGGTTACTTTTTGTTGACCAATTGAACTAATTTTATTCGTTTTTTATGTATTAAAAGTACTTAGATAATTCTAGATCTTATGGAACCTGTGTATAATGATCATTAACCATTACTATCATACCAGAAATTTTTTTATGGTTATAAACCGAACCACATAAAAACAACTGAGGTAAACAATACAATATTATTAAATGAATGATATAAAATAATAAATAATGTAAATGGATTTGTAATCATTATATTGAGATGAAAATTTATCATAATAAATTATGTAACTAGTATCGATTTATTATTTATGAGGGTATAGGACATTCAAGGTGTGTCAATACTTGATGTAAGGGGATTTCTAATTAATTTTTTTTCATTGAGTTATACCCTAAAATTATTGAATATTTTTTTCTAAAACTTTATTTTTTATGAATTCCTACTAATTTATGAATTATTTTCTACATTTTTATTAATATTTATATTTCATTTTCCTAATATTGTTTAAAAGGTATTCTTACAACACATGTAAAATTCTTTAGAGGAATATCATTTTTTAAATCACATTGAATCAAGATTACCAATGAATAAATTATTATTTTGGGGGATTTTATTTTCATTACCAACAATAATATAACTATATTATCCTAATTTTTATATTTATTATTTATTTTTTGATGTTATTATCAATTATTCTATAATTAATTAAGGTTCATTAATAATACCACTGACTTTATTTAAAAATGTTTAAAAGAAAATGAATGTTTAACATTTCCCAAATGATCATATTTTTTCATTTAATGATTTCATTATAAAGAAAAATAACATTCCCTATTTTTTAGTGATTTCCCAAAGATAATTTTTAGCATTTTTTATCAATTATTTTCATGGAAATGAATGTTATAAAAATTTTAAGGATATTTTTATCATTCAAAAATACTATTTTTTATATTACATTATGTTTTTTAATATTTATAATATAATTTCACTTGAATGTTATTTCTCAATCATTTCATTATAATATTTAATTTTAATTTAATGGATATAATTATTTTATATATGTATTTAAATGGGTGTTTATATGTTTGTTATTATCTCAACTGGTGGATTTTAAATATTTTGTCAAAATAATGTTTGTTGTCTTTGTAGACAGGGATGAGTGTGCTTTATATATATCTACTCATTTCATTTGGTAATGATTTTTTATCCAAAAACATAATTTGTAAAAAATTTATGAAGATATTTATATATATATATGAATGAGTGAATATGGTTGATGAATAAAATGTACCACTATTCCTTCATTTTTTTCAATGATTATAATGATTTTTTTGATTGAAAACCTTGAATTACAATAATCAAATAGATAAAACAGATATGATTTTTATTTTTTAAGGTATATTAATTAATTTTTTTGAATTTTATTACTATTTTTTAAAATTAAAATTGTAATAAGTGTTCTTATTTTCGAAACAAATATCCAAAATTATTTCATTATTTTATGGTGGGTAATGAATTTTCATTAAGAAAATATTTTAGTGAATAATAATATTATATATTTAAATTTATATCTCAAAGAGTATAACATTTCTATATTTTATAAAAATATTCCTTTAATGGTTTTCTACTATGTTTATTAAATGATATATTATCTGTAGCGAGCCATACTTTACATACCTTGTTAGTACTTTAGAACTGAAGCACACTTATTACAACATATAACAAAACCAGGAAGGGACTGTATAGGTATAGTGTCTTTAGAAACTGGGAAACATAAACAACTGGTTCATAAAGCGTCTACACTGTCTCCCATTTATTTCATCATATCTATAGTCCCTTTTGACATATCTTACTTAATAATCTTCTTCCTGGCCTGGGGAAAGAAAACATACAAAAGGGTGAGCTCAAATGCTCAATAAAGGTAAACAAAAGAAATTTCAATCACATCATATATAGAAGAACATAACTTTTGGAAATCTTAACCTGCAAAAGAAAACATAATTTCATAACATGGGATAAATCATAGTAGTGAAATGCAATCCCAATAATCATAAAATAAAACATGAAACTTTGTGGCATACACACATAATCATAGATAATAATTTCTTATTAGTCAAGACTCATTTCCAAGACTATCATCATGGATAAAGTCCATTTCTGAACCGAGTTCACTCCTCATTTCAGTCCTGTTTCACAGAACCGGTTTAACCTGTCGTTACAGCCATGTCTATCTCATGAGAAAGAAAATCTTTACCCAATGCATTTGAGGGATATATAGGTCCCAACCATCTCATAATGATACCATTCTTATGTGTTCCACAAAATCATAAAACATACATAATAGCATAACCAATTTAATAAAAATGAGAATCTTTAAACATCATGACATCATAAAACAATTCATATAAGATAAATTAATTCATAAAAATATTTCCTTCACAACATAATCAAATCCATGTAATAATAGGGATATAAATAGAACCCTTTATTATCTTAGATGGAAAATAATTTGATAAAACACTTGAACTCCATTCTTGAGGAAAATATCATTTCTACTTCAAATTTTTTTTTTCCTTTCATAACATGTCATACATTTTTAAACTAAAAGAAGTTGATTAAAAATAAACTTGAAAACTTGTAAAGGAAGATTCTTGGAAATTTTGTTTTAAAAATCCATTCATTCAGTATAAGTTAAAAAAACATTCTTCTTCTACTTTTGTCGGAAAAGTCAAAAAGTACCTCGTATGAAAAATGACAAAAGATTCATTTCATATGTTTTACTAAAAACTCACCAAAGGGTAAAATTGGATTTAAACAATTGTAGGTGGATGGAAATAATAGTACATATTGAGGAAACATGGATGTGTTTAATAAAATACACCCAAATTAATACCAAAGTATATACAATCTCGGATAAAAATGAGATTGTGATATTTCCGTTACCTTAGTTCTGATATGCTTTGTTCGTGTCCAAACCACCTGCATAATGATTTATATAATGTTATTAACTTATTCCAGAATCATAATCATTGTTATTATATCACATATGGTCATATTCTTAGCTTCTTATTAGTAATATTTCATTACAACTTGTTATTCGGGTGTTTATTACATTTTGTTCTTATGTGTGTTTTGTCGAATAAATTCGTATTATTCTCTTTAGGTTATAGATACCTCATTTCCAGAATGTTATTAGTGTAATATATATCAGATTCATTCATTCATTTCATTTATATAATCATTATGTAATGAAGATCATGTAGAACGAGTCACATCACAACGTGGAGACGGTATTCCGTACGTACGCACAAGCGTTGATATTGCTCCCATGATCATGGAATTGTATTTCAGTGTATGAATACTATTTCAGAATCAATATCACCTTACAATAATCATATATAGTCATTATTTACAACATTATACCAATCCAAGTAAGGTGGTGGTGGAAAATAGATTACACCACAGCGTGGAGACGGTATTCAGTACGTACGCACGGGCGGTGATTTCATTTTCCATAGGCTGGATAGATGGTGAAAAAGGGTTGTTTCATACGTATAATAACATATCCGTATATTAGTGATACTGATGTTATTACTTAATAATGAAACAACTAAATAAGAATAAGTGGAAGAAGAAATAAAGATGAAATAATCGGTAACAGACATTACCTCTTCTTTGAAGTGTTTCTTTGAGACCTCCTTTCAGGGAACTAAAATTGGTCTTTGAAGAAGACCAGGACTGCTAGGATGTCTCTAGGGAAGTGGATAGGAGAACGTGGCAGGGGTTTGCTGAACTTGAAGGCTCAATGTGGTTTGAGAAAGAGGGGGAGGAGGTGCCCTTTTATAAGGGAGGAGAGGGGCTCATTTGGAAAAACTAAAAATATTATTTTATTATAAAGTCATGTTCGATTTAAATAGCTCCAAATTGATTTATTTAGAAGCTAAGGTAGGTATGGGTCTAAATCCTCTCATCCAATAGAATTTAGACAAGTTTAGGTTCTTATTTTAACCTTATAATTTAGATTTAACATTATGTTAAATAATTTTACTTTTACCGTATCTTCTTGTGTTCTTATACTATAAGGATAATAAACTAACTATAAGCAGCCAAACGAACCAAAAGTTGTATATTATTAATATATATAACCTTATCTAAGTCATTTGTCCGAACCATTTATTTTTAGGAATAAAATAACAATTACTAATATAATATTTGTTTTAAGAACTATTTTTTGTCAATTTTGACAATATTTAGTAATTGATTTTTGTGAAAATCATAACAAAATGATTAGATTGAAAAATGTTAATTAAATCAATAATAACATGTCATATTAACCTATAAAATTAGTTTATTTCATAAAAATTCTAAAATTACATTTATTTTGGTATTTATAACATCAATTATGTCAATAGTTCATTAATATGATAATTACTGCATCATCTTTGTGTCATAAATAAATTAAATTATTTAATGTCTAAAAATTACAAATAAAATACCATTATGTAGAAAATCTTTTTATCCTTCTAATTAATATTTATAGTCAAATTTATTTTATGTATAACCTTATATTAAAAATTATTTACTTATTAAACTTTGATTTTACCTATTTTAACCCTTCTTTAAATAAATTAATAATAAATGTCCTAATCTAATCCAAGTGGGCCTAAATGGTCATATTTTATTCCTAAGTTTGTTGTTGGACGAATAACACTTATCCAATAGAATTAAGACATGTGTCAGGGTAATAATAATATCATTTTTACCCTTAATTACCCTATTTACTTTTAACCGTGGTAAATAAAAGTAAAATGTTACTATTGGCCAAAAATTATTTTCATCTCATTGAACCACATTTTTCTTACTGACAACAACCATGTCTCTAGGATTTCTGAAATTCCACTCACATAAGCGGTAAAATTAAGTTTTATGAAAAATTCAGTTTTTTTAACTACCACTTAGTGGTTTCACTATTCATCTAAAATTGAAAGTTTTCAGAAAAATAACAAAATTTCACCCTAGGCTAATTTCAATATTCCGAATCCAAAAATAAAGTCCATTTTGAAAAATAAAATTTATAAAATTTCAAAAAGTGGTTATTACTATTCATAACGGCTAGTTTTAATAATATTTTAATATCATATCATTGTTTAGTGAAACTCAGTATTTCGTACGACACAAGCTATCAAGGAAGGTCGCGATTGCGTGTAAAGAAGGCCAAGATAGTGTTGTCTGTAGTGAAAGATTCCTTTTATGATTTATAAAAATAAAAATATTTCTCATAAAAGTCTCGGGTGTAACATTCTACCCCTCTTAAAATGAATTTCGCCCTCAAAATTTGTCACTTTGTAACAAATAGATGAGGATACCTCTCCCTCATCATATCCTCAAGCTCCCATGTAGCTTCTTCTAATTGGTGGTTCTCCCATAAAACATTCACCAATCGAGTGGTCTTGTTTCGTAGGACTTTTTCGCTACGATCCAGAATCTCTATCAGCTATTCTTCGTAAGAAATATCTTGCTCCAACGGTACAACTTCTGAGCTGAGTACATGTGAAGGATCAGGTATGTACATTATCAGGAGAGATACACGGAACACATCGTGAACATGAGAGAGATTTGGTGGAATCATCAATCGGTAAGCTACCTTACCAACACGATCTAGTATTTTGAATGGACCGATATATCTAGTGCTCAACTTCCCCTTCTTTCCAAATCTCATGACCCTCTTTGAGGGAGATATTCATAAGAACACTTTATCACCCACTTCAAACTCTAGGCCTTTTCATCGGTTGTCAAGATTACTTTTCGGTCGACTCTGATCTGCTCTTATGTGTTGTCGAATAGATCTGACATTTTCTGCCATTTCATCAATGAGATCGGGTCCTAATAGATTTTTTCCCCAACTTCATCCCAGCAAGTTGGAGTCCTGCATTTCTTTCCATAGAGAGCTTCATAAGGTTCCATCTGATTACTAGAGTGAAAGCTATTATTATAAGAAAATTCCACCAAAGGTAGGTGTTGATCGCAACCACCTTTGAAATCCATAGAGCAAGCTCTCAATATATCTGCTAGAGTTTGAATCGTCCTCTCAGACTGACCGTCTGTCTGAGGATGATAAGAAGTGCTGAAACTCAACTCTGTATCTAGAGTAGTATGAAGACTCCACCAGAAATTTGAGGTAAACCTCGAATCCCGATCAGATATAATAGAAAGTGGTACTGTATGAAATCTTACAACTTCCTTCACATATATCATGGCAAGCTGATCCAGAGAGAAATCCTCTCTAATAGTGATGAAGTGTGTAGACTTTGTAATACGATCAACTATGACCTAGATAGAAGTATTGTCTTTGGATGTTTTAGGATGTCCGGTGACAAAGTCCATAGTGATGTTTTCCAATTTCCATTCGGGTATGGGTAATGGTTGTAGCATCCCCTTAGACTTCTGTCTCTCAGCATTAACTTGCTGACAAACCAAGCATCGAGAGACATATTCAGCAACATCTATTTTCATTCCATCCCACCAGAAGTACTCTTTTAGGTCCCTATACATCTTCGTGCTTCCAGGATGAATGGAGAATGAAGAACTATGAGCATCATCCAGCAGCTCCTTCTTTATTTCGGGGATGGGAGGAACACAAACCCTATTCCTGAACATTATTATCCCATCACAATCATGGTTGAATTTAGGAACATTTCTCACCTTCTTTTATAACTCGACATCTTCTTTCTATGCCTCTTTAATCTTTAAATGTATAGATGGTTGAAAATTTATTTGAGAAAGATACAATCTTTTCCATTTCATTATAATTCCAAGATCCATCCTTTGTTAATCCATAAATATTGGATCTTTTGTGATCCTCATCATGGAAAAACTGGCATGGTCTTGTCGACTTAATGCATCTTCCACCTTTTTTGCTTTCCAAGGGTGGTAATGGATTGAGAAGTCGTAATACATAACTATCTCCAACCATCTTTTTTGGAACATATTCAGCTCCTTTTTTGTGAAAATATACTTTAAACTTTTATGACCAGTGTAAATGTCACACCTTTCTCCATAATGATAATGCCTCCAAATCATTAATACAATGATTACCGCAGCTAACTCCAAATCATGAGTTGGGTAATTTTTCTCAAGTATTTTCAATTTTCGTGAGGCATAAGTTATCACCTTATCATTTTTCATAAGAACACACCCCTATCCCTTCTTGGATGCATCACTGTAGATCACAAACCTCTCTCCACTACAAGGCAGTGTGAGCACAGGTGCACTGGATAACCTTCTTTTCAACTCATTGAAATTCAGTTCACATTCCTCCGTCGAAACAAACATAACTCCTTTCCGAGTCAACATGGTGAGTGCATTAGATAATCGTGAAAAATCATTCACAAAACATCAATAATATCCAGCCAGACTAAGAAAACTTCGGATCTTAGTTAATGTTGTTGGTCTCAACCATCTTTCGATAACCTCTGTTTTTGATGGATCCACAGATGTCCCCTCTTTTGAGATTATGTGACCCAAAAATGAAACTTTTTGAAGCCAACATTCACACTTGGTAAATTTTTCATAAAGAATCTCCTTTCTCATGGTCTTCAATATAATTCTCAAGTGATCTTCATGTTCTTCCTTGCTCTTTGAATAGTCAAGAATATCATCTATAAAGACTACCACAAACTGATCAAGATACTCTCTAAAGAATCTATTCATCAGATCCACGAAGATAACAAGGGAATTAGTAAGATCGGATGGCATCACTATAAATTCATAGTGTCCATACCTTGTACAGAAAGTCGTCCTTGGTATATCCTCCCTTTTACCCTTAATTGATGATACCCTGAATGAAGATCAATCTTAGAAAAGTATTGAGCTCCGCGTAGTTGGTCAAATAGGTCATCAATGCGTGGGAGAGGATTTTGTTCTTGATAGTGATCTTGTTAAGTTGTCGATAATCAATGCAGAGTCTCATTAATCCATCTTTCTTCTTAACAAACAGAATAGGTGCTCCCCAAGGTGATGCACTAGGGCGTATGAACCCCTTAACAAGATTCCCTTTGAGTTGCTTCTTCAATTCCTGCAACTCAATTGGGGCCATTCTATAAGGTGTCTTTGAAATAGGCAAGGCACCCAGTACGAGTTCTATTTAAAACTCAACTTCAAAATTTGGTGGAAGACCCGGTAATTCCTCTGAGAAGACATCATCAAACTCCCGCACAATGGGAATATTTTTAATCGTGAGTTTCTCACCAACCGTTTGAGATAAATAACCTTCATTTAGTGGAATCAAGACCCATAAGATGGAAGAAATATCCACTAAAAGGTTATGTTTATCCTTGCATGGATAGACGATCTTAGATTGATCTGGAATATGAAATGGGAATTCCCTTATTTGGAAATTGATATGAGCTCCATATAAAGAAAGCCAATCCATGCCAAGAATCACATCAAATTCCACTATAGGAAGGATCACAATATTTGCAGGAAGCACATTCCCACAAACTTCGATCGGAGAAGAATTATAAACTTTTGATGCGACTGTTGTGCCATTAGGGTTTGTCATAGCTAACTCAACATCTAATTGTTGAGGTAATACGATGATATCCTTATAAAATTCTTCAGAAATAAAAGAGTGGGTGGATCCAAAATCAAATAAAACATTTTCTACTTTAGAGTGGATGGTAATTGTACCTTTCACCACATCGTTATCATACTCCACATCGCTGATAGAAATTGCATGTGAGTTTCCTTTACCTTTATCCCTAAGAGTATGTTGATGTTGACCATCATCATCACCCCTTGGATTTGGGCATTGATTGGAATAATTCCCCATCTCCTTGCACTTGAAACATTAAAGTGTAGTAGGTTCATTCTATGTATCCCTTCCTTTGTTTACATCATTAGACATCTTCATCCCATCATTGAGGCATTCAAATGCCCTATAACCTTCCTTTCCACATTTGAAACATTTACTTGTCCCTTTAAGACAACTCCCTCCATGTTTTATTCCACACTTTGAGCATAAGGGAAAGCTCATCTTCTTTACAGTGTGCTCTTTATAATTTCCTTTGAATTCCATTTTCCTCTTCTTATCAAACCCATATGACTAATTGGTTATTCCAATCTCCATATCGACATTGAGAGCACATCGAACGATTTACTCATAGCTATTGAAGTCCCTTATGTATAATGCCCTTCGAAGACTTGGTTTTAAGCCTGTAAGAATCGATCGATCTTACTCTCAGGTTGGATAATAATACCAGAAGCGTGCCTTGAAAGTCTTGTAATATTTTCATCATAGATACAAACAGATTTATCATCCTTTTTCTTCAGTTCAAGAAACTCTTTCTCCATATTTGTTCAGAGAGTATGAGGGAAGTACTTATTGAAAAATAAGTTATTGAACTCGTCCCATTCCATGGACTCAATTTCATCCCTTTGCCTCGTATTCTTAATAAGATTCCACCATTGATCAGCATCACCTTCCAAACGATACACTAATAAGATGACTTTATCATGATCAGAACATTGAAGAACTGAAAACATCTTTTCAGTAGTACTAATCCATTGTTCAGCAACTAATGGATTAGTAGACCCGCTGAATGAAGGTGGACACTGTCTCATGAAGGATTCAATAGAATTATGCTCCTTCCTTTGCTCGTTTGGAATTCCTGCATGATTAATATCATAAGAATGTTGTGTGAACATGGCTACAATATTTTTCATTAAATATCCCATAATGTTTGGTTGCTCATGGGGACAATCATTTCATTGCCCATCGCATTCCGCATTAACATGGTTCCTTCAGGTTCCAGCCATTGACTATAACCAAGAAGAATAGTGTGAGAAACAATAATTATATTATGAAAACCACATAATCAAGAATAAAATTTCACACTTAAGGTCTTATCCTAGGTTATTGATGGGAATTTCTGAAACACTAAGATTGTGTTCTATGAGTAGACTTATCCTTAGGATTCTTACTAAGGCTTTCACATCCTAGTTTCCAAAGGTAGACTATACCTTTCCTTTGATACCAATTGTAGCGAGCCATACTTTACATACATTTTTATTAATTAAGAATTGAATCACACTTATTACAACATATAACAAAACCAGGAAAGGACTGTATAGGTATAGTGTCTTTAAAAACTGGGGAACATAAACAACTGGTTCATAAAGCGTCTACACTGTCTCCCATTTATTTCATCATATCTGCAGTACCTTTTGACATATCTTACATAATAACCATCATCCTGACCAGGGGAAAGAAAACACACAAAAGGGTGAGCACAAATGCTAAGTAAGGTTAAACAAAAGAAATATCAATCACATCATATACATAAGAACATAACTTTTTTTAATCTTAACCTGCAAAAGAAATCATAATTTCATAACATGGGATAAATCATAGTAGTGAAATGTAATCCCAATAATCATAACATAAAACATGAAACATTGTGGCATACACACATAATCATATAGAATCATTTCTCATTAGTCAAGACTCATTTAGAAGACTATCTTTGTGGACAAAGTCCATTTCTGAACCGAGTTCACTCCTCATTTCAGTCCTGTTTCACTGAACCGGTTTAGCCTGCCGTTCCAGCCATGTCTATCTCATGAGATATAAAATCTTTACCCAATGCATTGGATGGAGATATAGGTCCCACCCATCTCATAATGATACCATTCTTATTTGTGCCACAAAATCATAAACCATACATCATAGCATAACCCATGTAATAAAAATGGGAATCTTTAAAAATTATGAAATCATAAAACAATTCATATAAGATAAAAGAATTCAAGAAAATATTTCCATCACAACATAATAAAATCCATGTAATAATAGGGATAGAAACAGAACCCTTTATTATCTTAGATGGAAAATAATTTTGATAAAACACTTGAACTCCATTCTTGAGGAAAATATCCTTTCTACTTCAATAAAATTTTTCCTTTATTAACATGTCATACAATTTTAAACTAAAAGAATTTGATTATAAATAAACTTGAAAACATGTAAAGGGCGATTCTTGGATTTTTTTTTTAAAAATACATTCATGCCATATAAGTTAAAAAAAAATTCTTCTCGTACTTTTGTCGAAAAAGTCAAAAAGTACCTCATATGAAAAACGACAAAAGACTCCTTTCATATCTTTTACTAAAAAATCACTGAAGGTTAAAATTGGATTTAATAAATCATAGTTGGATGGAAATAATATTACATATTTAGGAAACATGGATGTGGATGATAAAATACACCCTAGTAATTACCGAAGTATAAACAATATCAGATAAAAATGAGATTGTGATATTTACCTTACCTTAGGTCCGATATACAATGTTCGTGTCCGAAACTCCTGTATAATGATTTAAATACTGTTATTGACTTATTCCATAATCATACTCATTGTTATGATATCACATATGGTCATATTCTTAGCTTCTTATTTGTAATATTTCATTACAACTTGTTATTCAGGTGTTTATTACTTTTTGTTCTTATGCGTGTTTTGTCGAATAAATTCTTATTCTTCTATTTAGGTTATAGATACCTCATTTCTAGAATGTTATTAGTGTAATAAATATCATATTCATTCATTAAATTCATTTATATAATCATTATACAATGAAGATCATGTAGAACAAGTCGCATCACATCGTGGAGACGGTATTCCGTACGTACGCACAAGGGATGATATCGTTCCCATGATCATGGAATTGTATTGGAGTGAATGTATACTATTTCAGAATCAATATAACTTTACAATAATCATATATATTCATTATTTACACCATTATACCCATCCATTTAAGGTGGTGGTGGAAAATAGATTACACCACGGCGTGGAGACGGTATTCCGTACGTACGCACGCGCGGTGATTTCATTTTCCATAGGATGGGTAGATGGTGAAATAGGGTTGTTTCATAATTATAATAACATATTAGTAGATTAGTGATACTGATGTTATTACTTCATAATGATACAACTAAAGAAGAATAAGTGGAAGAAGAAATAAAGATGAAAGAATTGGTAATAGAAATTACCTCTTCTTTGAAGTGCTTCTTTGAGACCTCCTTTTAGGGCACTAAAATTGGTCTTTGAAGAATACCAGGACCTCTAGTATGTCTCTAGGGAAGTGGAGAGGAGAATTTATCAGGGTTTGGCCGAGATTGAAGGCTCAATGTGGTGTGAGGAAGAGGGGGAGGAGGTTCCCTTTTATAAAGGAGGAGCGGGGCTCCTTTGGAAAAACTAAAATTATTATTTTATTATAAAGTCAGGTTCGGTTTTAAATATCTGCAAATTGACTTATTTAGAAGCTAAGATGGGGATGGGTCGAAATCCTCTCATACAATAGAATTTAGACAAGTTTAGGTTCCTATTTTAACCATATCATTTAGATTTAACATTAAGTTAAATAATTTTACTTTTACCGTGTCTTCTTGTGTTCTTATACTATAAGGTTAAAAAACTTACTATAAGCAGCCAAAAGAACCCCAAGTTGTTTATTATTAATATAAATAACCTTATCTAAGTCATTTGGCAGAACCATTTATTTTTAGAAATAAAATAACAATTAATAATATAATATTCGTTTTAAAAACTATTTTATGTCAATTTTGACACTATTTAGTAATTGATTTTTGTGAAAATAATAACAGAATAATTAGTTTGAAAAAAGTTAATTAAATCAATAATAACATTTCATATTAACCTATAAAATTAGTGGAATTCATAAAAAGTCTCAAATTACATTTATTTTGGTATTTATAACATCAATTATGTCAATATATCATTAATAAGATAATTACTGCATCATCATTGTGTCATCAATAAATTTAATTATTTCATCTATAAAAATTAAAAATAAAATAACATTATGTAAGAAATCGTTTTATATTTCTAATGAATATTTATAGTTTAATTTATATCATGTATAACCTTATATTAAAAATTATTTACTTATTAAACATTGATTTTAACTATTTTAACCCTTCTTTAAATAAATTAATAATAAATGTCCTAATCTAATCCATGTGGGCCTAAATGGTCATATATTATTCCTATGTTTGTTTTTGGTATAATTACACTTATCCAATAGAATTTGGACATGTTTTAGGGTAATAATAATATCATTTTTACCCTTAATTACCCTATTTACTTTTAACAGTGGTAAATAAAAATAAAAAGTTACTATTCACCAAAACTTATTTTCATCTCATTGAACCACATTTTACTTACTGACATCAACTGTGCCGCTTGTATTTCTGAAATTCCCTTCACAGAAGCGGTAAAATTAAGTTTTATGAAAAATTCAGTTTTTTTAACTACCACTTAGTGGTTTCAATATTCATCAAAAATATAAAGTTTTCAGAAAAATAACAAAATTTCACCCTAGGCTAATTTCAATATTCCAAATCCAAAAAAAAGTCCATTTTGAAAAATAAAATTTATAAAATTTCAAAAAGTGGTTATTACTATTCATAACGGCTAGTTTTAATAATATTTTAATAGCATGTCATTGTTTAGTGAAACTCGGTATTTCGTACGATGCAAGCTATCAAGCAAGGTCGCGATTGCGTGTAAAGAAAGATAAGCTAGTGTTGTGTGTAGTGAAATATTCTTTTTATGATTTATAAAAACAAAAATATTTCTCATAAAAGTCTCGGGTGTAACATTCTACCCCCTTAAAATGAATTTCACCCTCGAAATTCGTCACTTTGTAACAAACAGATGAGGATACCTCTCCATCATCATATCCTCAAGCTCCCATGTAGCTTCTTCTAATTGGTGGTTCTCCCATAAAACTTTGACCAATCGAGGGGTCTTGTTTCATAGGACTTTTTCGCTACGATCCAGAATCTCTATCGACTGTTCTTCATAAGAAAGATCTTGCTCTAGCGGTAGATCTTATGAGCTGAGTACATGTGAAGGATCAGGTATGTACTTTCTCAGGAGAGATACATGGAACACATCGTGAACTTGAGTGAGATTTGGTGGAAGCGCCAATCGGTAGGCTACCTTCCCAAAACGATCCAGTATTTCGAAAGGACCGATATATCTAGGGCTCAATATCCCCTTCTTTCCAAATCTAATGACCCTCTTCCAGGGAGATATTCATAAGAACACTTTATCACCCACTTCAAACTCTAGGTCTTTTCTTCGGTTGTTGGAATAAATTTTCTGTCAACTCTGAGCTGCTCTTATGTGTTGTTGAATAGATCTGACCTTTTCGGCCATTTCATCAATGAGATCGGGTCCTAATAGCTTTCTTTCCCCAAATTTTTCCCAGCAAGTTGGAGTAATGAATTTCTTTCCAAAGAGAGCTTCATAAGGAGCCATCTGAATACTAGAGTGAAAGCTATTATTATAAGAAAATTCAACCAATGGTAGGTGTTGATCCCAACCAACTTTGAAATCCATAGAGAAAACTCTCAACAAATCTTCTAGATTTTGAATCGTCCTCTCAGACTGACCATCTAACTGAGGATGATAAGAAGTGCTGAAACTCAACTCTGTATCCAGAGTATTTTGAAGACTTCAACATAACTTTGAGATAAACCTCGGATCCCGATCAGATATAATAGAAAGTGGTACTCCATGAAATCTTACCACTTCCTTCACATATATCGTGGCAAGCTGATCTAGAGAGAAATCCTCTCTAATATTGATGATGTGTGAAGACTTTGTAAGATGATCAACTATGACCAAGATAGCATTATTGCCTTTGGATGTTTTAGGAAGTCCGGTGACAAAGTCCATAGTGATGTTTTCAAATTTCCATCCGGGTATGGGTAATGGTTGTAACATCCCCTTAGAATTCTGTCTCTCAACTTTAACTTGCTGACAAACTAAGCATCAAGAGACACATTCAGCAACATCTCTTTTCATTCCATCCCACTAGAAGTACTCTTTCAGGTCCCTATACATCTTCGTGCTTCCAGGACGAATGAAGAACTATGAGCCTCATCCAGCAACTCCTTCTTTAATTCGGGGATGGGAGGAACACAAAGCCGATTCCTAAGCATTATTATCCCATCACAATCAAGGTTGAATTAAGAAACATTTCTCACCTTCTTTTGTAACTCGACATCTTCTTTCTGTGCCTCTTTAATATTCAAATGTATAGATGGTTGTAAATTTATTTGAGAAAGATACGATTTTTCCCATTTCATTATAAATTCCAAGATCCATCCTTTGTAAATCCATAAATATTAGATCTTTTGTGATCCTCATCATGGATAAACTGGCATGGTCTTGTCGACTTAATGCATCTTCCACCTTGTTTGCTTTCCTAGGGTGGTAATGGATTGAGAAGTCGTAATCCTTAATCAGCTACAACCATCTTCTATGGCGCATATTCAGCTCCTTTTGTGTGAAAATATTGTTTAAACTTTTATGACTAGTATAAATGTCACACCTATCTCCATAAAGATAATGCCTCCAAATCTTTAATGAAAATATTACCGCAGCTAACTCCAAATCATGAGTTGGGTAATTTTTCTCATGTATTTTCAATTTTCATGAGGCATAAGTGATCACCATATCATTTTTCATAAGAACACACCCCAATCTCTTCTTGGATGCATCATTGTAGATCACAAACCTCTCTTCACTACAAGGAAGTGTGAGCATAGGTGCACTGGATAACCTTCTTTTCAACTCCTTGAAATTCTCTTCACATTCCTCCATCGAAACAAACTTAACTCCTTTCCGAGTCAACTTGCTGAGTGGATTAGATAATCGTGAAAAATATTTCAGAAAACATCAATAATATCCAGCCAAACCAAGAAAACATCGGATCTCAGTTACTGTTGCTGGTCTCGACCATCATTCGATAACCTCTGTTTTTGCTAGATCCACAGATGTCCCCTATTTTGAAATTATGTGACACAAAAATGAAACTTTTTGAAGCCAAAATTCACACTTGGTAAATTTGGCATAGAGCATATCCTTTCTAAGGGTCTTCAATATAATTATCACGTGATCTTCATGTTCTTCCTTGCTCTTTGTATAGACAAGAATATCATCTATAAAGACTACCACAAAATGATCAAGATAGTCTCTATAGAATCTATTCATAAGATCCATGAAGATAGTAGGGGCATTAGTAAGACTGAATGGCATCACTATAAATTCATATTTTCCATACCTTGTACGGAAAGCTGTCCTTGGTATATCCTCCCTTTTTACCCTTAATTGATGATACCCTGAACGAAGATCAATCTTAGAAAAGAATTGAGCTCCGCATAGTTTGTCAAATAGGTCATCAATGTGCAGGAGAGGATATTTGTTCTTGATAGTGATCTTGTTATGTTCTCAATAATCAATACTGAGTATCAATGATCAATCTTTCTTCTTAACAAACAGAACAGG
The DNA here is from genome assembly GCA_963277665.1 of Viscum album. Lineage (NCBI taxonomy): Eukaryota > Viridiplantae > Streptophyta > Magnoliopsida > Santalales > Viscaceae > Viscum > Viscum album. The sequence continues at coordinate 1,706,896,228 of OY728145.1, forward strand.
TGCTCCCTAAGGTGACGGACTAGGGCGTATGAACCCCTTATCAAGATTTTCTTGGAGTTTCTTCTTAAATTCCTACAACTCAATTGGGGCGATTCTATAATGTGTCTTTGAAATAGGCAAAGCACCCGGTATGAGTTCTATTGAAAACTCAACTTCACGATTTCGTGGAAGACCCAGTAATTCCTCTGTAAAGACATCATCAAACTCTCGTACAATGTGCATATTCTTAATCATGAGTTTCTCCCCAACCATTTGAGATAAATAAGCTTCATTTAGTGGAATCAAGACGCATAATATGGAAGAAATTTCCACTGGAAGGTTATGTTCGTCCTTGTATTGATAGACGATCATAGATTGATTTGGAATATGAATTGTGACTTCCATTATTTGGCAATTGATATGAGATCCATATAAAGAAAGCCAATCCATGCCATGAATCACATCAAATTCCACTATAGGAAGGATCACAAGATTTTCAGGAAGCACATTCCCACAAAATTTGATCGGAGAAGAATTATAAACTTATGATACGACTGTTGTGCCATTAGGGGTTGTCACAGCTAACTCAACATCTAATTGTTGAGGTAATACAATGATATCCATAGAAAAATCTTCAGAAATAAAAGAGTGGGTGGATCCAGAATCAAATAAAACATTTTCTACTTTAGAGTGGATGGTAAGTGTACCTTTCACCACATCGTTATCGTACTCCACATCGCTGATAGAAATTGCGTGTGACTTTCCTTTGTCTATAGCCCTAAGAGTTTATTGACGTCGACCATCATCATCAACCCTTGGATTTGGGCATTGATTGGCATAATGCCCCATCTCCTTGCAATTGAATCATTGAAGTGTAGTAGGATCATTTTGTGTATACCTTCCTTTTTTTGCATCATTATACATCTTCTTCCCATCATTGTGGCATTCAAATGCCATATGACCTTCCTTTCCACATTTGAAACATTTACTTGTCCCTTTAAGACAACTCCATCCATGTTTCATTCCACACGTTGAGCATAATGGAAAGCTCATCTTCTTTTCAGTGTGCTCTTTATAATTTCCTTTGAATTCCATTTTCCTCTTCTTATCAAACCCATATGACTGATGGGTTACTCCAATCTCCATCTCGACTTTGAGAGCACATCCAACGATTTCCTCATAGCTATTGAAGTCCATTATGGATAATTCCCTTTCGAAGACTTGGTTTTAAGCCCCTAAATAATTGATCGATCTTACTCTCAGGTTGGATAATAATACCAGAAGCTTACATTGCAAGTCTTGTAAAATTTGCATCATAGGTACCAACAGATTCATCATCCTTTTGCTTCAGTTCCAGAAAATCATTCTCCATCTTTGTTCGGAGAATACGAGGGAAGTACTTATTGAAAAATAAGATCTTGAACTCGTCTCATTCCATGGACTCAATTTCATCCCTTTTCCTTATATTCTTAATAATATTCCACCATTGATCAGCATCACCTTCCAAACTATACACTACTAAGATGAATTTATCATGTTCAAAACATTGAAGAACTGAAAATATATATTCAGTAGTACTAATCCATTGTTCAGCAACTAATGGATCAGTAGACCCGCTAAATGAAGGTGGATGCTGTCTCATGAAGGAATCAACAAAATGTTGTTCTTTAATTTGCTTATTTGGAAGTCCTACATGATTCATATCTTGAGAAAGTTGTGTGAGCATGGCTACAAGATTTTTCATTCCAGCTCCAATAACGTTTGGTTGCTCATGGGGACAATCATTGCATTTCCCATCGCATTCCGCATTAACACAGTTCCTTCGGGATCCAGCCATTGACTAAAACCAAGAAGAATAGTGTGAGCAACACTAATTATAATAGGAAACCCATATAATCAAGAATAAAATTTCACACTTAAGGTCTTATCCTAGGTTATTCATGGCCATTTCTAAAACATTAAGATTGTGTTCTATGATTAGACTTATCCTTAGGATTCTTACTAAGGCTTTCACATTCTAGTTTCCAAAGGTTTACAATACCTTTCCTCTGAAACCAAATGTAGTGACCCATACTTTACATACATTGTTATTACATCAGAATTGAAGCACACTTATTACAACATATAACAAAACCAGGAAAGGACCGTATATGTATAGTGTCTTTAGAAACTGGGAAACATAAACAACTGGTTCATAAAGCATCTACACTATCTCCCATTTATTTCATCATCTCTATAGTCCCTTTTGACATATCTTACTTAATAACCTTCTTCCTGACCTGGGGAAAGAAAACATAAAAAATGGTGAGCTCAAATGATCAGTAAGGGTAAACAAAAGAAATATCAATCACATCATATACATAAGAACATATCTTTTGGAAATCATAACCTGCAAAAGAAATCATAATTTCATAACATGGGATAAATCATAGTAGTGAAATGTAATCCCAATAATCATAACGTAAAACATGAAACATTGTGTCATACACACATAATCATATAAAATCATTTCTTATTAGTCAAGACTCATTGACAAGACTATCTTAGTGGACAATGTCCATTTCTGAACTGAGTTCACTCCTCGTTTCAGTCTTGTTTCACTGAACTGGTTTAACCTGCCGTTCCAGCCATGTCTACCTCCTGAGATATTAAATATTTACCCAATGAATTGGAGGGAGATATAGGTCCCACCCATCTCATAATGATACAATTCTTATGTGTGCCACAAAATCATAAACCATACATCATAGCATAACCCATGTAATAAACATGGGAATCTTTAAGCATCGTGACATCATAAAACAATTCATATAAGATAAAAAAATTCATAAAAATATTTCCATCACAATATAATCAAATCCATGTAATAATAGGGATAGAAACAGAGTTATTTATTATCTTAAATGGAAAATAATTTTGATAAAACACTTGAACTCCATTCTTGGGGAAAATATCCTTTCTACTTCAAAAACATTTTTCCTTTCATAACATGTCATACAATTTTAAAGTAAAAGAAGTTGATTAAAAATAATCTTTAAAAATTTTAAAGGAAGATTCTTGGATTTTTTTTTAAAAAAAATCCATTCATTCCGTATAAGTTAAAAAAACATTCTTCTCGTACTTTTGTCGAAAAAGTCAAAAAGTACCTCGTATGAAAAATGACAAAATATTACTTTCATATATTTTAATAAAAACTCCCCGAAGGGTAAAATTGGATTTAAAAAATTGTAGGTGGATGGAAATAATATTAAATATTGAGGAAACATGGATGTGGATGATAAAATACACCCTAGTAAATACTGAAGCATAAACAATATTGGATAAAAATGAGATTGTGATATTTACCTTACCTTAGGTCCGAAATGCTTTGTTCGTGTCCAAAACTCCTGTATAATGATTTCAATAATGTTATTAACTTATTCCAGAATCATACTCATTATTATGATATCACATATGGTCATATTCTTAGCTTCATATTAGTAATATTTCATTACAACTTGTTATTCGGGTGTTTATTACTTTTTGTTCTTATGCATGTTTTGTCGAATAAATTATTATTCTTCTCTTTAGGTTATAGATACCTCATTTACAGAATGTTATTAGTGTAATATATATCATATTTATTCATTAAATTCATTTATATAATCATTATTCAATGAGGATCATGTAGAACGAGTCACATCACATCGTGGAGACGGTGTTCCGCATGTACGTACGAGCGATGATATCGTTCCCATGATCTTGGAATTGTATTGGAGTGTATGTATAATATTTCAGAATAAATATCACTTTACAATAATTATATATAGTCATTATTTACACCATTATACCCTTCCAAGTAAGGTGGTGGCGGAAAATAGATTACACCACGGCGTGGAGACGGTATTCCATACGTACGCACGTGCGATGATTTCATTTTCCGTAGGATGGATATATGGTGAAATTGGGTTGTTTCATACTTACAATAACATATCATTTGATGAGTGATACTGATGTTATTACTTCATAATGAAACAACTAAAGAAGAAGAAGTGGAAGAAGAAATAAAGATGAAAGAATCAGTAACATACATTACCACTTCTTTGAATTCCTTCTTTGAGACCTCCTTTTAGGGAACTAAAATTTGTCTTTGAATAAGACCAAGACCTATAGTATGTCTCTAGTGAAGTGGAGAGGAGAAAGTTTCAGGGGTTGGTAGAGCTTGAAGGCTCAACGTGGTGTGAGGAAGAGGGGGAGGAGGTTCCATTTTATAAGGGAGGAGAGGGGCTCCTTTGGAAAAACTAAAAATATTATTTTATTATAAAGTCATGTTCGGTTATAAATAGATCCAAATTGATTTATTTCAAAACTAAGGTTGGGATGGGTCGAAATCCTCTCATCCAATAGAATTTAGACAAGTTTTGGTTCCTATATTAACCTTATCATTTAGATTTAACATTAAGTTAAATAATTTTACTTTTACCGTGTCTTCTTGTGTTCTTATACTATAAGGTTAATAAACATACTATAACCAGGAAAAGGAACCCCAAGTTGTTTATTATTAATATATATAACCTTATCTAAGTCATTTGGCCGAACGTTAGATTTTTAGGAATAAAATAACAATTAATAATATAATATTTTTTTTTAAAAAACTATTTTATGTCAATTTTGATACTATTTAGTAATTGATTTTTGTAAAAATCATAACAGAATGATTAGTTCGAAAAAAGTTAATTAAATCAATACTAACATGTCATATTAACCTATAAAATTATTGGAATTCGTAGAAAGTCTCAAATTAAATTTATTTTGGAATTTATAACATCAATTATGTCAATATTTCATTAATAAAATAATTACTGCATCATCATTGTGTCATTAATAAATTAACTTATTTAATGTCTAAAAATTACAAATGAAATTACATTATGTAGGAAATATTTTTATCTTTATAATGGGTATTTATAGTCGAATTTATCTTATGTATAACCTTATATTAAATATTATTTACTTATTAGACATTGATTTTAACTATTTTAAGCCTTCTTTAAATAAATTAATAATAAATGTCCTAATCTAATCCAAGTGGGCCTAAATGGTCATATTTTATTCCTAAGATTGATTTTGGACGAATTACACTTATCTAATAGAATTAGTAATTGTGTTAGGGTAATAATAATATCATTTGTACCCTTAATTACCCTATTTACTTTTAACCGTGGTAAATAAAAGTAAAAAGTTACTATTCACCAAAAATTATTTTCATCTCATTGAACCAGATATTACTTAATGACATCAACCGTGTCTCTCGGATATTTAAAATTCCAATCACAGAAGTGGTAAAATAATGTTTTATGAAAAATTTAGTTGTTTTAACTACCACTTAGTGGTTTCACTATTCATCAAAAATTGAATGTTTTTAGAAAAATACCAAATTTTCACCCTTGGCTAATTTCAAAATTCCAAATCCAAAAATGAAGTCCATTTTGAAAAATAAAATTTATAAAATTTCAGAAAGTTGTTATTATTATTCATAACGGCTAGTTTTAATAATATTTTAATACGATATCATTGTTTAGTAAAACTCGGTAATGCGTACGACGCAAGCTATTGAGGAAGGTCGTGATTGCATGTAAAGCAAGCGAAGTTAGTGTTGTGTGTAGTGAAAGATTCCTTTTATGATTTATAAAAAAAATATTTCTCATAAATGTTTCGGCTGTTATATTCTCTATTAATTTTTTAACCCTTAATGAAATAGATGTTCTAATCCTATGTTTTTAAAATATTTTTATCGTTATCCAGGATGAGTTGGAATGATTAAGAAATCAGTGTTTTGGGAATGTGTTTTGAGCCTTGGATTGAGGAAGTGTATCATTTAAATATTTTAACATAGTGGAAATGATTACCATATGGTAGAGGAAGTCATGGTTTTTAAAATCAAGGATTTTCCTTATAATATAAATATATAACCCTAAAAGGATATGTGTATACAATAAAAACATGATTTTATATAAGTCATGTAATTAATGGATGGTTCTACTTATATCATTATTTTTACTATGAAATTAGTTTTTATATATAATTGGTGGTTATTAAGTTTTTTAGAGTTCCATATATCCCCATGAGTTGATAAATGTAAAGGTGATCATAAAGTTAAAGGCATAAATATAATCTTTTTGTTTTATGTGATTTAATTTTTAAGTGCTAGAGGATATTTTAGGACAAATATATAGAATTTTATGAATAATACATAAATGTGTTGTAAATTACCCTTATTATTAATATGATATTTATTGGGTTGATTATTTGAGAGGAGTATTTGGATATTTTGTGGACATAATAAAAAATCTATGTATTACCTTTAGATATGATTTGGGATTTTTTGTCGAAGAAATTTTGGTTATTTGACATAAATATTGTTATATTTTTATAATATAAATTTTTTTATGGAGCTAACATTATGGATTGAAAAGTGCTATAATGTCTTTGTGATTAACATATTTTATAATAACCTCTCTATATTTGTGGTTACCATATTTGAAATAGGTATATATAAAAATATATTTGATAGAATCAAATTTTATGTTACTATGGTTTTTCTTATTTAAGAATAATTATTGAGATTGTTTTTATGAGTACATCCAATCATAGTGATAATTTATTTTTTGTTTTAGATCGTAGAATGATTTTCATGAATATTGTGATTTATTACTTTTTATATAATGGAAAATTAGATTTTTTATTAGGGCACGTGATGAATGATTTTATAAAATTTTTGGGTCCTCATTCCAATTATACATTTCATATTTTTTTATTATAATATATTATATTTTCACGCCAATCATGGTAGCCCATTGATGGAAACAAAAAATGGTCTATTGGTGTAAATAATCTAGGTAAAAGTTTCAATGAAATATTATCAAAGATAATTATCATTTCAATATGTGATAATTTGATGTAGAAAAGTAATGAATGAATGAATGAATTTTTTTAGTAGAAACTAACCTATTACTACTCTTACACCTATCTACACTTTGACAGATTCACTATTCACTATTATATTTTTTGAGGTATAATTAAAACCAAATTAGTACATACTTATTCATGAGAAATAATCACCATATAAATATAAATATTTTATGAGTATTCATATCCCATTATAGTTACAAAGTTTTGATACAAGGAGTAACAATACATATGTTCCTGACATTAGATTTAGTAGTCCAACGCCAAATATTGATACATTCATTTTTTGGGTACATCATTAACATATGGATTGATCATTTGTGAGAGAGATTAGATGTATTTATTGTGAATTGCACATAACTATATAGAGGAATTTGATTAATATAGTTAAATCACAATTTCATGTCAATCAAGTAATTTATTTATTTAATCAATTCAATGTTTTTGTATTAGTAGAAGATGTTTTGGTTCCCATTAATTTACCATCCATTATATGATAACTACTTCATAAAGGTTCAATAAATCTCACTTCAATTTTTGATGTTTAAATGTTCTCATAGAAATAATGTCATTGTAGCAGTGCAATGTAAATAAATTAAGTAAATGACATTGATGGATTTTCAAAGCACTTTTTATAAATATATATAAACAATTAGCACATATACAAAATTAATTAGTTAAATAAAATTTAACAAATATTCCCAAAATATATGGTAGAGTGATATGAGGTATCATTCCATGGTAATTGTTGAAATTTTGAAACACGTGGATATTTCAGACTAGTTTGAAATCATTGAAAAACATTTCAAAATTACTCTATAGTAAATGTTCAAATATATCCCATACAAATCACATCATTTACTTATATTAAATTAAAATTATAATTTGTTTAAATTTCCAAAACATGAAAAAATGGGATAAAAATAATAATAAAATAAAACTCTATTAAATACTAAAAAGAAAAATAAAATATTTTTGATAGTAGTAAAATATATTTTTGAATCATAAAAAATAATTGAAATTAAATAAAAAATCAACAATTTAAACATCTTGGTGTTGGATTATGCATAAAATAAAAAATATTTAAATTAATATAGAATCTGCTTAAAATATTTCAAAATCACATCACAGAGATCCTATATAATTAATTATTATTTTTCTAATAAATTAATGAATTAAAATAATTATTTAAATAATATTTCAAAATAAAGTACCAATATAAATGAATAATAGAGAATTTAGGGTAGTTTGGAAAATTCCAAAAATGTTTATGTGTTAGACTGATCATGGGAAACAATATACCATATAGACTAAACCTGATGTACAATCGACCAGGTCGAAGGATCATATATTTGAAAAAAAATCAATCAACTCTGATATATAATATTGATAAAAAGAATAAAATAATTGACCATGAGCTATCAATTGTTTGAAATAAATTTATTCAAACACATGAGGGAAATATTGACCTATTATAAGAAAAATATTTTTGGTGACCACATGAACATTTAACTATAATCATAAATAATGAATAACCCTATAATGATGCTACAATTAGATTGATGCACGTGACATGTCATGTGACCATGAAACAAATAACATGTCGTATACTGAGTTACATTGAGAATAAAAACAATATAAATATAGAAATAATTAGTAAATGAAGAAAAATTTCAACAAAATATATGATATAAAAAAAATAGATAATTTTACAAAAAATATTTGATGTTATGGGTTATTATAATTATCCTTTTAAAATAAAAAAAAATAAATCGAGTTATTGGAAGGTTTTTTAATATTTTAAAAAATATTAAAAAAACAGAAAACATAAAAAGATAACAAATACCTCACACTAACTCACAATCCTTTTTTAAAAATTACATAATGAAAATATAATTTTATAAAAATATAAAATTTTTAAAATTTATGAAAAAATAATTGTTAACACAAATTAGCAGATTAAATATCAATTTTTTAAAATAATTTTAAAAAATATAAAAACACCCATAAATTAAATCATATTAATATTTAGTTATGATAAAGATTAAAAAACTATCTAATTTTACAGACCTAACCATTTAAATATCAAATGGATTGGTAAAAATAGCATCATGTGTTTTTTATAGAATATTTTACAAAACATTACCTAAAATATTAATATAATCTTTTATAAATTGAAAGTTCATGTTTATTTAATTTGTTTTATAATATTGTAAATGATATCATGAAATAGAAATAATAAACGAATTATCTTAATTAATAAAAATTATTTTTAAAATTAAAACCATATTAAAAAACATTTTTGTAACCCATATTGACAAAATAATACTATAATGAATAATAATATATTCACTTCCAATAGCACCTAATAATTGATAATATTATTTCTTTGAACTCCCAGATACAAAATATTAACAAATAAAATGAAACATACTAAAACATCATTTTCAATCATGTCAACATCTACAAGAATCAATATCTCCATAATTAATAAAATCCATAAAATTATACCTTGAATAAAATATTGCAAATTCTAATATTAATTTAACAAATATAATAATTTTCATAATAAAATTTAAAGTAGATTAGATGGTATTAAATTGAATATTTTCAAATAAAAAATCATAAAACATAATAGCATTTATAGAATAAATAAATATAAGCTAACCATCATACCTCAAAATATTTTAGAATTTATTGATTTTTCAAACATATTAAAATATTACATATTATAATAACTCAACGTGGTTATATAAATTTAATAAATATAATTAAAAACTATTCTGAACTACATCTTTTTAAAATTTAGATTTATTCAAAAATATTCTGATATTTATTTAAACAATTTAATGGCCTAAATTTACGTTCTCCTATTATAATCGAATTCAATTAACTTCATATAATTTTGGAATATTTAATACAATGATATTCCCTTAATAAATAAATAAATAATCAACAAACATTTTAAGAAACAAAATATCAATGAAAATACTTTTAATAAAAATTTTAGGATCTACATTACCATTGAAAATATTTATTTACATTTAAAAAAAATATTATCATAATAGTCACATGTAAATTTCATAAGACCATATAGTTATTATTAAAAAAACAAATACAATTAATAATTTCTTCATTTTCAAAATCAAGAGTTTAAGAAACATTACCATCATTACGAACTTAACTATGAAAAAACATAACAACAATTTGAAATTAATTATAACTATTAAAATTAAAAAGAACACAAATAAATTATAATAGATTAAAATATTGTAAAATTAGGTAAAGATAGATAAATAAAATTACATTCTTCTTAAATTTTACCTTTATCTTACCATCATTATTTATTATTAACAATATTAATAGATTAATATATTTTATATTAGAAATTCATATTAGTTCCAATAACATGAATATCTACTGTGGTATCAACTAAAAAACAATCATTATTTCATGAGAATTGATTAATAACATTATACATGTAAACTATACAATTAGTATTATTTAATGAATCAAAAATACATTTGAAAATATATCATAAGAAATCATTTTTATAATAATTAAAAAATGTATTTTATTTAAAACATTGAATCATAAATTCAAATTAAACTCTCAATAGGTTGGTATTATTAAAATTTACATGTTTCATGACTAAAATGAGAAGGATTAAGAAATCACTCAACAATTAAATTATTATCTTGATGTTTATGATCCCCAAATTTCATGTCATTATATGCATCATGAAAAATATTTAAATAAAGAAATATTTTCAAATTATCATAAACAACCCTAACATGAAAAGATTCATAAAAAATTCTTCATATGTTATAAATAAATATTTTGTTTATTTGTATTAGAATAACATAGAATATTTCATTCGTACACAATTTAATCATATTTATCTAATTGATCCTTAATATTAAAGATAATAAATTTAAACATAAAAAATAAAAATAACAAGCATTATACAATTCTTCAAAAGTTTTACTTAAAATATTTCTAATTAAAAATAAATATAAAATATAAAATGATATTTTAATATACTTGTAATAAAAAAATTTCATAAATTATTTTCAATAGAAATAATTTTATCCATTTCTGTAACAGATCTATTTTTTTGTTCTATAATATCCTTTTATAGTTGTGTTATTTGATATATTTTTTTTAAAAATTACAACCATATTTCCAAATAAAATTATAATTAAAAAAATTATTATTAATTTTAATTAAATAAGTTGGGAAACTATTTTATTTTTTTACTAATTATGAAATGGAAACATATTTATAAATTTTTTCTCTTCTATGAGACATAATTTATGTCCATGTAAATATACTAAAATCATAAAAAATAACAAAAACAGAATTTCTTCCTCATAAAATAGAAATAATCATATGATTGAATATATATAAATTAATATATTCATATGGTATTGTAGTTAATATTATATTTAGGGATTTAAAACATTATTTTGTTTCATACATTATAAGTAAGAATAGTATATAAAATTCTTAATAATATTCATATTGGTTTAATTTTCACATATCTTATCTTTCAGATATTCTATAATAACTGAATGTCAAATTGTTCAAGATTCTAATGCCAAATGTTTTTCATATATTTCTATTTAAATAATCCCCTAATAATTCATGTTAGTAAAATTTTAAAAATAAATAGAATTGACACCCCATCCAATTATCCTCAAAATAAAATGGATTAATTTTTTTAAAACTAAAATTTAATACTTTTTCATACAAAACCCATTCAAAAGTCATATATTTGTTAATTAATAATTATAATTTTTTAAACCATTAACATATAATTAATTAGGAATTGAAAAAATATTGATATATCTACTTCAAAAAATCTATTATTATTTCCTTTTGATCACTAACTGAATGTTAGCATGTCACCATGGTATTAATTAGAAGGGAAAATCATTTAGGGATCTCCATTAATGTTTCTAGATCACCAACTATCCTGTTTCATTTGTCTTTTACACTCTTAAGAAATTTTTACATGTAAATATATTTCATTTAAAAATAATTTCGGTACTCCTACACTCTTGGGAACAATTAGGACAATATATGAATTATTAGGTACACAAATACTATGAAAATATGTTTTTTGTGTGTGATTATCAAGGTAAATACTTAAAATTAATTTTTTTTAGTGTAGATAGATTATTGAATAAATAAAATTGAACATTCCTTATCATAATTACTATTTATAGCAAATAAAAGTAGAGATACAATAGACATAGTTCATTTGTATCCCATAACAATGATTTTTTTAAAAAAACATTGGCATTTTGTTTATATACAAAACCACTCTTCTCATTATTTTCTTTCATTGTAGAAAAGATTTTATTATACATCTCTTCTCTTTAAAAAAATTAGATACACATTTCATGAATCATATAATAACTTTCTTCAGATTTCAATTAAGAGTTTTTTAGATATCTAAAGAACTATAAATATTTCGATTAAAAAATGAGGTTATTTTACAAAACAAGTTTTTTTCATAACATAGTTACTTAATTTTTTTAATATTTTATATATATTCACCTTTTAATTTTATATACAATTAACAAATCATTAGAAATTTATTTATATCCATTCATTATTTATAATTTTTTTTGATATGAGGTTGTTTAGATTTAAAATTATATGGAAAATAAAATAAAAAAAATTTAAAATCAATAGAATATGACACCTTATAATAGAGGTTAACTATTCTTAAACCCCTCTACTATTTGATAAATGTGTTCTTCGCTACCTGGGTTTTCAAGGGGATCAATAACTCAATTATGACGTACATTTTTCTTATGAATATATAACCAAAGCCCACTAAAATTTTTATGGTAATTAAAAATTAGCTAAACGTACTAAAATTAGACATCAAAGGTCCAAAATGATTGGTTATAAAATTATAATCATTGAGTCACAACCCTAATAGATAGAATTATTTTAAAGTTAAATATACAAAAAATGTATATGATGAGGTTATAGTGATAGAAAAATTTAGTAACTTGCAAATTAAAAAATTCTAGTGAAGTTAATTAAGGATAATGATGATTTTTTTTGAGTCATTTATTATTTCATATCATCAAAGAAGTTATAGTAGTGAAATATATTTTTTATCCCCATAACAAACCATTTATTAAATAAAAACTGGATCTATCGGGATCATATAAGTGTGAAATACTTTTAGTTATTGAAATTTATCATCAAATGAAAACAAATATTTATATTGTATTCATCATTTATATTATTTCTATTATCGGACTCTCATTTTCCATTAAATAAAACTAAAAAAACTAAACATATCTTTGGAATCAGTTTTATAATTCCTATAAAAATAGTTGTTTATTTTTTTTATGGAGATAGGGAATGTTTTATTCCACAATAATCATTGAAATTTAAAAATTAAATACTATTTAAATCTATCTGGAATTCAATTTAATATATTTTAAAAAACATACTTCTTCTTCTCCAAATAAATCCCATTAAAATTTAATTATTTCTTTCTATAAAATTCAGATTCAATTTTTGAAAAAAGCATTCCTAAAAAGAAGATATGTCATAAAAATTTACTAAAAAAATACAATATTAAATATAATATATCAAAATTAAATAATTTGTGTTTACATTAAATTATATTTTATAATAATTAATTTTTTTTCAAAATAAATAAATTAATAATTTGAAATATGATGTAATAAGTTTTCGTGTGATAAAAAATATATTTATATATATTTTAAAAACTATTCAGAATAGTCTAAAATAACATTAAATAGTTTCCACATAATAAATGTGAATATTTGGAATAAATAAATAAATTATAGTAACTATTAAATTACTATTGAAGAAGAAAATATTGAAATACCTGAAAATCTTATCATTCTTAGGAATTTGTAAATTTATTGAAATTTAAAATCTATTGGATCAATTATGTGATTTTAGTAACTAGTATAAATTTAGTGACATTTGATCAACTATTGTGAAAGATTGAAACACATTAAAATTTAGTCATAAAAATGATATTATATTGGATGTAAGAAAAAAAAATAACCATGGGGTATAAAGGAAATGGAAAAAATCAATCAACCACATGTGGGAAATATGGATCAATAATAAAACAGAAATTATAGTTCATCCATAAGAATAATTAACTAGGCACATGAAGATACCAGGAGAAAATAATGACGATACCATGAGAGAAATGTGTGAGTTGAGTAATGTTTACATGCAACAAATAATTTGTGGCATAATAAGTGATTTTTGGAAAAAACATGATAAATGTAGTTGTCGATAGAGAAGGAAAAAGAATTAATAAAAATAATTATAAAAACAAAAAGAAATTACACATTGTGTATGTGATTTTGGGATAAATTAAAATTAACCATTTTAAATAAAATAAATAAAATTTGAGGTATTTGTGGTATTTGTAATATTAAAAAAATATAATATAAAAAACAAAAACACTAAAAAACACAACACACAGCCACAATATAACATATATTTCAAATAAAAAATCCATAACTAAATGATTCACTCTTTTACATACAATTATTTTGAATATATTCCTCATTTTTCACTATTATGGACTTATAATTCATATATAACATTTATTGAAAGGGTTTTTATTAAATAAAATGTCTTCTATTGTGTCATAAATAGTCATCATTGAATATTTCATTAAATATTTTGGGTTTTCTATCATATGATAATTTAATTGTGTTTTCCTATATATTTTCCTTGTATTTACATTTAATTATATTAAATTTCCTTTACCCATAACTATTACATAGTAAATTTTAATTTTTAATAGGTTCTTTATATCAATTTTCAATCCTTCAGTCTTGTGTTATATTTTACACAAATTTAATTGTATATAATTTTATCACTATTTTTTTATAATATAATATCATAATTTAAAAATGAATAAATATACATATAATTATATTTTAGATCTTCCCTTTTAGTTATATATTGACTCATAGATTAAAAGATTCATAAGTTTTATTTAAATGATATATTTTCTCAGATTTATAATCTTTATTTTACGATCATGTTCATTTATATGTTATATATTCATCTATTCTATTTATAAAAATTTGTTTTCACATTTCTTTAGGGAAATTAAATTTTTATTTCATGTATTTCTTTTTTGAAGAATTGCTGATTAAATAAAATTGTCATTAATAAGAATAATTTTCTACCTCTCAATTTGTTATTTTTAACCATGATATTAATAATAATTGTTAACAATAGTGTTTTATTTTTGTACATTGAATAATAAATATGTATTCTTTTATGAACCATTCATATTTCACATCATCTCTTCATGAAAGTAAATTTTATAATTCTTCTATCGTTGTGGTTTTCATTAAATCATATACAATTTCAAAAATGTATTTCATTCAAATCATATATAATTATTTTTTATTCTAATTATAATTTTCTGTGTATAATTATATTAATATTCATGGTAACATTATATAATTTTTTGAAAAATATTTTATTTTTTAAAATAACTATTTCATCCTTTGAAAAGGAAATGGAATTTTTTTAATGACTTTGTTTAGTATTTAAATCATTTGTCATAGGGATTAATGAAAAATGTATATTACAAATTCAACAAATAGACTAAAATATTTTAATAAAACTTATCTTATATTTTAAAATTTTAAAAATTATTATATTATAGGAATATTATTCATTAGTATATAAAGGAACTGTAAGGGAAATATAGTTATATGAATCCCAAGATGTATTTATTGTTTATTAAATTTTAATTGAAATTCATTATATAATAATAAATATTAATGATATGATTTTGCTTCCATTTTACATGTAATGGATAGTTTACCTCATATTGGGAGTGGAATGGAGATGTCCACCAATATATTTGGGTGAAAAAGATTTGAGTTTCTTCCTTGAAAAATTATTGAGAAATGATAACACATCAATATATAGGAAAGATATTATTTATAAAATTAGTAAATGCATTGATGGTTGGAGAAATATTTTCTATAACAGTCTACATTGGATATGTAAGTATATACATATGATAATGGATGCACCTACAATAGACAGCTTGTATAACTATATTTTTAAAAGATTAAAACGGGCACAAATCCATGACGAGATCATTCTTGAAGTTTTGACAATCCAACTTTGAGTTTCCAAGAATATTAGTTACATAAGACAGTTTGATAATACTCTTGGAGGAATGTTTTGTGATGTTTATCAGTTATTTGATAGAATTTTTAATTTTATTGATGAATTATGGAATTTTAAAAATTGATTAATGTAAATGGTAATTTCATGGACTCTTTGTAGAAGTCACCAATTTATTAAATATAATTAATATTTTTTGTGATGTTTTAAGATAATTTTTTCATATATTATATGTAAAACATGATAAGTACTTGTTGTGTAATAATTATTTAAGGAATAATTATATGTGATTGAATTTAGTTTTCTCTATAAAAACATGATTTATATTTATACAATGATTCATTAGACTATGTAATGATGATTCGACATATGTTTAAAACTTATTTTCATCAATATAAATCTATAATTAAAATTTGAGTTATAAAATAAATAATGATGATTCCTAGATAAATTTTAATGGATTAAAAAAAACCCATATATAATGTGATCCATGTTATCATATTATTAGGAATTTATCTTCAATCCATGGGGGATACCGTTAATATAATAGAATATTAATATACCTTATTATTATTTTTAATCAGAGTGTTTTTGTAATTTAATTCCCAAAAAAATTACAATTAATGATATTAGATATATGATTTTAGTGCACATATCATGTTCCATAGTTAATACATGATTCTATATTGTGTTTTGGTAATCATATAGTGGTTCATCACATAGAAAACATTCAATGCTTCCTCAAATAATACAGATATTGTTGAGTCATTGGTGTGGAAATTCATCAAATATTAAATAATTATAATCCAAGATGAGTGAGTAATTTTATAATCTTTAATGAAGAGGAATAAAATATCCAATTAAACATTTTTGGAAGGATATGAATTTATGAAAGACATAAATGGGATGAATTGTGTATTTCAATATATATAAAAATAAAAAAAAACAAAACTATTTAATGAATGTGTGGAAATTTACTGTTCGTTGGTTTTATAAAGACATTTTTTATTCAACCATGAGAATAAGAAAAAATAGTTTATATTCAATATAAATTAATATATTCAAGTTAAATTTGTATATATTTCCATTAGAAACAGAAAATATACATTTAAATAAACATATCCTCACTAGATATAGTTTTATTTCTAGAAAACAAAGAAGCTTTTTTATAGATATATTGGAATATTTATATTAGAACAATATAATAACCAGTTATTTTTTTATAAATAGTTATATATTCATGAAAGATGATAAAAATGTGTAGGAAAGTGAAATGATTTTTTTATTTATTTTCTTGGCTCATAAAATTCTATTTCTCATGGGAAAAATTATTTATTGGGGGACTAGAAATCATGGGAATCAAAAATTTATTTTCTATAATCATTTTTGGAGGATGTTTAATACCTTGTCTAGTATTTCATTTAAATATAATGATTTTTATTGAAGTTATTTAATGAACTTGGTAGGTAACATTTTAAAAATATAAATCATGCTGAAAATTTGTGGGTTGGCTATCTATATAAAGTTAAATTGATTTTTTGAGTTATCAAATAATTGAAAGGATTATCAATCTATGGACAAGTATGATAATACGAACCAATGATGATAGATAAGAACCTAGAAGGTTTTTTTGAATATGATGATAAATAAAAATGCAATAATATACATAATAACTAGTGAGTATCAGTACATTATTAATGATGAGAATATATTAGTGAGAAAGAGAATAAATGACTTTTTTATTCGATTTATATGATATTTTATCGGTACATATGATTTGGGGATGTATTCATGATAAATAATGAAGTCCAAGATGAAATTAAGGTTAAAAATAGAATTTCTACAATGAGATGTTTATAGTTGAAAAAATAGCATTATATTTTGTAGTGAATTTTGAAGATAAATGTAGGCATTATAATAATCCCTTTACAAGTTTAATATAGTCATGATTAATGAGCAATAATATATCCTTATCAATTTCCTAGGTAATATGGAAAATGCAAATTTTTATAATTCCTATAAAATCAAAATTGAATAAAAAATAGTTAGTGGGTAATTTGTGTCTCAATATCTATTAAACCTATTAAGGTATTAGGTTCTAGAATTGAGGTTGAACATTTTAAAAACACTTATCCCAACATTAAATTGACTCTATTATTTTTCATTATGTGAAGTCTATGTTAAACTAAAACAAATTAATTTATATAATAAGTGGTAACAAAATATGGAAACCAAATAGGGGTTAATTATGAAATGAACAATTGTTTTTTAGAAGAAAAAAATTAAATTAACAACAAATAATTATACTACCCACCTCTTATGTGGGTATATAAAATCTTAGTGGACTCCCTATTCATTTTATAGAAATGGTTCCCTATCATCAGATCAATTAATATTCTAGCACTGAACAAAGATATTATTTTTTTAACATTTAATAGATTTAATCTTTTTGGTGATAATTTTTTTTAGAATATTAAGTGATGTTTAGATTTAAATATTTTTTATATGTTCCATAGATTGGAAAATAACATTCCACTAATGATAGATAATAATTTGTAGTGACATATATGAATCAATAAAATATGAATAGAAATGATGCTAAAAGAAAAAATATATTCAATGATATGTGATACATCACAAAGTGATCTAATTAGTCTAATTTTTCACAACCCTAATAAATATATTAATTATAATTCATCTATTTATATATGTATATATTTTGATAAGGATGGATGTGTACAATCTATTCAATTCCTACACATTATGGATATTATGTATTTGTAGAATGTCTAAATTAATGTGCTAGATTATGTATTTATATTCATTAAGGTAACACATAATTATAATTAATAGGTATAATAATAATTTGATGGTATATTAATGTTTTTGGTTATGTATTCATAAAAATGAAACACCGTCGCAAATATTTCGGAAGTCAAGTATGAATATATCAAGAAATAAAGTGAATGAGTTTCTCAGTTGTTGGATAATGTAAAATAAGGTATTTTTAAATGGTTATATTTGTATAAGAAATATATACATTGAATATGCTAAATAAATTCACAATTAATGTCATTAATTCCTAGATAGAGGGTAAATAAAATAATATAATGAAATATTACATCTCACATCAAAATACTTGAAATATTTATAATGATCATAATGAAAATGTGAAATTTAAAGGGTAATAAAGGTAGATATAATATGATAAAATGAATTGTTTTATCAACATTAATACACTTTAGATATAAATAAAACAAATAATTCTAGAATTATAACATGAAGAAATATTAGGACATATCAGGAATAGAAGTGATACCAAAATTGATTCAAAATGGGGTATTCATTCCACCATGAATTTTTGTGTGTAGAAAATATCATGAAATCATCTAATGGTCCACCAATAACAATATCAATAAATTTTTTATCCAATATTAATTTTTTGACAAAATATATTTTTAAAAATAATTTTGAAAATAAATTAAATTTGTAATAAATTTCGTAAGAAATAAGTTATAAAAAACCTAACACCTCATAAATGGTATCTATCATCATACTGAATATTAAATTCCCCAAAGAAATCACCATGAATTTGATGAACCTCCACTACAATATCCAGATACATAATCTTGAAAAATTTGATAGACTACACCTAATGTATAAATTAAATATGTTATTTGGTTAATGCTCGTATTATTGGAATGTTGTAAAAAAGGTTATTGAATGTAGATAGATCATGGTAGTTTGTAGATATTGTATGTTACACAATGAAATAGTGATAAATAATGATATTATAAAGATATATTCTATGAAAATTTTATTTTAAAAAACATAGTGTAATCATTCGAAATGAAATATATTTGAAATCATGGATAACTTATGTGTTTACTACCAATTATTTTTATTTTTATGATAGTGTTAAATTGTTACAACCCAACACAACATAAATACAGATTTGTGTAAAATGACTTAACATAGGGGAATTGAGGAAAAAAATATGAAACGACTCACTTTTGAATAAAAACGATGAATTTGGAATAAAAATCCAATTAATAAAAGAAACATTATGTGAGGGATGTCACACAATAGTAGATAATATTATTTTTATTGCTGGATGATAGGTCATGAATTGAATCATTAGAAAATGTATATCTATATAAAGTTGAAATTTTTTAAGATAGAATCTTACATGATAGAGTAAATATAAGAAAGCAATATCATAAAGGTAATTATTGATTAAACTCCTCAATTTAGAGGTAAAAAATATTCCTAAAAGGGGAATGTAAATATGTATTGAATTTTTGTGATGGTGGTGAAAATATTTCATCCGTACCAGTATAAAATTTAAGAAATATATTTTTACACTAGAAGATCTATTTTTGAACAAAGTTAAATCATCCATGACTATTTTTACATAGAGTGATGATACAAAGATTGAGCCAATAAATATAATGTTTTTTGTTAATATAAAGATAATGAGTTTGAAATACTGGTTAGTCATGTTAGAAAAAGATAGTAAACTGGATTATTTTATGATAGATTAATATTCCTTTATAGAACAAGTAGATAACCCTATCCCATTGATAAATAATGTTATTTTTATGTTGAAATCCATAATTCTAGTTGATGTTTAAAACATTAACGACATATAATGTGCAAGAGATATAATTAATATGCATTTTAGACTATTAACGAAAGGTGTATCTATATTGATATAAATTTACCTTCATGTTACTCACATTATAAATATTTATAGAACCCACAATATTATAAAATTTTTAAGGATTTACATCATACAAAAGGGAATTGAAGGTTAAGCATGAATGAATTAATTCCTCCGTCAGTGCGAAATTTTGGTTAGAATCATGTTTTCTCCATGAAACACATTATTTTAATAACACATGTTGTATCATCCATATCTTGTATAATTTATTCATAAAATCTATGTGTTTGGATAATTAAAAACAATTGTGAAGTTTTTGGATAATCACTTTATGAGGTAGCTACCAAATAAGTCTAAACTACTAGTGGTTATGTTTTTTTATATTTAATAAATAAATTTGGATTTAAATTAAAAAGAAGAAAAATGGGGTTTTATTTTCAATTAATAATTCCCTATTTAATATATTTTATATTGAATATTAATGGGGAGTGTTAATCTTGAAAATTTGGAGAAATTAAATAGTGAATTAATTTTTGTAACATGTGTTGTTACATTGAGGGTCGGCACATAAATATTCTGGAAAATATGTTTGTATATCCTCTAAGAAAATAATTCTAGATTTTGTATCTCATTTTGTAAAAATTATTTTAATTTCTTTACAGTTTACATTGTCATTTCATACACTAGTATAGTCTATATATAATTAAATTTCATTAGGTAATGTCACATTGATTAGATGCATGTGATTCCACCATTCACACATGGAATGTAGAGAAACTATAAAGGGGATAAGATGTTTTTTCTAGACAAGGACCATAAGGACATTACTATAGTGTTAGTATGGGGGAGAATGATTTTTTTCCCAATGGAATTAATTTCATTGGGGGGGAGAAATGATATATTTTCTTTGGAAGAAATTTTTGAACTGAAATTGAATCTATTGGGGGGGGGGGGTTAAGTGCCTTATAGATGTGGGAATCTATGGTGTTAATTATTTAAATTGATAATATATGTCATGGAAATTATATTTTTATGAATAAAATGAAGAGTTTGAATTAATTTTATATGAAATTATATTTTTATATTTTTATAAAAGAGTATGTTAGGAAAATTCTAATAGGTTTTGTTATAGAATGAATTTGTTTTCACCATAAAAAATGCAATGAAATGTATCCAACATCCAAAATAAGAGGGTTATTATTCAATGAACCTTAAAATCAGATTGTGTTATGAGAAGAATTATCTCTAATATGAAGAATTTTAATTAAAAAATTAATAATAATGTTTTTTCACAAGTATCAGATATCTCATATACCACCATTTTAAGAATGTTTTAAAAAGGATCAAAGTTGTGATGACAGCTTGCGCGCTGTTAAAATAATATATCCAAGTATTTATTAGTATAATTTATTCTAGAATATATGTGGAAATGCATAAGGATTATTGGTTTATAAGGATGTAGAAACATAGAAGTTATTCTAAATTTTATTGAGATAAAAAAATTATAGTTGAATAAAAAAAGGAAATGTAGTATATTCTACAATAGAGTTATCTCAATATAAAATAGAGTGATGTTTACATGAACAGAGTAAAAATATATTTATTCTTCATAGTTTGTCAAAGCATCAATTTAATGGTTATATAATCATCATCTTATGAAAAATATTATTTGTAATGATGAATTCATAACTGTTGAAACATGATTCATGTCTATGTATGGAAAATATAGTCTATATAAACAGGGTAACTCGTCTATAGTGAAATCATTTTCATTCACGTAAATATAAATATTAATATGATGAATACAATGAATAATGATGATGTAGTCTCAAATTTTTATGGATCATAAAATAATAAATTTAATGTCATATATTCCCTTAATGTTTTAGGATGTGATCTTCAAGGCATGGAATAGAATATAAGGAATGTGAATATTAAGAGAAACTATTATTGTCAATAAAATATGTTTCAGAAATTTATATTTCTAATTAAAAATTAATCTAATATAGTAAAACTTTAGAATAAACCTCAAATATCATGATTCCTAGTGAATTTAATAGTCAAGCCATAAATTGAAAAGGATCTCATCAATGTGATTATTTAGAAATATTTTTATTTTCAAAGAATGATATTGAAATATTTTAGTTATATCATAAGATATTAATTACTTTATAAATTATTATAATAATAATTAAGTAACTTAGTTTCTAATCATCAAAACATTGAAATTTAGAAATAAATATAAATTAATTAGTATTTTAAGAATTTATACTCGACTAAAAATAGTTAAATTCCATATTCGATTATATCTGGAAGTGTAAAAAAAATGTAGGTTGTTATCATCTGTAGTGTTGTAAGACACCATAAAATAGTTTTGGATGTAGGATTGTAAAGAAGATGGAAGGGATCCACAGTTTTTTAAAATTATGGACTCATGATGAGGGAGTTGAAGTTCTCATGGGAAGCACTCAAGATACAAGGAATTAAACCAAGTTAATCATGCTAGTATATATTTTCAATACATCCATGAAGAAAATTGATAAGGGTGTTATGATATTTTATTTTTAAAATAAAAGGCTGCATTATTTTAAAAAATTGTAATTTATTCATCAAATATAATGTAAATTTATTAGATAAATAACATTTTCTAATGGATTTTTGAGTCATGAAAATTAGTTTCACATAGGAGAAATTATTCAATAGATCATAACAAATCATGGAAACTAAAATTGGTTATTGAATAATTGTTTATTTGTAAATTTAAATAAACACTTTTATTCAATTTATGTGTTTTAGTTTTGATTATATTAATTCAATTATTTCATGTGGAAAGATTATAATAATATTGAAAAATTTAACATTTGAGGAGTGGATTTATTTCTAACAATAAGATCTATTATGGGTCAGGTTAAAATAAAAATGAATTTATATTGAGGAAGATATATGTTTTTATTGACTTGGGAATAATGAAAAAAATATACTTGGTTTTGTAGAAGTAAAATTTAGATATTAGAGGAAGATGATCCAAATTTGGAATCAGTGAGAAGAAAAATTGAGTAAATGTAAGTTGAGAAAGAAAAAAATAATATATAAAAAAGGTTATTTAAGGTTTTTCTTGAGAGTATTCTTGAATAATATGGAAATATTATATGAATTGCAGGTTAAATAATATTTTTTACAGTTGAGAGATGTATTTTATAGATATTGAATCTAGGAAGAAGAATATATAGAAAAACAGAGATCTGTGACATTTAAAAAAGATGAGTTGTATAAAAAGATATTGAATACCTAAAGGAATTATATAGCTATTTCATATTTCAAATTAAAATAATTCCCTACTGTTTAGATACATCCTTTTATTGTATCTGGATCTCTTTCAAATAATGATGGAATATTAGAAGATCAGATAGTGTGTTGTTAGTTTGAAGACGGTGGGATGGATTATATAAATAACTTCATTGGTGTAATATATTATAGGTTGGTAATAAATGTAAGATAGACATCAAAATAAATTGTATCATTGAAATAAATATTTTAGTATAATCCCGAACTAACCCACAATAATTAATTATAATATTATTAGTATCGAATTCATATCCCATTATGTTTTGAACATGACAAGGAGTAGGATTCCGATCGTGGGTCTAATCCTTGGAAAACACAATTTACATTCACTAATATAAGTGCATAATTATTTAATCTAGAATAAACTATATGCAATACAATTTCATTTAAATTGGTTAAATAGTTTGAAATGGAAGGGATTTTAATTATCAAAATAAAAATTATTTTGGTATAAGAATTTTATTACACCTAATTCCCCATCTCTTCTCAGGTGTATTTGAAATATCCATGAGGACTCTAAAATCAATTGTAGAATAAAACAAAAATGTCATGTTATAGTTTTAAAAATGTATATTCTTGGTTGTTAAATAGTAGTTATAATTTTTGAATTCATTTTTCACAATAAGATAACATTTTGACAACACTATTTATTTAAGGTAGACAATTTAACTATCCTAAAACATTAAATAAGGCATTACCATTATGATTTATTAATATTCCTCTATATAAATTTAAATTTATTCATTAAAAAATATATATAAAAGTCTATTTCTTGTATAAAATTATATTAATTAATCAATTATATAGCAAGTAATAGTTAAAAATTATTATGTTTTCTTCTTTTAAAAAAATGTTTCATTTAAATGTCTTCTACACGTCCCTAATATGTTTTTTATTTTTATACACTAAAGGAATTATTTAACTACTATATATTTTATAAATTTATATTTAAGATAATTAGATATATTTTTGTTTTTATTAATGTAATTACTTTTATCAAATGAAAATATGAGTTCTCATTTTAGAAGAGATTTTTTATTTTAATTATATTTTTTTCAATATACATTATTGTTTTATATAAAATTTTAATTTTTAAATTATTGTATAATAATTTAAAGAAATTAAAATAACTTTTTAAATCATCATGTGATGATTATATATAATTTAATTTTTGATGTTTTTCTATAAATTATATTTTTTTGGTGAATAATTAAAAATTTAATATTTACAAATAACAAATATTTTATTACATCATCGTGATGTAAAAAAAGAATAAAAAAATTTGAAACCTTTTTATTTTCTCATACAAAAAAATATAATCAATAATATATAAAAATATATTTTCAATTGCACTTTTTTTTTTAATTTTAGGATAATTGTATATATTTATTAATGTTGACTTAGTGAATACAAAACATGGAAAATTAAAAATTAAATCATTAAGAAATTTTAAAATATTACATATATTTATTCACAAAAATATTGATAATTATTATTACTAATATTTTTTTATATATTTTTAATATTGTTAAAATTATATAAAAATTTAATAATTGAAATATTGGCCTAAGACTTGTATTAGTTAATAAATTTGATCAAAATTTTCTAAAACATGTTATCAATGTATACATAAGATTAAATATTTTTATGAATGGATTTAGATGATCATATTGATACTTAAGAAAAAAGAATTTCTGTATTTTATTTTCATGATTACATATTAAAATTATTTTATGGAAATCTTACACCACGTCGAAGCAATGATTTTTAATATAGGATAATGACCAATGCAGTTTTTTTAAAAAAATTATATATGATTTACATAAATTATGCTATTTAATTACTTTTTGGAACCAAAATGATTTTTTGAAATTTATATAAATTTTTACATATTAATTCCATATTTTTCACGACATTTTTAATTCTATATTAAAAAAACAGACACAGAAAAATAAATTAATGTGTATTTAGTGATAAAAATGATTTAATTATAAATAAAAAATCATTCCATAAATCAGGGGAATATAAGAATAAATTTTTCATATCATATATTTTCAATTAATGAGAAGCAATCTATTTTGATGTTATATTTTTTTCCCAAAAGGACTAAATAATTTTGAAAACCACATCAAATTCTTCGAATAAAAGTGAACTTATCCTATCATTTATAACACACATTACATAACTTGTTGTGGATTTATATTTAACCCAAATCTTGATATAAACATCATTTTCCATGTTAATAATTTATAATTAATTATATAATTTATTTTACCAAGTGGATTGGAATCAATATGAAGGATGTTATTGGAGTATTAATATATGGGATTCTAGGACACTTTATTCATTATAATTTATATTTCATTAACATAAAATAAAATTTTAAATATCTTAATATATTTTAATGATTCATTTTATATGGTAGTGAGTTATTTTTTATTAATTATGAATGATAAATAGTCCATTAACACTTAACGATCACTTTTACATATGTGGTTACTGTGTAAAATTAGCTTTCATCCAAAAAATGTAGTTTTTTATTTCAATTCTCCTATAACTAGTTTAAATATCAAAACTAGTCTATAGAATATACCCTAAATTATTAGTTTATTTATAAATTAATTTTTTAATAAAAAACTATTATCTATTGGGTTTTACTTCATTTTGAATATTTCAAAAAACCATATCAGAATGTGGAGGTTTTACACTACCTAACTAAACAATGATGTTTTAATAAATATAAATTAATCAATTTTATTCCTAAAAATTAATTTTTTAATGCAAAATAGTTATATTCTATTAATTATATTGTTATGATGTGGGAATTTTAAAATTTTTATCCAAATAAATAAATTAAAAGTAAATAAATAGTTTCATTTTTAACCATTAGAAATTGGATAATAAAGTTTGATACTTAGAATAGTGACCATTTTATAACCTATTGAACTCATTTTCTTTTGGAATTATATATTAAAAATTATATAAATCTATTGGATCCTATAGAACCCATTAATAATGATCATATACTATTTACATTATATAACATCATTTCTAGATATTCTGAATCGAGCAACCTCAAAATGAGTACTATGAACATTTAAAATTTAGTAAATATCTGAAATGTGAAAATAAGTGGGATAAAATGATTAATAATAGGAAATTATTCTGAAATTTTTAATGAATTTAAATAATTAATATAATTTTTTAACTCAAAAGGATATAATTTTTTCTATTTGAGTTGATAAATGAGGTAATGATATTTTTAATTCAATTTAATTTCATGGAGGTATATACAACATTCATGGATTAGGTTTTTCAAATTGTCTTTTCATTATATCCAATAATTAGTTTTTATTTTATTTCCACTTGATTTTTTCTATTAATATTTATTTTTATAAAAATTAAATAGGATCTTATTTCAAATGTTTGAATCTTTTTAAGGGTCTCATTTATAATAACACATTCAATCAATATTTTTTTTATATCTAAAATCCAATATATAGATATTAAATACCATTTATCTCTAAAATACCATTTATTTTCATTTCATTTATGTCTACCACCATTATATTAAGGAATATTTTCCTCGTAGTTCTACGATTTCATAAGACCATTTTATATTGTTATTGAGTTCCATTAATAATGATTAAAATAATTATATTATTTATTTTTTTGGATATCATTTTACTACATTTTTCATCAATTCTCATTTAATATCTTCCTCTATATGGGTTCATAGATTTAAAAATTCATTTCAACTCATTCTTTTTATAAATTATTTCATTAAAAATAATATACTACAAAATCTTAAGGGAAATTTATTCTTCATAAATATAATATATCTTATTGATTAATGATTATACCTATTTTTTTATTTATTTTCCCTAATCATTCACTCAATATGGTTCTATTAGAATAATTAATTTTTATATGAGGGTTTTATAATTTTATATTTATGGAGTGAATAGGAAGATTAAACGATAATTGGAATATTTTAAAAGTTTTTATAATTTATGCTACTTAGTAATTATAAATAATTATGTTTAATCATAGGTTATAACACTTAAATGAAATTTGTAATGAATTATTTAGTATAAGAATGATACGTGAATTAATTAAGGATGTTATTTCGTTATGGGTGATTATGAGTGAAAATAGGCCATGAATATAATGTACTAAGATTTAATTATGGTTTTCTTAAAAAAATTAATGATTTTAAGATTATAAAATATAATTAATTAAATTATTTTAAGTTTTATAAAGTTTTAACGATCTAATGATAACAAATAGTTTCAAATTTTCTCTGGGATACTCATAATAATTTTATTTCATAATACTAAATACTTAGTTGTATCTAAAAAATTAATTTGAGCAAAGAAGATTCTTATATATTTAAATATCCTTGTTATACATGATTGATGATTACTTATTTAAAGAAAGAAAATTAATTCTCATATATTTCAAACAATAATGGGTTTTTTATACTTATTAATGTGATTTATGTTCTTATGTCTTGTTTTTTAATTATTTTTATACCAATTATAGGTGATAAGGAATGATTATAATTTCAAGGTTTAGGTTATAATTTTTTAGAGTTTAATAATGAAGGTGTATCATTTAAAGAGTATAGAATAGTGAAAAAGTCATTTTGTAGGAAAAATATTTGTATTATTATGTATGGTATATTATTAACTATCTACAACAAAAAATCTCAATTGTTTTAAATTAGGATGTGAATATTTATTTGATATAATTCATTTAATTACGTGATAGTTGTGTTTGGGTCCTAAAAGTACTATATTTTTTAACATCATATTTTCATTTAATTCTTGCACTTATACATCAAAAACCCTCATCCGTTATACTAATTATAAAACACTAATATATTAGAATAATTACTAAGTTAATTATGGTTGGGATTAATTAATAAATATCATCTATTGAAATGATATGGGTATGCCACAATATTTCACTATGAAAATATATATATTAGCTTTATCCTCCTTACTAAAGGTGTGTCAAATTATTATGTAATTGTTAAAAATCCTAGTCAATCACATACAATTTCTATATATTTTGTAATTGTATTTTTTAAAAATACAAAAAAAAATTAATCAATAACTGATTGACCCCCACTATTGGATGATTTTGATTTATTTTTAAACAAAATGTGCAGATAGATTTACATTCAATGTATGTCCTTAATAAAAATAATTTTAGAATATTTTAATGAAGTATTTGATGAGTTCATACATTTCATTCTTGAATTCAATCAAGAGGTAAATAAATAAGAATTATATTCATTTATCCTATTTTTCAAGACAAAATCACAGTGGTGGAAACTAAAATGCATTACCCTTCCCTCCAATATGATATTATAATCCAACTCATAGTATTAAAAGAAGATCCAACACTTAAATAAGTCTAGTTGGTGGGAGTGGATATAACACATGATTCATTTTTATTTTATTTCACAATATTATAATATGTAATTAACTATCCTTATTTGTGTTTTCCCAAAACACCATATGTAGTTTCCGAAGAGAGTTATAATGATAAGGATTAAGTGACAACCATAAAATAAAATATGGTGGTAGAATTCAATGATGATTAAGTTATAGGGGTATTGAAAGCTAAAATTGAACATAAATCCATTAATGATGTAATGGGTCAGGTATATTTTATTTCCCCATTTTTTTAAAATTTATCAAATATAATTTTTTGAAGAATTTTTTCATTATATTTATATTGAATAAAAAATTATGAAATCGTTTCTATATGTTACCAATGTTACCACCAATGATTTTTTGTTTACTGAAAAGTAATAGGTTTAGTTACTATTGGTGATATGAATATATCATAAACATCAATATTCAAATCACATAAAAGAGGAAACCATGAAAATGGATTCTATCTATCTTCCATTCCCTCTATTTTTATCTTTATTTTCTATATTAAATTTATTATATATTGAATTTGGAGTTTTTACCGATATAATTTTCATTGAATTGATTAAAATTGTAATCATGGTGATGGGATGAGAATCAACACCCATAACATAAAAATGGTTATCAGGTATTATGAGAAAAATAAAATAGATTAGGCTTCCATTTTATATTCATGGAATATTTATAGGATGGAAAAGAAAATGAAAAGGTAATATTTCTCAAAGGTGGTACTAAAAATATAGTATCATTTTTGAGTTGGTATTCACGTAATGAAATGTTTTCAATATTATCTTATTTGATTATAGTATGAGTTGATTGGATGTGTTTGATAAAGAAATAGGAATATATAATGTTGTTCTAAATTTATTCCTTGAAATCATGAATTCTTTCAATTGAGTTGTTATAGAAAATTATCCTTGTTAGGAAGTCTATGTAAATATACGTTTAAAAGGTAGTTTTGAGATGTGAAAAATGGAATGGAGTTTTTTTATATAAATTGTAAGTATTATTCTAGACTAAAAACCTATAACAACAACTCTGTGAGGTTGATTTAAATAATTAGGTGAGGATCAATTAGCCTTTAGTGTACAATAATTGAATAGGGATAACTTAAAAAGGATCAATGGTTACTACTAAAGACCATATATTTTTTAATTAAAAACAATTTTTTTATCAATATTATTGCTATAAAATAGTGAAATCCCTAATTTTATACAAGATCATGACCTATGTATTAATAATTAAAGGATATTTAGAAATATACCATGTTGGAATAATTTCAATCTATTTATGGATAAAGTCCATTATTCGTAAACATAATTCCCTTGGAAGAATTTGAGAATCATATAGACATGAAAATGCATTTTCTAGAAATATGTTTAAAGAGAAACATTTGATATGATAAAAGAGATACTCTTTATTTATTACAATATCATTATGACATGGTATCCCTAACTCAAACATTTTTTTTGATAATATTTATTGGATATGATTAAAAATAGAAAAAATTATTTATTTTTAAATAGTAATGAGGATATTATTATTTAAATACTTGGGATGATCATAAGGGATTAATTAATTTAACTTTGTACTAAATGAGATAGTTCTAAATTGATATTATACCTGGATAGATATTAATTTACTCTAACATGAGAAAAACTAAATTTTAAATTTAATAAATATGGGAATTGAAATTCATATCATTCCTGACCTGTTAATTCATGATGAAAATTTCCCAAAATTATTTGTCTTAATAATAATGAAATTAAATATCAAATAATTAATCTAAGAAGAATGAATATTAATGTTTTCATGAAATTCATGAATTTTAATTTTCCCAAAAAAGAGTTAATTTCATTTGTGTAAATCTAGAAATAAATACATTGATTCTTTACAAAACAATTTGGGATTTAAATGATAGAAAATAGATTGTGATTTAAGTAGGTTAAGAAGATGCGTGTCTTATGACTATTTCAAATATATATAGATTCATTTTAGAATCTATAAAGGCTATAACTGAAGCACTCGTTCCACAAATTATATGATCCAAGACTAAAAGTGTTATTGTTTTAATTTTTTTTACAATTTTCAAGAATATATATATATGGATTTTGGTGCATAATTTTTTTAATATATGATTGAATACATTAAGCATAATATATTTTCAATGAAATTGAATCTTTGGTTGAGTAGAAATAAAAAAATAATTGCAAACACTATAAAATTTTATGGGGAGAAAGATATGGATGAAATAATGGGGCATAATTACTTTATGATCTCAAAAGAAAATTATATGGAGATAATGGGAGAGAGAAAATAATATTTGTATGTCTGTGAGAGGTTTTTCGTTCAAGATTACCAAGTTATATTTCCCCTAATGAAAAGATAAATAAAATTAAATAATAAGGGGGATTCCTATTGTGTAATAAAATACAAGTATCCGAAAAATAAAATTGTACACCAAGATATAGAGGTTTTTTTTCCAATTCTATATAATAACATATAATTTAAGAGAAGAAAAATATCAAACATGTCATGACCCGTCCCCCAGGGCCTGTGTCCTAACTACCCCAATTCTATCTTCCATAGCCCATGGGCTGGAGACTAGCACTAAAGGCGTATTTCCCTAACTAGGAAGGAATTTCCTTTATAAATCATAAACACACACACCCAGAGAACAAGAGAAA
Organism: Viscum album; assembly: GCA_963277665.1. NCBI lineage: Eukaryota > Viridiplantae > Streptophyta > Magnoliopsida > Santalales > Viscaceae > Viscum > Viscum album. The sequence continues at coordinate 1,706,928,480 of OY728145.1, forward strand.
AAAACACTAAGTAAAAGATGTATAAAAAGTGTGCTGAATGTAAAGGGGGCCAGAATACAAGCCCAACTATAAATTACAAATACAATCGAAAGAAAGTACAACAAAAAAGGGATAGACATCTGAAAGGTGAAAGATGCTCCTAGATCATCCTCCGAGGTTCCTACCTGAAGGGTAGGTGTAGATGGCCTCCTCAGCACTCCACACCCGTCATATTTCACCACGTACTGATACGTTGTAAGGTCCTCCTCTGGGTACCATCCAGTCCTGGTGCTATTGACTTCCATCAGCGCTGTCTGTCATCTGCATCAAACACAATGAGGTGCAGGCATAGCCCGAGAAGGGGTGAGTATAATAATACTCAGTAAGGACCCTGAGACCCTCAGGTCTCACAAAATCCAACAAGGATAAACCACAACGTATGATTTCAAGGGATAAACATTACTTAGGTATATGACCGTATATATACCTAAGTTATCATGTAACCCATCTCAATCATGAGGAAAAATCAAAGGTCATTGACTCAGCTCAAACTAAGATTTTCATTAACGAAACCACGACTGATGTAGAACTCCTCCTCTGTCGAGTACAGTGGCCCTGTCGCGATTCCAAGGCACTTCCAACCAACCTTGGACTGTTGAGGTAATTCTTATGGCAAGTACCATGGGTCTGCTTCCAAACTGGGCACTCCATCCGCAGTGTGTCTGCTACCAAACCGGGCGCTCCCCCTAATAGCCTACAGTGGTACTTCTCCTGTCGAGTACCGCATGTCTACTTCTAACTACTAGGTGCTCCGTCTTCCATGGGTCAACATCCAAATCGGGCGCTCTATAAACTGGGATAGTCGAATCACTCTGAGTCGAATCGGTCATGCAGTCATCAAGTCTACAGCTAATAGGTCTTCACACTCTGTATTCTCATCTCTGGGAGGATCTTCACCATGAGCAACATTTAGATACTCCATCTGTCATGAAGTCTCACATGGAAGTATCTCAAAATAATTCCACATCATCGGGGTTTCAACACAGTAGACGACACGTCAATCAGACGCTTGGTCTGTTACTTATTTGAATTTTAATCCTGGGGCCCCGGTTGGATTCATGTATGAAACAACCTAATCGTGACTCAACTATACCCTGATCTATAGTGGAGTATACTGAAATGGACAACTATGCTCCATGATTACCGGATCCACTGACGGTTCATCAATTGGACATCCGGTGCCAAAGATATGGCCTATGAAGTTAATGGGTCAGTATTGGGCCCAGGTCTGGTCTGACCCTATCAAACCGACTTGGCCCAACCCAGTATGGGCCGACCCGGTCGGACTCGTTGGGTCTGACCCAGCCCATTGGGTGGGTCATCCCGCTATGTTTTTACATGGTGTGCTGGTCCCGGCCCAGTGGAACGTGAGGGTGGTTCGGCCCGGTAGTCTCCACATAGGCGGCTCAGTGACTCGGCCTGGGAGACCAGGTCGGTTCGGCCTACAACACCGCGGGGGACGCCGCGGGTCGGCTCATTTGGATGGTGGTTGGGAGGCCAGCGGGCAGGCCGTGCGGGGCGCAGGCAAGTCAACTGGACACAGGGTAGGCCACGGGTGCACAGAGCTGGGCACGGGGGCACCGGGTAGGGCACGTGGGTGTTGGGAAGGGTTTCGTGATGCCATTGAGGGCGCCAGGCATGGGGGTTCTCCACAACGAAGTGGGGGCATCGAGCAGTGGTGCGGGGGCACTGGGTAGGGGCACGCACCAGGCAGGGTCGTGGAGGCACCGGGCAGCGGCGCGGGGGCACCGGTAGCGGGGCGGGCTTGCTGGGCAGCGGTGTGGGGGCGCCAGGTAGCGCACGGGGGCGCGTGGCAGCGGCGCGGGGCACTGGCCAGCACGCCAAGGTGCCGGGCAGGAGCGTGGGGCGCAGGGCAGTGCACCATGGCACCGGGCATCGGCACGGGGCGTGTGGTAGTGCGATAGGGCACCAGACAGCGGCGTGGGGCGCGACGATACACAGAGGCCACGGGGCATAGCGGTGCGCAGAGGCTGCGGGGCGCGGCAGTACCCGGAGGCCGCGGTAAGCATGACCTTTGATCATAGTCTTCGTCATCTTCGCCGCGTGTACCCCCTAAATCGTCAACAATCAAGAACAAGAAAATGGGAGAGGTTCAGGCCGTGTTCGTGAGGCCCGAGCCCACTGCGTTAAGGCAATAGCATTTGGTAACGAAGGTCTCAACAAACGATGAAGAACAGAGGTTTAACTCATACAAAAATTAACTCAAAAAATCCCCCAACCTCGCTTGTATTTCCTCATTGATGAAGTCATAGGAAGCGGGCGTCATTCCGTTGACATCGGAGGAAGAAGATCTCATAGAAGACGAGGCAATATGACTTCGTTGGCGTTCTTTATGGGTGGTTGTGCTTCCTATTCTTTCTCTGGTTGATGAAGGAGGAAGACGACATTCTTCGTTCTTCGTTCTTTGTGGTTGAAAATTCTTTGTTGGAGGAATAATTCTCCAACGGTTGGGCATCACCTCTCTTTTCCGGCATTTCGCCACATGAAGAAGTAGTCCCAAAACCTTTCCCCAATCTTCCTTTATATAGTATAGTTGGAGAGATATGTAACCATCATGAAATTTATGACGGTTCATTTATTAGTAACCTTCATAATTTCCAATGATGCAGTTACATAATTTAAAAGGGGAGAACAAATTAATTGGCTCCACTAAAATAATTGCACGAGAGGTGGCACACTAAATTTGGAGGATGTTAAGAGGATCCATTTAATTAATTTACGCACGTTGGTGAAATTAATTGGCATGCACGTTGGTTCAATTAATTGGGATGTGCATTGGCATAATTAATTGGAACGTGTGTTGAAACAATTAATTGTGCAGAGGAGGTCAAGAGGTCCTCCCTCATTAATGAGGGGTTATGCATCTCGGGTGGTCCCCACGTCATATCCCATCGTAGGAGGTTATGATTGGGTGGACCCCACCACCATAAACTCTCATAGGAGGTTAGGGTGTGGTGGTTCCACCACAAACTCCCAAGGGGAGGTTCCAACTAACCGCACACACATGGTGGCTGGAATAAAATAATGTGTGGTTGTACTTTATTTTATTATTATTTTTTTAAATCTAAAAACTAACTTTTAAACTCGATAGAATGAAACTGCGGTTAAGGTCTCACTAAAATATTACTAATGTTGTGAGTTCAACATTTCCCTCACATTTCCATTCTGATCACCGGTTCAAAAGTTATAAAAACCTGGTCTTACTTTTAATCAACATACCCGAAAATAAATATCATATATTGATTCCTGACACACCAGGCCATGGAGTCATGCGTCGTCAGAAACTGTGGACTTGTAAAATATCCATGAATTTAAAAAAATCATTTGAATTCTGGGTCGTTACATTCTCCCCACCTCAGGGATTTATGTCCCCGTAAGATACAACTCGATCTAATTGAGCAAATGGGGGTATTAAGCATGCATCTGAGACTCCCGATCTCATGTGCTCTCCTGGAGGTTCCCGTGCTACCAGCGAATGTGCACCAGAGGTATCGACCATCCATGTAGGACCCACTCCAATTGAACCTCAATCTCCACAGAAACCTCCATGAAAGTCTCCCCATCATCGATTTCTAGCTCCCCGTGGTCAATGATGTGGGATAGATTGTGCACGTATCTCCTCAGCAGAGATACGTGGAAGATGTCGTGCACCCAGTGAAACTGAGGTGGAAGTGATAAGCGGTAAGCCACCTCACCTACTTTTTTGAGGACCTAGAAAGGTCCTATGAATCACGGAGATAGCTTGCTGCCTTGGCCAAATATCTGTAGTCCACATCGAGGTGTGACCCGCAAGAAGGCGTTGTCGCCATCCTCAAAATCCATAGGTCTCCATTTCCTATCAGCATACGACTTCTGCCTGCTATGTGAAGTCTTCATCCACTCTTGGATGATCTGTACCTTCTCTGTGGTAGACCGTACCATCTCTGGTCCCACTAGTGATGTCTCCCCTGGGTCGATCCAGCACAGTGGTGATCTGCAAGGTGATCCGTACAACGCCTTCAAAGGTTCCCTCCATTCGGTGGAGTGAAAGATGTTGTTGTAGGAAAACTCCACCAAAGGAAAGTGATCCTCCAAGACACAAATGATGTTGAGGACACATGCACAGAGCATGTCCTCGATGCTATGTATGGACCTCAAGGTCTGACCATCTGCTTTAGGGTGGAAGGTGGCGCTCAAGCGAAGCTGTGTCTCGAAAGTCTCCTATAACCCCTTCCATGGTTTTTATGTGAGTCATGTGTCATGATCGGAGACTATAGAAGTAATTAAACCATGAAAACACACAATATCCTACACTTAGAGGCCTCCCTAGCTCTCTACAGAGCCCTTCTCAATGATCGGTATGAAGTGGGCCAACTTGGTGAGTCAGTCATTGATCAACCAAATCAAGTCATGACCCCTGGATGTATGTGGAAAACCCATCACGAAGTCCATGGATATGCCATCCCAATTCCACTCCGGGACCTCTAAGGGCTGAACCAAGCCCACTGGTACCTGATTCTCTACCTTCACTTGCTGACAAGTAAGGAACCCTGAGACAAACTCCACTATTGCCTTCTTCATACCTGGACACCAGTTCTATTGTCGATGTTCCCAGTACATCTTTCCCACTCTTGGATGTGCCGCTAGAGTAGATGTGTTGAACTGCCTCAACACTTCCACCTGAAGTGCAACTAGTACCATGGTATGTCCTCTGAAATGGATGACGTGCTCCCCACCTTAAAAAAATCAATCACATGTCTACCCTGGGAATATTTGAGCACATCGCGTCTCACAGTCAGTGTCCCCATGTTGCGCCTCCCTGACTCGCTGAAGAAGTAGAGGAGTGACTGTAAGAGACTATAGATAGGTTTCACCATCACTATCCACAAAGGATATATGTAAGGTAGAAAGCTTCTTTATCACCTCTCCTAGAAGCTGAATATCATTCCTCCTGCTAAGAGCATCTGCAACAACATTCCCCTTCCCATGAGTATATACTATCTCAAATTCATAGTCCTGGAGAAACTCAAGACATCACCGTTGTCTCAGGTTCAGGTCCTTTTGAAAGAATACACACCTGAGACTATTTAGATTAGAGTTAACTAGAATCTGTTCTCTCAACAAACTATGGGTGAGACTAGCCAATTGTAAGAACTCGAATTCACCCTTCTTTTCCTACATTATACAAGAGCTACTATGATTTCTCCTTTACCGAAAATAGAAATCCAATATCATCCCCTGGATGAATCATGTCTTTTTCCTAATACAGTCAATCCTGACATTAACGGTGCTAATTCATGCTATAGATGACTTCGTAAGGCGTTGATGTTACTACCAAAAGATCCAACCATTACTATTGCATCTAAGGGTTGAGTCACACTGTCGGCATCAGTGTTTGGTCACTGGGTATCCTTCATTAGGAATCTCGAATGTGAGGGTCAGGTCAACGTTTTTAATTGGATCCTATTAGTAGTAACCAAAAAAAGGCAAGAATGAAAATGACACAAGGAGATGTGTGTTTTATTACTACATCTCAAAGTAAAAAGTCACAAAGCAACCACAAACAATGACAACAACGAAGCTAGAAGCATCATGAACAAAGGCCTCTATTCCTGGAACTAGTCCTGATCCTATCCACCTACTTCTGGAGCACCATGGTCATATTCTACAGTTTCCTAAATTTGTGCTCTCCCATGTCCACCCGTTCCCTGTAGTTAGGGTGGAACTCTTTGTGGTGGTGGTGGAAACACCTCGAAGCGTTTTCCCACACTAGCTGCATGGCCACCTCTACTGCCATGGTCTCCTAGTCCTTATAGTCCACCTCGATCGATCCTCTGCCTCTTCTAGGGAGGTCCCTCTACTGTATTCTGATCATCTGAACAGTGGGTCATATAGTCATGAGTCATTGGAAAAAGCCCGCCACATGAAAAACATTGTCTGATCCTTACATGACTGGCTCTGTCTCAACTCTGGGTGCTCCGCACACCCGATCCTTAGTTGTGCAGTCGACCACCTGTGGGTGTGTTCCACATAGACCTCTGTGTCATCTGTCTACCTCTAGCTGAAGAAGACTCCACTACAAGTTGACTAGTGGTGGGTCACGCTGATGAAGACTTCTCAGCAAGGAACTTCTCCACTAGGAGGGATCATCCAACACCCCCGTCATCGTCGGGATGCTATGGGAGATAATTGAAGCCCTAATCTCTCACATGAGTCTCTAGTAAAATGTCCATGACCTAAAGAACGGATCCCATACTATATCAATGGAGTAGGGAGAGAGGTCAGTGATCCTCTCTGAGTACTGAGCTACACTCATGATGCCCTAATGGAGATGAATTATCTCATGTTTCCGGACCGCTCGAACGGTGGCCGGTACAAACTCCTCCAAGAATAGGCTCTCGAATTCTGCCCATAGAAGTGTCGCCTAATCGTGTATCTAGAGCATCAAGCTCTACCATCTGCCTACTACTGCCTAAATGAGGCAGGCAGCAAGGATAACAATGAAGTCTGCTGGCATCCCTACCAGTCTGAAGTCTCTCACCACAGCATCCAGCCAATCCTCAACCGCCTGTGAGTCTATCTCTCCTCTAAACCTGGGTGGCCTCAGTTGATGGAACCCATGAAATGCGCTAAAGCAGCGTGCATCGCTTGCTGCTAGGGCTGGTGCAATCAGTGGACGAATGGGGAGTAGTACAGCTGGTCCCTCCATTGTTTCCTCAACCAGAAGAGGGCCCTATACTGAGGCTTCATCGCTTGACGGGTTGTCAGCACGTATGACTCTCGGGGATCTAACTGGTCGTCTGTGAGGAGGCATCCTAAAATAAACAGATGTGACATGGTCAAAAGACTATACCTAGTGAGCTGACCTGGATGAGCTGACATAAAGAAAAACTTTTGAAAACACACACACAATCAGTGTTTTCGTGCACTAAGTAGAAAATTAGAAGTTAGGGTCTTGGTGTATGGATAGGACGGCCGCCCACACCTACACTGGGCTCCATGACCTGAAAACCACACTTAGTACCCTTAAAATTATTGCTTCAAAGAAATAAATATTAGAGTCCTAAGTTCCGCGGTAGAACCGTTGCCCTATGATACCAATTTTCACAACCCGTCCGCTAGGGCCCGTGTCATAACTACCCCAAGCCCTCCTTCCATAGGCTAGGGGATGGAGACTAGAACCAAAGGCATAATTCCCTAAAACTATGAAGGCATTGACTTTATAAATTGTAAACACAAAAAATCAGAGTAAAATCGGAAGAAAATAGTATGTAAAAGCTGTATAACAAGTGTACTTAATGTAAAGGGGTCCAGAATACAAGCCCAACTGCATAGTAAAAATACAACTGAAAGCAAGTTCAACTAAGAAGGTACAGACAACTGCAAGGTGAATGAAGATCTTAGATCATCCACCGGTGTTCCTACATGAAGGGTAGGAAAAGATGGCCTCCTCAGCACTCCACGTCCATCAGACTGCACCATGCACTAATATGTCATAAGGTCCTCCTCCAGGTACCATCCAGTCCTGGTACTTTCGGCCTCTGTCAGCACTGTCCGTCATCGGCATCCAACACAATGAGGTGCGGGCATAGCCCATGCATGGGTGAGTATAACGATACTTAGTAGGGACCCCAAGGCCCTCAAGGTTTTACAAAATCTAACATGGATAATCCACAATGTATGATTTCAACAGATAACCATTATATAGGTATATGCCCATACATATAACTATGTTATCAAGTAATCCTTCTCAATCATGAGAAAAACAAAATGGTTATTGACTCAGCTCAAACCAGGATTTCCATTAACGATACCAAAATTGTTGGAGAACTCTTCCAATGTCGTGTACAGTGGCCCTGTCATGACTCGGAGGCACTACTCACTAACCTTGGATTGCTGAGGTACTCCTCTTATCGAGTACCATGGGTCTGATGCCAAAATAGGCGCTCCGTCTGCAGTGGTTCTGCCACCAAACCGGTCGCTCCCCCAAATAGCCTACAGAGGTAATCCTCCTATCGAGTACCAAGGTTCAGCTGCCAACTACCAGGCATTCTATCCACCGTGGGTCTGCCGCCAAACAGGGCTCTCCATCCACTAGGCTAGTTGAATCACTCCGAGTAAAATCGGTCAAGCTGTCATCAGGTCTACACCTACTAGGTCTTTGCTCTCCGTACGCTCGTCTCTGGGAGGATCTACTCCACGAGCTACTGGTCGATACTCCAAGAGTCACAAAGTCTCTTGTGAATGTATCTCAAAGGACCTCCACGTCATAGGGGTCTCAACGCAACAGACGACACGTCAATCGAACGTCTGGTTTGTGAGTTGTTAGCCTTTCAGTCCTAGGAGAAAGGTTGGATTCATGTAAGAACAAACCTGACCATGACTCAAATATACCCCGATCTCTAGTGGGGTATACTCAAATGGATGGATATGTTCTGAGATAACCGTGGCCACAGATGGTTTGTCAAACAGACATCCGGTGCCAATGATATGGCCCAAGAAGTTAATGGGTCAGTATTGGGCTTGGGTCTGATCCGACCCGATCAGACCGACTCGGCCCAACCGAGTCTGGGTGGACCGGGTCAAACTCGCTGGGTCTGAGTTGGCCCATTGGGGGGGGGTCACACTGCTATGTTTTGACCTGGTCCGTTGGCCCGGCCCAGCGGACCACGAGGGCGGTTTGGCTCGGTAGGCACCACATAGGCAGCTCGGTGACTCGGCCCAGGAAACTGGGCCATTTCGGCCTGCAACACCACGGGGGATGTCACGGGTCGGCTCGGGTGGCATGTGGCCAGGAGGCCAGCGTGCAGGCCACATGGGGCGCGGGCAGGCAAGCTGAACACAGGGTAGGCCACGGGTGAACCGGGTAGGGCACAAGGGTGCCAGACAGGGCGCATGGGAGCCGTGCAGTGTGCCGGGATGCTAGGCAGGGCATCAGGAAGCGCGTGTGGGCACCGAGCAGTAGCGTCGGGGCATCCTCCACCGTGCGAGGGCGCATTGATGTGGCGAGGGGAACCGAACATCACGCCGAGGTAATGGTCAACGACGCGGGGCGGCGGCGCCGGGGTGCCGGGCAGCGCGCCAGTGTGCCGGGCAGCAGCGTGGGGGGGGGGGGGTTGGGCAATGGTGCGGGAGAACCGAGTAGTGGAGCGGGGCTCCGGGAAGGGTGCGAGGGCACCGGGTAGTGGGGCGGGGTGCGGGGCAGCACGCCAAGGCGCCGGGCAGCAGCGCAGGGCACGATGTCGCGTGGAGGCCACGGGGTGCAGCGGGGCGCTGCGGTGCATGGAGGCCACTAGTAGAGTAGCCTTTGATCACCATCTTCATCGCCATCACCACGTGTACCGCCTCTCTCTTCATCAATCAAGAACAAGCATGGTGGAGAGGGTCGGCCCGTGTTCGTGCGGCCCGAGCCCTCCTCGTTACGGCGATAGCATTTGGCAACGAAGTGCTCAACAAACGACGAAGAACATAGGTTTAAACTCATATATAAATTAACTCAAAAAACCCCTACCTCGCTTGACGTTCGTCATTGACGAAGTAGCAGGAAGCGGGTGTTGTTATATTGACTTCAGAGGAAGAGGAGCTTGAAGAAGATGAGTCAAGATGACGTCATCAGAGTTCTTCATGGGTGGCAGTGCTTCCCTTTCTTGCCCCAGTTGATGAAGGAAGAAGATGGAGTTTTTCAATATTCATTTTTTGTGGGAAACGGTTCATCATTGGTGGAATAATTCTCCAAGGGTCTGACATCACGTCTCTTTGCCAGTGTTTTTCCACTTGAAGAAGTCGTCCCAAAACATTTCCTGAAGCTTCTTATATATAGGAGAGGGGGAGAGGTATGTAATCATCGTGGAATTTATGACTGTTCATTTATTAGGTATTATCCTAATTTCCAACGATGTGGTTTTTTAATTTAAAAAGGAAGAAAAAATTAATTGGTTCCAGTAAAATAATTTCATGAGAGGTGGTACACTTAATTTAAAGGATGTTGAGAGGCTCCCTTTATTTAATTTACGTGCGTTGGAAAAATTAATTGGCACACGCGTTCGCTCAATTAATTAGCACTTGCATTGGAAAAATGTATTGGCACATGCGTTGGCACAATTAATTTCACCAAGGAGGCCAAGAGGTCCTCCCTCATTAATGAGGGGTTGTGCATCTCGGGTGGTCCCCAAATTGTAACCCCTCACGGGAGGTTTTTCTCGGGTGGACTCTACCACCATAACCCTTCATGGGAGGTTATGGTGTGGTTGTTCCACCCCCAAATCCCAAGGGAAGGTTCCTAATAACCGCACACACATGGCGGCTGAAATAAAATAATGTATGACTAAACTTTATTTTATAATTATTTTTTAAATCAAAAAACGAGCTTTTAAACTCAACAGAATGCAACTGCAGTGAAGGTCTAACTAAGAAATTACCGACACTGTGAGTTTAATGGTGCCCTCATATTTCCATTCCATGCACCAGTTCAAAAGTTATAAAAACTAGCTCGTATATTTACTGAAGGTACCTGAAAAAAACTTCATAAATTGATTCTGGACACACCGGGCCTCATAATCAAGCACCGTTAGAAAATACGGGCTCGTAAAATTCCCATGTATGTAAAAAAAATTCATAATAAGTCCAGGTATTTAAAAAACAAAAGTCCTGAATCAATGATAATAAGATGAAGCTTTTTTATTATTAAAATTTTAAAAATATGAAAATGATGAATACGACCAATAGAACAAATTATGTTGAAGAGACTACGAAAATAGTAAAACAATACGATTTTTCTACCCATGAGAGAGTGGAGATCCTAGAGTATCATTGTTTTCATTCGAGGTATGATTTTTGGATGCTATCATATTAATTTTAAAAATAACATGTTAGTAATTTTAGGGGTTATGTTTTAAATATTTGTGTTTAGTTTGATAAAAATAGTTTTTAAAGCGGAATAGGAAATATGGGTAGTTTTCAGGGGTTGGATTGAATTCTTAGTTATTGAAAAAAAATTCAATCAAATATACTCAACTATGATGAATCAAATATTATTTTTCGGTGTAGTGACATACCAGAATAAACATGGTGATCTATATAAATCAATGGAGGAGAAGAATAAAACCAGTGTAATAAAATTATAAATATATTTTTTGATTTTTTTTATAATCTTGTGTATAAAATATTATACATAGAGACATATATTATGGTGTCCTTGGTTTTATAATGAAACATGGTTAAAACCATTACATCTAATAAGATAATTACTAGTGTAAAATCATTGACATATAAATATCAATCATAAAATGTTGTAGGATTCATGGGAGGGGAAGAACCTTGTAAACACACAGGTTCCATACATTACTACATTTTTTCATTTCATATTTCTGTATTTTATTTTAAAAATAATGTTATATTGTTCTTAATTGAAATAATAGGTTCTAAGAAAAAAGGTGATACTATTTGAAAGAATATTTGGAATTTTGAAAAAAATCACCACACTAATTTATCCCCCTCTAAGGATTGTATGCATCGATCCTTAGATATATAAAATTAGTATTATAGAATTGGTTCCATCTAATTGGATCATTTTTCTATGAAAAAAGATATATATATAAAATTTATCTATAGTTGGATCTTATATTTTCAAGACAATGTTATTTTATCTAGAATTAATCATTTAATAATTTTACATGGAATATCCCTATATGAAAAAAATCAGATTTTATCCCTAGTAAAATATATGAGTAGGTTTTACCGAATATATTGAATATCATGAAGATGAAAAGGTATAAGAAGTTCAGATAGAGAACAACAGTGAACGATGAATAACCACTAGTGTATAGTATTTATAGTGGTAATATTTTTAATTCATTTACTAAATATTATTTCTCTAATGAGTAATGATTAGTTTTTGACGGTGAATAATTTTATGAATCATTTAATGATTTTTATTCTTGAATAAATGATTATTTGAATAAATTCTTTTTGGATGTTATCATATAAAAATTTCTATACATTAATGGATTATGTGAGGGAAATTCATAGAAAAAAAGGATGTTGATTCCGTATATTATTCAAAAGTCAAAATGGTGAGTAATTGAAACACACTCACAATGTCGGTTGTAGATTAAGAGAAATATAGTACACTTTTCAACGAAACAATTTCACCCATTAATGATTAATTAAATGTGGTTTTTGGGTTAATATTCATGTAATGTATGTTGATATATATGTCATCTATATAGTTGAAAAATTTTAAAAAAACTATCTGTAAATGATAAATGTGTATATTTGTAATTCAATTATAACAGAGTGGATGAGATAGATAAATATCTACCTTGTATAATTAGAATACAAAATTAAAAATATAGGAAATCTAATGGAAAGTTTGATTAATAAATAATGTCTGTATAGGTGGGTTAGAATATCCTTATTCTAATATTTCTTGATCTTTAAATAATGTTGAGAAATTCATAAGTTACAAACTCAATGACATTCTAAATAGTTTATAAGAGATATTATTCAACACAAAATTTAAACGGGATTAATAATATTAAGAGGTTAACATTTGATGCTAAAAATATGATGAAAACATCTAGAGATGTTTTCAACTGAATCATATGGAAAAGGATTACACATTTTCAATTTATATATTTGAGATAAAATTAAGTTTTGATGAAAAATAATTGATAAATCTCATAAAAATATAAATTTTTAAATATAATAAATAGGGAACCAAACCACATCATATTTGTATTATAAATTAGTGTAAAAGAAACTTTTTCCCAAATTAGATCCCAAATATTATCTACTTCCTCCAAATACTAGAATGCTTGGGATTCATGGTAGAGTACACCTAAAGAAAAGCTTTATATATTTTCTTGGAAGAAATTTATTCATTTATATAATTATTAATTAATATACAGATTGATTGGCCAATTTGGGAACATGTGAAAGTAACATAAGTTGTAAACATTTGGATAGATGATGCAAGGTGGGGATGAAACCTATTTAATTGAATAAGTTGGCATAAGAAAAAAAACTATGGGAAATAGATTTGAACACTTTTAAAACAAATTTTGTATTGAAATAAGTATGGACAGAATTATGAAAAGTATTGGTATGTATCAACACAATAGAATACTCCTGGTGATGAAAGGATAAAAACCACAATATACATTCATGATTTCAAGGAAACAACGAAATAATTTATACCATGAGGGATATGACACAATATAAGAGAGTTGAATCAACAACTATGAAGAAGGGGAAAAAGTGTGATATTGGGGAGGATCAAAATAATAGAATAATATTATATCATATGCTAGGTAAGACCACATCCTAGACCATGCACGATGGCCCTCAAAATCATGAAATAATTAAGTATAATTTATTTTAACATAATTTATTTTTCTTAAGAAATGGTTAGAATCATATTCATTGTTGTTCACATTTTAAAAAAGCATGTTTATGGGTGTCCCAAAAATTGATACAATTATACTGATAAAAAATTTAGTGAATTGTTTTAGTTGAGAAAAATTCAAATTATATGTATTGTTGATATTCATGGGAAAATTATAATCAATGGTAATGAAGTAATTGTCTCCGGTGATAAAAAAAATTTATGTAATGAATGAGTGTAAACTAATTAAAAAGTATGGACACACATTATAATAATTCGTAAAATCATAGAAACAATTGTTGCAGTAATCCAAAATATTCGATAATAATGAAATTAATTGAAGTTGAATGTTTTTAAATGATAAATAGGCCGTTATAGCTAATAATAAAGATGAAGAGAAGAATAACACCATAATATAGATAAATGAACTGATTTAGAAACTTAAAATTCCAGACATAATGATTGTTTCTTTAGTATTTGGATACTCAAAGAATAATTGGATTTGGTTGGGAAAATAATATCCTCCCTTTATTAATAAATGAATTACATATGGAGATCCCCCTTTATACCTAATATGGTGGTTGTCAAATTTAGAATATGGGATTATAGTTCATTTTAGATGAATATTATCTAATAAAGACAACTCTATTAAACAAGTCGTATTATACATCAATTGATATAAACAATATTTGAAAACAACAATGGTGAAATGTATAGATAATCCCATGCAGGGGAGCTAACAAAATAAGTTAATTTTTTAGAGGGTTTACATCTTTGGTAAAATTACGAATATTTTAATTCCCCATAAAAATATAGAGGAGGTATAATTTTAACATTATCATATCTATTTTGTTTCATGTTGAATAATATTTTGAATATTGATGGAAGAACCAACAAAATGGTGGAATAAAATAACCTAGGAGTTGATATGTTTTTATGTGTTTGTTCATGCGATGTATTGTTTTATAGAACTTCTTGAAAATATATTTCAAACAACATCTAATAATGAAATATTATATTTTTTTTATTTTGGTTAATTTTATTGATATCATATTTATCTAAATTTTCATAACTTTTTTATAAAAATGGTTATCTAAAATAAACAAAAAGGTGGTTAATTTGTTGCTTTTTTATCAGAATCCAATGTTATTACCCATATCATTTTGAATTAAATGATTTTGGTTAATTTTAAATAATAATGAGATAATAATGGGTAGAATATAAGTCTCTTAAAATAATATAAGATAATTTGTGATAATAGCGGCTCAAATATACACAACCTTCTAATAATAAGGAGAATAAATTTAATCATTTTATATTTATTTTAATTTGGGAAAATAATTTAATTGAAATAGAATTATGGTTTTCCGAATTAAAAAAAATAAGAACTGAGAGATTAATGTTCCCAAGGGGACTAAATTGATTTTTATAGGATGATTATTTAAATTACTATGCAGTGGTTATGTTTGGAAATTGTATGGGTATCCAGAAATTTGATATAATGATGATGGACAAGTATAAGGGGTATAATTAAAGAGAGTGTTATAAAATTAGATATTAATGATTTATTTTTATGTTAGAAAGCAAAATGTAAAGGAGAGTCTATATTAAGGGAGCCTTAAAATATATAATAATTTTTGAGTTGGTCCCAATGTAATTATATTTAATGATTCTTGGATTATCAAAAAACATAACTTATTGAAAAAGGAGGATTGAAGCTAAAAGTTCATAGTTGTCATATATGTGACGAGAAATATTGTATAGATTTATTTAAATTCGTTTAAATATGATAAAAGTTTTGAGAGAAATTATCCAAAAGTTTGGGAATCCATCATTTGTTTATCTACATTTTTTTATGCATAAATTCGTGATATATAACACAAAGATGAATATTTTAATGAATGACCTACTAAATAAAATAAAAATCAATAGAACTACTTTAAATACAGCACCTCGAGTGTTTTATACATCGTCAGGCATTGGAAATGAGATAATAGATTATGTAATTTTTCTAAATATTAATATATATATTATTATAATTAATTACATGGTGATTACATGTGTTTGATAAGTCCATGAGATAAACTAAATTGAATTTGGATTTATTAAATAAAATTTTAAATTTATGTTTTGGAGCAGTGACATAATTTTGACAATGTCCATAAGTCTAGGTAAGGTTTATTTCATGAGTGATTCATGAGATGTAAATAAGAGATGGTTTAATCCTTATTAACTATAAAGACCATATAGGACAACATATCCATCATGTCCCCATTGTATGGATGAATCGTGTAATCGTGTGAGGATTAGTCTACCTATGGTGTACCAAATCTCCAAGGGTCATACACTGTATGCATCATTCTACACAATATATCGATCATATCACTTTTTGTATGAATCATTTTGGTTTTGACTAAATAATTGAAGATGTGTAATTTGGAACTCCATCTATGTAAACATGATCTGGATCAGTGTAATTATGATCAATTATTTCATAAGAATCAACCATTTAGTAATCATTTTAGAATTTTAAGGATGAAACCCAATGTTCATAAGTATCTTACCATGGATAAAATTTTAGAATATTTCATTCTAAAAAAATAGATTTTATGGTGTTTATTTTATTAATAATAAAATCATTTGAGATGATGCTAGATCCCTTCAATTGAGTTTCAGTAATTATGTTCCCTTAATAAATATGATTCATTCATATGTTTTAAAATAATAAGTGGATAAATATATAGATATGAATAATTAAATTTGATTAATTTTCCTCAGTAATTAATTTTTTATCCTTTATTCATATATTATATAATTATGATTAGATCTTAATTAGTGAGTTATAATTTGATCCTCTCTAATAATTTAAAGGATATAGAAATGAAATAACAAAAAAACTATAAATTTTATTGATCCTAAAATAGAGAAATTAAACATTTCATAATTATGGGAGTAGAAATTTAAATTATTTATTAGATATGATTATATGTTCTAAATATCAAAAAATAATAATTACATAAGGCTAATAAGTGATATATCTAATCAAAAAGTTGAGAAGATGGAATATCAAATTTGAAAGATAAATTTAATAATTCCATGTTCTAAAAAATAAGGTCTTCAAAATAAAACAAATTTGAAATTATATATCATGATCATTGGGATATACATCAATGAGTTTAATTTTCCAATTTTTTTGGACACAAGATAGTGATGGGACGAGTGTGTCCTATGATTCTTGATGGAATGTTCATAACTTTGTAGGAATATATATAGGGTTTTATTGAATCTTTAATGTTTCAACAAATAATATCTATTTCACAATGTATTAAATGATGAATATTTCATAAAACAATGTATAATTATTTTCACCTGTTGCTGGAGACTTTTTTATTATCTTAAAAATGAAATTGTGCCAATTTCATTTTCCATGAAATGGAATATTTGGATGAGTTAAAATGAAAAGACAATAAGAATGATGTATTTTTGAAATTCCTCTAGGAATAAAAATCTTTGAAAATCACGGGACACAACAACGTGATACTTCTAATTGAAATTGATTTGGATATCACGATAGAAGAAATGTTTATTGGTGTTTGTGAATGGGTGTTTATTTACTTCATAAATTTGTTAATATATTTATATTTAATTAAAATTAAATGTTTTCCCACCAATATAGATGATGATACCTAAATATAATATGAAAAATACCTTAAACAAATAGAATAACTAGAGATAGTGCACCTAGAATGTTTTATGATTCAACTAATAAGACGATATAAAAATAATGTCTAAATGAAGAAGAAGGTGTGATAAATTCCTAATATTACAAACATTATGTTTATAAAATTGAAATGAAATAAGAATATGTTAAACAAAAATTTATTAATAGATTCAATCAAAAAATAGGAAAAAACTATAAAAATATAATAATTTTTTAATTGTGAACATTATTGGACCTAATAGTTTCAGTTTTCTCATCACCACAAATGATTTATGGGTTTTTTAATATTTTTTTCATGATATCTGTATAATAATTTATGCTATTTAAAAATTGAATATATAATTTGAGTTTCCAATAAATTTATTATGAAGAAGAACTGCTAATTTTGTCATTTTGTGGAGTCCATTTTTCATACTAAATTTCTGGAGATTTTAAGGCATTCAATGACACTCTAGGATAAAAAAGTAGCTTATATTTAATAGGTATTGAGATATTTGGGAAAAAGTTGGCGATTTATTTCAAAACGATATTGATCTAAATATAGCAGATGAAATGGTATTATAAATAACCAAGGAAATTTATGGAATGTTTAATTGGTTTACATAGTCAACTTAAAAACCAGTGTCATATAATCCACATAGTTTTAGGATGAAACCTAAAAAAAATTATATAGTTTTACAATCACTTATTGTAACTGTTTTAACGTGGAAATATAATAAACTAAAACTAAGAGTCTTCCAGTAAGTGTTCCAAACTTACTTAAAATGCGCACTACAATATATATATTTTTTATTTTCATATAGGTTTATCTCATTTAACAAAATTATCCATACTCTTCACCAGTATAATAGGTTCAATGAATAATGCAGTTAATTGTTTTTTAAAAAAATATTATGAAATTATAAAAACAATCTCCACAGATGATTCCCCCACCCCCCTAAGGTCATTTTTGGCATGTTGACCCTATGATTTACACTCCATCTTTTCTCCCTTAGTAGTTAGAAAATTTATTCTCTATTTTTTAGGAATCCAAATCATTTAATACACTTGTTTATATATTGAGAAGTTAAATTTCATGGTTTAAATCACAAAAAAAAAAACAAATCCTCTATAACGTCCTGGTTCTGGAAGCCACCCAGAGGCACCCCGTACCCGGTTGTTCACATGGCCTCAAGCACATTTCCATGAACACCAGAGGCTACCGACTAGAAGTGAGGACATTGATTGTGATAGTGGGGAAACTATTCCCTCATTGGTAGAGTACACATTGGATGTAAACAAATGCATACAAGAGTGGAATAAGTGATAATGTCATACAAAAATAAACCATAGAAGACTGATAGAATAAACTGGAGCACATATATATAATGATGCATGATACGTATATCTAGTAAAGTAGAGAAATAAAGAAAAATGATGTAATATAGTACTAAACCATGTACAAAAGAAAAACAAAAGTTATCTTCACATTATCACAAGCCTATGCTTGGTCTTGTTTTCTCGAGCACCACATCATTTCAAGTACCCGAAGTAGATGAGCACCTTCCCTTGTCTATACCTGCAACAATATAATCTGTTTGGGCCTAAAATCAAGGCCCAAATAGGGTGTGAGACTAAATCCAAGTTGGAGACCTCCTGAAGATCTGTTCCTAATAGTCAGTGAGTATATGGCAGGTAAAAGTAGAAAAATCAGTAAACAAGGAAGCACTAAGCGGTAAACAATCCTTAGTTCAAGAATTCAAAACTTCACACACCATGAAACAGAAAAATAGATAACACAATATGTATCCCTCTTGGATGTACCCACATCTTATCCCCTCTGGTTCTAACTATAATGTACTAGAAACCCTCTAGGAAGCACACTCAGTCTCACCCCTCTGGTTCAGCTAATGTATAGACTCTCTGGGGAAGCAGTCACCGTCAATTCCCCCTATTGTCTCATATCCTACTAAAGAAGCATTGGGGAAGCAGTCAACGTCAATTCCCCCTGTAGCTCGCATCGTGGAACTATAGACACTCTGGGGAAGCACTCAACATCAATTCCCCCTATGGTCTCACATCATATAATTATAAATACACTCTGGAGAATCCATGAACGTCAATTCTCCCTATGGTCTATACACCAGGTTCTCATGGACCTGTGTAAGTCAAACAAGAATAGAATCGCATAACGGCCCAAATAAATCTGAAGAACTACTTGGCTAGCATTCTATATCATAACATCATATCATAGAAACTGGAACACCATCCTATAATACTTGGAATGGAAAACGAAACAGCATCCAAACAGGAAAACTCGACCCCAAAGGTCAAATGTAGGAAAACAATGCATGGGAAATACATCCAAAGCACAACAATTCACCCTATTCACAAAAAATTAACATCTACTCAGGAATAAGAACATAGCAGAGAAACAATATGGGTAAGACAGTAAACATGCCACACCACGTCCAAGGCTATTATGAAACGTTTCACACAAAAATAAAATACATACTACGGAAAGGAAAAAACCACCTACCTCAGGGTTAAGAGATCAATATACTTGATCCTCAAAGCATGAATCTCCATATAATGCATAGATATATGAAAACATCTAAAATGTTCAACCCATGATAACTTGGAAAACAAGAGAAATCTTGAAATGAGCTTCCAGCAGAAGAGAGAACTCACTGATGCGACTCCAATGCAATCTAGGTGTTTGAATCAAAGGACAGATAGAGGCTTGGTTTCTCATTGAATATTTGTAGATGCTCGGTGCAGTTGGATGAACAAGACCTAAAAGAAGAGAGTTTTGTCTATCAGACACGACCATGGTCCATTTAATGAAAAAAATACCCGGTGTATACTATTGAAGTAACCCAACATTTACTTACCCCTTCCATACTCCACTTTAAGCATCCTCCAAATCACCCCACCCGACCATCTGTGTGGCCATGGCATGACTAGCACACGGCCTCCTGCGGTAATGATGTACACGTTGTGTACTCATTAAGTACATGGTGTGTACATCAAAAATTTCCCGAAACTCCACTTTTCTCAAAAACTCCAGAAAAAGATAATCATACCTTAAAAGAAGATCCAGGTTCTTACAAACTTCCCCCTTAAATAAATTCATCCCCAAATTTCCCTAGAATGGCATAGAAGATGAAACCCCAAACAACTTCGGGCACTGTGATTGTACGTCGGCCTCCCTCTCCCAAGTCACATCCTGCACCCGCATGTGCTTCCATTTCACACGTACCAGAGGAACTGACCGACCACTAAAGACCTTCATACGACGATCAACAATCCAGATAGTATGCTCTTTGAATGATACATCCACCTCCAACTCGAATTCCTCAGGTTGGAAGGCATGAGATGGGTCTGAAAAGTAACGTCGAAGCTGAGAAACATGGAAGACTTCAGGCATATCTTGGTACCTCTAAGGTAACTGAAACTGATATGCAAACCGTCCAACTCTCTCTAACACCTCAAACGGCCCAACATAACTCAGTGATAGCTCACACTCTCTTCTAATCCTCTTCTATCCCAACCTCGGTGTGACACACATGAAAACCAGATCCCCGACCTATTACTCCATAGGTCATCTCTGTAGCACCCCAAGATTTCATAGTGTGTTATTTCTTCAAAATAATTCAATAACATGCACTACACGCAAAACCGAGTTAAAGCGCACCATGACTTACCAAACTAGCTGTTAGGAATAATAATACATACTTTTTGAAATTTTATAATTTCAATCTCTCAAAAAAGGACATCATTTTTGGATTCGGAATATCAAAATTAGCCTAGGGTAAAATTTTGGTACTTTTCGGATAAATTTAATATTATGATGAATAGTGAAAAATACAAAATTTTAATTAAAAACAACTTTTTTAATCAAAATAATTAATAGTGATAAAATATGAATTTGAGTGGTTTTAAAGTATAATTATAATTTTTTTTTACCATTTTATGAAATGGTGTTCATTAGAATTAATTTCACTTTGAAATTGGTCCTAAACAATTGTCAATATTTTGATATATATTATTTCATAAAAACACGCTATTTGTTGTGACAACGGGAATTAATTATAAAAATAATTAATGAAACTTATATGTGTGGAATTTTGTAAACTAGACATCACTTTCGAATTTGGAATATCAATTATAGCTTAGGGTGAAATTTTGGCATTGTACTGAAAAATTTCAATTTTTGATTAATAGTGAAACTACTAAGTGGTAGTAAAAAAACTGAATTTTTCATAAAACACAATTTTCCCACTTCTGTGAATGGAATTTTGAAAATCCGAGAGACATGATTAATATCAAGAAGTAAAATGTGGTTCAATGAGATGAAAATACCTATTGGCGAATAGTAACTTTTTACTTTTATTTACCACGGTTATAAGTAAATAGGGTAATTAAGTGTAAAAATGATATTAATATTACCCTAACACATTACCTAATTCTATTGGACAAGTTTATATCGACCAAAAACAACCTTAGGAATAAAATATTATCATTTAGGTCCACATGGATTAGATTAGGACATTTATTATTATTTAATTCAAAGAAGAGTTAAAAGAGATAAAATCAAAGTTTATTTACTAAAACATTTTTAATATAGGGTTATACATAAGATAAATTAGATTGTAAATTTTAATTAGAAATATATAAGTATTTTCTACATAATTATATTTTATTCATAATTTTTATACATTAAATAAGTTAATTTATTTATGACACAATGACGATGCAGTAATTACCATAATAGTGAAACATTAAAATAATTGATATTATAAATACCCAAATAAATAAAATTTGAGACTTTTAATGAATTAAACTAATTTAATAGGATAATATTACATATTAAGATTGATATAATTTACTTTATTTGAAGTAATCATTTTTTTATGAGTTTCAAAAAAATCAACTATTGAATAGTGTCAAAATTGACATAAAAGAGTTTTTAAAACAAATATTATATTATTAATTGATATTAAATTCCTAAAAATATAAGGATCAGCCAAGAGACTTATATAATAATAGGTGTATCATTAATGGACCACTTGGGGGTCGCTTGGATGTATATAGTATGTTTATTAACTACATAATATAAAAATACAAAGTGACATGGTGAATGTCAAACTAATTAACTAAGAGTTAAAACTAAAAGATAAGGTTAATATAGTAACCAAAACCTGTCTAAATTCTATTGGTTGAATGGTTTTCGACCTATCCCCACTGTAACCTTTAAATAATCAATTTTGGAGCCCTTAGAAACCGAATTTGAATTTATTATAAATTAATATTTCTAGCTTTTCCAAAGGTGCCCCCCACCCCTATTATAAAAGGGCACTCATCCTTCTCATTACTTCACACCTTAAAAGCCTTTTGGTTTGGCCAAATTCTGCCCAAAACTCTCCCAACTTCCCTCAATACAACCTAGAGGTATTATTTTGAACAGAAAGACAATCTAAGGAGCCCTTTTGATAAATCAAAATGAAGAACCCGAAGAAGAGGTAATGATTTCACCACCCTTTTTCAAGTTCTTTTCTTCTTCCACTTATTCATTCTTTGTTTTTACCATTCTAAAATAATAACTCTAGTATCTTATATATACTATGATTTTTTTATAGTTATGGTACAACCATATTCAGTATTCTATCCACCCTTTGAATAACATGCCACCATACGTGCGTACGTACAGCTTACCATCTCCACGTCGTGGTGTAATTGTTATTCAATATATTATTATTTGAATGGGTATAATAATGATTTTTAATTCATGTAAATAATTAATATTACATTATAATTATTCTGTATATATTATATACCATAAATTTATATATTATTTTAATATCAAAAGAATGATATTTTTGCTCGTGCGTACGTACGGACTATCGTCTCCACGAACGTGATGAGATTCATTCTCCATCATATCCATTAAAGTATAATTATCATTTTATGATCTAAAAATAAGGTTTAAGGACTTGATATCATTATGGATATGAAAAAGATACAACTTAAACATTACAAACCTGTCTTACGTTACAAAACATATAAAATAAAACAAGTAAGTTAACACCTGAAACGACGATAATACTAAGATATTATTAACAAAGAAATGTTAAAAGATCATATATGATATCATATTAATATATATGATTCTTGTATAATTTAATAATAATTATTTCACCATTATACAGGATGTTAACATACCCTCAACCATGGAAAAGTACAAGGTAAGGGTTTATTTCACAATCTCTTCATTATCCAAGGTTGTTTATACGCAATTTTCTACTGGGATCTCTTTATCATCCACATCCATGTTTCTTAGAAATGTATTTAATTGTTTTTTTTTACAAAGAATATGGGTTAAAGTAATTTATACCCTTATGTGTTTTTAGAGGAATCTTTCCGTCATTTTCCAAACAAGGCACTTTTAAACTTTTCAAAAAATTTAAGGAAAGAATGTCTTTTTTTTAACTTATACAGTGGGTGTGGCTATTTACAACCGTTATAAAATTGTCAAAGATCCCTTAGAATCTAATAAAAATATTTTCAAAGTAAATGTGTTATTTAATAATTATGTGACTTTTAAATGTTTTCAAAATGAATATTTTAAGAATTTTTGAAAGGTACTCTTTATCAAGATCATAATTTTAAATGTTTTAAAGATTTATCTTTCTGAATATTTTTAATTCATGTCCATGTTTTCAAAATGATTTTAAGGATATATTTATATGGACATGAATGTTTTGAAATGATATTTCTTCTCAAAAGTTTCAATGTGGTATGGGACACTTTGATTCAAAAACCTCTTTTAAATTACTTCCTTTATAAATGTGTGACTTTTCAATGATTTTAGAAAAGAGATATTTCTCTCAAATAGTTTTGATTTTCATCTATGTCAACATCCTTTGATAGATTTTAAGCTTATTTGAAGTTGATTTATTATGATACAGAATTTCGTATTGTATTGAAGGTTTTGTGATATGTTTTACTGTGGATGTGTTATTTTTATATCATTCATGGTTTATGGAGAAAATATTGACATTTCGTATGCTAGTTTTAATACGAATGTTTATGTTACATTTAAACCTTTTCATATGGGAATGCATTGGACTTAGTAAGTGACGGGTGGAGCCCTCTATAGCTCCTCGATGCATCGGTAGGTCACATGAGACAAATTAGTGTCTTGGCACAAGGCCTTGACAAAATAGTATTTGTAGTCATGGCATGAGGCCTTGGCTATGTGCTTATGATAGTCTGGCATTATGCATTCCATCATTATGAAAGTGGTTATTGATATTGAATGTGCTTATTCAATTAGTAGAATATCTATGTGAATAAGTAAATGACATTATTTGATTTTTTTCCATACTATGTTGAAGTTCAAGTTTAAAAGACTTTTGTTTTAGTTATACATTGCCTTAAATGTTTATTCTTATTTATGAAAGTTTCTGCTATATTGTTATCCTTACTGGGCATTTGAGCGCACCCCTTTTCTATGTTTTATTTTTCCCAGGATGTCAAGAAGTAAATTATAAATGACCTGCAATGATATTATGAGGGGATAATAGTGTGGACTATGGAGACAATATGTTTTTGTAGTAGTTTTTCACCTTATGATGTAATGTCAAAATTTATGAATATATCTAGTGATTCCAAGGCTACTAAACCAATCAGTCTTTCGAGATTTGATCTTTCTTGTGATCATGGCAATGTTATGTAATAATGCACCGACTCTAGGTAACTGGGGTCGGGGCGTTACAGTTGGTTTCAGAGGAAGTTTAGAACAATCCTTGGAAGGTAGATTTAGATAAACTCTGATTAGAGCACATAGATTTAAGATGGACTTTGAGGATTAGTATAGAATAACTTCCTAGAATTTTGGTATTGTATAGATTTTGTGAGTTTTCCGAGCAATACAACCCTGTGTGGATACGAGCAGGTAGAGGCGGCTCTGGCACAGATGTACCTAGGGGTAAAACCCAAAAACACCGCTTTGATATGGAATCGAATGGGAATTGGTGCACGACAAAGGGCCTTGCTGCACTATTGGTTACGACACTCCCTGGGGATATGCTTAGGATAATTCTCATTTTCTTTACAAACCATTATGAAGGGTTTATGAGTATATAATTCCTCAAAGGAGACATTTTTATGATTATGGATTATATACATAAACTATTTAATTTATGTTATGTGTTTTACAAGTTTGGTATTATGTATTGTTATTCATAAACTAATCTAGTGTATTCCATTGTTTAAAAATGGCGCCCAGTAGAAGGAATGAGAACTCCCGCAATGCACAGGATCCAAAGAGAAAGAAGGATCATATCTTTCATGTTCTTAATCCAGAATTTATAAGAGAAATAGTATCCCATGTATTATCATCATATGAAGAAATAATATCATGTGTTGATAAGATAAGTAAAGAGTTTACTGAGTCCTATGGATTTGAAGGGAAGCAAGAGAATAAAATGGTGGATTAGAGAGAGATGGATAAAGGGAAGAGTGAAAAGGAGAATTTTCCCATATGTGATAACTGTGGGAAGAAACACCCTGGAGCATGTCTGAAAGGAATGGGAGTTTGTTATAAGTGTGGAGGAAAATGGCACAAAGTATGTGACTGCAAGGGTAAGAAAATGGTTTCAAATGTACAATGTTTCATTTGCAAGGAGTTTGGACACTATGTGAACCTATGTCCCAGTCATCATACTATGCCGCAAATGATGATATTGGATATTAATCAAGTTAGATACTACCACAGATGAAGAGGAATGATTAGAGTTCTTATGTTGATTATGTCAATTGAGTGTTGTATCAACAATGTACTTGTTATAATAATTATGGAGTATATAAGGATTGTACTGCAGCACTATTTAATTAAGGACATGAGATTTTTTGGAACAAAGAAAAGTGACTCAATAGCAGGATAAATGTTCGTAAAATATATGGTTGAGAGAATGATAAACCATAATATAGTTCTCATACTAAGGTAGTGATTTTTGAATAATACATGTTTGATTTGGATAAATTATATTAGATATTCTTAACTACCTTGAAACTGATTAATGATTTGTATATTCCATCATTGTTGGGGTTTAGAACATTTTTTGATTGAAGGAGTATATCTATTATTCTTTATGTAATATGGTATCATGAATGTAATCAATAAGGTTTTATGATAATTCAGGATGTTGCAGTGTTTTAAAAGAATACAGGATGACGGTGTTCACATGTTATTACGCAGAAAAAAGGATCTTTATTGTGATTACCTTCCTTATAAATTTTGGACTGAATTATTTTGGATAGTTCTAGTTTGGATTATTTTGGATTTCCATTAAAGGAAAACCTGAAGGTCGGGCGGTAACCCGTCGCATCCGGCAAGGCCGCGAGACTTGAACCCTCAACCGAAGGGCTACAAGGGTGTATCACCTACCACTGACCCACATGATGTCTTGGGATGAATAATGTCGTTTTTTAATGGTTATTCTAGATGAATTATAAATTCATTTTTTTAACCCTATACAAATAGGATAAATAGGAAAATATTTATAAGTTCTATTATCTTTTAGAGTGAAAGATGAGTATGTGGTGGAAATTAGTTAAAGGATGGAACTCTACTTGTCAAGAATATATTTTTTCTTCTTCTCATATTCTATGAAGATATTAATTCTTATAATTTATTTAAGGAATCCTAAAACCAAAAATGTGTTATCCTAATACCCTACTTTTTGTTGAACCGATGGTATTTCAAATCATCATAGATTGATGAATTTAAGGACCTCAATTTTCACCTTGTTTGTGATTGATGACCTCAATCACTACCTATAAAAATTTACATTTTTCCTCCAATTATATGTCTCTAATTTCCACCAATGTTCTCCTAATCGAAATCAATATTTGGTGGTGACCCTTTCATTTCTCTTTTCCTCATATTAAGAATAAATTTTAGTAACCCAATTTCCGATGTGGGTTTTCCCACAAAGATATTTTTTATTTTCAAAGAAATATTTCAAATTGAGAGGATGAAATTTATTTTAGGAGGGCATAATGTAACACCCCATGAATTCATAATTTGTTATTTCTTCAAAATAATTCAATCACTTGCGCTACACGCAACACCGAGTTAAAGCGCACCATGACTTACCAAACTAGCCGTTATGAATAGTAATACCTACTTTTTGAAATTTTATAAATTATATCTCTCAAAATGGACTTCATTTTTGGATTCGGAATATCAAAATTAGCCTATGGTGAAATTTTGGTACTTTTTGGATAACTTTAATATTTTGATGAATAATGAAAATTACTAAATTTTACTTAAAAACAACTTTTTTAATCAAAATAATTAATATTGATAAATTATGAATTTGAGTGATTTTAAAGTGTAATTAGAATATATTTTTACCATTTTATCTAATGGTGTTCATTGGAATTAATTTCACTTTGAAATTGGACCTAAACTATTGTCAATCTTTTAATATATATTATTTCTTAAAAACATGCTATTTGTTGTGACATCGGGAATTAATTATAAAATTAATTAATTCAACTTATATGCATGGAATTTTGTAAAATAGAAATTATTTTTTAATTCAAAATATCAATTATAGCTTATGGTGAAATTTTGGCATTGTTCTGAAAAACATCAATTTTTGATGAATAGTGAAACAACTAAGTGGTAGTTAAAAAACTGAATTTTTCATAAAACATAATTTTACCACTTCTGTGAATGGAATTTTGAATATCCGAGAGACACAGTTAATATCAAGAAGTAAAATTTGGTTCAATGAGATGAAAATAATTATTGTTGAATAGTAACTTTTTACTTTTATTTACCACGGTTAAAAGTAAATAGGGTAATTAAGGGTAAAAATGATATTAATATTACCCTAACACATGTTCTAATTCTATTGGAAAAGTTTATCTCGACCAAAAACAACCTTAGTAATAAACTATTATCATTTAGGGCGACTTGGATTAGATTAAGACATTTATTATTATTTAATTCAAAGAAGAGTTAAAAGAGTTAATGTCAATGTTTATTTACTAAAACATTTTTAATATAGGTTTATACATAAGATAAATTCTATTTTAAATATTCATTAGAAATATAAAAAGATTTCCTACATAATTAAATTTTATTTATAATTTTTAGAGATTAAATAAGTTAATATATTCATGATACAATGATGATGCAGTAATTACCACAATAGTGAAAAATTAAAATAAGTGATATTATAAATACACAAATAAATATAATATGAGATTTTTAATAAATTAAAATAATTTTAAAGGATACTATGACATATTATGATTGCTTTAATTGACTATATTTGAAGTAATCATTCTATTATGAGGTTCACAAAAATCAACTATTGAATAGTGTCAAAATTGACATAAAAGAGTTTTTAAAAAAATAATATATTATTAATTGATATTAAATTCCGAATAATCTAAGGATCAGCCAAGTGACTTATATAATGATAGGCTTTTCCTTAATGGACAACTTGGGGGACTCTTGGATGTATATAGTATGTTTAATAACTATATAATATAAAAATACAAAGTGACATGGTAAATGTCAAACTAATTAACTAAGAGTTAAAACTAAAAGATAAGGTTAATATAGTAACCCAAACCTGTCTAAATTCTATAGGTTTAATTTCTTTCAACCTATCCCCACGTTAAAATTTAAATAATCAACTTTGGAGCCATTATAAACCGAATATTAATTTATTATAAATTAATATTTCTATCTTTTCCAATGGTGCCACTCACCCCTCTTATAAAAGGGCACTCCTCCTTCTCATTACTTCATTCCTTCAATGCCTTTTGGTTCGGACACAACATCCCAAATACTCTCCCAACTTCCCTCACTACAACCTAGAGGACTTATTTGGATCATAAAGCCAACCTATGGAGCCCTTTTGATCAAATCATTAGGAAGAACCTGAAGAAGAGGTAATGATTTCACCACCCTTTTTCAAGTTCTTTTCTTCTTACACTTCATCATTCTTTGTTGTTACCATTATAAAATAATAACCCTAGTATCTTATATATACTGTGATGTTATTATAATTATGGTACAACCATATTCAGTATTCTATCCTCCCTTTGAATAACATGTCACCAAACGTGCATACGTACGGCTTACCGTCTCCACGTCTTGGTGTAATTGTTATTCAATATATTATTATTTGAATGGGTATAATAGTTATTTTTAATTCATGAAAATAATTATTATAACATTATAATGATTCTTTATATATTATATACCATCCAATTATATATTATTTTAATATCAAAAGAATGATATTTTCGCTCGTTCGTACGTACGGACTACCGTCTCCACGAACGCAATGAGATTCATTCTCCATCATATCCATTCAAGTATAATTATCATTTGATGATTTGAAAATAATTTTTAAGGACTTGATATAATTATAGATATGAAAAAGATACAACCTAACCATTAAAAACATGGATTACATAAGAAAACATATAAAAGAAAACAAGTAAGTTAATACCAGAAACGACGATAACACTAAGATATTATTAACAACGAAATGTTAAAAGATAATATATGATATCATATTAATATATATGATTCTTGTATAATTTAATAACAATTATTTCACCATTATACAAGAGTTTAACTGACCCTCAACCAAGGAAAAGTACAAGGTAAGGGTTTATTTCACAATCTCTTCATTATCCGAGGTTGTTTATACGCAATTATCTACTGGGATCTCTTTATAATCCACATCCATGTTTCTTCGAAATGTATTTCAATTTTTTTTACTATTTATAAAGAATATGGGTTAAAGTAATTTGTACCCTTATGTGTTTTTAAATTAATCTTTCCATCATTTTCCAAACAAGGAACATTTAACCTTTTCGACAAATTTAAGGTATGAATGTCATTTTTTTAACTTATACGGCAGGTGCGGCTATTTTCTACCATTATAAAATCGTCAAAGGTTCCCTTAGAATATTATAATAATATATTAAAATTAAATTTTTTATTTTATAATTATGTGACTTTTAAATGTTTTCAAAATGAATATTTTGAGAATTTTTGAAAGGTACTATTTATCAAGATCGTAATTTTAAATGTTTTAAAGATTTATCTTTCCGAATCGTTTTAATTAATGTCCATGTTTTCAAAATGATTTTAAGGATTTATTTATATGGAAATGAATGTTTTAAAATGATATTTCTTTTCAAAAGTTTCAATGTGGTATGGGACACTTGATTTAGAAACCTCTTTTAAATTACTTCCTTTATAAATGTGTGACTTTTCAATGATTTCGAGAAAAGAGATATTTCTCTCAAATAGTTTTGATTTTCATCTATTTCAATATCCTATGATGGGTTTTAGCTTATTTGAAGTTGATTTATTATGATACAAACTTTTGTATTTTATTGAAGGTTTTTTGATATGTTTTACTGTGGATGTGTTATTTTTATATCATTCATGGTTTATGGAGAAAGTATTGACATTTTGTATGCTAGTTTTAATATGAATATTTATGTTACGTTTAAACCTTTTCATATGGGAATTAATTGGACTTAGTAAGTGATGTGCGGAGCCCGCTATAGCTCCTCGATGCATCGGTAGGTCTCATGAGACAAAATAGTTTCTTGGCACAAGGACTTGGAAAAATCTTTTTTTTAGTCATGACACGAGTCCTTGGCTATGTGGTTATGATAGTATAGTATTATGCATTCCATAATTATAAAAGTGGTTATTGATATTTCATGTGATTATTCGATTAGTAGAATATCCATGTGAATATGTAAATGTCATTATTTCATTTTATTTTTTCCATACTATGTTGAAGTTCAAGTTTAAAAGACTTTTTTTTAGTTATACATTGCCTTATATGTTTATTCTTATTTATGAAAGTTTCCGTATATTGTTATCCATACTGGGAATTTGAGCTCACCCCTTTTCTAGGTTTTATTTTTCCCAGGATGTGAAGAATTAAATTATAAATGACCTACAGGGATATTATGAGGGGATAATAGTGTGTACTATGGAGACAATATGTTGTTGTAGTAGTTTTTCACCTTATGATGTAATGTAAATCTTTATGAATATATCTAGTGTTTCCAAGGCTACTGAACCAATCAGTCTTTCGAGATTTGATCTTCCTTGTGATCATGAAAATGTTATGTAATAATGCACCGACTCTAGGTAACTGGGGTCGGGGTGTTACAATCTCCGTTTATCAGCAGAAGACTTCTGACGAGACTGTGCAGTAGCCATCTTCTTCAGAATCAACTCTATATACTCTGCAGTCTTTTGAACAAGACAAGGTCCCAGTAAAGCTGCCTCTCCTGCATCCAGCCATCATAAGGGGGATCGACATGGCCTACTGTACAAAGCCTCATAGGGTTCCATCTGAATAGTCTCTTGAAAACTATTGTTGTAGGAAAACTCCACAAGAGGTATATGCTTCTCCCAAGCTCCCCCAAAATTTTGAATGCATGCTTGGAGCATATCCTCATGCACCTGAATTGTATGCTCGGACTGGCCATCGGTCTGGGGATATTAAGTTGTACTCAAAATATCCTATGTACCCAAAGCCTTCTAAAGCCCCTGCCAGAACCGAGAAGTAAAACATGAATCCATGTCTGAAACAATGGATTGTGGAACCCCATGCATACATACAATCTCTCGGATGTACAACTGTCCTAGCTCATTAACACTGAGAGTCTCATTGATTGGAATGAAATGAGAAAACTTCATGAGAATGTCAGTGAAATCCAAAAATTCATCATTCCATCGAGGAGACCTCGGTAAATCGGTCATGAAGTCCATCACGACATCCTTCCACTTCTACTCGGGAATGGGTAACTGCTGCAAAAGCCCTGCTGGTTGCTGATGCTCCTCCATCACCTGTTGAAAAGTGGAACACCTCATCGGAACACCAACAACATCCCTATTCATACATGACCACCAATACTGACGATGTAGATCACAATACATTTTGGTGATTCCAGGATGAACTGCCAAAACTGAGGAATGAAAGTCCCGTATCAGCTCCTCACATATATCTAATGGCACCCATATGCGCCCCTAGAAACACAATATATCATCCTCACCTACAATCCACCCAAGAATCGGGTCCTCTCCTAACACGCTTTCCCATAGGACTAGGTCTTCAGAATCTGATAGTTTCCTCATTCATACCCGATGAAGATGAGTAGAGGTAACAAATACAGAAGAAAGTATGGTCTACCCCTGTCTATCGTGCACCTCTAAATACATCTCATAGAACATAGCCATAAGCTTCCACTCACTAACGGCCTCCTGAACTGCCTGTATCTAAGTCCTCTTACACAACGCATCAGCCATTCATTGCCTTTCCACGACGTGTAGGCAAGCTCAAAGTCAAAAAAATGAAGGTACTCAAATCACCTTTGATGTCTCAAATTCAGATTATGCTGAGTGAAGATGAACATGAGACACTTGTGGTTGGTAAAAACCACAATGTTCTCTCCCAGAAGATAATTTCTCCATCATCGTATGGCATGAAAATAACTGCCAACTCTAGATCATGTGTCAGGTAATTCTCTCATGTGGCCTCAACTACCAAGACTCAAAGGCAATGACTTCATCTCCCTGCATAAGCACAACTCCCAGCATGATAACTGATGCATCACAGTAAACAATATAGATCTTTCCTGGCTCTGGCAAGACTAGTGTCGATGCTAAAGTCAACCTCCCTTTTAGCTCCTAAAATGATGACTCACAAGAATCAGACCAAATGAAATTCAAACCCTTATTGGTCAGACCTGTCAGGGGTATTTCTAAGCATGAAATGTCCCATATGAAACGTCTATAGTATCCAGTCAGCCCTAAAAAACTCCACATCTCAAAGATGTTCTTTGGAACCTCCCAGGAAACTACTTCCCTCACATTCTCTAGGTCTACTGACACTATTATCTCTGATATAACATGAACCAATAAGTGAATCTAGTCTATCCAAAAGTTTATTTTTGATAGCTTATCATATAAATAATGCTCCCTCAGGGTACTCAAAATGATCTCAAGATGGGTTGGATGGTCATGTCGAGTGTGAGAGTACATCAATATTTCATCCACGAAGACTGCCACAAAAGAGTCCAAGTATGGATGGAACAATCGTTTCATCAGTTCCATGAAAACTACAGGCACATTCATGAGACCAGACAACATAAACAAGTACTTTTATAGACCATACCTGTTCCGGAAGGTTGTTAGAGGTACATCAGATGGTATAACGCACAACAGATGATAACTGGAACTCAAGTCAATATTCGAGAACCCTCAGGCTCCTCGAAGTTGATTAAAGAGATCATAAATCCTAGGCAATGGATATCGGCTCATGACCATCAACTGGTTCAGCATCTGATAATCCACACAAAGCCTAGGAGTACCATCTGCCTTCTTCGCAAACAGGACAGGCGATCCCCAAGGAGAAGTACTGGGTCAGATGAAACCTTTGTCTTGAAACTCCTCCAACTATTTCTTTAGCTCCTGAAACTCTAGTGTAGACATCCTATAAGGAGTAATGGACACCGGTGCCTCCCCAGGTACAAGCTCAAAATAAATTATACCTCACTCTTGAGAGGAAAATATGAAATTTCCTCTGGAAAAGACATCTCTGAAATGATCCACCACTGGAGGAATGCCTAACTGTGAAGTTCCATGGTCATCCATATAAAGACTAGAAATATTTACTGTAATTGAACCCTACCCATGATGATTTGTACCAGCTCTGTTCGCCTGGACATCCCACTTGCCCTTATGAAGAAAAGATCCACCCTCTAGTGGTATGAAACTCACCCTGTGGCGATAACAGTCGATGACTACCTGGAAGGGAACTAGACAATCCATTCTGAGAATGATATCATTGTCTATCATCTCTATAAAATAATGATCACATTAGAAGTGACACCCAACAACCTCAAGAGGGCACTCCTTGCACTGATGTACATTAGATGTTCTTGTCACCAGCAGAGTGTTTAGTGTCAAAACATCAGTAGAAAAAATGATACAGAGCCCAAGGGTCTCCACAATAGAGACAGATATAAATATATTCATAGCACTTGTATCAAAATTATCTGGAGGTAAAACAATCGAAACTAGGATCGTACCTCAAACTGTAACGGGTTCGAGATCCTACTCCGGATGAGTCTGCTCCATTGTAAAATTCTGGCCAGCATTGTGGCCCTGTGACCCTACCTGACTACTCTGAGATGATCCACCCTATGGTCGCTAGTGGCATGTTGACTGAACACAGTGGCCACGACCTCCACTTCAGACTGAATGGCTAGAAGAACTCCAGTTTCCAGACTGGTGAGAAACTAGTGGTGCTTCTCCTATATTAGGAGTCATAGATGAAGCCTTGTCACCAGATACTGGTGAGAAAACCTGACAGAAATGCTGATGGTGACCAATCTTGCCACAATATCGGGACTCCACTAGGTCTCTCTAGCACTGTGGCCTCATATTCCCAGCCCTTCCACAGTGGTAGCATACCACTTGGTTACCTGAAGATGCATCTCGCTACCTCGGGTCACCATGCGTATTCTCCCTATGGTGCTTCCTGCTGTCAGTTGGTGGAGCACTAAATCTAGATGTCGAGCCACCCTAGATCACAACCCAATATTCCCCCAGATTCCACTCCATGATCAGAGCCTGGTTGATGATGGAAGCAATGGAATTAAACCAAAAGATATTCACCTAGGAGAGGATGTCCTATCTGAGGCCATCCTTGAACTTCTTTTCCATAAATAACCCAGCTCCTCCCAGGAATGGTGTGAAATGTTGAAGCTCGGTGAAACGAGAAGAATACTCTTTAACTGATAGTGTTAACTTCTCATGGCTCATAAACTCTTGGTCTTGGTCGGCCCTCAGGGTAATCAGATAGAAGTATTCATAGAATATGAGTTGAAAGTCCTCTTAATCCATAACCTGCTGATGACCCGCCTGTGAGCTCACATCCCACCATCTCTTGGAGAAATCCCATAGCATATAGGTAGTGAGATTGAATCTCCTCTCTGAAAGCATCTACAGATGCCCATAGATCTTTATCAAGGATTTGATCCATGACACTACAGCCTAAGTTCCTCCTGACACTAAGAAAGTGTGAGGATGCTGCTGCTGGAAGACTCGTGGAAAATCAGCCATCGACGGGGCAGGAGGCGGCGCTCCCGGAAAAGTTTGCATCATCCTCATGATTACGTCCCTGAACTATACATCAGTACTGATAAACGGTATAACTACTGGTGCCATGACTGGCATAATAGAAGGATCTGCAGGTGGTCCCTGATCATCCATGCCTGGTGCCTGATCCCCACCTGGCAACTGGCGTACAGATGGAGGACATCTCGGTGGCATGACTCTGCAAGGTGAAGCACACAACTTAGATCAGGATTATCAAGTACTGAAAACAAGGAGTGTAAGTAGAGAATAAGAGAAAGAAAACATTCATGTTTTACAAAACATGACTACACGGCGTGTACACCACCTACACGACGTGTTCCCTGAAGTCATTCACATGGGTGTGTACTTTTCCATAAAATGGTTGTGTAACACCCCGAACACACGATGTATTCTCAAAACACATGGTTTGTAATTGAATCATCTTCCCCTATCCATGTCCTTCTACACGGTTAAGACACATGGCTATCCTAAGACAAAACTACACGACATGTTCAAGGTAGACACAGCGTGTACTGGGAAAACATTAACTGGCCCGTGTTGTTAGTGAATCGACCAGACACACGGCTCAAACTACACGGCATGTTCCAGATAGACATGACGTGTACATGAAAAGATAACACTGACATGTGTTGTTCATGACACGGACGGGTACCTGGGTCAGACTACACGGCGTGTTCAAGTTGGACACGTTGTGTATAAGAAGAGACTCCATCAACCCATGTTGTTAGCTACACGGAAGAGTTCCTAGGATTATACTACATGGCATGTTCAACACGGGCACAACGTCTTTCCACCAGACTTTTCCCATCCCATTTCTCTTCCCACACGGCCTACGATACGGCCAGAGGCAACACGACATGTACATAAATTTCACAGCATGTACTTAAGAAAAAAGATTTCTTCCCGAATAGAAGAACATATGGCGTGTACTTAACATTTCACGGAGAGTATTCTGGGTTTTTTTGGATAGTATGCCTCAGAAACAACTCCAGCACCTAGAAAAACACTGAAACAAACATTGAAAATGCGAAATTCTATTCCATGGGGGCCCATAGTACCCACGAATCAATGTTTGGCATCCCATACAAGTTATAAATAAGAAAATAGTGCAATGATCCACCAAATTTCGGTCAATGAGGGCCCATAACCCCTCAAGAACCAAATATTGGCGTTCATTAAAACAAAACATACACACAATTCCCTACCAACAACTGACATTTATATCAAGGAATCTATAAAAACAACATGTATATTCTACACGACATCTAACACAACAACATGAAATCACTAACTCATCCTAGATGGCATGGAAAGAATGCATGGCAAGTGATTTCTAACAAGTTCCTATATGATGCATGAGATTGCATACCCTCATCTCATTAGGTTGTGATAAAAATAGGACCTCAATAACATCAATGGTAACTTCACAAGACATGTGAATCACCCAATGGTGAAAATAAAATTAACATTAAAATTGTAAAGCAGAAATTTATTTTTGGAATAACGAGGTAGATTAGATTTTCCATGTACACGGGTTAGATACACCTGGGTAAAACAAATTACCATGTACCGATTCCATCATATCCCTGTCTAAAGGCTCCATATAGTAAATCAAGAGAAAGTAATCCTTTGATACCACTTTGTTATGTCCCAGTTCTTGAAGCCACCTAGAGGTGCCCCGTACCCGGTTGGTGACATGGCCTCAAGAACATTTCCCTGAATGCCAAAGGTTTCCAACTATCAGTGAGGGCCTTTGGGGTGATAGTGGAGTAACTATAACCTCATTGAAAAAGTACACATTGGAAGAAAAAAAATTCATACTAGAGAAACAATATCATACAGAAATAAACAGCAGAATACTGATAGAATAAAATATTGAACATATATATAATGATGCTTGATACATATGTCTAGGAAAGTAGCGAAAAAAATGCTGAAATACAGTACAAAACCAAGTACAAAATAAAAATAGAAATCAGATCTATAGCATCGAAAGTTTAAGCTTATTCTCTTGCTCTCCAGCTCCACAGCATGACAAGTACCTCAAGTAGAAGGGCATTTTTACTTGTATATACCTGCAACAATATAATATGTTTGGGCCCAAAAGCATGGCCCAAACACGATGTGAGACTAAATCCTAGAATTTAACCACCCAAATATTTGTTCCCAACAGTCAATGAGTATATGGTAGGTAAAAGTACAGAAAGAAGTAAACAAGGAAGCACTAAGCAGAAAACAATCCACAGTTCAAGCATTCAAAACTCCACACCGCATCCAACAGAAAAATAGATTAAACAACATGTATCCCTCTGAGAAGTACCCATAGCCTATCCACTCTGGTTCTACCTATCATGTACAAGCAACCCTCTAGGAAGCACACACAATCTCACCCCTCTAGATAAGCTAAATTATAGACTCTATGGGGATGCACTCACCGTCAATTCCCTCTATAGTCTAATATCATACTAAAGGTGTTATGGGGGAGCAATCAATGTCAATTCCACCTCTGGCCTACGTTGTAGAACTACAGACACTATGGGGATGCAATCAACTTCAATTCCCCCCATGGTCACGCATCGTATAATTATTAAGTCACTCTAGAGAAGCCGTCAATGTAAATTCCCCCTTTGGTCTATACACCAGGTTCTCACAGCCATGTGTAAGTCAAGGAATCACAGCATCATGTAATGACCAATAGAAAACTCAAGAAATATGTGAATATCATTCTATAGCCCAATATCATATCAGAGCAACAGGAACACCATCCTAAAATACTAGGCTTGGAAAAGGAAACAACATCCAAACATGCAAACTAGACCAGAAAAGGTCAAATTTAGGCTAAACATGCATGGGAAATACATCCAAAGTACAAAAATTCACCCTATTCACAGACAATTAACATCTACTCAGGCATTCCAGCATAGTAGAGAAACAATTGGGCTAAAATGGTAAACACTCAATACTCCATTCAATGGTATTGGGAAAATGATCACATAAAACTTGAAAAAATTCTACAGAATGGAAAAAACCAGCTACCTCGGGGTTAGGAGATCAATATTATTGATCCTAGAAGCTTGAATCTCCTTAGAATTTCCTAGATCTGAGAAAACCTCTAAAACGTTCAACCCACATTAACTCGAAAAAGAAGAGAAATCAGGAAAATAGGTTCCAGAAGAAGAGATAACTCACTGATGTGATTCTAACACAATCAATGGTGTTTGAATTGGAGGACGGACAGAGGCTCTGGGGATCGTCGAAGATCCGCGACTGCTCAATGGTCTCAGACGAACAGTACCTAAAAGAAGAGAGTTATGTCTGTCAGATGCAACCCCAGTCCATTTAATGAAAAAAAAACAAAATACACATCATGTACTTTTGAATTACACGACATGTAATTGACCCATCTGCACTCCTCTTTGTGCGGCCTCCATGTCTCCCCACACGACCATGTGTGTGTGCATGACAGAGCCAGCACACGGCCTCCTATGACAGTGAAGTACACTGCGTGTACTCATAAAGTACACGGCGTGTACTTTAAAAATTTCTAGAAACTCCTCTTTTCTCAAAAACTCCAGAAAAAGGAAAACCATATCTGAAAAGAAAATCCGGGTTCTTACATTCCCTTATAGATTAGAGATCTATACCACACTTCCAAACTGTATATTTAATTAAAACATTATCTCTTTGTGGTATTACCCATGTCTATATTTACTTTATAGTTTTTAATTTTAAATGTAATCTTTTCATAATTTTTAATTCTTGTTTTTATATAAGAACATGTGTTCTTTAGTGTCAAGGCTAACTCAATGCTTCCACTATATAAAAATCATGATTTATTTCTATTATATTTTTTAAAACAGTTCCAAATGTTTTCTAAAAATCATGAAATTAAAGGGGTTGTATAACATAATTGTGGGGAAGATCTATAATGTAATAAGTTTTTTATAATTTATTCTTCGTAATTTTTTTTTATTTTTAGTGAAAATTTATTCCGATAATTTTATCTCTAAATAAATTAAACTACAAGAAAAATAATTCTATTTTTCAGATATTTCTCTAGTTTTGATGTAGTTTGGTTCAAAATATTGGGAAAGTGATCCTTTCAGTACAAAACTGAATTTTACTTGACTCCCATGGATATAAAGATATATATATATATGACATTAATCCGATATAAAATTATTTTTAGACCCAAATTTTATTGACAAATTATGTATATGTTTTCATATTTTTCCTTATAATTTATTTCATAAGTGTACTAGTTCATGATAGAAACTATTATTTTCTTTATTTAATATATTATTAAAAACGATTATAAACTTTTATAAATGATATTGTTCATCATTTAAATGAAAAATCCCTTTTAAATTTATCTTTTCTATAAAACATTAAACATTAACACCTTTATGCCTTAGCATACATGAAAAAATATTAGTTAATATGTAATAAAAAATTATGAAGTCCCTATATACCAATATCACCTGTTCATTTAATGTTAAATTCTCATCTGATTTTTAGGGAAGGGTGTTTGTCTTAGTAAATTTTAAAGATTAAAATCCTTATTTTGGGTTCAGAGAGTGTCTAATTAAATTAGTTTGGGATGTTTACATAGCTGTAATATCTTTTTAATACATGTCTCCAAATATTTCTCCAATGAAAGATATTTTGTACATAAATGAAAGAAAATTGTAAAAATTAATATATATATATATATATATATATAATGTAGATAATTTGATGATATTCATTGATGTTAATTTTAAAATTATGAATCACAACAATGCAATTAGGAAAGATGATTTTAGGAGTGATATCCTTTCCGAGGTAATGAGTGAGATGGGTTATGTTAAACTAAAAGGATTTTAATTTTCATTGTTCTTATGATATTAAAGCCACACTTTTTCATCAAATGTTTTTACATATATAAAATTACATCCCTGGACCATTTAATAACATATTTAATTTCCATTTAGAATTATAATTGTCTATATATAAAGATAAAATAGGATCTTGGTAATTATATGGTAGAACATCTACATTGTTTTAACTAGAATAAAAATATTTAAATTATTAATAGTGTTGTGAGAGGAAAAATTACATGATAGTTTCTTCATGTAGTTTCATGTAATGAATTTCAAAGTGTAAAACTACTGTAATATAAATTTGTGATTTGGGATTGACATATAAATAAGGATTATAAATTTTCATTAATGAATGAATTTGTGATTTTACATTTTTTATTCAGTATTTTTTGTATCTTGGGATTAATATATTTATTTATAATTTATTTTTATTTCCAAAAAATTCATTAATTATTTTAGGATGAATTTATAGTGCATGAAATATTACCTTTTTATAGTTTAATTTAATAATATAGTTTCTTATAATTCCATATTATATTGAAAATAAATAAATATTAAATACATTTGGAATAATTTGGATTTAATAAAAAATGAACTAATTGTTAGTTATTTAGTGAATTACTTATTTTCATAAATTTTTTAGTTATAAATATTTTATTGATTTATAGAAATTTAATGATATTTTAGGAGGAAATGTGTGCTATTGTGATTAAAGAAATTTTGGCAGGGTTTTTATGGATTAAAATTTTGTGGTGATACTTGGTTCATATCAGAAAACTATGATATGTAATAATTATCAATCATGATATGTAAATGTCTTATTTATAATACATAATCGACCCATATGGGATTTGTTCTATATAATAGTTATCTCTATGAAATCAATATACGTAATGGTTACCTAATTTGTGAAAAAATAATTATATAATGGTTACTCAGTTAGTAGCGTTGACATGTAAGATATTATCAAAGATAAATATTGAATCCTTCTAAATGACTAAATTTTATGTATATTAGATGATCCAATGGGTTTAAATTATTACAAAACTAAACAAGTTATATAAAAGTTCTCATGGGATGATACGTAAGTGTTACCTATAGATGCACTTATATATAAAGGCATATCAATTTACAAAATCAATATCAGGATGATAAGTTTGAGTTACATATGGATCCACTTATATATAATGACTCATATATAGAATGAATAAGGGTTATTTACACTTATATAAGCCACAAGAGATGTTATAATGTTATTTTTAATGTTATTCTCCTATTAAAAAAAATAAGATCTCTTCTCATTTTAAAATTAAAAATATTCAATGACTCAACTAAACTGCATATATTATGATAATTATGAATCTATGATGCATAATTTTGATACATTTATACCCAAGAATGGTCAAATTATATTATCAATCATGAAAATTGAATAGAAAGATAATAAATAAAGGAAAATGATTAGAGTAAAATTTCAAAGAATACTAAAACGTTTTTAACATATCCAAGATGTGTGTTGCATGTATAGAATTCATTCTCATGTGTATCGAAGCCTAATGAAGCTGATTTTGACTACCTAATTATTATTTTACATCCCATAATGAAGGATTTATATAATATGATTCTTAATTTACAATTTAATTAATCGATTGTATGAATTTATGGGTTTCAAGTGCGGCCCTTTGTTCTTTTCACTAGTGTTAGACTTTTATAAACTCCATTTATTGTATTGTCCATAAGATAATGGATATGGGAAATATGTTTATCATTGGTCTAGTAATAATAATCATTTTATAATGTTATTAATTCCTTGGATAAGGCATGATAATATTTTCTAGGAAATAAAAGTCATTATTAAGAATTTATAATTACTAGTAGAATTTGAAACAACAATTTTCAAAAAAATAAATATCCTATTTTTTAGACATTACAATTTATGTATATTTGATATTGATGGGGAATGATATTGAGTTTCTGAACTATTCAAGAGTATGATTGATTAATATATTACAATATTAATGTGATACTCCATTCCATGTGTACCCCCAAAATAATAGATTATAATAATTCCTATACCTATATTTATCATTTCATATATTTATTATCACACCACATGACACCCCATTGATTATTTTTATTCCAAAAATTATTAATATTAATATTAATAAGTGAAATAGACTTGTGATTTGTCTAAACAAGATGATACTCTCTCATTGATAGTAAATAAGGTACTAAAGAGTGTACAATTGTAAAATTATTAGAAATGGTAGTGTTTAAGATACTATGTCTGATAAAAATGGTTTGAAATAGAATTCCTATGATAAATTAGAGAATATTTAATATAATAATATTCATATAGAATATATTTTTAAAAATTTGGTTGATACACTAGAGTGTGAGAAAGATATTGGGTCTTGCTGAAGGGGTAAGTATGATATTTCATTTCATATTTGTGATAAATCCCATGAAGAAAATATAGGAATTCTAGAGATAAAATTCTGTCTATTTTATGTTTTTATTGATGGGTTAAGATTTTAATCTATCTTAGTATATTCATAAAATAATAGAGTTGAAATGGATGATTGATTGGGAGGAATAGTACACATCGTTTTGGTATTTTTAACTATAACCTACTTTACCAAATGCCACTGAAGGTTACCTGAGCATGGTTGGACAGATGGATTATTGTGAATCTCCTCAAATTATAGAGGCTAACAACAAGAATTGAGGGCTTATGTGTGTCAGTGGAGAGACTTTTCCCCCATCACCAGAGTTTAGCAGAACAGAAATACAATATTAGATATGTACTAGTAGTATTAAATAAATTATACAGATGATAAATGAACAATATAGGAATATATAAATAATACTAGAAGGAATTAAATATATATAATATTATGATAAATGTATTGTGTATAATTAATTCATGCTAAAATTTTATAAATGGAAGGTTAATAAAACATGGATAAAATGTAAAAAAGGTAAAAACAGTCATTATTTTAGCAAAAAATCAACTCATACCCATACTCCCTTGTACATAGAAGTAATCATCAACATATTGGAGGGCTCTTGGCCTTATCAATAACATAAACCATATTTTATATTCGGGAATCTTCAATGGACCAAAAGGGTGTGAGATATAATCTTATTAAGAAAATACACACGGTTCTAATGCCATCCAGTCTATGAATATATATATATATATAACAATAATAGTTTGATGATAATATTTAAATATGAAAAGTAAGTTCTAATATCCAACTAAACATATATGTCTGTGTTCCAATGGAAACATATCCTCTACTAACATCTTCTTCCTAACAGGAATATTTCTAAATAAGAAGTCATCCCTATCCTAATTTATAATTATTTACATTTATTCATTAATTCTCATTAATAAATAAATCCCCGAACCTGGTATATATCTTAGGGTTCTACATAATTATGTGTAGTCAAGAAGCCTACCGTGGCCATCTATAAGGTGTACTGCATTTAAAAAATCAAGGCTAATGCATTGGATTGGCAGAGTAGTCAACAAAAAAATTTCATTCATTAATCAATTAAGAACCTCATCCTGTACTTCTCATTCTTTTTTTGTTTTCTATGTATGTCCCAAGGAATATCTTCAAACAAGAACCTTATAGAAATATCCTTTTCAATCATCCTAGGAACCTAGGTATCTCTATAGGTGTTGTATAACATCACTGCTTGTGGAGTCCATTAATGGCAGTTCATAAATGGAGCCCAAATGTCACCCATGAAAGATATGATGAACTCCACCTTTGATTCTATCCTATGTAATCCATATAAGGAGTTCATCTATCACATTGGTATATATATTAAGATCATAGGACTCTATCTTGAGAAGTATATTATGGAATCCAAGTGACAATAAAGAGTAAGCAAGGGAGAATCCAAATGAGTCTTTCCATGGCCTTGGTATAAAAACCCTCATTTCACCTACCACTTATAACAACATGAATTCAATCAATATCATTTAACTATTTAGACATCAACACCAATAAAATACTCATTCAAATATCACATTAAATGTTCGATCAATGTATGGGCTATGATTAGATGTCTTATCCTCTTATTTATGTCACATAGGTATTCCATTATAATAACAACTCAGTGTAAATAATAAATTATATGGAAAATGACATGGTTCAGGGTTATTCACTTCCCTTTTTGGATCAATTAAATTTACAATCCACATTATTGATCAATTCAATTAAAATAGAAAATTAAATATTTACATCCCATTGAAAGGGAAAAACAATATACCTAAAAGGTATTCAAAATAAAAATCCAACCATGGTGGTACATTTAATAACACAACACACCGAAGGGGTGGTTCTGATTCAAAGTCCACAACTTATAATCATTTATCAATGTCTT
Organism: Viscum album; assembly: GCA_963277665.1. Lineage (NCBI taxonomy): Eukaryota > Viridiplantae > Streptophyta > Magnoliopsida > Santalales > Viscaceae > Viscum > Viscum album. The sequence goes on from OY728145.1 coordinate 1,706,973,107, forward strand.
ATTAATTACATAACTCATGACAATTCAATTTAATCAAGGATTATATTTAATTTCATGGGAGACACTTAGATAATTGGGATAACAACATATTGACTATATATATACATATATTTATATGAACAAGTCATCATTAAACATAAAAACAGGGTACCACCTACCGTAGTTTTTTAGTGTATTTCTCATGTCATACGAACTCTGAATTTGATTGAGATTGAGATAAAATAAAAGAATAGATGAAGAACCATGAAACATGGAATACTATCTTATATCTAAATAGCTCATATGATACCAAAACAAATAAATAATGACAGAAAATTAATTGGTATCATACCAAATAATATATGATGAGAAGACTGACTCTCGATTCCTATCATGGAAAGGGGAGATTTAACAATTCGTACATTAGGTATAAATAAATATCTCCAAAATTGATTGTTCTATCCACCATTAATAATGATAGGAAATCAGGATTAAATATGATTTAATTGATGGAATTTCGGAACATTACCTAGAATTATTAAACTTATGGTTTGGCAGCACAGTTGGCAAAAATGTACGCCAACCTTGCACACATTACTATAGGACAGGGAAACTTCACATGGTTTTGTTGCACATTTTAATTACCCAGGAACAAACACTATCTTAGTCCACTACAAAAACTCTAATATATCCTACATATTCATGCACCTCAAATTATAAGCTTTTTTAAACAGAGCGGACGATAGGACTCAACTTTCTATCCTTGCACTATTAGAAGTAACTATGTGTCCATCCCCACACAATTTATACTAACCATGTACCATTATTATTCAAGCTATAAGCTGGGTTAAAGTTTTTGATCCATCCTGGCACACCCTCAATACCTCGAAAACCAAAAATAAAATTCAATTTAGGAATTATTTATATATTTAAAATGAAAAATTGATGCAAATAAAAAGATTCATTAGCTCAGGAAGGATTTGTGTTCCTACTATCATTTCCCGTTGAAGAAATATATACTTGAATTTCCCTTCCAATGGTAGTGAATCGTAATATATGAAAAAATATTCGTAATTTTCTTGTACATAATCCTCCAGTTCCTAGGATCCATCTAATACAATATTGTGTTTCCATATCACCCATACTTGAAAAATTGATAGGCTTTAGAGAACCATTGTACTATGTTCCAAAACAAAAATAAGATACACATCAAAGGTTTTATTTACCTATAACACAACCTCATTGGGATAAAATCATTACATGTGTCTGAATGAAATTTGTGTAGATGAGATATAAGGAATATTTTGTGCATTTCTTGGTACTACTGACATAAGTAAAATTGATATGCTAATGTCCCAACTCTCTATAGAATCTCAAATTTCCCAAAACAATGCTGTAAAAGCTAACCCAGTATCAAGATCTTATAGTTTCAAAAACTGAATGAAACATTAAAATAGAACCAAACCAGACCTAAAACATTGGAGGTCATATTTAAAGATCGACATTTTATTTCTATCGAGACTACATAGCAGGAATATTTTTCTAAATCAACTAGACCAGCTTTGTAGTCTTACAAACAAGTTGAGGTCCATGATTTGATGACTTTTAGACCTCTATCCAAAACTGTGGTGACCTGAGTGGAATAATGCATAATTCATCATAAGTCACTATCTTATTAGTATCTTGAAAGATATTTTTATGGGAGAATTAAACTTGGAGTATATGCTTCCCCCAATAGCCCCAAAAAAACTAGAATATATGCCTGAAGCATGTCATCAAGAACCTTTCTCATGCACTCTTACTGGGAATCTGTCTTGGTGTGTAATATTATTTCCTGAAGCACCTATATACCCAAATCACTCTACCAACAATATAAGAACCATGATGTAATATGAGAATCTCTATGTGAAACCATAGTATAGAAAACCCCATGTATTCATACTATCTCAATGAAATAAAACCTCCCATACTCAAATACTAAATATGAATCCGTGAGATGTAGTAAATGAGTGAACTTCAGGATATAGTCAACAAAAACCCAAATGACACCATTTCCGAGAGGTGACCTCAGTAAACAAATCATAAAATACATCAGAACATCGATCCATTTCTTACCAATCTATCATCTACCTCCATGTCCTATAAATGTTCATCCAATCCTATTTTCTATAGAGTAAGGAGAAGGAATTAGGAGGATACCTATAATTGTGAAGTCACAAAATTGTTGGTATCTTGGAATTATCTGGATTTGTTGTAGGATCTAAGAGGGTATCACACTTCGAAACTGGGCCCAAATTCATTTAAGTATTTAAGGGAACAAGTCATGAAAGGATTCATGTTGTGAAAGGTTACATGACATGAATAGGTGATACACATCGTTATTGTTTTAAAACATTGACTTTTAATCTCAAGAAATCAATTTCTATGTAGATATAAACACTATGGATTTCAAAATATGTAATTGAATTACACATCATGTAATTTCTAAAAATGGGATGTTTTATGGTTTCTCTCACGTTTTTGGTTCCCATTAAAATATATGTTCTCCCTTTCCCTAAAATATATGCTCCTCTATAGTGATTTTGCATGACACCATTTCTTATTGATCGATCCATTCAACATTAAATCATCGTTGTAGATGGGGTGCATCTCTCCTATGAATTATCTTATTTACTTCATATTTTCCATAGATCTTGGTAGATCCCTTGCCTTGTGTTATTAGATCTATTGATCTAAATTTATATTTTATCTAGACTTTTTCCATGATTCATTGTGATATCTTTTTCTGGATGCCATTTCATTGTTGTTCATGGTGTGGTGGGTGTTCTTTGTTGAAGTATGAGATAGTTTTTTTCTCCTCCAACCCTATTTCTCAATTGAATAAATCCTTATATGAATGGATTGTATTGTAGGGACTTCATTGATGTCTATGGTGTTTAATTATATTGGATCCCACGGTAGAATATGCACCAGAGTTTTGAGGCCGGTGGATCCATAATTACCCAAAATTTGAGAAATTATATTATTCTATTATTATATATTGGTTCACAAAAAAATTGTTACACAATTGGATTGATTGTTTTTGGTATTTTGGAATAACATTTTTACTAAAATTATGTTTCCTTTTTTTTAAATGGAAATAAAAGGGATATCTCAGAGAATGGAATAGGGTTTATTTTAAAGGACTTGAAATGTTACTTTGAAACCTTAAAATGATTGTGAAAATGACCATATGGGTTACTTTGGGTAATAGGTGGAAGGTTTAGCTAGAGGTCATAACCTATTTTTGGGATTCATTTTCTAGGGTATTCCTATTATTCTAGAGTGTAGAGTGTTTTCTCTAGGTATGGACATGATGTTGGGGTTTCAGTTTCTGGGGTGCCTACCAAGTGATGGAGTAATGATAATTGGATTTAGGTACTACAGATCATTGTTCATAAATTTATTGGCACGATTAGTCTAGTGCCAAATGTATTGTATTGAATTGTATTTCAATTCCTGTGATGCTACTGTCATTGTTTATTACATGGAAATGGACTATTTTAGCATTGATATGAATGTTGAATCTTTTGAATGATGATACATACAATTTTCATTGAATTTGACATACCTAGTTTTGATTTAGAATTGTGATAAAGTGGAAATGTTTACCTTGTTTTCTGTAAACCATATTTACATCCTATCATGACATATTTTATTTAAGTTGAGAATACAATAATTATTATACAGAGTCTTATTATGGAACACTTGGGTGGGATCCTATGGAGCTAGTTAGCTCACACCCTACACTCTAATTTGGGGGTGAGTAGACCATTTTATCTATTCCATTTCAAGGAAAATCAAGGTTTCATTGTTTTATGGTAAGGTTTCTTGTTAGTAGGATTGGGTACATGGTGGTGAGATAATGGGAGATCATCAACACCAACTTTTTGAGTATCTGTATTATTTTGGTTGATTTCAATTTCACTTTTCCTTTGGATTTTTGGTTACTTTTTTTCTTCCACATTCTTTTTATAGTTATGGAATATATTAATCAGTATTCTACTATTTTAGTTTTATTATTGTACATGTAATCCATGTTTTTATTCAGGTTGGGGGAAATCATATCCTTTAGTTTTTTCATAGATTCTCGGGTGGTTTTCACCATCCCATGGGGATCGGGAACACCAATTTGGAATGTGACACAACGGGTTGAGTTCTAAGTTTGGGGGAAATACAGGCCAATTTCATACAATCTAGTATAAATGGGAAGGTTATCCCCAGGTTTCCTTATCTTAGGTCATTGTATAGACTGGATATAGGATTATCAGGACTTTATATGTATGTTAAGTTTAGTGTCTGGCCATCTGTTATCATAATAAGACTCATATATCCAATGGATGTTGGGATACATGTCTCTAGTGTTGGGTTTGGTTTTAAGGATCAGTTTATTATTATGGGTATTCTAGTTTGAACTGAGATTTCTTAAGTTGTATAATAATTATTATGGTTATAAATGTACGAGTATGACTCTAAGATGTCTTCCCTGAGTTCCTCATCAAGGTGTAGCTGATGCTTCAAAAGGGAATCCACCAATAGATCTGAATCTCCTTCAGAATATAACAAAAAGAATTTTATTATGCTGATCAGGATTTTCCATGATTTCCGAACATAGTTTCTGATGTAATGCTAGGATCTGGGGGAGAGAGACATCGATTATTGTATTTTTTGTTTGAGAATCAACCATTATTTAAAGGAACTACTGAACCTTATGAGGTATAAGACTATCTGGATAGGGCCAATGAAATCATATACTTCCATGAGACGCCTAAAAATATTTATGTGAAGTGTGCAGTGTTCAGTCTTGCAGGTTCTGACAAGCAATGGTTAGATTCTACCATCTATGAAGATATAAATATTGACTTGAATTGGATGGGTTTCAAAACCCTATTCATTGGGAGATTTTTTTTGGAGTCTCTAATGTTGGCTAAGTGTATGGAGTTTCCATATTTAAAATATAGGGAGAATTAGGTGTTGTCATACACAAACTAATTTTCTAATCTAGTTCATTTTTACTCCAGATGCAATGAAGAATGATTAGTTGAAGGCTCATAAGTAACTGCTATATTTGTGAGTTGATATTATATAGTAGGATTGTTTGTTGAAGGTGTCTACTTATGATGAAACAATATACATATATATAATTCTTGAGATAGATATGGAGGTAATGTTTGGTTTTCCCAACCCATTTTGTCCATATAGTTACAGTTTCAGTGGCATGTATGGGAAGAAGAAGAAGTCGTAGGATCATTACAGAAGTGGTTATAGTTCGTCTCCGTAGTTATCCTCCTCCATACTATCTGATATAACTAGTAGTGTACTTATATCATTATATTAGTGTGACAAAGTCAGACACACAGACTATTTTTTTCTTACGTCTGCAAAGACATGAAAAAACTATAGATGAGTTGGTAATTCACATAATTTCTATCAATCTATGAGTACTCTTCATTATAGTCAGTGTTCTTTAGCTCCATAATATTCAACGATGTAGTCCGATGCTTCATTAACTATAGGGATCTAGCTAATGGAATTTGGAGTGAAGAACATTCATGCAATATATGAGTGTCCAGAAGAAGACAATGTATGTCCAACGAAAATGATTGGTACTATCCTTATTTCATCTTTCATTGATTTTAAATATTTAATACTGGTGCCTCCCACTCATTTATATCTTCATGTTTTTTTTAGTTTATTAAACATCCAACGTAACTTATTAACTTTTTAATGGAGTAAGTGAATCCTCTTGGTAAGATAGAAGAAAAAGAGTTACATTTTACTTCTAGTTTGTTAATGATTGCTGATATAGAGTTGGTCTGCGTTTTTCTCATTCTTGATCTAGATTTTATTGATGTTATTAGAGATATGGATTTTCTTTTCAATTGTCAAGTTGAGGATTATTGATATCATCAGTGAGTTTCATTTCATGCTACTGATGGGAGAACTTGTTTGTTTTCAAGGGGAGTAGGACCCGATTTTAGGTTGTCCAAAGCCTTCCCACCCAGAGAACATAAGTTTTTTGTATGATGTTTCTTTTGATCCTGATAATTTTTCTCATATTTTTGATCTTTCTATTTTTTTACGGAATATTCTGACATTTCCCCATAGAACAAATTCTTCCTTCCTCTGGAGAGGGAGTTAGAGTTTTCGAATGACCTGGTGCCAGGTACTTAGACGATATCAATTTAATCTTGTAATATGGAATCAGTAGAGCATAAAGATCCCAATATTTAGTTGTATCACATATTAAAAAATGTTTATATTTTCCCTAGTGTTTCACAATTTGATGTCGAAATTCTCTTGGAAAAGAAGGAATTTGGTTAACATCGGTTGTGTGTGGACTATTAGAAGTTAAACTCTGTAACAGTTAAGAAAAATCTCTTTTTCATCGGGTGGGTTATTATTTTTATCAATTAACGGGGGAAAAGTGTTTCTAGAATATTGATATATGGTCGAGTTATCACTTGTTATCAGTTCAAGGGTTTGATATAATTAAAACAGGTTTCAGAATAAGGTATGACCATTATGAATAACTTATGATGACTTTTGGTTTCACTAAAACTCCTTCATTTTTTATTTCATTGATGAATTAAAAATTCCATTAATATTTGGAAACATTTGTGGTAGATTTCATGGTTGATATTCATGTTTATCCGAAATATGAGCATGATCACGAGCACTATCTGATTTTATTTATGAAAATTATAACAATTCACCATTTTATTGGAAAAATCTCAAAATGTAATTTATAGATTCCTGAAGTGATGTTCTTAGGGAACAATATTTCGACACTAAACATATATATTGATCACTAAAAGGTGACAGGTTTTCTATCATGAAAGAAACCACATAATTCCATTTAGATATGAATCTTCCTTGGTTTTTCTAGATACTACTGATAGTTTTATATGGATTTCTGTAAGAAGATGTCCCCTACAACAGATATTTCTAATAAAGTAGTGAAAATCACATGGGATTCAATGATTCGGTCTCCATCTAAATAATTCAGATGAATTATGACATCAAATACCATTTTGATCTTGTATGATCCGAGTAAGGGGTAAGTGGTGTGTTTTGGTGCTTCTAGTGCTGCTTTGAGATATGTGATTTCTCTATATGACCATGTTGTAGTTACAGATCACCTTAGTTGTAGATCCATGGAAAGAATTACCCTACTCATGATTTTTATTTTGTAGAAGTTATGCATGACCATAAATGTTAGTGGAACTATCTTTTTGGGTAAAGGATCAAGGTCTTCTCGGATCACAAAAGTTTTAGTTATAAGTTTTTTTAAAAATAGTTAAAATATATAACATGGGTGATTGGTATTATACCTTTATCTGTTTGAATTCAATATTTCAAAAACCCTAGTGAAGGGAAACATTATTGCTGATGATTTTTGTAGGAAATCTCCATCTTGATCTAATTTTGGAATTGAAGGAGGAGTGAAATCTTATGTGAATTTTAACTCAGTTACACATGGATTCTCTTTAGAATGTTTCAAGTATGGTTCTGATCAGTGTTCAGTTATCATAATCTATCTTTGAGTCTATTTTTTTGATTTAGTAATAGGATGATTAGTTTAGTAAAGTTCAATAAATCCTTTTTATTTAGGATTCCATTTCTGGTTGGTCCGTTTCATCAGATGGTATGATCTAGTTTGGGAATCAGGTTTTCATCCCAACATTTGTGAGTAGATTATTCCTTTTTAATGGTCCCAACACTTCCTACATGCATGGGTCTATGATATGTTATGGTGTTTTATGTGACTTGTTTGGATCAGTGCATCTAGATTTCAGGATCTCTTATGGTATAAGAAATTCACTGGAGGCAGAGGATCGAGCGCTCCTTATAGGGACCATAGATTGCAGGAGCTGGGGTTTTCAGGTGTGATAAGTGGAGTCGGACTCCGAGATCCAAGTTAAGATTGTATAGGGCTGGTCGAACACACCATGGGAGATGATTTATATCATTAGGAGGTGTGATTTGGAGACCAACAAAGGAAAACTCTTTCATTATATTTGGAGGGAGGGAAAATTCTTTGCAGATGTGCTTTGGATGATAGGGAGTCCCAACGGGGAGATATCCATATACGGTAGCTTGGGCACCCTACAGGTTGAGTGTATGTCATTTTTGATTAGGGGTTGTTTAGGGTTACATAATTACTAACCTCCTTGAGGTCTCTGAATGGAGGTTATTTGGCTCCGGCATCTTCATCAACTAATAAAAATTAGTTTTCAATCAATCCATGGATTTTGATGTATGATTACCACAGAGTCCTAGAGGGAATAATTCTCTTCTTTTTGTTATTGATTAGATTATAAAGTATTCTCATTTAATTCTGATCAGGGATACCACTAAGGATGAAGATACGGGTAGTTTGTATGTGTAGGAGATTATGAGGTTACATGGGAGTCCATTTCCATTATTTTGAATAGGGATCCTAGGTTTACCTTGAGGTTCTGGAGGAGTCTCAATAGGGTAATGGGAACATAGGACAAGTTGATAACAACATAGCAACCATATAAAGATAGTCAGATAGGGTGTTCAAATCAGATCCTAGATGATATGCTTTGTATATATGTTCTCGACATTGGTGGATCATGGGATAGCCATCTAGGACTTGTTGTGTGTATTTACAACAATAGTTACCATTCATAAATAAGAATGGATCCGTTTGAGGTGTTTTTTGGTTAACCATTCATATCACCTATTTGTGGGTAAGTGGTGGGTGAAGTAGATTTGGTTGGACCAAGATTGGTTCAAGAGACACCCACAATGATTCAGGATGTACATAGTTGTCTAGTTATAGACCATAGTCGACATAAATTGTATGCAGATCAGAGATGTCTTTCGATGGATTTTTCTGTTGGTGATTAGGTTTTCATGAAATTTACTCTTCATTTGGGTGACCATTGGCATGAAAAATATGTAAAGTTAGCACCATGATATGTTGTACCTTTTGTGTCCCATGAGAGGCTTGTACGGGTTTTTTATCAATTATAATTTCTAGTTCATTTCACAGTTATTCACAATTTTTTCCACATGTCGGATCTCATGAAGTAATAACTTAATCCCACTCACATTCTCATTAGGGGTAAATTTTATTTAGAGGAATATGTTTATGTTCTAAAGAAATAATTTTTGATAGTTGACTCTGAATTGAAATCATTTCAAGGGAATAAAATTCCATTTTTAATAGATCTATAGAAACATAGATTAGATTATTATGGGACATAGGAATGTTATTCATTAATGAGTGAGAAGTGGCCTCATAATTTTCCAAGGATTACATATTCAAAATGAGTTCTGGGGGACGGAAAGTATTTATGGTGGGGAGTTTGTAACATCCCATTAATGAAATATCTGGTACATCTTTAACCTCTTCGTATTTCTCCTTATTCACATTATCTGTATAATTCTGAGTATGAGTAGGGAATGTACATATAATGGTGATGTCATAGAATTGTTGTGTAGAGACTTGAATCATTACGTACATAGACATTACATTACTTTTTCGGAAAAATTAATACATAATAAAAACAGACACACAAGGATTGTAATAGTTTAGTGTCTTTGGAAACATGGAACGTCATCTTCTAATCGTCGTGAAAGATCTTCAACATCTCCCATAAAGAACATCCCATTTTGGTTCTTACTTAAAACCTTTATTTATATCCAGGGGAAAAGAAAACATAAAAAGGGAGAGCTCAAATGCTCAGTAAGGGTATGCATGGAAAAAATAAAACAAATCATATACATTTGAACATAAAAACATGAACATAATGTTTAAACATCAAAAACATGGGAAATGACATAAAACATGGAAATACGTAAGGCATAGATCATAAAGAAATAGTAAGAATGATACTATAGAATGGGAATAAATCATGTAATTGTGGAAACCATTAAGCACATGTTATGATTTCCATAATATCCAAGGCATTGCTGCCAAGACCATCTTAGTGGAAAAAGTCTCTTTATGAATCGAGTTCACTCCTCGTTTCAGTCCTGTAACACTGAACCGGATTAACTTACCGTTCCAGCCATGTCTATATAATGAGATATAAATCTTTACCCAATTAATTGGAGGTAGATATAGGTCCCACCCATCTAATAATTAAATCATTCTTTCTTGTGCCACAAAATAAACATACATCATTCATCATAACCCAATGAATAAAATGGGTCCCATAAACATCATCCCATCATCACATAATCCATCAAAAAGTAATGGATATCATTTCATAATAATAAAAGTGAAACCATGTAAATCATAGAGACATTATACTTGAAACATACACATATGGAATAATGTCATCATAGATGGAAAAATGGTTTTTATAAAACACTTGAAATTATTTCTTGAGGAAAATATCATTTCTTCGTCAAAATCAATTACTTTTCACAAAATGTCATGCAATTTTAAAAGAATTTTTTTTGAAAATATTTATGAAATCTTATGGAGGAAGCTTCATAAAAATAAGGATTTATAAAACCATAAAAATACGTTCACACCGTATATGTTAAAAATAACAATCTCTTTGTACTTTTGTCAGAAAAGTCAAAAAAGTACCTCATATGGTAAACAAAAGAAATATTCCTTCCATACGATGTGGTAAAAGTAAGAAAAGGATAAAAATGTGTTTAAACATACATGGAAGAAAAGTAAACATTTTATGAAAACATTTTGAGAAAATATGGACATGGATAATAAACATAACCCCCAGTAAATACTTACAAATAAAAAATCTCGGATAAGAATGAGATTGGAATAATTATCCCTTACCTTAGGTCTGATATGCTTCCTATGGATCCGAAACTCCGGTATAATGATATAAATAATGTCATTGACTTATTGCATATTCATATTCATTGTTATGATATCATACATGATTCACTTATGACATTATATTACCCGTTATTTTGTAAATTCCATGTTAAAGTAGCGTTTTGGGTAAAATCATTTCATTAATCGTATGAGTTTCAACTTATCGTTCTTGATATTATTACTTATATCCTAATTTAAATAACTCCAGAATGTAAAACATTATTTATATATAATATATATTCATCATATACATATATATTATTGATCAACAAATGGAATGAAATACACCGTTCATGGAGACGGTAGGTCGTACTTACGCATGAACGCTGTTTTAATTTGCTTATTGAATGGAATGGAAGTAAGTAGATGATATATATATATATGTATAAATTAATATAGTAGCTTAATTATTTCATATGTTTCATTATTATTCATTTTATATACTTTATAATCATTCTTGAATGGTTAATCATGAAAAACGAATCTCATCACCTTCGTGGAGGCGGTATTTCGTACGTACGCACGACCGATGATATCATTCCAATGATCGTGGAATTGTATTTTATTGTATGTATAATATTTCAGAATATATACCACTTTACAATAATCATATATATATTTTTTTATTTTCACCATTATACCCATCCATGTAAGGTGGTGGTGGGAAAATTGATTACACCACGACATGGAGACGGTATTCCTTACGTACGCACACGTGGTGATTTCATTTTCTGTAGGATGGAGAGAAGGTTAAATAGAGTTGTTTAATAATTATAATAACATATCATTATATTAGTGATACTGATATAATAACTTCATAATGAAACAACTAAATAAGAAGTGGAAGAACAAATAAAGTTAAAAGAATCGGTAACGGACAATACCTCTTCTTTGAAGCGCCTCCTTTTAGGGCACTAAAATTTGTCTTTGAAGAATACCAGGACCTCTAGGATGTTTCTAGTGAAGTGGAAAAGATAATTTTTCAGGGGTTGGCCGAGCTTGGTGGCTCAATGTGGTGTGAGGAAGAGAGGGAGGAGGTTCCCTTTTATAAGGGATGAGAGGGTCACCTTTTGAAAAACTAAAAATATTATTTTATTATAAAGTAATATTCGGTTTTTAGTAGCTCAAAATTGATTAATTTAGAATATAAGGTGGGTATGGGTCGAAATAATATCATCAAATATAATTTATAAAAGTTTAGTTTTCTATTTTAACATTATCATTTAGATTTATCTTTAAGTTAAATAATTTTACTTTTACCGTGTCTTCTTGTTTTCTTACACTATACGGTTAATAAACATACTATTACAGGCCAAACGAACCCCAAGTTGTTTATTATTAATATATATAACCTTATCTATGTCATTTGGCCGAAAATTATATTTTTATGAATAAAATAACAATTAATAATATAATATTTGTTTTAAAAACTATTTTATGTCAATTTTGACTCTATTTGGTAATTGATTTTTGTGAAACTCATAATAGAAATATTAGTTCGAAAAAGTATAGTTAAATCAATACTAACATGTCATAGTAACATATAAAATTATTGGAATTCCTAAAAAGTCTCAAATTACATTTATTTGTGTATTTATAACATCAATTATGTCAATATTTCATTAATAATATAATTACTGCATCATCAATGCCTCATAAATAAATTAAATTATATAATGCCTAAAAATTATAAATAAAATACCATTATATAGGAAATATTTTTAGATTTATAATGGGTATTTATAGTAGAATTTATCTTATGTATAACCCTATATTAAAAATTATTTATTTATTGAACTTTGATTTTAACTATTTTAACCATTCTTTAAATAAATTAATAATAAATGTTCTAATCTAATCCATGTGGGGATAAATGGTAATATTTTACTCCCAAGGTTGTTTTCGGTCGAATTACAGTTATCCAATATAATTAAGACATGTGTTAGGGTAATAATAATATCATTTTTACCATTAATTACCCTATTTACTTTTAACCGTGGTGAATAAGTAAAAAGTTACTATTCACCAAAAATAATTTTCATCTCAATGAACCACGTTTTAGTCCTTGATATTAACCGTGTCTCTCGGATTATTTGAAATTCCACTCACAGAAGCGGTAAAATTAAAGTTTATGTAAATTTACAAATTCTCCTAAGTGGTGGGTAAAAGACGGTGAAAAGTTCAATAAAATTTTTAAATATCTAAAATTATTATAAAATGACTCCAATGAATTGCATTGAACTTATATAGGTATTATGTATCAATTTTGACCTAAAATAAATTGAAAAAAAATAAATAATTATTTATAAAAAAATTTTGTTTTTAAATAGTAACCCAGTGTTTTCACTATTCCTCAAATATTGAAAGTTTTCAGAAAAACACCAAAATATCACCCTAGGGTAATTTTGATATTCCGAATCCAAAAATGAAGTCCATTTTGAAAAATAAAATTTATAAAATATCAAAAATTGGTTATTACTATTCATAACAGCTAGTTTTAGTAATATTTTAATAGCATATCGTTGTTTAGTGAAACTCGGTATTGCGTACAACACAAGCAATCGAGGAAGGTCGTAATTGCGTGTAAACCAAGACAAGTCAGGGTTGCGTGTTTTGGAAGACTCCTTTGTTGTTTTTTATAACATAAGTCAACCATATTTCATTTATACATTGAATATATATATATATACTCAATGTTGCGTAGAATGACTTCTATCAAACGAACTTGAAATTTTGTGTAGCACGATCCAAGAATTGTGCTGTGTATACTGCAAGCTAATACGGTGTATAGCACAAGCTAATATTAATGTAGTTCATAATATAACACATCAAAGAAATTAAAAATCATATATCTCATAAAATCTTGGGTTGTTACATTCTACCCCCTTAAAATAAATTTCGCCCTCGAAATTCGTCAGGGTTACAAATGGTTTTCTACTTGAAAGTTTCCTTAATAGGAACCGACATCATGAAAAGGAACAACAAAACATAACTTTAAAAACTAAAGTATGAAATAGAACGGTTACCCAAATTAACTAATCATTTGGGTTTCCACATAGGAGAACATTGGTGAAAATATGGATATGGAGGACAAATCTAATCATCATGTTCTGATGGAGAGTGGTAGAGGACATGGCTATGATAAATCCAACAATCAGAAGTCCATAAATTTTTGATGATCTAAGGTACCATCTGATTCATTGGATATGAGAGTACTAGGAAAACATTTTTGTCTTTCAAGATAATTTCCCTAATGTTAAAGAATTTGAATTGGAAGAATACTTACTTTACTTCGGTACAATCTCACCATTGTCTGTTCCATAAACAATTTCCACTTAATCTCTTAAAGAAATACAGTTGAATTTGTAATTAGTGAAGTGTTAGCAAATCATGTGATAGAATGATGTTTCATTCCATCTGTTCCAAAAAAAAAGGTTAGAAAAAGTTATCAAATATATATAAGTCCATCTATGGTGTGGTGAATCATATACGATTCCAGAAATGAACTTATACTTCTTATATCATACCTCTTAATAAAATAAAACAGGTTTCTAATAACTAGGGACTTCCTGTAGGCCAGTGGTAGCAGATAAAGGCTAGTCTCACTTCGGTTGTGGGTTCGATTCTCACAGCCTTGTCCGAAGCGATGGGATGTCGCCCATCCTGCAAGATGTCCTTTTTCTAAAACTACATTACTATAACATCCCATCAATAATATCGAAAAAAGTTCTTTACTTAAACAATACTAACTTATGTCCAACATAATCTATTCCAATATTTAGGCTTATCTAAAATACTTCGGTCAATGCTCCTAGTATAAAGAAAATGATTACATGAAATGTCACATAACAATCACGTGAATGCCATAATTTATTCCCAATATATCATAAGATATATCTTGTTGGTCAAATTAAAAACATGTGAATACCTTAATCATGGATTCTTTTGAATAATGTATACCCATTTAACCTTAGTAAAAACACGAATGTTGTTAAACTTTAACACTTTCCACATACCAAAATCCCAAAAATTCTATATACTCAAACCATAATATCACTTGGTCCTTATATCAGTCATGAGATCATGAATACAATCAAACATCTCATTATCTTCTTATCCCTTCAGTATGCACATATCATCGACTTTCCAAAAATACTTGAATAACCTTTCATGGTTCTCGGTACCATATACTTTCAAATACATTAGAAAAAACCATAGTGTAACAATACTTAGATGATTCTTTATTCCATAATACCATTAACTATACAATCATTCCAATACCTTTTTAAACCACTAGCTGAGCTTCATCATTTCTTTCATCTCATATTTCATTTTTAGTCTCTTCATCATCATCCACATAAATACTACCCATATGACCATTCTGATTCTCTTCACGAGATTTTCCCTTTGGGAATTGGTTTGCATAATCCCCATACATTCCACATTTAAAACATCTAATCATTGTTGATGTCTTAGCAATACCATTATCCTTGTCCATGGTGTTAACTGAACCTTTTCCTTTGCACTTACTGGCTTTGTGTCCTTCCTTTCCACACCCAAAGCATCTTCTAGTTCTTTTGAAACAATCTCCCCAATGCCTCTTCCCACATGATTTACATGAGGGAAATTTAACTTTCATTCTTCTATGATAATCATGAAACTTCATCTTTATCTTATTATCTGAGTCAGGAATCTTACCAAAGTTGAGATTATTGATCATATAATGAGATTTATGATTAGGCATAATAACGATTTTTGGACTTCCAAATCCTGTTTCATTTGGTTTCTCATGAAGAATATCATTCCATTATCTGTCATATCCTCCATTATCATGAATCTTCCTGTTTCCATCCTTTTTCTAAAACCGAAAAAATAATGTGAGAGGCAAAAATCATGCTAGGAAAATAGCATAATAAAGGGGGTGTACCCTAAATATCTAACATATTAGGTTAAATTCTAATATCGTTACTGTAGTTCTAGGAATATATCCTATACGTATACTTATCCTTAGGGGCATCCCTAGACATACCATAGAAATATCTCTAGGGATCTCACTAACATTTTCACATCCTAGTTTATAAAGGTTGACTAAACCATTCCTCTGATATCAACTGTAGAGACCAGAAGCTTGACATACATAGACATTACATTACATTTGCGGAATACTTAATACATAATACAAACAGACACACAGGGACCGTAATAGTTTAGTGTCTATGGAAACTTGGAACGTAATCTTCTAATCATAGTGAAAGATCTTCAATATCTCCCATAAAGAACATCCCCTTTTTTTCTTACCTAAAACCTTTCTTTATATCCTGGGGAAAATAAAACATACAAAGTGTGAGATCAAATGCTCAGTACGGTAAGAATGGATAAAATAAAACAAATTATATACATTTGAACTTAAAAACATGAACATAATGTTTAATCATCAAAAGCTTGAGCAATGACATAAAACATGGAAGTACGTAACACATAGATCATAAAGAAATAGTAAGAATGATAAAATTGCATGGGAATAAAACATGTAATTGTGGAAACCATTAAGAACATGTTATGATTTCCATAGTAGTGAAGGCATTACTGCCAAGACCATCTTAGTCGACAAAGTCCCTTTCTGAATCGAGTTCACTCCATGTTTCAGTCCTGTAACACTGAACTGGATTAACTTACCGTTCCAGCCATGTCTATCTCATGAGATTTAAATCTTTTCCTAATTCATTAGAAGGAGATATATGTCCCACCCATCTCATAATGAAATAATTCTTACATGTTCCACAAAAATAAACATACATCATTCATAATAACCCGATGAATAAAATGGGTTTCATAAACATCATCCCATCATCACATAATCTATAAAAAAGTAATGGATATCATTTCATAGTAATAAATGTGAAACCATGTAAATCATAGAGACATTATACATGAAACATACATAAATGGAATAATGTCATCTTAGATGGAAAAATGGTTTTGATAAAACACTTGAAATGAATTCTTGAGGAAAATATCCATTCTTCTTCATAAATCAATTTCTTTTCACAAAACGTCATGCAATTTTAAAAGAAAGATATTTTGTTGAAAATAGTAATGAAATATTTTGGAGGAAGCTTCATGAAAATAAGGCTTTATAAAACCGTAAAAATATGTTCACACTGTATAAGTTAAAAATAACAATCTCTTCGTACTTTTGTCAGAAAAGTCAAAAAGTACCTCGTATGGTAAACAAAAGAAAGATTCCTTCCACACGATGTGGTAAAAGTAAGAAAAGGGTAAAAATATAATTAAACATACATGTATGGAAAGTAAACATTTCATGAAAACATTTTGAGAACATATGGACATGGATAATAAACATAACCCCCAGTAAATACTTACGAATAAATAATCTCTGATAAGAATGAGATTGGAATAATTATCCCTTACATTAGGTCCGATATGATTCTTATGGATCCGAACCTCCTGTATAATGATTTAAATAATTTCATTGACTTATTACATAATCTTATTCATTGTTATGATATCATATATGTTTCACTTATGACTTTATATTACCCGTTCTTTTGTAAATTCCATGTTAAAGCAGCGTTTTGGGTAAAATCATTTCATTTTTCATATGTGTTTCGACTTGTCGTTCTTGATATTATTACTTATATCCTGATTTACATAATTCCTGAATTTAAAACATGATATATATAATATATATTCATCATATACATATATATTATTTATCGAAAAAAGGAATGAAATACACCGTTCATGGAGACCGTAGGCCGTACGTACGCATGAACGCTGTTTTCGTTTCCTTATTGAATGGAATGGAAGTAAGTAGATGATATATATATATATATATATTTCTATACATAAATCAATTAGCATAATTATGTCATATATTTCATTATTATTCATTATATATACTTTATAATCATTCTTGAATGGTTAATCAGGTAAAATGAATCTCATCGCATTGGTGGAGACTGTATTCCGTACGTACGCATGAGCGATGATATCATTCCCATGATTGTGGAATTGTATTAGTGTGTATGTATACTATTTAATAATCAATACCACTTTATAATAATCATATATAATTTTTTATTTTCACCATTATACCCATCCAAGTAAGGTGGTGGTGGGAAAATAGATTACACCACGGCGTGGAGACAGTATTCTGTACGTACACACGTGCGGTGATTTCATTTTCCGTAGGATGGATAGATGGTGAAATAGGGTTTTTTCATAATTATAATAACATATCAGTATATGAGTGATACTTATGTTATTACTTCATAATGAAACAACTAAAGAAGAATATGTGGAAAAAGAATAAAGTTGAAATAATCGGTAACAGACATTACCTCTTCTTTGAAGAGCCTCCTTTTAGGGAACTAGTATTGGTATCTAAAGATGACCCAGAACTCTAGGATGTTTCTAGGGAAGTGGAAAATAGAATTTTTCAGGTTATGGCCGAGATTTAAGGCTCAAAGTGGTGTTACTAAGAGAGGGAGGAGGTTCCCTTTTATAAGGGAGGTGAGGGGCTCCTTAAAAAAAATATTATTTTATTATAAAGTCATATTCGGTTTTTAATAGCTTCAAATTGAGTAATTTAGAATATATGGTGGGTTTGGGTATAAATACTATCACCCAATAGAATTTAGACATGTTTATGTTTCAATTTTAACCTTATCATTTAGATTTAACTTTAATTTAAATAATTTTACCTTTACCATGTCTTCTTCTTTTCTTACACTATAAGGTCATTAAACTTACTATAACATGCCAAAAGAACCCCAAGTTGTTTATTAATAATATATATAACCTTAACTAAGTCATTTAACCGAACTGTAGTTTTTCAAGAATAAAATAACAATTAATAATATAATATTTTTTTTAAAAACTATTTTATGTCAATTTTGACACTATTTGGTAATTGATTTTTGTAAAACTCATAACAGAAAGATTAGTCCGATAAAAGTTAATTAAATCCATACTAACATGTCATATTAACATATAAAATCATTGGAATTCATAAAAAGTTTTAAATTTCATTTATTTGGGTATTTATAACATCAATTATGTCAATATTTCATTAATAATATAATTACTGCATCATCATTGTGTCATAAATAAATTAAATTATTTAATGTCTAAAAATTATAAATAAAATACCATTATGTAGGAAATCTTGTCATATTTCTAATGAGTATTTATAGTCTAATTTATCTTATGTATAACCCTATATTAAAAATGATTTAGTTATTAAACATCGATTTTAACCATTTTAACCCTTTTTTAAATAAATTAATAATAAATGTACTAATCTAATACATGCGGGCCTAAATGGTCATATTTTAATCCTAAGGTTTTTATGGTCGAATTAAACTTATCCAATAGAATTAGAACATGTGTTAGGGTAATAATAATATCAATTTTACCCTTAATTACCCTATTTACTTTTAACCTTTGTAAAAAAAGTAAAAAGTTACTATTTGCCAAAAAAATTCATCTCATTGAACCACATTTTACTCTTTGATATTAACCGTGTCACTCAGATTTTTTGAAATTCCACTCACAAAAGTGGTAAAATTAAGTTTTATGTAATTTTAAAATTCTCCTAGAAGGTGGGTAAAAGACGGTGAAAAGTTCAATAAAAATTTTATATATCTATATTTATTATAAAATGACTCAAATGAATTTCATTGAAGTTATATAGGTATTATATATCAATTTTTACCTAAAATTAATTTAAATGAAATAAATAATTATTTAAATAAAAAGCCAGTTTTTAAATAGTAACACAATGTTTTCACTATTCATCAAAAATTGAAAGTTTTCAGAAAAATACCAAAAATTTCACCCTAGGATAATTTCGATATTCCAAATCCAAAATCGAAGTCCATTTTGAAAAGAAAATTTTTTAAAATTTCAAAAAGTTGTTATTACTATTCATAACGGCTAGTTTTAGTAATATTTTTATAGCATATTGTTGTTTAGTAAAACTTGGTATTGCGTAAAACGCAAGCTATTGAGGAAGGTCGTGATTGCGTGTAAAGAAAGCTAAGTCAGGGTTGCGTGTTGTGAAAGACTCCTTCATGGTTTTTTATAACAGAATTCAACCATTTTTCATTTATACATTGAATATATATATATATATGTACACTCAATGTTGCGTAGAATGACTTCTATCAAACGAACTTGAAATTTTGTGTAACACGATCCAAGAATAGTGTTGCATATACTGCATGCTAACACAGTGTAGAGAACAAGCTAATCTTAGAGTAGTGTATAATATAACACATCACAGAAATTAAAAATAATATATCTCATAAAATCTCAGGTTGTTACATGTTGGACTCTTGATTTTAACTGTATTTTCTAGTAGGTTGCATTAGGGTTTCATTATGCGTAACTAGGTTACATTTCTTGTAAGTATTGTTGGGAACAATTAGTGAAAGGATTCATACTGTTAAATTTTACACAACGTGAAGTGGAATTACGCATCCTGAATGTTTTAAATAATGAATTTTTAATCTAAGTAATTTATTTCATTGAATAATTAAACACCATGGATTTTATTACGTGTAAAAGAAATACAAATCATGTAATTCCTTGAGAGGATTGATGTTTCAGGGTACCACTCAGGTTTCTGGGAAACATTAAGCTATTTTTAATCCTTGGTCTTGAACTGAATCTATTATCGAGTGTTTTTTGGTTATAGCATTCCCTATGGATGGATCAACTAGGGGTTTAATATTCCTTTCCTTTGCGATACATCTCTCTAAGTGATCTATAATTTTTCTTTATCATTTCCATAAATAGGGGTATTACCTTTTGGTTGCATTATAAGATATGTTGATCTCAATTGGTGTTTCTTCTTGCCTTTTTCGAAGATCGATTGTGTGATCTCATTCAAGAAGTTATTATTTTTTTGTTCACTGAGCGGTATAATGTTATTTTTCGTGGTATTTGATTTTCCCACCCCTCCACCAACCCTAATTTTCAATGGAATCAATCCTAGTATGTGTGTATTGGATTCTAGGTCATTTGTGGATGTCTTTGTGTTTTCAATGTTGGTGGACCTGTTGCGGGCGTGTGTGACCAGATTTTTGAGTTTGGCGGTTTCATCCCAAGCCTTTGATTGATAAAATATATTGTTCCATCTGTATAAATTGGATTAAAATAGATTCGTTTGAAATTTTAATGACTATTTAAGTGTGTTGGAATGATATTTGGAATAAAACTGGCATTCCATTGTTGTCAATAAATGGGAAGAAATGGGTTATTTTCAAATCCAAGGAAAGGGTTTTGTGAAATTGTTTGTAAATGATTTTATAAACATTGAAACGATTTTGAAAATAAGGGAAATGGTTCTCATGAGTACTAGGTTGATGTTTTTTCTTGAGGTTATCATCCATTTTAAGGGTTCAATTTATATGATGTTCCACTTGTCCAAGAGTGTATATTATTTGATATAGGTATGGATGTTATGTTGGGGATTGACATTATGGGGTGTTTACCTAGTCTTATAGTGTGTATAATTGGCTATAGGTACCAAATTTCAATGTCAAAATTATTATGTGTATGAGTAGTCTACGTACTGAAATATTTTATTCCCTTGGAATTGTGATGGTGGTTCTTATACTTCTATTTTTTATTTCATGTCTTCAGACTATTATAGACTTGGTATTCATATTAAAGATTTTAAATGCTGATATGAAAATTATACAGTGAAATTAATATACTTACTTCTATTTTAGAATTTTCATAGATGAAATGTTTACCATAATTTTTATAAACCATCTCTACTTTATATCATGAAATCTTTTTATTAAAATTGCAGATACATTTTTTTAATAAGAGACTTGTTATGGAACACCCTAGTGGGATCCTATTGATATTATTTTCTCACACGATACAAACATCTTTAGTGGTTCATAATACATGGTATGTCTTCCACTTATGGGAAATCATATATGCCACAGTGAGGCGGCAGAATTTTGTTTTATCTAGGCTGGGTTACTAGTGGTTAGATGGTTGGAGTTCTTTCATGAAATCTTATGGGGTTTATGTTTTGTTTTGTTCCATTACAGTTTTATTTGTCCTTTGGTGTTTTGGATACTTTTTTAGTTGTTTTTTTACACTTTATATTTATAGTTTGGTCAGATATTCATTAGTGCTATAATATTTCTTTCTATTTTGTGTGTATATATTTCTTTTGGTTTGTTTTGGTTGGGATAAATTATTCCCCGTGGTTGGTTTTATTGATGCCTGAGTGGTTGCCACTAGCCTGTGGGGATCAAGAATGCCAATTGAGAATGGGACAAAAGGGGTTGGGTGCCTTGTTTGAGGGTAGACAATATCAGTTTGTTAAAGAAAAAATTCATAACAAAACCATCTACATCTCCTTTCATTATTGGCTACATGTATTGGATATTCAAATCCCATTTCATTGTTTTCATGCTAGGTTGCACTGTCCATGATGAAGAATAAAACTCATGAATCACCTCCACATGCATGAATACTAAATTCTAAATGGTACAATGTATGCATAGAATTGTTTTCATGTCCTATTGTCTTACAAAGTGGTGTTTCATCACCTACTACACTCTCCCATATGACCATATAATTTGATAACTGAATCACACAAAATCTATCTAGTAGGGTTGAAGTCAAATCTATAGTTGATGGAAAATCCTTACACTGACTCCACCTCACCGTAATATTATTCTCATAGAAAAAATCCACGAGCTTCCACCAACTAATGGTATGATAAAATGCCTATATCTATGTCCTCTTTCATATTGAAATGACCACTATATTTCCTTTACCTAGAATATATGAAATATTGATGTGAAAATACTTTAGGAATTCAACCCACCTTCTCTACCACATAATTATATCACATTGTGTATATAAATATACTTAAGGATTTTATTGTTCAAGTACACCAAACAATACTCTCCATGTATGTAATGACCCTAATAGTGTAATACATGTACAACTTCATCCAACTAAAAAAGGACAACCAGGTAATACCTCTTGTGTGGCCTCAACATCCAAGATCCATATGCAACAAATATATCACCCAATATAAGAACAACCCCTTTCCCAATACCTGATGCATTCGAGAAAATAGTGTAGCTAATTCTTGGGTTGGGAAAAATTAATATCATTTCTAAGGCTAGTCTCCCATTTATCTCCAGAAAGGTCGTCTCATAGGTATCTCATGATAAAAACATCCCATCATTCTTAGTTAGTCCCTTGAGAAGTACATATATGTGTGATAAGTCTTGTATAAATTACATGAATCATCCTTATAACCCTAATTATCAATTATATGAAATATGTTCATGGGATTCCCCTAGGATATATAGATATCACATTGTCTGTGTCAACTAAAACTCATGTCTCTGAGAATATGTGACCCAAGAATTTATTCTAATCCATCCAAAAGTGTAAATTTTTTATATTATCATATTATTGATTCTATATTATTTTATTAAATAATATATCAATATTTTGGCAATGTTTATTTCAATAAGAAAAAACAAAAAGATATCATCCATTAATACCATAACAAAATCCAGATAAGAATAGAAAACTCATTTTATCAGTTTCATGAAGAATACAAGTGTATTCATGAGAGCAAATGGAATAAAAAAATTATTATAGAGACTTTGATTTTTATGAAAGTTTGGGTGTGTTATTCCCAATGGTCTAACACAAAACAAATGTTAAGAAGATCCCAAATCAGTTTTTGAGTATACATGAAATCCTTGGAGGTGATAAAAAACTTCTTCAATCCATGACAGAGAATATCAGTTCGTAACTATCAGTTGGTAAAAGATATAATAATCCACACATAGCCTAAGATTTGTGTCTACCGTTATCCCAAAAAATACTTTAAACCCCCCATAGAAGAACTGGGCTGGATATACCAGTTTCCCAATAAATCCTATATCTTCCTCTTGAACTCCTGCATATCAGTAGTAGCCATCCTCTTAGGAGGAATATATATAAATGAAAATCCATGAATACACAATATAGATAACTCTATCTCTCCCATTTTAGGTAATCATCAAAATTTATCTGGTAAAACATCTCTAAAACGATCAACCCCTATGGGGAAATAAGTGAGATGCATTCCTAGATCATTAAGATATAGACTCATCATTTGTGTCTTATTACTGACCTACTCGTGATTGTTAGGTCCTTCTTGGCTCACCCAGACATCCCATTCACCATTTTGAGTAACCTATAATCCCTCTAGTGATGTAAAGGATACCCTTCAGTGATAGAAATCAATGTAATAAAGAAAGGGATCAAATTAATAAACCCCGTGAATAATGTATAAACCATCCATCTAAATGAAAGTGCGGTCCGAAAAGAAGTGAAACCCACTAATTTTTAATAAAACTACCTAAAAAGACATGCTTCCACCATTATATTCCCTAATAGAGTATCAAGAATTGTAAAAATGAAATTTGAGCCCAAGGATATCCATAACAATGCATAGATATAATGTTCTGAGAATACCCTATATCAAAAAAATAAGATGATAAAGTTGAGGATACTAGAATAATAAATCTCATAGTAAAAGGCCCATAAACCTTATCCTCAAACTTCATCTTCACAACATATATCTAGCTTGATCTACAGCCCTATGATACATCCAAGATACCCTGAGCAATCCTGCTCAAATGACGCTACATGACTGGTGTCTAACTACCACAGCCACAAATACAACCTCAGCTATATCATCCAACTGTATTCCAGATCGCTACCTAAAGAGAAGTTATTGACCCAACTCATGTACTTAGAGATGGTTAATTCCATCTCCCACTAGATTTTCTATGAATATTTCAAAAAAAACACTATATATGACCCATCATTCGACTACATCGACTCTAGCCTGGGACTATCATGCTATGTGGTCTCGTATGTGTAGGTCTACAACACTCATGGATCCTCACCAATCTACCTTCATATGTGATCTGGATAATAATGTCACAATTTGGAATTTATATACTACACTTCATACTATATGTCAATTCAGTACCATAACTATAAGCCGAACGACCCTGGCTCCCATCCCATCCTCTCTTAGTTTATACAATGTGATAATACCCTGGTTCACTATTCAATACGTGGTAGTCATCCAAATGAAATTCACCTATGACCAGATGTAATACCTGAGAGATTCCTCAAATATAGTGGCTTTAGAGAACGTTTCATCCATTAGAATAGTTTCAATGTGCTATAGATATGTAAAATGGGATGAATAATCCTTAACTGATAACATTCCCTGCTCTAACATCATGAACTCTTGGGCTCTATCTACCCTAAACTTCTTAGAATATAATTAGTCATATAAATTCATATGAAAATCCCTCCAAACCACCTCCAAAGTATAATCTATATAATTAATGAAATCCCACCATATCTTGGAAGAATCATGCAACATATACATAGAGAGATTTACCCTCTTATATGGATAAATCCATATATGCTAGAAGATTGATAGCATGTATTCTAGCCGTGACATCGCAACATGTGGTGTCGTATATCCCAAAAAATGGGTTGATTATACTGTTTCCCCACATGCATCAACTCTACCATATTTGGGGTTGGTCATGGTGGTCCCTAAACATTCTGAATGAATCTCATAAATACTTCAAGAAACTATGCTCTAAAACATATTTCTAGTATAACTACCAATTATGTAGTGGAAACTAATATAGGATCTACTAGTATGACATGGACCACCATCTCCGTTGTGTGGTCATCAACACCATACTCATGTATTGAAGGCGTAAGTAATGGCTTTATACCTTGTCAAATATCATGTTCATTCCTCAAACGATGAATTATTTCAAACATTACATCTAATTGAGTTGATATCAAAATAGGATATGAACAATACATCCTATATAAATACAAACCCTTCTATCTTCTCCATGTGTCAGGTATTGGAGACATATAGATCTTATAAAATCAAGAGATGCTACCTACTTCCCACTAGTAAGTTTGGGTATGGGTCATGTCCTCTCTAATATTATTTTTTTTGTTTCCATTTCATTATCATTTTATCCCAATTCATTTAAAATTATTTAACTGAATCAGACACCAAATTTAGAACCATAAGGGACTATACCCCTAATGAACTAAAATATATCATCCACCCAATCCACATAATAATACATTCTAGTATTTTTGTGTCATGTTCCATGAATCAACATGCCACAATTGGCTACCTTGGGCGTCGTTTGTATCCTAATCAGGAAAAAAATCCTTATGTATGAAAGGAACTATAAGTACCAACCATTTCATGTAAATTCCATGCACAAAATATCTATCACATTAGTGGGCATATCAACTATGAGACATTTAAAAATAGAATTAAATTGATAAATGAATCCTAAATTGTATGGAATAATTTACGAAATTCGAACTCTAACAAGTGCATATATTGATGCATGAGATGGAAATACCCTCATCTCATCGAGTTTCAACATTATAGAACCCATAATCATAACAATAATAGCATCAAAATTAAATTGAATCACCCAATTGTGGAATTTAATCAAGTATAATATCAAAAAACTCTAAAAAATGAATTCCATTGAAGTAAATTTTTATTTTTCCTGTATGTGGGTTAGTTATGCCCAGACACAACACAATACCTAATTCCTTTCCCCTTTTTATGGTATCAAATAGTGAAAAACTGTAAAAGAATTCATATTATAAATATTTATAATGACTTACAACCAGATTCCATTGAAGGTTCTCTATGCTCGGTTGGAAATAGAGACTCATGTGCATCTCCCCAAACGCCATAGTCTATCGAATAGAATTGAGGGCCTTTTGTGTGTAAATGTAGAAACTATGCCCTCATCACCAGAGTGCATTAGAGTAGATATACAATATCAAATATATTAATGAAGATGTAAATCAATCATAATGATATTAAATGAACTTGAAATAAATATATAAATAATACTAGAATTAATATAATATACCCATATGATGATACATGCCATGTTCTTAATAAATAATCCAAGACAATTTTACATTGAGGGTACAAAAAACATGGATAAAACATAAAAAAAATGTATAAAAATAAATCTAGAATCATGAGACTCATCTTGGTTTCATGCTCCCATGTTCCCAAGTAGAAATCGAGAACCTATAGTATGAATCATTCCCACATCCATACCTATAATAATATAGTCTTTTTGGGTACAATCAATGACCCAAACAATTTGTGAGATATAATTGTATTAAGAAACCACACTGAGGACTAATTTCATACAGTTAGTGAATATATATATATAGAAAAATTGTGAATATAGTAATTATATATGTAATATATATTCCGAAAGTAAACAACACATAAATTTAAGGGTTCACATGGACTCTCGTCCCCATCTAACTACTTCATCCAAGCTGTAAAATCATTAAAAAACAATCATCTTTATATCAATTTATAAACAAGACCATTTAATCAATTAATCTGATTTAATAAATACATTTCAGAACCAGATGTGTAGGGACCCAAAGCATGACATACATGCAAATTACATTACTTTTGCGTAATATCTAATGCATAACAAAAACTGACACCAAAGGACCGTAATAGTTTAGTGTCTTTGGAAACACGGAATATAATCTTCTAATCTTGGTGAAAGATCTTCAACATATCCCATAAATATCTTCCCTTTTTTACCTAAAACCATTATTTATATCCTTGGGAAAAGAAAACATATAAAGGTTGAGATTAAATTCTCAGTATGGGTAAGCATGGAGAAAATAAAACAAACCATATACATTTGAACTTAAAAATAGGAACATAAGGTTTACACATCAAAATCTTGAGTTGTGAAATAAATCATGGTAGTACGTAAGGCATAATTCATAAGGAACATAAATCATGATAAAATAGCATGGGAATAAAACAGTTAATTGTGTAAAACCATTAAGAACATGATATGATTTCCATTGTAGCCAAGGAATTACTTCCATGACCATCTTAGTGGACAAAGTCCCTTTCTGAATCGAGTTCACTCCTCGTTCCAGTCCTATATCACTAAACCAGATTAACTTACCATTCCAGAAATGTATATCTCATGAGATATAAATTTTTACCCATTGAATTGGATGGCTATATATGTCTCACCCATCTCATAATGAAATCATTCTTACTTGTTCCACAAAATAAAAAAAATCATTCATCATAACACAAAGAATAAAATGGGTTTCATAAACAACATCCCATCATAACATAATCCATTTAAAAAAAATGGATATCATTTCATAATAAGAAATGTGAAACCATGTAAATCATAGATTCATTATATATGAAACATAAACATGGTAAATAATGAAATCTTAGACGTAAAATAGTTTTGATAAAACACTTGAAATGAATCCGTGATGAAAATATCCTCTCTTCTTAAATGCCATTTTCTTTTCACAAAATGAGATGTAATTTTATAAGAAAAATATTTTATTGAAAATAACCATGAAAAAATGTAGCGGAAGATTCATGAAATATATTCTTTAAGAAACCGTAAAAATATTTTCATTCCGTATAAGTTAAAAAAACATTCTCCTCGTACTTTTTTCTGAAATGTCATAAAGTACCACATATAGTAAAAAAAAGAATGATTCCATCCATAACACAATTTAAAAGTAAAATAGGGGAAAACATGTCTTTAAGAATACATGGAAGAATATTAAACACTTTATGAATAACATTTTTTTGGATATGGATGAAAAATATAACCCCAGTAAATACTTACGAATAAACAATCTCAGTTAAAAATGAGATTGGAAAAGTTATCCCTTACCTTAGGTCCAATACACATCGTACATATCTGAACCTCCTGTATAATGATTTAAATAATGGAATTTAATTATTATATAATCATATTCATTATTATAATATCAAATATGGATCACTTATGACTTTATATTACACGTTTTTTTGTAAATTCCATGTTAAAGCCGCGTTTTGGGTAAAATCATTTTATTTATCATACGTATTTGGACTTGTTGTTCATGATATTATTATTACTTATATAATTATTTAATTACTTCCAGAATTTAAATCAATATTTATATATCATATATATTAAGTATATATATATATATAATATGTATAAATGAAATGAAATACACCGTTCCTGGAGACGGTAGGCCGTACGGACACATGAAGGATGTTTTCCATTCCATATGGACTTGAATTGAAGTAAGTAGATGATATATATACATATATATATATATATATCTAGTAGCTTCATTATGTCATATATTTCATTATTATTCATTATATATACTTTTTATCATTTTTGAATGGTTAACATGGATAATGAATCTAATCGCATCGTGGAGACGGTAATCTGTATGCACGCACGAGCAATGATATCATTCCCATAATTATTGAATGGAATTGGAGTGTATGATATCTAAAAATCATTATCATGTTATAAATATCATATATATTTTTTCTTTTACACCATTATACCCATCCAAGTAAGGTGGTGGAGGAAAAATTGATTACACCATGGCGTAGAGACGGTAATCCGTACATACGTACGCGCGGTGATTTCATTTTCAATAGGATGGATAGAAGTTGAAATGGGGTTGTTTAATATTTGTAATAACAAATCATTATATTAGTGATACTTATGTTATTAATTTATAATGAAACTACTAAATAAGAAAATGTTGAACAAGAAAGACACTTGAAATAATCGGTAGAAGGGACTACCTCTTCTTCGACGCACCTCTTCTAAGATTCTTCTTAAGGAACTAGAGTTGGTATTTTGAAGAGACCATAATCTCTATAATGTTTCTAGGGAAGTTTAGAAGGGACATAGTTAGGGGTTTTTCGAGATTTAAGGCTCAAATGTGTGTGAAGAGAAGAGGGAGGAGGTTCCCTTTTATAAGGGAAGAGAGGGGCACTTTAGGGAAAACATAAAATTTTATTTTATAATAAAGTCATATTCGGTTTATAGTGTCTATGAAATGACTTATTTAGAAGATAAAGCGGGGAAGGGTAGAAATCTTTTAAACCAATAGGTTTTAGATAAGTTTAGGTTGATATAATATCCTTATCATTTAGATTTAACTCTAAGTTAAATAATTTAACTTTTACCATGTCTTCCGGTTTTCTTACACTATATGGTTAATGAACATACAATAACAAGCCAATAGAACCCCAAGTGGTTCATTATTACTCTATATAACCTTATATAAGTAATTTTTCTGAACCTTATATTTTTAGGAAAATAATAACAAATAATAATGTAATATTTTTTAAAAAACTATTTTATGTCAAATTTGACAGTATTTGGTAATTGATTTTTGTGAAAATAATAACAGCATTATTAGATCTAAAAAGGTTAACTAAATCAATACTAACATGACATATTAACCTATAAAATTATTTTAATTCATAAAAAGTCTCAAATTACAATTATTTGGGTATTTATAACATCAATTATGTTAATATTTCATTAATAAGGTAATTCCTACATCATTGTTATGTCAAAAAGAAATTAAATCATTTAATGTATAAACATAATAAATAAAATACGATTATTTAGGAAATATTTTTATCTTTATAATGAATATTTATAGTCGAATTTAACTTATGTATAAATCTATATTAAAAATGTTATACTTATAAAACATTGATTTTAACTCTTAAATATTCATTGAATTAAATAATAATAATTGTCCTAATCTAATCCAAGTGGGCCTAAATGGTCATATTTTATTCCAAAGGTTACTTTCTGGTTGAAGTAAACTTATCCAATAGAATTAGGACATGTTTTAGGGTGATAAAAATATCATTTTTACCCTTAATTATACTAATTACTTTTAACCGTGGAAAAATAAAAGTAAAAATTTACTATTCACCCTAAAATATTTTTATCTTATTGAACAAAATTTTACTCCTTGATATTAACCGTGTCTCTTGGATTTTCGAAATTCAACTCATAGAAGTGGTAAAATTATGTTTTATGTCAATTGTAAATGCTCCTAGGAGGTGGATAAAAGACGGTGAAAAGTTCAAAAAAATTTTTATATATATGAAATTATTATAAAATGACTCCAATGAATTACATTGAACTTATATAAGTATTATGTATCTATTTTTTCCTAAAACAAGCTTAAAAAAATAAATTATTATTTAAATAAAAAGTTAGTTTTATTCAATAACTCAGTGTTTTCACTATTCATCAAAAATTGAATGTTTTCAGAAAAATACCAAAATTTCACCCTGGGCTAATTTTGATATTCTGAATCCAAAAATGAAGAAAATTTTTTAATTATAAAATTTATAAAATTTAAAAAAGTGGGTATTCCTATTCATAACAGCTTGTTAATATAATATTTTAATAACATATCGTTGTTTAGTGAAACTTGGTATTGCATACAACACACGCTATAATGGAATGTCGCGATTGTGGGTAAAGAAATCCACGTCAGGGTTTTGTGTAGTGAAAGATTCATTTTTTGTTGTGTATAATAGAATCCAACCATATTTTATTTATAAACTGAATATATATATATATACACTCAATGTAGCATTGAATAAATTCTATCAAACGATCTTGAAATTTTGTGTATCATGATCCAAGAATAGTGTTGCGTCTAATGAAAGCTAATACGGTGTTGCATATTGCACAAGATAATCTTGGTGTAACATAAAACACAAGACATCAAATAAATTAAAAAGAATACTTCTCATAAAATCTCGGGGTGTTACTTTATACCCCTCTTATAATGAATTTCTCCAACAAAATTAGTCGGGTTTATAAATCATTTATTACTCGAAAGTTTCATTCATAGAAACCCACATCATAAAAAGAAACACTAAATCATCATTTTAATAATTAATTTTAGAATCATAACGGTCAACCAGAGTAACTCAGCACTGGGTTTCCACATAAGACAACATTGGTGAAAATATGGATATGGAAGAGAAATCTAACCATCAAGTTCTGATGGAGAGTGGTAGAGAACATGGCTATGAAAAAGCCAATAATCAAAAATCCATAAATTTGTGATGATCAAAGGTACCATCAGATTCATCGTATATAAAACACTATGACAACACTTTTGGTTTTCAAGATCATTTCCCTAAAGCTGAATAATTTGAATTAGAATAATTACTTACATTATTTTGGTATAATCTTAGCGTTACTCGTGCCTCGAAAAATTTCCACTTTATCTCTTAAAGAAATGAAGTTGAATTTGTCTTTCGTGATGTTTTATCATATCATTTGATAGAATGATAGGTCATTCCATCTATCTCAAACATAAGTTTAGCAAAAGTTATATACAAAAGTCCATCTATGTTGAGATTAATCGCATACGGTTCCAAAAAGGAATTATAAATCACCTGTCATATTTCATAATAAAATTAAACTAGTTTCTACTAACTAGGGTATTCTTGTAGGCCAGTGGTAGGTGATAAAAGCCTTTCACACTTCAGTTGTGGGTTTCATTCCTGCAACCTTGTTCGAAGTGAAGGGTTGTCACTTGTTCTGCATGTTGTCCTTTTTTAAAACTACAATATTATAACATTCTATAAATAATATCAAAAAAGGTTCTATCCTTAAACAATGTTATATTATGTCTAAAATAATTCATTTCAAATCATTAGAATTATCCAAAATACTTCTATAAAATCTTATAGTATAAAGAAAACTATTACTAGAAATGTCATCAACCAAGATATGTGAATTCCATCATTTATCTCCCATATATCATAAGATGTATATTGTTGATCACATTCCAAATATGTGAATACCATAATCATGTTTTATTTTGAAACATGAATTATCATAGAAACTTAGTGAAAACATGTGTTCTGTCATAAGTTAACTCTTTCCACATACAAAAATCCCAAAATATATATATACTCAAACCATGATATCACTTTCTCTTTATATCAGTCATGAACACATTAATAATATAAAACATTTCATTATCTCTTTATCCATTCATTATGTGCATATAATCTTATTTCAATAAAATTTTAATCACTTTTCATGGTTACCAGTAACATTTAATTATTAAAAACCACAATAAACCAATAAATTGATATTACACTATTCCACAATACTATAAATGAGATTCCACAACATTATTTTGTAATCCTGTTACATAAACACATAATAATTCCACCACATTGTTGTCATACTCAACATTGCCAATAGTGATCGCATGTGACTTCCCTTTTTCCTTTACCTTATGATGTTGTTGAGGTCAATCATCATTAAACCTTGGATTAGGAAATTGGTTAGAAAAATTCCCCATTTCCTAACACATGAAGCATTGAAGTGTTGGTGGTGCATTATCTGTAGACTTTTCTCTATTCTCATTATTTTCTACCTTTTTCCAATTACATCAACACTCAGCTACGCGATGACCTTATTTTCTACATTTGAAACATTTTCTTGTACCTTATAGAAAATCTACACCATGCTACTTTCCACACGTTGAACATAAAGAAACATTCACCTTCTTTTCACCACTGTTCTGAGGTTTTTCCTTGACTCCATCTTTTGTTTCTTGTCAATACCATGAGATGGATATGTTACACCAACTTCATGTTATACCTTGATAGCACAATGCACAATTTATTCATATCTACTGATGTCTCTTATCACTAATTCCATTCAAATACTTGGTTTTAAGCCATTGAAGAATCGATCAACTTTACTTTCAGGTTGGATGATAAAGCCAGATGCGTACCTTGCAAGCCTTGTAAAATTTGCCTCGTATATACCAACAGATTCAACATCTTTTTGATTAAGCTCAAAGAAGTCATTTTCCATCTTTGTTCGAAGAATAAGAGGGAAGTAATTATTAAAAAATATGTTCTTTAACTCATCCCATTCCATGGATTCAATTTCACCTTGAGGGCTTATATTCTTAATTAGAGTCCACCACTGGTCTTCTTCACATTCTAAATGGTAAACAGCCAGAATGACTTTTTCATGTTCCAAACATTTATGAATGAAAAATATATTCTCAATGGTACTGATCCATTTTTCAGCAACAAGTGGATCAGAAGACCCACTAAAACAAGGTGGACGTTTCCTCGTGAAGTACTCAGTAGAATATTGTTCCTTTATCTGCTCATTTGGAAGTACAGAATGATTTATAGCTTATGTATGTATAGAAAAAGGATTTTTCCACTCCTTCTCCCATAAAGTTGGTTTGTTCAAGAGGACAATCATTGTTTCATTAATTACATTGATCAACACGGTTCCTTCGGGTTCCAGCCATAGACTAAAACCCAAAAAGAATAGTGTGAGAGGAAAAAATCATAATCACAGGGGAGTACCTTCTATATCAAACATCATAGGATTAATTCTAATATTGTTTCCATAATTCTAGGACTATTACCTATAATTATACCTAACCTTAGTGACATCCCTAGACATACCTTATAAATATCTCTAGGGATCTCACTAAAGTTTTCACATCCTAGTTTCCAAAGGTTAACTAATCCATTTCTCTGATACCAACTATAGGGACCCAAAGCATGAAATACATGGACATTACATTAATTTTGCGGAATATTTAAGACATAAAAAAAATAGACACCAAATGACCATAATAGTTTAGTGTCTTTGGAAACTCGGAATATAATCTTCTAATATTGGGGAAAGATCTTCAACATCTCCCATAATGATCTTCCTTTTTTTACCTAAAACATTTCTTTATATCCGGGGGAAAATAAAACATATAAAGGATGAGATAAAATTCTCAGTAAGGGTATGCATGAAGAAAATAAAACAAACGATATACTTTTGAACGTAAAAACATGAACATAATGTTTACACATAAAAATCATGAGTATTGAAATAAATCTTGGCAGTACGTAAGGCATAGGTCATAAAAGAACTTCAATCATGATAAAATAGAATGGGAATAAAACATTTAATTGTGTAAAACCATTAAAAACATGATATGATATCTATAAGCCAAGGCATTGCTTCCAAGACCATCTTAGTGGAAAAAGTCATTTTCTGAATCAAGTTCACTCCTCGTTCCAGTACTATATCACGGCACCAGATTAACATACCCTTCAAGGCATGTCTATCTCATGAGTTATAAATATTTTCCCAATGCATTGTAAAGAGATATAGGTCCCAAAAATCTCATAATGAAATCATTCTTACTTTTTCCAAGAAATAAAGATAAATCATTCATCATAACCCAAAGAAAAAAATGGGTTTCATAAACATCATCCCATTATAACGTAATCCATATAAAACAAATGTATATCATTACATCATAATAAAAGTGAAAACATATAAATAATAGATTCATTATACTTGATACATAAACATGATAAATAATTTCATCTTAGATCGAAAATAGTTTTGATAAAACACTTGAAATGAATTCTTCACAAAAACATCCATTCTTCTTAAAAATCATTTTTGTTCACAAAATGCCTAACTATTTTAAAAGAAAGATATTTTATTGAAAATAACTATGAAAACATGTAGAGGAAGCTTTATGAGTATTAGGCATTATGAAACCGTAAAAATCCATTCATGCCGTATAAGTTAAAAAAACATTCCCCTCATACTTTTGTCGGAATCGTCAAAAAGTACCACGTATAGTAAACAAAAGAATGATTCCTTCCATAACACAAAGTAAAAGTCAGAGAAGAGTAAAAATGACACTAAATATACATTGAAGAATATTCAGCACTTTATGAAAAACATTTTTATGGAAATGGTAGAAAAATATAACCCCAGTAAATACTTACGAATAAACAATCTTGTGTAAAAATGATATTGGAAAAGTTATCCATTACCATAGGTTTGATATGCTTCGTACGTATACGAACCACCTATATAATGATTTAAATAATGTAATTTACATATTATATAATCATATTCATTGTTATGATATCTTATATGGTATACTTATGACTTTATATTACCCGTTCTTTTGTAAATTTCATATTAAAGCAGCATTTTGGGTAAAATTGTTTTATTTATTGTATGTGTTTGGACTTGTGGTTCTTGATATTATTATTACTTATATCATGATTTACTTACATCAAGAATTTAGATCCTAATTTATATATCATATATTTTCAGTATATATATATATAATAGATAGATGAATGAAATGAAATACATCGTTCATGGAGATGCTTTGTCGTACGTACGTATTAATGTTGTTTTCCTTTCCATATTGACTTGAATGGAAGTAATTAGATGAAATATATAAATATAAATAAATCCTTTAGCTTAATTATGTATTATATTTCATTATTATTCATTATATTTACTTTTTAATCATTCTTAAATGGTTATCATGGAGAATTAATCTTATCGCATAATGGAGACAGGATTCCATACGCACGAACAAGCGATGATATCATTCCCATAATTATTTAATGGAATATGAGTGGATGATATCTCAGAAATATAATCATGTTATAATAATCATATATATTTATTCTTTACACCATTATACCCATCCAATTAACGTGGTGGTGGAAAAACAGATTACACCACGGTGTGGAGAAGGTATTCCGTACGTACGCACGCACGGTGATTTCGTTTTACATAGGATGGATAGAAGATGAAATGGGGTTGTTTAATATTTATAATAACATATAATTATATTTTTTATACTTATTTTATTTATTTATAATGAAAAATTTTAAGGAATAAGAAGTTGAAGAAGAAAGATACTTGAATGAATCGGTAGAAGAGATTACCTTTTCTTCGACGCACCTCTTTTAATATTCCTCTTAAGGAACTATAGTTGGAATTTTGATGAGAAAAAAAACACTATAATGTTTATAGAGTACTTGAGAAGAGAAATGGGCAGGGTTTGGAAGATATTTAAGCCTCAAAATTGTGTGAAGAGAAGAGGGAGGAGGTGACCATTTATAAGGGAGAAGAGGGGAACATTAGGAATAACTTAAAATATTATTTTATAATAAAGTCGTATTCAGTTTATAATGGCTCCAAAGAGACTTATTTCGAAGTTAAATTGGGGAAGGGTCGAAATAATCTCAACCAATATTTTTTAGACAAGATTAGGTTACTCTTTTATCCATATCATTTAGATTTAACTCTAAGTTAAATAATTTATCTTTTACCGTGTCTTCTTGTTTTCTTAAACTTTATGGTTAATAAACATACTATAACAAGCAAAAAGAACCCCGAGTCATTCATTATTAATATCTATAACCATATCTATGTCATTTTTAAAATCCCTAGATTTTTAAGAATAGAATAACAATTAATAATATAATATTGTGTTTAAAAACTATTTTATGTCAATTTCGACACTATTCGGTAATTTATTTTTTTGAACTTATATTAGAATTATTAGTAAGAAAAAATTAATTAAATCAATACTAACATGTAATATTAACCTATAAAATTAGTTTAATTCATAGAGAGTCTAAAATTACATTTATTTGGGTACTTATAACATCAATTATGTTAATATTTCATTAATAAGGTAATTACTCCATCATCATTGTGTCTTAAATAAATTAAATTATTTAATGTATAAAAATTATAAATAAAAGACCATTATTTATGAAATATCATTATCTTTATAATTAATATTTATAGTCTAATTTATATTATGTATAACCCAATATTAAAAATAACTTACTTATTAAACTTTGATTTTAACACTTTTAACTCTTCTTTGAATTAAATAATAATTAATGTCCTAATCTAATACATGTGGACCCAAATGGTCATATTTTATTACTAATGTTGTTTCTGGTCTAATTACACTTATCCAATAGAATTAGGACATGTGTTAGGGTGATAAAAATATCATTTTTACCCTTAATTACTCTATTTACTTTTAACTGTGGTAAATAAATGTAAAAAGTTACTATTCACCAAAAATTATTTTTATGTTATTGAACAAAATTTTACTCCTTGATATTAACTATTTCTCTTGATTTTTCTAAATTAAACTCACAGAAGCGGTAAAATTGTGTTTTATGTATAGTTGCAAATGCTCCTAAGAAGGTTGGTAAAAGACGGCGAAAAGTTCAATAAAATTTTCATATATCTGAAATTATTATAAAATGACTCCAATGAATTACATTGAACTTATATAAGTATTATGTATCTATTTTGACATAAAATAAATTTAAATAAAATAAAATATTATTTAAATAAAAAGTTGGTTTTAACCAATTACTCAGTGTTGTCATAATTCATCAAAAAAATGAATGTTTTCAGAAAAATTCCAAAATTTCACCATGGGCTAATTTTGATATTACGAATCAAAAGATGAAATCCATTTTGAATGATAATATTTATAAAATTTCAAAAAGTGGGTATTAATATTCATAACAACTAGTTTATATAATATTTTAATAACACATAGTTTTTTAGCAAAACTCAGTATTGCGTACAACACACGCTATCGTGGAAGGTCACGAATGCGTGTAAAGAAAGACAAGTCAGGGTTGGTTGTAGTGAAATATTACTTTTTTGTTGTGTATAATAAAATCCAACCATATTTCATTTATACATTGAATATATATATATATATACACTCAATTTTGTGTATAATAACTTCAATGAATTGAACTTGAAATTGTGTGTAACAGGGTCCAAGAATAGTATTTCCTATACTGCAAGGTAATACAGTGTTGCGTATAGCACAAGATAATCTTGGTGTAGCATACAACAGAAGACATCAAATAAATTAAAAGTAATACTTCTTATAAAATCTCAGGGTGTTACATGATGAATAATCGGGCATTCCCCATAATTATGCAGAATCAGTAGAAGTCTAACCAGACCATCTATAAAGTGTAAGTCACTAACTAAATCAATGACTATTATTTTTCATAGACTATGCATCAAAAACATCATTTCATTCATAATTTTTTTAATAACATGAGATTTTCCATTAAATTCCTTATTTGATATCTTGGTTATTATCTCTCTCAATATATCATGAACCTAGCACCTAACAATCCAATCTGTCAATATCCTCACAGGAACCCATGTATTTCTCTAGGTTTGGAATAACACCACTACTCATTGAATACATGTTTGGAGGACCAATAAGGGACCCTAGGTGTCACCCATGAATTATATTATTTACAAACCCTAAGGGAATATACAATGATATTCGCAAAATAATTCCAAGTGTCACTCAGATGTATAATATTAAGTCCCCATGAGTATGTCCTTGGATGTCCACTAGGGTGTCCATGTGCTACACATGTGTAGGTAAGGTAGATGAAAGATGATACCATCAGTGGCTTTCATATTATAACCCTTGTGTAAAGATAAGAATAAAACAACATTCGTTTAATAAATATAATTTATATATGAGAAAGTCATAACCTAGGGCATGCCATTTCAATCTCACCTCAAATGGTGTCTCATGGAACGTGATAATCATAAATGGATTAGCCACTTATTTATATCACATGAAAATTTTATTATATGGATAAGTCATACATGACAATAAATTCAATGTAAAGGGACATGGTTCGTGGAATTTCACATCACATTCGTGATCAATTTAATTAACAACTCACATTACAATTCTATTCAATTACAATTAACAATTTAATATTAACACCCTATTGAAAGGGGTAAAAGACACACCCATAAAGGTATCAAAAATAAAAATCCTTCCATGGTGGTCTAATTAATTACACTACACACTAAAGGATACTTTTTTATTCCAGATCCAGATCCTATAGTCATTTATCAACAATTTCATTAATTACATTGGTCAC
This sequence comes from Viscum album, assembly GCA_963277665.1. NCBI lineage: Eukaryota > Viridiplantae > Streptophyta > Magnoliopsida > Santalales > Viscaceae > Viscum > Viscum album. The sequence goes on from OY728145.1 coordinate 1,707,012,760, forward strand.
ACCTATGCGAATTAATCAAGGATTATATTTTATCCCAATGACATTACTCTTATAATTGGGATTATGTAACAAGGAAATATATATATATATATACAAAAAAAATAATAAAATATAAAGATACCACCTACCATAGATTTTTAGTGGATATCTCATCCATTATCAGTAGCTTATTTGACTAAAATTTGGAAAAAAAATTGATGAATTCACAATGAACCTTTTAATATACCCTACTATCTCACACATAAATAGTGCTGTCGATACCAAACCAAATGTGGAATGGAAGAAAACTAGTTAAGAGGTTATTTATTTGGATCCAATGAGATGAACGACTCTTATTTCAAGATCAGATATAGGAAATCTATCAATTCATGTTTTATGCATCAAATTAAGCTATCAAAAGGCGAGGGTTATATCCAATATGAAGAATGAGGGGAAATAATGATGAAATAATAAAAAATTAATTAATTTTGTTAATTTACCTATATTTCCTAGGTCACATTTTTTGTCTCATTGATTGAAAAAATATTCTCAAACCATGTTCCCTTTAAAATAAGAAAGGGGCACATCACATGACTTGCATGTATGGTTTAACTAATTGCGTGCCAATTGTGTCTCAGTATAATTTTATAACTAAAATCATGTACTCATAGCTATAAACCACAAATCACATGGTATTTTTAACAGTGCGTCTGATAACACTCCACTATCCAGCCTCTCATGGTTAGATGTAACCATGCGGCCTGCCCAACATAGTTTTTGTCTAATGGTGTTCTAGGACATTTCACCCCATAAACTGGACTCCGATCTAAAAACCAAACCTAAACACCCTAGATACCTCCATGACCTCAATGGAAATTTAAATTAGGTCATATTTTTTTATTTAAATTGAAAAATTAATGAAAAAAAATGTACCTCTAGAAAGAAGCAGGTTCTTATATAAACTATAACGATTTCAAAATCATGAATGCTAATCTAAATAAGAAGAAATATGGTTCTTGTTCAATTTATTATTTCACAAGGAATTATACAATGGGATTTACATACCCATAATATTTAAAAAATATTATCATGACTCTTTGAATAAAAATATACAATACTAGAATTTCTGTTAGGATATAATTTCACATTTTTTAATAGATTTGTTGTAAAAAATATTATATAAAGAAGAAGAAGGTGTGATATGAAGTGTTTTTACAATATACTATATTCTGGTCAAATTAATATAATTAGAAGAATAATACATAGGGAATATCAATCTTATGATTTTCTGATAACATAGAATCCAAAGAAGAAGACAAAAAGTAGGATTTTGATGATTTGATATTTCAATGTACAATGTTATAATTGAAGACATGTGAATAATGAAGAAGTGAAGTGTTTAAAAAGATCAATACAACTACTTAAATATTCCTTGTCTACGTTTCGAGGCAGATAATGAAGAATTAGGAAGAAAAAATGTTGAGATCATACAACTCACATGTGTTTATCGCACTAAATATTGAAAATAGGTGTTCATGGTTGACATTATTATAACACTTGTCACAAACTCTATATTTGGGACTAGACTCAATGACATCAATGAGTGGATATCAATATTGGGATCAATCCTAATGAACATACAATGTGTTGCTTCTATTTTTTAATTAGTATTTTATATGTGGTGTTGAATATTAGATATTTATAATGAGATCCATTCACCCCAATAGGTTTGGAGGTTGAACTCTAAAGAGGGTTAATTAAAATAGAGAAATGAGAATTTAGAAAAAAAAGTTGATGATGATTCACACACTCCCCACACACCTAGTATGGATCGAATGATTACTGGGAATAATAATCATATCACGAATAAAAATTTTAATGTTATATATAATTAAAAATATTTCTATTATTTATAATTATACATAATAGTAATAATATTTTTATAATATCAATAAAAATTATAATATTTATTTTTAAAAATCACTAAAAATATAAATAAAGAATATTTTACAAATAATAATAATAATAATTAATTTCATAATTGAACATAATATAATTAATAATATCTAATATTACAAAAAAATAACTCATATTACAAATAATAAAAAAAATACAAAAAATATATAATTAAATTTAAAAAGATAAACTAAAATAAATAATAATGTAATTTTTTTTTATGAATTTAATGTATATCAAATCAACCACAGTAAAACATATTCACCTTAGGTGTGAAATCATGAAATAGAATACGGGTTCACAAATAGTTAAACAAAAAAATGTAATCATAACTTTGAAATTTATTAAATCTTTTTTACTTATAAAATATTCTTATTAATTTAATTTTCAATATTGAAACTTAAAGACTCTTAAATTGAAATTATTTTCAAAATAGATATATATCAATGCATTATTTAATCCGTACATTACATCACTCTCATCAATGAAGTTAAAAAATATAAATTTTATTCTGAATCCTAAATAATACTAATTCAAGACATTAATATTAAAAAATTTTTTTTAATCCACTATTTGGAAAAATATGATGGTAAAGTATTTAATAATACCATGAAATTAAGATCTCATGATATATTTGGCTATGGGACCATGTATAGTTAGAATTTCTTTCAAAACTATGGTTATTATGATTGGGAAACATAAAAATATATGCAACATATATCAATCAGGGTATACACATACTAACGTCACTCCCACACACAACATTTATTTTCAGATCACCATGAAAATAATGGTAAGATCCTAATTAGATGATAAATAGGAAAAAACACACTAAAATAGAATAATAAAAAATCACATGATCATTTAGAATGTGTTACTTTGAAAAAAAATTAATATAATATCCTTAAAATAGAGATGTAATAAACTTATTCATTATGAATTATATGTTATATAATGTCATATAAAAGTATTTTTATCCTGAATTAATGTATTATAACTTTTACAGGTATCCCGATAAGTGAGGGATAATATATAATAAGCAATCATTTACTCGTTTCGTGAGATAAAAATATACAAATTCATATAAAAGTATATGCGTGATTTAATTGGAGATACTATGATTTTTAAAAAATGAAGAGGTAATTTCAATTGAGTATCATCAATCAACTGATTATCCAAAAACACCCTCTAAAAAATTGACTCTCTATCCCAAACAAAGATTTAATAAAAAATAATTAAGTATAATAAGATTGCTTCTAGAGCTGATATGATTTTTAAATCATCATATTTAATCTTTTTCATGGAGTATAAGAAAAATTACATTTAAAAAACATATGGATCAGTATGTGGTTTAGAATGGATAAATAAAAATAATAAAGACAACATTATGTTTAATAAAAAATTCAGAATTCTTATTTTTATATGGAGAAACATGAAAATCATTATTCTTTCTATCATGACCAATAATTCCTCTAAGGAAATGATGAATGGAATGTTTAAAAAAGAGATTATATAATCTTCTAGTTTTGAAAATATTTTATTTGATATCATTATAGATCATGACTGGAAATAAAAATTCAAAAAAAATATAAAATAATAAAAAATGAAAAATAATAATATTATTAGAAATCATCGACAAAATTGGTATAAAATATCGAATCATTTTATGGAAGTTATCATATATTAAAATTGTATATATTTGAAAATGTTAATGTGGGTTCAATGATGAAAATTATGTTAGTATATTTTATAGTTGTTTATATTTGAAAATAATATATTTAAATTATATATAAATTCAAGAATAATAGGTATTGGGATGTATCCTTTATTTCATAATTTTCCATAAAATATGTACATATAAACTCTTCCCTATATATAACATAGAATACAAATTCATATAAATACAACAAGATAATATTTATTTATAATTATAATATATATGAAAATATTTGATACATGATAGAGTCCATGGTAAAAGTTTGTGGTTAACTACATTCCCATTTGTGATGAAAAAAAGAATCAAAAAAATATTATAATAAAAATAAATTAATGATTATTTTCATCCATTTATGAACTAAAGTTAATTAACATTATATAAACATTTATAATACTCTTCTAGGATCATATTGTAACATATCCTAACATTTTTCTCAATAATTGGAAGGATTGTTTTGGGGACCTATAAAAAAGATAACTATAATATAATAAACATGATATCTCAATGTGATCATACTATAAAAATAAATAACTTGAATAAAATGATGATATCACTTTTCAAAATATGGTGAATAAACAACCTGCGATGATAAAACTACCAAAAAATGAAAAATATTGTGGATCAAATTAGCTCTAAAATAATAAATATTATATATTAGATTGTGTAAAATATAAGGAGTGTCTTTAATAATTTCCCTTAACACTCAATTCGTAATCATCACATTCATGAATTTATTGTCTTTATAAATCAAGATACATGATTTATTATAATACATGACCCCCATAATTGGGAAGAAAATTAGTCTCCCATATCATTAATTCTCCATAAACTCATTAAAGACTCTAATATATATACAATTTTAGTCTTCTATGAGTGGATAAGTGAAGTGGAGAGATCAATATTTATAGAGGAAAATATTTTTAGAGTAAGAGAATCCATTACATCAGAAATAAAAAATTCTCTCTAAAAGTATTTTATATTTTATGAATCACATATTATAATTGGTATAGGTGAAATAATGAGGTTTTTTATCCATGTAATCCTATAAAAAAAGTTTTTATATAATTTAGTGTGTATCTTTTACCACCACTATATAATGCATTAATTTCATTTAATGGTTTTATATTACCATCATGAAAATCTTTTCTAAATGAAAATATTCATTATAAAGAGTTAAGATAATGATATTTAATGTTTTATCCACTATAATATAGAATTTATTGGGATAAATTTCAATTAAAACTCTATAAAATTGAAAAAATCTCAAAATTAAATTTCATTTATAGCCTCAATTTTATTATCTTCCTTGAAAGGTAAAATCTGTTATGTATTGAAGTAACCCATTTTAAAATTGTGGGATAATGTCTCTGGATTCAAATTTTGGTGAACCAAAATTACATCATATAATATACTATTATATCATTATTAATAAATGATATAGAATTCATAATATTATATTGTGGTCAGAATTATAATTCTAGGTGGTGATGGTTATTATTGATATGTGATGCGAAGGATTGGAATACATATTCGAATAATACCACATATTAATTTACACAATTTTTTTCTAAGGACACAAAGGGGTGTTGAGGATTATTTTTATTCATTTATATATATTACATATTTACGTATTTTAGTTTCTCAATGGTTATTTATTGAATTAAAACAATATCTAAGTAGATCATAAACTTAAAACATATTATTTACCACAACCATAATCGTATACATCATTAAAATATATTTTATTTGTTGTATTTACACACTGGTAGATAAATTTTATTATAATCCATTTCTGGGAAAGGTGGTTCATATTTTGTAGTATTTTGAGAGTTTATTATCGAGTTTATAAATTTCAATTATAGTTATTCTGACCCATATTTCTTCCAAGTCATTAGTATTTTGACCATGACATTAATCATATTAATGATATAATAAATTATAATTATATGATGACTCATTCACCAATAAATAATCACATTTATTTAGATTATAATGATAAAATTTATATAATTTAATCATTAAATCATGGGAACAATAATTCATGATTTATACTATACATAGGGTATTGGGTTTGTATTATTTATAAACATATGGTGTTAACCATGAAATGAATTTCCCTTTGTCCTTATCAAATCCCAATTTTTTATTACGTGAAATAACAATGATTTCATATAAAAGGTTAAGGTACTTAAACCATAATTGATGTTTCCAAAAATTCTAGGGAATCATTAGTTAAAAACCAATTACATCACTATAATATATCAGCACCAACAAACATATATGGGAAATATAATTTTAAACATACAGAATTTCTATATATATATATATATATATATCAATGTAAAAATTAAAATAATATGAATAAATTTCATGCATACAACTCATATGTTATGAAATAATGTAGGATAGTCCATCAAAGACATTTGGGTGGTTGTTATAATGAGATCTATGCTCCACCAATGATGCATAATAGTTGAGTATCCCTATAATCTATTCTCATCTATCATCTACAAAATATGATCAACATGGAAAATTTAGAACAATACATAATATGGGAATATAGGGTCATGTATAAAAATACCTATTATGGTTTTCCAAAGTAGTGAGATGGCCCCATTATATCTTGTTTCTATTCAAATCATCACGAAATAATGTATATTATTAACAAAATCATTTCACTTCATCATCAACCACAATAAGAAATTAGAAAAATCCTAGTCAATCAATAGAATACATTCTTTCCTTATACTCCCAAAGTAACAATTATTCAAGGGACAATATAAAATTTTGATCTGACATCCCACTATAAAATCACATATTCAAAAATAAGCATAGATTTACTTATCATGAAATTATCATTGAAATAATCATCTCCACCTATCATAGAAATAATGGACAAAATATCTATCAATAACTATAAAAAAATATGTATAGGAAAAAACGTTATAAAAAATATATTGACAATATACATGTCTAACAATTAGGGTAAATACACATCTCTGTATATAAAGCTATATACTAAGAAACTATATTAAATACACATTTTCAACTATATAACTATATATCTTATCCATATATTTCATATATATGTGGGTATTGTATGGTGTACAACATTATCATCAACATCCTAATCTAAAAAATTCACATTTTTGGGGGTGGAGAATGTAAAACCCCATGTAAATAAAGAATATTACATTTTTATATTTATCCATATTTGTGAATAAAATATTAATATTACTGTAAAGGTAACGCTTTGCTTGATGGCTTACCCAATACGCAACAACGACTTCCTTTAAAATATTACATTGCACTCTAATAATAAAATAATTTTATTTTAAATGGTATCTAACACCTCGTCGTTGTAATTCCGGGAATGTACAGAACTAACTAAAAAATGATTATATTTGTTTGTCAAATATTTTTACTTTTTACAATAAATGTTAGAGGATTAAAAATTCAAATGAATCCAATTTTAAGCATAAATCTTCTAATATTTTTTAAAAGGTCGATTAAACGCCTTTTGATGGAAAACCCTTTTTAAATATACATTTGAAAAAATTTATATGTTGTATTTGACAAAATAAAATTCTTCTTTATAATCGGGGCATCAAAATTTACTTTGTGTAATTTTTTGGTATTTTCTGATTATGTTCAATTTCATAACAAATAGTGAAAAGTGTTGTATTTTAATTCAAGACCACTTTTTAATCTAATTTATTTATATAGTTAGATTATCTTTTTAATTGGTTTTAAAGTGAAATTAGAATATATTTTTACCATTTAATCCAATGGTGGTCATTGTAATTAATATCACTTTGAGATTGGACAGAAATGAGTGTCAATTTTTTGATAGATATTGTTTCATAAAAACATGCTATGTGATTTGACAGAGGGATTTAATTATAAAATTTATTAATACAACTTCTGTGTTTTTAATTTGCTAAAATATACATCATTTTTGAATTCGGAATATCAAATATATCTTAGGGTTGATTTTTGGTATTTTTTTGAAAAACCATAATTTTTTATCAATAGTGAAACCACAAAGTGGTAGTTACAAAAACTGATTTTTAGTTTAAATTGAACTTTTCCACTTCTGTGATTTGAATTTCAAAAATTCAATATAAATTATTTAAATTATTAAGTAAAATTTGGTTCAATTGGATGAAAATAATTTTTCATGAAAAGTAACTTTTAAGTTTTATTAATCGCGATTAAAGTTAATTAGTGTTATTTAAGGTAAAAATGATATTATAATAAAATGAAAATATCATTAAACTTGTAATAACCCTAGTGGATGAGTCATGGACGACCAAGACAACCCATGGATCGATTGTTGGGACCCCATGGAGCCACATGGGTAAGATAATGATATTAATGCATTTTATTTAAAGTAAAAGTAAAAATGACACAAACATGTATTATTTTAATAAAAAACACTTTACATGGGGTTATAGAATTCATATTTTTGACTATAAATAGTAATTGGAAAGCTAAAAAGATTTATTACATAATTGTATTTTTTTATAATTTTTGGACATTAAATTAATTAAATTATTTATGTCATCATGATGATGTAGCGATTACCTCATTTTTTAACGATCTAAATAAAATGAAAATATAATGTATAATCTAAGATCTAAACATGTCAAAAACCTATTGGATGGGTGGATTTCGAACCCTTATCACCTTATCCTAGAAATATATCAATTTGGGATCTTTAAAATCCGAAACTCATTTGAAAATAATGTAACCATTCTTGACTTTCCAAGAGTGCCCCTCCTCTCCTCTTATAAAAGGACCCCACCTCTACCTGATTACCCACACCACTCAAGCATTTGGATTAGACAAGCTCTGATAATTTTGTCTCTCCACATCTCTCTTCTAATCCTAGAATCCTTACCTTAGGCAGTAAGCTCTTCAAGAAAACCTTTTGGTTCAAACCAAAGAGAGTTACCGGATTTTAAGGTAACGTCTTCATTTGTGCTCTTTTGTTTTATTTTGCTTCTCCAACCCCCTAAACTAGTATTATTAACTTGATTTGTAAAAACACCAGTATCTTCCATATAATAAAATGTTGTTATAATAATTATTTTAGATACAATTACACACACCTAAATCTAATGGATAAAGAACATACTGTTTCTGTGGATGGGGAATTTCTGCCTCACGAAATGATGATTGTTCAATATTCTTTTAATACATTCAAAGGTGGCGATTAAGATGTGACCATATTTATATATGATATATAATATGTTTATGGTTTCCTTAAGCTTCTTTTTTTCATTTATGGCATACCATTATGGTTTACATTATGGGTAAATGCGATATCTTTATTTTACGAAGTGCGGACTACCGCCCCATCAAAGTTATTTGATTCGTTAATACCATATGTGGTATGTATAAATGATAGATTTAATGATATTATATATAATACAATACTGTAATTTTAATACTGTTATGTATCATTATGTTTTAATTCCATTAAATATGAAATAGAAATGGAAGTAGCGTTCATGCGTACGTACGGCTTACCGTCTCCATGAACGGTGCATTTCATTTATTACCTCTAAATGGTTACGTAATATTATAAATGCATGTATATAATTGATATATATGATATATATGATATCTAAATAATGAATATAATTCTGGATATAATGGATATTTTACCCCATGAACAAAATTGTGATTATAAAGAGTTTATTTTTGACTCAAGTACCAAGTATCGACAAAACAACCGTTATTAACTTGAATGATTACATAATGTGAATAACATGGTAATAAGTGATATAAAAGGAATAATGAACTTGAAAAATTTTCTTAAGCAAATAAAAATTAACTCAAGTTTATTATTACGGAGATTAAAGAACGATCGAGTCAAGTCAGACAAGAGGTAAGGGATCCAACATCTCTCATTCTTTTTAAGTAATCTCTTTTATGTAATTTCTTATAAGATCATCATTATTATGTTTGGGGATGTTCTTTTATATTCATTATACTGTAATTTTTATGATCATATTATTAGTGACCCTATTTTTTCTCATAAATCCATTTTTGTAATTTTTAAGTGGCGTCGTTAGGCTGCCGATTTTTCGTAAGTGATTTTTCATCTCACTGTTATTCCCATGAGATTTATGCTACATTTTCCACCATTTTCTTTGAGTGGTGTATTTACTTCCCATTATTCTAGTATTTGTGTAATATACTTTCGTTTTTGAGTATTTACATCAATGTTTTACACTCCTTCTTTCATGGGGTGTACGTTTCGAAAGTTACCCTAGTCGGTAAGGGAACCTTTCACCCTCCTCTTTTTAAAAGACTTCTTTTGTTATGTCATTTAATTTACATCTTATTATGTCGGGATATGTTTTTATATATCCTTATTGATGTAATGTTTATGTCCAATTGGTGAGATACCATTCACTCTCTCATCGACTAATTTTATGAATTTTGAAGTGACGCTGTTAGACTGTTGAATTTTTACAAGGGAACTTCTTAACCCAATTTTGATTCTTTGGGGTAAACTTGTACTCCTTGAATATGACATTCTATGAATATGTGTGTATGAACTCTGAATTTTTTACACTTAATATCTACTTATATTTGGTGTATTCGTTTGTTACACATAATTATGTAATTGATTTATCCTTAATCTAAGGATACTATCTTTGTAAGGGACTTCGTCTCAATATTTTTCCATTGAGGCATATTTTGTTTATACACAACTTTCTTTATACAGTGTATAAACCACTTTGAATTTTACTTTCATTCGAAAGGAATCTTTTTTATATGAATCATTTAACTAATCTACAAAAAGTATGTTTCTTTTAACGTACGCAATGACAATGACCTTTCCACCGCCGCAAGTATTTTTTTATCTTTGGATTCCTCAACAATCCATAATATTTATTTAAAAGTAAATAAATACCATATACTCTTTTATTTATTTTGGTATTGATAATGGTTTTGATAATGGATTTGTTAAGTCAATATATTTATGTGATATTTTGTGATTGAAATATGGAAATGTTTACTTTCATTTATAATTGTTTTATGTGTTATGATTTTGTAATGGTACATGGTCATTTTTCTGGTGGTTAGGTGATAAACCATATGACAGGTGGTGCCGTGAATACCAGGACGGGTGGTTATGTTATAACCTCCAATGCATTGGGTATGGAAGTCAGCCGTATGGCTATTCCATTAAGTATGTATTTATGTCGGCTGTATGGCTATTCTATTAAGTATGTGTGGAAGTCGACCATATGGTTATTCCAATTAAGTATGTTTATGTCTGAAGTTACCTTTATACGTTATGTGTTCTTTATATGGGATATATGGAAATCTTTTGGTTACAAAAGGGTAACTAATGGTCTTTTATTAAGTGAAGAATTTTTACTACTTCATAAAGGTTAAAAGTATTACTTTGGTAAAGTATTCATGGTTTACTTGTTCTTTTGAAAAAATAACAGTTTTTCTTCTTTGTGTATCCTTTACTAGTCTTTTTATTCTCATCCAATGTTTTTGAAATGTTCTCCACAGGACGTAAAGATGAATAGGGTCAAGGATGGGATCAAGGAAAGACATTCTATCTAAAACATGGAACTAGACATGTTTCCTTTTAAGTGTTTTTTTATTTTATGTAAACTTAGTAGAAGTGTCTACTATGTAATCTTTTGAGATGTAATAGTTATGACCTAATTCTCTAAAACACTAAACCTGAAAAGATTCTCTATGTGAATTATTCATTTAATTCAAGATTAAGTAATGTTAAGGGTGGGGCCTTATAGTTGGTATCGAAGGTCGGTTTATATAACTTTAGAGGTTAGGGTATTCTCTAAGTATAAGTGACATTACAATAATGGTTAGGATTTCAGAAAGAGTCCTAGTTTTAGATAAAGTGAATGAGTAAGTATATCTTAGTGTTTATCTTCCTTGATAGTACATGATGGTTTTGTTGATATAATCACACTGACCTTTTTTGGTTTTAGTAAATGGCTGGATCTAGAAGGCACCAAAGTAACAGTGGATGTGAAGGAAACATTGACAGTTTTCTGAGAGAGAAACTGAATGATATGAGAGCTGCAATGAGAACTCTTGTGTTTATCCTCAACCAACTATCTAGAGTCATGATTTACCACCTAAACCTTGGTGATTTCTATAAGGCATCATATATGTGAGAAACAAATCCCCACGGAACTATAGGTAATAATCATAAAGGTAAGTGTGTTCAAAAACCTATGTGTCAATGATGTAGAAAGAAACACCTAGAAAAATGATTCAAAGGGACAGAAATATGCTATAGGTGTGGAAATGAAAGACATAAAGCAAGAACCTGCCATGGAAAGAGGAAGCATACAGTTGACTCGAGGAAAGGGAAAGAATTTCTTTCTGAGGGATCAGTTGAATGTATTAAATGTGGTGTGCATGGTCATTATGCAAACACATGTCCTATGAAGATGATTTGGGAATGGGAACACCACGATCGTACAAATATTTGTTTACCAATACCTAATTCCATTCTAATTGAGGATTAAGAAACAGACAATGACCAATCAAAGGAATGGATTATTTCTTAACTTTTGTTTTCCTATTTTGGAATATTAAGATATGATTCATGATTTTGTTTGTAGAAAAGAAGTATTTCAGAATAAGTTTGAAAGGAATGGTTAATGGATCATGAAGAATGTTGAATGAGTAATAAGTCAACATATAAGGGCTTCATGAGTTATGGTGAAATTCTTAAGAGTATTAAGTCTCTTTTGATGATGGGGTTACATTAGAAGACTTTTTTATAGTATGTGTAACCCTGATGTTTGATATATGAAAATTTTATTCAAGGAATAGTTATCTATTCTTTTGTGGACATAGTTATAAAGAACCATTTGGGATGATATGATCCTTACATTGGAGGTAATTATGGGTTACTATATATTATGATGGAAAGTGAAAGGCATGATATAAAATTGAGGTTAAATTATGTTATGGTTATTTTTGATGATTTTATCTCTTTTTGGGGAATGATTTGAGAATTATATAGTTTAGAAAAAGTATAACACGCAAACTGTGTGACAACCCATCGCGTCGGACAAAACTGCATGAATAGAACCCACAACCAATGTGTGATTGGTATTTATCACCGACCACTAGACTACGTGAAGTTACTAGTTAGTTTGAATAATTATTTTTAGTGAGATGATTTTATTAATTAAGAGTAAGTTGATTTTGGTATATCTATGGAAAATATTAACCTATCATGGAGGATATGTGATTAGGTTAATTACTTTTCAATACAAGACTTTCAGAGAAATTGATGTTGTTTGGAGATAAATGTTACAATTTAACTTGGAAGACAATGTGATTAAATCCTTTAAATATTTGTGTTTCAATCTTAGTTTGGTTTACTTTTGGTCCTCGATTAACTTTGGGTCTTTTTGGACAAATTTTAGAGATTAAGAATAGATTTCCTTTTTATAAAAGATTATCCTTTTTGGGTATTATCTGATCTCATACTATCCTTTTTGGTTTTAGTTTTGGCTAAGGTCTAAAGACATGGGAAGTTTAAAGTTCTCTTTTGTGGATTAGGTGATTCTTTAGAATTTGATTATAGCTCTTTTAATGTAAACAAGTCATCCTAAATACTCATCTTTTGGAGAAAATATGAGTTCATGTAAGAAATCTAATAAAAGTTGAAAGTCAACATGACATGTAGGTTTGTTTCCTTATGATTTAGTTAAGCTCAAAAATAAATTCCTCAATGAATAGTAACTAAAAAAAATGTTTTCCATTAACCTTTCGTACTGGGGAATCCCATATCGTTTAACCAATCAAAAGTTTGTGATTTTCTGGTGGTTAACCTTCTCCTAATCATGTTTCTATCACACTCCCTTAGAACATGACCCTTTGTTTTTTATTCCATATCGATGTTTTCATACATGGAATCCTAGATTGGGTTAACTCGGGTGACCTTTTTTACTTCCCTTTCTTTCTTTTAAAGTGATAGATTAATTTACTCATTTTCTGATGTGGGGCTTTCGCTGAAGTATCCGAGCCCAATTTTAATATTGCGAGGATGCAATTCACAAAAGGGGGGAAGGATGTAACACCCCAGGTAAATAAAGAATATGTCATTTTTATATTTATCCATATTTGTGAATAAAATATTAATATTACTTTAAAGGGAACGCTATGCTTGATGGATTACCCAATACACAACAACGAGTTCCTTTGAAATATTACATTGCAATCTAATAATTAAATAATTTTTTTAAATGGTAGTTAACACCTAGCCATTGTAAGGACGAGAATGAACAAAACTAACTAAAAATGATTATATATGTTTTTCAAATATTTTTACTTTTTACAATAATTTTTAGAGGATTAAAAATGCAAATGAAATCAATTTTAAACATAAATCTTCTAATATTCTTTAAAAGGTCGATTAACCGCCTTTTAATGGAAAACCCTTTTTAAATATAATTTTGACAATTTTATATGTTTTATTTGACAAAATAAAATTATTCTTTATAATCGGGACATCAAAATTTACTTTGTGCAAATTTTTGGTATTTTTCTCATAATGTTCATTTTCTAATGAATAGTGAAATGTGTTGTATTTTAATTCAAAACCAATTTTTAATCTAATTTATTTATATAGTTAGATTATCTTTTTAATTGGTTTTAAAGTGAAATTAGAATATATTTTCACCATTTAATCCAATTGTGGTCATTGGAATTAATATCACATTGAGATTGGACATAAACGAGTGTCAATCTATTGATAGATATTGTTTCTTAAAAACACGCTATTTGATATGACTGTGGGATTTAATTATAAAATTAATTAATGAAACTTATATGTTCTGAATTTGGTAAAATAGACATCATTTGTGAATTCGGAATATCAGATATAGCTTACGGTGAATTTTTGGTATTTTTCTGAAAAACCTTAATTTTTGATGAATAATGAAACCACATTGTGGAAGTTACAAAAACTGATTTTTCGTTTAAATGGAACTTTACCACTTCTGTGATTTGAATTTCAAAAAACCAATATAAATTATTTTAATTATTAAGTAATATTTTGTTTAATGGGATGGAAATAATTTTTGATGAAAAGTAACATTTAAGTTTTATTAATCACGATTAAAGGTAATTAGTGTGATTTAAGGTCAAAATAATAATATAATAAAATGAAAATATCTTGACACTTGTCCTAACCCAATTGGATGAGTCATGTAAGACCCATAAAACCCATGGGTCTATTTTTGGGACACCATAGATCCACTTGGGTAAGATGATTACATTAATGCCTTTTAATTAAAGTAAAAGTAAAAATGACACAAACATGTATTGTTTTAATAAAACAATTTTTACATTGGGTTATACAAGTCAGATTTTTGACAATAAATATTAATTGGAATGCTAATAATATTTCCTACATTATTGTTTTTTTTTTAATTTTTAGACATTTAATTAATTAAATTATTTCTGACATCATGATAATGCAGCGATTACCTCATTTTTTAACGATTTAAATAAAATGAAAAGAAAATGTAAAATATATGACCTAAACATGTCCAAAACCTATTTTATTGGTGTATTTAGAACCCTTATCACCTTATCCTTGAAATATATTAATTTGGGGCCTTTAAAATCTGAAACGCATTTTAAAATAATGTAACCTTTCTTGACTTCCCACGAGTGCCCCTCCTCTCCTCTTATAAAAGGCCCCACCTATACCTCCTTAACCACACCTCTCAAGCCTTTGGATCGTCCAAGATCTGATCATATTGTCTCCCCACATCCCTATCATTATCCTATAAGCTTTAACTTATGCAGGAATCTCTTCAAGTAACCCTTTTGGTTCAAACCCAAGGGAGTTACCCGATTTTAAGGTAACGTCTTCACTTGTGCTCTTTGGTTTTATTTTGTTTCTCCAACCACCTAAAATCATTTTATTCATTTATTTTGTAATAGAAACAGTATATTATATATAGTATGATGTTTCTATAATAATTATTCGAGATACACTTACATACTCCTATATCTAATGGTTAAAGAACATACTGTTTCTGTGGATGGTGAATTTCTGCCTCACGAAACGATGATTGTTCAATATTCTTTTAACACCTTCAAAGGTCTCCATTAAGATGTCACCATATTTATATATGATATATATTATGTTTTTGTTTTCCTTAATCTTCTTTATTTTTAATTTATGACATACCTTTATGGTTTCCATTATGGGTAAATGCGATATCTTCTATTTTAGGAAGTGTGGACTACCGCCCCCTCAAAGTGATTTGATTCGTTAATACCATATGAGGTATGTATAAAGGATAGATTTAATGATATTATATATGATACCATACTGGAATTATAATACTATTATGTATCATTATGTTTTAATTCCATTAAATATGAAATATAAATGGAAGTTGCGTTCATGCGTACGTACGACTTACCGTCTCCATGAACGGTGCATTTCATTTCTTACCTCTAAATGATTATGTAATATTATAAATGCATGTAAATAAAGGATATATATGATATATATTATATCTAAATAATGAATATAATTCTGGATATACTGGATATTTTACCCCATGAACAAACTTGTGATTATAATGAGTTTCTTTTTTACTCAAGTACCAAGTATCGGCAAAATGACCGTTATTAACTTAAATGATTACATAATGTGTATAACATGGTAATAAGTTATATAAAAGAAATAATAAACTCAAAAAAGGTTCTTAAGCATGTAAAAATTAACTCAAGTATATTATTAAGTAGATTAAAGAACGATCGAGTAAAGTCGGACACGAGGTAAGGGATCGAACCTCTCTCGTTCTTTTTAAGTACTCTCTTTTAAGTCCTTTCTTATAAGCTCATCATTATTATGTTTGGGGATGTTATTTTATATTAATAATACTGTAATTTTTATTTTCATATTATTATAGACCCTATATTATCTCATAAATCCATTTTTTTGAAGTTTTATGTGGCGTCGTTAGGCTGCCGAGTTTTCGTAAGGGATTTTTCATCTCACTTTTATTCCCGTGAGATTTAGGCTACATTTTCCACCATTTACTATGAGTTCTGTATGTACTGCCCATTATTCTAATATTTGTGTAATATAATTTATTTTATGAGTATTTACATCAATGTCTTATAGTCCTTCTTTCATGTGGTGTACGTTTTGAAAGTTACCCAATTCGGTAAGGGAGCCTTTCACCGTCCTCTTTTTAAAAGACTTCTTTTGTTATGTCTTTTAATTTACATATTATTTTGTTGGGATATGTTCTTATATATCCTTATTGATGTAATGTTTATTTACAAGTGATGAGATACCATTCAATCTCTCATCGACTAATTTTCTGAATTTTGAAGTGACGTAGTTAGGCTGTCGAATTATTAAAAGGGATCTTCTTAACCCAATTTTTATTCTTTGGGGTAATCCTGTACTCCTTGAATATGTCGTTTTATGAATATGTGTGAATGAAATCTGATTGTTTTACACTTAATATCCACTTATATTTGGTGCATTCATTTGTCACACATAATTATGTAATTGATTTATCCTTAATCGAAGGATATCATCTTTTTAAGGGACTTCATCTAAATCTCTTTTCATTGAGGCATATTTTGTTTATACACAACATTCTATATATAGTGTATAAACCCCTTTGACTATTACTTCCATTCAAAAGAAATCTTTTTTATATGAATCATTTTACTAAATGACAAAAATTATGTTTCTTTTAACGTACGCGGTGACAATGACCTTTCCGCCGCTGCGTGTATTATTTGATCTTTGGCTTCCTCAACAAGCCGTAATATTTTTTTAAAAGTAAATAAATACCATATACACTTTTATGTATTTTTGTATTGAAAATGGTTCTGATAATGGATTTGTTATGTCAATATATTTAAGTGATATATTGTGACTATAATATGGAAATGTTTTCTTTCATTTGTAAATGTTTTATGTGTAATGATTTTGTAATGGTACTTGGACATTTTTCGGGTGGTTATATGATAAACCATATGACGGGTGGTGCCATGAATACCAGGATAGGTGGTTATGTTATAACCTCCAATGCATTCAGTATGGAAGTTGTCCATATGGCTATTCTATTAAGTATGTATGGAAGTCGGTCGTTTGGCTATTCTATTAAGTATGTGTGGAAGTCAACCGTATGGTTATTCTTTTTAAGTATGTTTATGTCCCAAGTTACCTTTTTATGTTATGTGTTATTTATACGGGTTTTATGGAAATATTTTGGTTACAAAAGGATATGTAATGGTCTTTTAGTCAGTGAATAGTTTTTACTACTTCATAATGGTGAAAATTATTACTTTTGTAAAGTATTCATTGGTTACTTGTTGTTTGGAAAAACTAACAGTTTTCCTTCTTTGTGTATCCTTTACTAGGATTTTTTATGCTCATCCCAAGTGTTTGAAATGTTTTCCACGGGACTTAAAGATGAATAGGTAAAAGGATGGGATCAATGAAAGACATTATATCTAAAACATGGAACTAGACATGTTTCTTTTTAAGTGTTTTTTTATCGAAACTTAGTAGAAGTGTCTACTATGTAATCTTTTGAGATGTAATAGTTATTACCTAATTCTCTAAAACTCTAAACCTGAAAAGTTCTCTATGTGAATTATTCATTTAATTCATGATTAAGTAATGTTTAAGGTCAGGTCCTTATAGAGAATTTCAAATAATGGAAAAAATTATCATCAAATTATCGTATTATGGATTCATGGAAAAATAAACATCTCCAAATATCTCATACTAAATATACTAGAGGAATTAAATACCTATATTTATAGTATATAAATAATTAATTTACCAACATCTAGACCTATGTGTGTGTAAAACAAGATACATGTATAATACATCATATTTCACAAAGAAGATCAGTGGGGGTGAAATTTAATGAAAAAGTCTCCCCACTCGATCTATATCTATAAGGGGAGTGTTAGTAAGATAATTTCAACACATCATCAATTTCAATATCAATCCATCACATGATTTTCATAGTTTTCATTATATATCATGGTTAATGAGTACAAAAACAATCCATGATTACACAATAAAGGATACTCTCCCATAAATCTCAAAAGTCATATCTTATTATAATCAATAGCTACAACAAAATCCTTTTCAGTTTCACCTCGCCCAAAGTCATAGAATGATAAGGGGCCATATTGTATTTCCACAATGAAATGAATAAATAATTAATCATATATAATAATTAGGTGTGGATACCTCTCCTATGATGATTAATTTTAAATAAGTATTTAAAACTAGTTTGGGAAAATTAATGAAACTCAAAGAAGAATATATATTGGTTCATTTGGTCTTGTTTTTTTAAGAAGGTATCAATGCTAAAAACCAAATCAGTTCTAAGAATGAAATTGGACACTAAGGTGGAAGAGTCATGTAGGTATCCCACATCCATTACTGTGAATATTAAAGAATAATTATAATTTTTTATGGAGACCCGTCCCTTATTGATGTGTATTATTATTGTAGATGTGCATTGAGGAAAACTAAAGTGAAAATTTTCATGGTGTTGATATTATTGAAAATTAGAGATGTTTTCATATCTAGTACCGATATTGCAGAAAATAAGAATTTTCTGCACTGATGGGGCACGAAGGGGCCTACAGACATTCCTAGATTGGTTGGAAACATGAATGGGTCATTTTTTATTAATGGTTTAATATTTGACTCCAATGAAAACCTATCTTAAGTACATGTATGAGATTACATACCACAAAGAGTGGAATGAATCATTGTTCGGGTGGTCTGGACATTACGGTTGGCTTGTTCATTTTTTATAAAATAATACATTAAGTGTATTAATATGATTTATTTTTATTTTTATTTCAAAAATGTACATCTATCATGTATTTCCTAAATCATTAACTATGTATATAAATATTTCATAAAATATTGGTTGTTTTATCAAAGAGATTCTAATTTTTCAAATTTATTAACCTAATAACTAAACTCTAAGTGGTACCATACTCAATCCCATCTGTTGAAACCGTATAGCCACTAGTAGAATTCAATTTCTAGAATGATTCTAATGATGAATTTTATTATTATGTAAAATAAAATTCTAAAAATTCAATACAAATAATAATAACAAGAAATAAATTAATAAAAACAAATAGAGAATATTATGTCAACGTTATGAATCACTTTCATGTGAATGAATAAAAAATAAGTACTCTTAATATTCAAATAATTATCTACTAAACCACCACCGATTAAAAAAACATATTTCCTTACATGGATTCATAATATCCCATAAAAAGTTTCCAATTATATACTCGATATTTTAAAATATAATATGTAATGGATTTTTTACCAAATCTCTGAGTGATTATTTAAGATCCATTTCTCAAAATGTCATTTCATTTGTTAGTAAAAGGAATATTATCACAATATTTCTTATAATGGAGTTTCTATGACGTGTATAATGATAGATAATAAAATATTAATTTTTTAATTGATAAATTCATTATTTGAAAATCTATCAAAAGAGAATTTTATTCTCTCATTCAAGTAAACAAATAATTAGTAAATTAATTCTTGGATGTTCTCTAACCTTCGAGTACTTTTTTTTGGCTTCACATGGTGTAAACTGTAGCACATCTAGAAATATTACAAAAAAATGTAGATTTAATAATTAGAATAAAAATCCAATAAAAATAATTCTATTGGAAATAAAATATGGTATACAAATATATTTTCATGAAAAATCATTCTCTTAATTAAAAATCACAAAATAAAAAACATGATAACCATTTAATTAATAGTAAAACTGTAGAGAAAATAGAATAAAATAAATTAGGATTTTCAATTTTCATTAAGATATAATTGAGATATATCATCTATAATCATACAGGGAAGAATATTATGATGTCATTATCTAAGAAATATTGAACCACAATTATGCACATTGTCAATGTCTTGGCACACATGAATTAAAATAAAATGTTCATGATTGAAAACCCAAGGAAATTCTACTAATAATCTCCCAATAAATAAATATAGTGGTATTATGATTATTATATGGTGTTTGTGTGGTTTTAATATATTAGTGTATTGGTTTATTGTACATTTAGGAAAGAGGGTTTCCAAGTTATTTTATTGGAGTGAATTATATGAAGGTGAAATTTATCTATGGTGGATTTATATAGAGAAAGGAAATTTTCTAGGTACTAGTAACATCTATAAATGAGGTGTAGAGATGATATACATTTATGGAAGTGATTGTAGAGTGTTTTTTAATGAATAGAGGATGATGGTGTAAGTATATCCAAGTATTTATGTTTTCATAAAGGCATGTTTTTCTACCTTCAATGATATATGCGGGGAAATTATATGGGATTTTATTGGTTCCAATTATTTTAAGGATTAGAAAACTAGGTTGATGAGTAGGAATTTAGGACAAGTTAATTTGGTGTAGTTGATCCTTATAGATTACTATAGTAGATCTCTAGAATGGGAAATTGAAACAACACTACAACCATCAATGAAAATCAACAACCACTAAAAAATCATTCCATAAGTATTAGTATTCCAAACAGATCACTTAATCAATAACAAGTTCTATAGGTACTAGGATTGAATTTAAAAAAATGAAAAACAAAAATCATATCATTCGAATATGAGTTTTATATAATTATTTTTTGAAGAATAGTATATGTGTTTTTTTAAATAGTCTTGAATAAGGACATATCTAAACCAAATTCAACCCATATATAAATGTTATATATACCGTGTAATGTCATCCAATGAAACATTTTTTTGCAGAAAAATTCATATTATTTCATTAATTTAACCTTAATGTATGAGGTTAGTGCTTGATGTTGGCCACATTCACATATCAACCATATCAATTCAGTATAGTTATGACCAAAAAGTGGCATCATGTAACACAAATTGAATGTAATTTATGTTGGCTATGAAATTCATGTATATGAGTTCCATGATTATAAAATATACCATTAATTCAAGAGAACCCATGACTCAAGGACTAGGATAGGATTAAAAATAATCATTCACCACTATAATGAAACATCTCCTAATATTATAAAGTCATGAAACAAAGGATTAATTGAATTGAAATCAAGAATAACATAAAAGTGTCCAAAATAATCCAACACATCATTGGAAATACATAATTATAATTTATATAATTATTATAATATATATATTTAGATTTTATATGGAGACAATTATATATAATCCAAAATAATATTGTTTTGATGCAATTGTATATAAATATTCCAAAATTATTTATTAAATAATAATATTAATAATAATAAATTAAATAAGATATAATATTCAAACCAAATCATACCACAAATATATTTATTTTTAAATTAATAGTGTTCTAGTTATGATATGAGGTGGAACATGAATACACCAATATGAAATATATTTAAAATAGATAATAACAACTACAAAACCTTTTCAAATGATGCTCTAGATATTTAATTATTATTTTTATTTTGATATTCTAAATACCATTCCTCAACATTGATCAATGACACTCCAAAGAGACTATATAATCATCATTATCATGAATCTAAAATCATCATAGAATCATATAATCTTAAAATAACAACATCCAAAAAACAAAAAACAATGGGGAAAGTGTCCCTATTATGATAATAAAGGAATACCTAAATCTTATGTAAGAAAAAAATATAGAATACTCTATATTTTTTTAAAATAAAATCAATATAATTTTTAATCCATTTTGTTGTAAAAATTGATATATAATATTGATCTTTCTAATTCCTTTTATAAATAGGTAGTGTAATCCATTGCAATCAAGTCAAATATATAATATATATCTTCAATAAATTTTTATTCTTCTCATAATTATTTAAAATCCCTATAAAAAATTATATAAATCAAATACTAGATTATTACATTCATAAAAAACCAAAACTCAGAAAACTATGTAATAATGAAATTAGACCATATATCATTACATACAATTATAAAAAATTATTTAAAAATATATTACGAAATTATTATCTATATAGGTGTGCGGAGTATCATAATCAATTTATAAAAATAGCCATGAAAATCCTTTCTGTCTCCCATATGACTCCATGAATGCATGGGGACTTTGTACTTGATTTAAATGATTATAAATGTTGATTCCACCTAATTAAGAATATTCCTACATACATTGAATCCAGAAATATGATTGGATTTCATTAAGAGCTAATTTTTTCCCAAGGATCCAACATAAACATCCTCAAAATACATCATTTTAATATCGGAATATAAAACCTCAATAAGTTGGGATAATATATCCTTTTTAAGATCAATGATTATCATTATGTATTATATAATTAGAAGTGGCAAAAAATATTAAAATAAAATTCTAATTTCTATTGATTCTATTGGTGCACAATCTATCCAATATAGTAATTTAATTTATTAAATTTTAGGCCAAACCAATATTAAATTGGTTTGAAATTTTAATGGTGATATAACTGAATTCATAGATGTTTGGAGAGAAATTATTTCATCATTATATTTAGAGAGATTCATGTTTCACCACACCAAATGATATACTTTAGTTATAGTCAAAATTATGAAACAACTTCATTTCCTTCAGTGGATCCATAGAGTGACATTGTGCATTAGTTTCCTACATAAAATATCCTTCAAAGAGAAATATTTCAAAATAATTCGAAATAAAATTACATAATTTATTGAAATAACTTCACAAAAAAATCAGTGGACTATACTATATTATAAATTCTATCAGTAGGAACTGAATTGGGAAATAGTTAAACAAACTCATTTAAAATAATGATGATTGGGTAATCATTTTTGGTTTATATATAAATGATATCATACCTAGATAGTCTATTATATATAATTTTTTGCATAAGATTATAGTAAGATACTAGTAATGTTATACTAAATAAACTAAGAAATGATTATCTAGTCATAATTCAATGTATTATTTGTTCATAAACAATTATTAAACCATTTAAGGTATAATTATTAGAATAGATTATGTTCTCATTTAGTGAATTGATATTATATGGAGGAGATCTAATATAATAACTATATTTTACATATATTTTTAATTCATATTAAAATCAATAATAAATCCTGGGTTTTACCAACCTTTTTTAATTCTAAAAAACCAAATTAGAATGTCTACTAACAACCCATCTAGATTGGTTTATAATAACTGTGTATTACTTTTTATGATATTCTTAAATAGATGAGTAGGGCTAAAAAATATTACCATATTTAACCCTTTTGATGATTCTAAAATGATAAATCTAAATAACATCAATATTATTAGATATTAATCTAAAAAATAAATCATTAAGTGAAACATTGAAATTTTTAAAAAATTTATACACATTCATTCTACATTGATGAGGTTTAAATAAATGTTCCTAGAGATATTACAATATCTATTTTTAAAAATAACAATTATCAATATAATATTCTTTATAACAGAGGACATTCTATTGATCATACAAATAGTCCATTTTACCCCATGATGAAGTATATAATGTTTAGAATGATGATTTATTTTATATAATAATTTGATTTATTATATGTTAATAAATTTAATTCCATAAATAAATTTTTTTACATTATTTATATAAGAAATTTCATTAAAATGATACCATAGTGAATCTCTAAAATACAGGCACATTAAAATATTAATAGTTTAATTATCACTATATGGTATTTAGAACATTATGAAAATGCCTTCCCTTTGTAGTGAAGAATGCACTACTAAAAAATAAATGACTTTTATTCTAGTTATTTGTACACCAAAGGAATCCTCTATAGTGAACCAATAAGTTGATCTGAATGTACAATCTATTACCACTCCCTTGATAAACTAATATTATATAATCAATATAAAATTGATGTCTATGAGAGTTGTTGTGGGTTTCATCATAAACGGGAAGAAACTTGACTTTATCCTCCATCTCTAGGAAGGCTCTACTCAAATAATTTTTACAAATGATAGAGTGAGTTACTAGTAATCTGTCACCTCATGTTACATAGTAAGATTAATACGAGTACCCCACTAGTCTTCCATTGAAATTAAGAAACAATCTAAAATATTTAAAAAAATTACACCTAAAAAATAATGTGATTGTTGAAACCTTATATATATAGGATGTCAATCATAAAAGCAATAATAATGGTATTAATAGATATCATAACATAAAATTTATGTATTATATTTCCTTTGTTTCTTAGTTTCATCAATATGCATCCTCACCCAACCCAATGGGGCTCAAGCTGCAACTAAACAATGCATGCCTACATAGGTGATAGGATAGTGAAAAGTGATAAGAGGAACATATTTAATGGGAGGCCTTTTCCTAATGTACCTATACAGACACACCAGACCATATCAATGAATAAGTGTTGAGGAAGAATAATAAAAAGATAAAATATATAGAGAATGAAAATTAATGAAAACCCCACTAGGGTGTATAAGATAATGAGTGTGAAAAATAAAAAGTAAAGAGGGAAAATATATTCCCATCCAGAATCATATTACTTCAAGTAAATCTATAAATGTACAATTATAATAGTACCTTTCTCCTAATATATATGATCTAACCACCATAGATGTTCCAATGAACCAGGTATCTCTATGATCCTCTGTACCAATTTTTGACCTATCAACAATCTCTATAAGATATGATAAATGTGGTCAAAGTAAATATAGTGGTGAGTATCAACATACCTTGTTATATTCCCTTAAACTAAAAGGGGGAGTTGTAGGAGTCATGATAATAATATAAAGTAGATATATCAACCCAAAGTAAGAGAGTAAAAAGAATCCAAAAAAGATGGATATATATATGTGTGACCAAAATGAATAATCTAAAACTAGATAACATGTGACCTCTATCTAATATCCCATCCCATGATAAATTGAAAAATTATCCATAAGTCCATCAATGATTACCAATATGTCGCATTCCAAAAAACATATTTTACCATTTGCAGGGACCAAGTCCCACCAAGGTGTCACATAGTCAATTATACAAAATATCCATATAGAGGACCCCTTCCCATGTGTTGTATGGGGTACCAATCAGTGGAAGGTGGACATGTACCCTATTCAATAAGAGAGTAAAAATTAGTAAGTATAGGACCTGTGACATGGTTCATCAAAAGTTGCCACTTAGTTTAAGGTTGACTCAACTCCTATATGATTGGGGCCACAACATAATAGATGGAGAACCTATGCCATGGTACATCAGGGGTGGATCCACTAATTATAGGGATTACATGTTACATTATTCTGTAGGGCATGATATGATTCATTAGATTGAGTACTCGCACCATAATTCCATATTGGGTACCTCTTAGTAGATAGAGGAACTGCCCCATAATTCTATAGGGAGGAATCACTCTAATTTTCAATCCTAATCACTGTCATCATTTAATTCTACCTTAATAAGATTTATTCCTAGAAAATATCTCATTATATCTCAGATGACACAAAGGAGTCAACAATTACATTGTATGAGGAAAAAAATATAGGATATGCCTCCCCCATACTAATATCCTAGTCCAACTGAAGGATATACCCATGGTTGAAGTTCCATCAAAATGAAGGAAGGGATATATATCTTGTAAGGCACCCACACAATGTGTGTTCCCACTTTATATTTCATACATTCCCCTTTCATAACATATATTACAACCAATTAAATCATACATAGTGTTTAGGGGCTCTACACAACATGTGTGAGCCACACGGGGTACTATTTGTTCTTCTAGTCATGTTTGTGTACTATTTCCCTTGTTTATGATCTTATGTACATGTTCTGTTATCCTACATGGGAACCATCCCATGTGAATTCTCACACATAATTTCCCATGGTTAGGGTCACATATTTTCTGACCTAGTCAC
The DNA here is from genome assembly GCA_963277665.1 of Viscum album. NCBI lineage: Eukaryota > Viridiplantae > Streptophyta > Magnoliopsida > Santalales > Viscaceae > Viscum > Viscum album. Next base: position 1,707,039,391 of record OY728145.1, read on the forward strand.
TCAACATGTGTGCATTAAATTTTATAAATCCATGAATCACAATAATAGGGGTACTACACAACATGTGTTCATCCATGTACATGTATTGTAGTCGGTATTTTTCCAAAAAAAATAATATGTGCCCATGCATTCTAGATCTGATTCAGAATAATCCTATCATGCCTATAATCCTCCTGAAATCGGTAGATCTCATATCCTTTCATTATTTGTGGCCATCTAGGGGATGAATATTGATTCACTCAACATGTGGAAGTTTTTCGTATGTGCTGCATGCCTCAAATGATTACCATACCACATTATTCTCATGTTTATATCATGGATCTATAAAATAACCATTTGTATCCGTTGATTCACTGACACATGCATCCATGATTGTTGATCCCTTCACTACACAAGATTCCTCCATGAATATGGTATTCTAATCTATCTCGGTCCCACGCAAAAATGTTTAAACCTAGAATCATGGTCTAATGATGACTAAAAACATTATTTTAATTAATGAATAAATTAAATGGTTTAAGAATCATTTCCCAAGGTTTTTGGGTAACTAACTCTACCATGTATATCTTGGGTGAGATAAATTAAATTAATAATATAAATCGATGCATGAGAAAATGAAGAGGTTCAAATATAATAGATCAGAGGGAAAAACATGATCATTCTCAATCAATTTAATCAATAGGGATTGAATGAAAATATTGAAGAGTTATAATTAGTTTTTCATCATTTTTAATTTAATAATACTCCCACAAATCAACAAGATGAATCATTTAATTCGCAACGTCTCAATATTTTGAGATCTGGAATCTATTCATTATCTAATTCACTTTTTCCATTGATTTTTGGATGTAAGATCTCAATTCCCCATGGTTTTATATGGACAGAAAGTAATAAAATTAAATAATTTTTTATTTAATGTAATTTTAAATTATTTTAATTAATTAAATAATTAAATTTATTTATTTATTTACCTAAACACACCCACACACATATGATTTTATCTGAACGCCCCATGCTCGCACATTTTTTTTCACACATAGGGCCATTATATAATTATGGAATTCAATGTGGTATTAGATTTATGATACATTATTATTTTTTATTGTCATGTTATTTTCACTAACAAAATATTTTTGCATAATAACAAATATATTAATCATTTTTATAAAATTAATCTCAGACACACCGAGACTTGGTACTGCACAACGTCCCACCGTCGGGAATCGAAAAAATATATCATGAAATATTTCAAAACAACGAAAGTAAAAAATAGTTCATCTATATATTTCCCTCCTTAAATATTTTCATCTGAAGAAAGGAAATTTTAAAAACATTCTCAGGTTATAGATCATGCATCTAGATCTCCCACTCCAATGATATCTCCTACAGACTCCCACGATTCCAAAATAGAAGAACCAAGCAGATGATCCATCCCCATAGTTTCCTATCTTATTGGTCCCCAATATATATATATATATATATATATTACTCTGAAAATGTGGGTACATCCATGAAACATAGCTCATCCATGTCAATAATATTTGTTAGGTCATGTAGAAATCACCTATGCTGCAAAATGTGGATAATGTCATCATTTCTCTCCAACAATAAAGGTTAGTGAAGGTGGTAAGAAACCTCCCCAACCATCAATTAAATCTAAAATGGATCAATGGACTTCACGGATATCTTTTCTCCCCAGACAGTCCCCCACAATCCACATCATGGGGAGAATATTATGGAAACATGGTCTACTAATTCAAAATCCAAGGGCCTACGATGTTAATCTGCATAGGATTTATTAATTCTCTATGATTTTCTCATCTTCTCACAAATGACCTATACATTCTCTATAATTAAATTAACTATCTCTATATCCATAGGAGATAACACTCTTATCATATTACTATATAAAATTTATATGTATGGTCTCTGGTATAGGTCATCAAGAGGTTTTATAAGGATATTAGAGTTTTAGATTTTGTGGTTCAAAAACTATACTAGTGTATAGTGATCTTTTCAGATCTATCCAAAGTCAAACATGAATTTTTTTAGTACATCCTCCTTCATCTTGTTAGTAAACTCAATCGTCCCATCTATCTGGGGTTGGAAGTCAATAATTTTCCTCTTTATGGGTCCTAAATTCCTCATTCATTCATTCCCACAACCATGACATGAATCATGCATCATGATTAGAGACAATAGTTGAGGAAATACAATGAAGGTGTGTAATATACTATATGTGTTTAAAAGACAAATTATCCACTAAACTCTACTAACTAATATCAAACAATTGTTCCATCTCTATGAGTCCATCATCTACTACCCAGATGACATCATGGGCCCTCACATTCTACGTATGTCCTATCCCATATTCCATGAAATTGACATCTCATTTCCACTATGGGTTTTTAAGGGGATACAAAAATCAGCTAGAACCAACTTCTCATCCTTCACCAATTAAAATTTGATGCACCGTGAGATGACCCTGGAACTACATCTCATGTTTTCTCACAAAACAGCAACTAATGGTCTCATTAAATATTTCATAAAACAATTTTTTGTCCAAAGGTGTAGGGTGGAACTATCTTATCATCTCTTACTACATCAAGATGGGGATTACCATTAGTTAATTTACAATGATGATGTTCTTCCCAACTTCTGAAAATTCATTTAGAAAATCTCTAGAGGTTCTCTAGTCATGAATGTTTCATAGTCGTTTTCTATTAATTGTGACTCTCCTAAACACTAAATGATTGTAGTGGTCAACACCATTGAATAATGAAAAGATGTACCCTTCTATTCAACTAGGATGTGATATAGGGAATCCAGCTTCTCAAATGACTCATGCACCAAACAAGCATTTGGAATCTTACATAGAGAATCGGTTTCCATATTTCCCTTCCCTAGATTATATAATATATCAAATACAATGTCCAATAAGAACTCCAACCAAAAACTCTATCTCAGGTTAATGTCTCTCTACATAATGACATACCTAATTTTCATGTACATCATTGTGTTTATCAGACCATTACAATTATTGCTTCAGAATATCAGCCTTGTGAACTCTTAAATGGTGGTATCTAGATAATTTATTGAAATATGATAACCATATCACACCCCACAACTATTCAACAAGGAAATAAATCTTTAGAAAATGGAATTGGTTATTTATTATTCCATGGTTCAAGAGATGATAATCTATGAAAATACATAATCTCACACCCCTAATTTTCATGAACATCACTGGTTCAGCCAAGGGGGACACACTAGGCTAGATAAAACCCTTATCTCAAAGGTCATGCAATTACAGCCATAACAACTATAAGTCGGTAAAGTCTTTATGATATTTCTTATATGATATCAGTGTTGTCCAAAAATGAAAGCTGATAAAAATATGCATGTCACACATTGGAGGTTTTCCAGATACATCCTTGGGGAAGACATCGATAAGATCCTCCATGACTGATGGAATACAAGTTCTTGATGACCCTACAATGCCAAGGGATACACTCACCATCTGATGGGTGATGGAGATAGCCTCCTACTACCAAAACCCACTTGTCCCACCATGAGATCTCTCATGACCACAAAGGATAACCTCACCAAATTAGTGAAAAGGAATATAAATCACTATTAGTGATGGTCAATATAGGCATGGACCATGGAAAACATATTCATACACATGATAATATCATATGGTTCTATTGTGATGTAAAAAAGCACCCCACATGAACATCTATCATCTATGAAATAGCTCACACTCATAAAAGATAAAATATATAGAATATGTGGTCCCCATAAGAACCTCACAACTATTTTTTACCCAATTCAAGAACAATGAGATCTAGATATCGAACATAGAATAATGATATGAATTAATTAATTAAACATCTTGTATACTAATAATGAGGGAAGAGTAGAATAAACATATATCATAAATTTAATCATATATTACAACAATAGGTCATAAGCATCCATTTCCTATAGTAGTCTTCAAACCCGACCGCCTTTACCTAGAGCCTGACATGGGTCACATAGTGGTGATGGTTGAAGGATCTCATAGAATTTTCCACAACCCACTTCTACTCCTACCAGAGCTTCACATACTTCCCCTCCAAATCAACCACTCAAGAAAAAACCCATCCCTTTCGAGGACATACATGATCATGGTGATGAATCATCCATAGAATTCCATCAGCAATCTATCCTCCCTCCTCAACATGTCATGTAGGGAAATAAAAATCCATGTGACCTCACCCATCATAGGCAAAGCAACTCTCCTCTCTGGGCTGCATTGTCTCTCTGTATGGTCACTATGTCACATGACAATGTTCATGAGTCAAGTCATGGGGAGGTCTCTTATACACAGATCCATTCAATTGTATAATGCTAGAAACATTAGATGAATCATCCGTGTAACAGCCACTAGAATCACAAGTATCCTGGTGTCCTTCTAATAAGAATATCCATGTTGATACTGACCCCTCTAACTTCATGTCATAGGTGGAAATACCTTAGGGTACTACACTGTAATGGATATCCCTTATGAGACCCTTTGAAAACATATATTCTAAGATGTAGACATCCCATATCATATCGAGGGAGTACCATGTATTGTATGTGAAACTCTCTCCAAAAATCGGCCACTATCACCACCCAACTATAGCTCTAGAGTTTGATGAATTTAAATTTAAGTTAAAATTGGAGGATTAGTAATCCTTACATAACAACTACTATATATAGGTCTAGAAGTGTGTAGAATCACCATGGGTATATCTAACAAGACTCCACCAACATCCAACTAATCCAGGGAAAAATCTAGCATCTAGAACATCAACCAAAACAGTTAGTGTTTGGATATTATTGAAAACATAGACCACTAACTCTATTTAATACTTTACTATATAGGAATTTCCCTCATCATGATACACTAGGGGCCTTTAGAACTATATATCATGGAGTCCACTATGCCTATGAAAATCCATTCACTGATTATCTAGTATGATATATTACTAAATTGGTGGGGGTGATACTACCTATCCTCCTTGAAGAAACATCTCACTCGAAGGACACTAAATTGCGGCTTCATAACATATTGAATCTTCATCACGATCTGAAACAAGTATCCTAGAAAGCAATCTCTACCAAGCCAACATGAAAATTTAATCATGAATTATCACTATCAAATAAAAATATATATTCAATGGGGAGAATTATCAACAAGGATAATTAAAAGACTCAATATTGTTCTATTCATGTACCATTAATCCCTGAAAACAATGTCCAAGTATGTCGAGTCAACATGAATTTTGTTAAGGTATAAAAAATTGATATGTTGGCTGCCTTACCATCACTGGATCCACTATCCTAAAAGCCACACATAAGAAACATAATCATTTTTCCCTAGTTCCCAACCATATACTTATAGAGGTACTACTCCAAATAGCATCATGAGGACTGAATTTTCAAAACAAAAATTGTCATGGGTCGATCCAAAACTACACCAAGACCACCTCCATATTCAATGGTCTAGAAACAAGCAACAAAATTCATATCTAATGTTGAAGACCTTTGAATAATTTACAAATATGCACACACATTTCAATTTAAATAAAAAATGTTTATAGGAATGATATTAAAATAATGTGATATCTAGAGAATAAACATGCATGATATAAACCTATTGGTTGTACATGAGTACAATAGTTTAATATAAAATTTAAAGTGGATAAATATACACCCAACCAGAAAGATATCCGAACATAAAAAAATGAAAATGTAAAATGATGTAGTTGACCGGATTGTGATATCCAATATCCGACCACCATACATGGTCCAATGCATAAGGTATCCTGGTGCTCTACATTAGTCACCGATGACAATATCAACGTATTCATAAAGGGCAACATGTGTTGTTAAATCACATGTAGTGGAGATTATATAAATACTAGGTAGGAAGTCCTCGAATCTGAAGGTAGGGTAAATTAAAGACATGATAGGAATATGAAGTAGATAGATCCACCAAAAGAGAGGGATTACACATAATCTAAAAACATCGATATATATATGTATTCTAACCAAATAATCCTAAATGAAGTGAAAAGGGATATCCATATCACAACCCATCCTATGAGAAGAGTGAAAAAAGTTCCAGAAGTCCATCAATGATCCCAATATCTCCATATGATCCCAATAAAGTGACCACGTGGAGGGTACATTACTCACCTCTAGGTCATACCGTCGATGGGACAAAATATCTAAGAATAAGAACAATGACCTAGTGCATCAATTGGGAACCACTAAATGGAAGGTGGACCCATTCTCTATATGATAGTGGTACAATATGATAAATTTATGGCTCGTTACCTGCTACATCAGGGGTTCCACATTGTTTATGAAGAACTATAGCCTTATCTTATAGTGGTAAAACAAAGTAAATAGTGGAACTATGCCTTGGTATGTTAGGGGGTTCCACTAAGTGTATGGAGATACCATACCCTAATATCATATGGGGTACTACTAAGTAGATTGAGGACTCACACTATAATTCAATAGGGGGTACCACTCTGTAGATAGAGGACGTATAAAATAATTACATCTGGGCTACCAATCTATCGATACTTCCAAATCACTATCATCAACATGAACCGCCTAAATAATCATCACAATCATAATATCTCACATAGTATATAAAAATCAACAAAAGATGCTACCATCATGTTCTATTTGGAAAAAATAGTTAGGATATGTTACACATTGGCAAAAATCTATGTCCAATTGATAGAGAAATGAGAGGATGAAGTTCCCTCAAAAGGAATTAAGGGTACACGACATGTAAGGGGACCCCATTCCATATTTTCCCACTCCTCTACAAAGCCTTTTCCCAACTATTACAAATATTTCTACACATATGGTTATGAACATTGTGTTTGTAGACTACATGGTGTGTCTGTTTCATTCATTGTCCTTCTCCTTTTGATGGAAATTTTGGAATAATCTTTCTCATATCTGTGTACTTTGGTTTGGATATTTTTCTCCCACACAGGAACCAACCTGCATGTTTTTGAACACATATTTTACACCTATACAGGGACACATGATGTTTATCCCAATCACATGGTTTGTTCTCCTTAACTTCTATAGACACTATCTTTATATTTGTATGCCAAATACATTGAATGTGTTCAACCATGTACGTGTTATACAGTATTGATTTTCAAAATAAATTAAATATATTCTTTCACATTATAGATCTAACTCTGATACCTCATATCAAACCTATAATCCTCCCAAAGTCCTTAGATCTCACCTATATTCATCCTTTCTCGACATATGGTTGCTAGAAATAAGTTTATTCAACCAAAGGGGTTTCTTCATACAACCCTCATGCATCACATAGTTATTTTTTATTACCATTGTCCTTTTTAGATGTTGAACCTACCAAAAACCATCCTTATCCCATGATTCATCCACAAATTCGTTCCTGGTTATCTATCAAATCATCACATGTGATAAGCAGAGAATTTGAGGGTTCAATCAGGCTTAGTACGAGTAAGAAATGTTGAATCATTAACACATGGTAAAACAATGAATAACATGAATAATTATTTAGAAAAGGAGTCAACGAAATGGTTTAACAATCATTATAAAGTGTTCCTGTCCAATAAACACAACCAGCGATATCATGGGTGATAAAAACTGAATAAATGAAATTAAATTCCATGTATGGGAACATACATAGGATTAAATAATGAATTTCAATATAATATAATCAATCATGTTGATTTTTTATAATAAATTAAGGAAGACTACATTAATTAAAAAATCGTACATAGTTTTGGATCATGAGTCATCAATGAATTCACTGACCAACGAATTAGAGGAATCATTGTGTTCACAGTATGTTGATAAGTCTGATTCTGAAATCTTTTCATTAGTTGATTGTGATTTTTCGATGAAGGGTAGTAGGAACATATTGATTCACATAGGTTTTATGCAACCATAGTATAGAGAAATATGTATAAAAATGTATTTAATGGAAGTCAAAATTCAGCTAATTAAAAAAATTAAAATAAATTAATAATATATTTAACTAAACATGCCGTCTCATTGAAAATTTTATCTGAACAGCCCATAATGTCCCAATTTAGGTTGGGCCTAGGGTGAAACATGCATTATATATTCAACCATGGAATCATATTTATTAGACAACATTTTTTAATGATTTATCAATTATTCATTATGAAACTCCATGTACATAATATAAAATATTTCAATTATTTTTATAAAATTAATTCTAGGAAACCAGGCCTAGAAATCACACATTGTCCCATCCCATGGATCCAAAAATATATATGTAGAAATATTTCAAAGTCTTATAAATTAAAAACAATGTCTCTATAATAACTTTATAAATTCAAAATATATGAGCAAATAATCTTGAATTTTCCTTCCATAGAAAATTCCAAAATGATTAACTTAGGCCACATTTTCTATAATAAGTACTAGTATATAAAATAATTTTATTGTAAGTATTTGGTAAATAATATTTTGCAATTTAATGTGCCTAAATATTGTTAAGAGATAAACATGATACAATAATCTATATTGGAATCACTATTATAAGTGAGAGAGATGAAATCTACTTCAACCTCTTCTAAATAATACATTGTTGTAATCATGGAATTATATTCAACTATTCAACTTAGTTATTAATTTTTTCATATAATCTATTAATAAAAACCACATTAAACTTTAATATATAATTCTATGAATTTTTGTGTATCTTGGTGTGGATGATAAATGTATTCATGCAGTAATACACATTCTTTTAAAAGGAAATAATCAATTTCATAATAAATGTAATCATTTTTGTGTGTGGTTATTATGGATGCATTGATATAATTCAAAGAAGATGTGGGAATGAGAGATTGTCATGCTATATCAATGGTTGGGGATTTTCTAAAGAAATTTTTTATCTATCTTTTTGTGGATGAAAATCCCAATGATGCAGAGATTATCAAACACCATAGTTTGAATTATAAAATATTATTTCGTATATTTAATTGGAAAAGTTTTTATGTAATTATTGATGAATTATGAGATGTTAGGGATTTTTAATCAACCTAATAGGATTCAAAATGTTTTGGGGATGGTCATGGTGATGTTTATGGTTCCGATAATTCCATCACTCTATTCTACAGAGTCATCTAGGATAAAGGGGAATCACTATGACCCAGAATTGGTTGTTTTACTAGTTTTTCATGCTATAAGGTAAACATGTCTAGAATTTCAATACAAAAAAGTGGAATTTGGGTGTGCAGTGAAAAATATCCAACGTAATGGAACCATGATGTTGTTTCGGGACTGATGTTAGACCACTTGAAAACATTTTATTGAACTCAACATACATTGATATAGAGAATATTTTTGGTTCTCATGATTTAAAAAATTATAGATTCGGCCATTGAATCATTGGGGAGTTACAAATAATAAATGAGAGACATCTATGGTAGTGTATGTAGAAGTCATTAAAAACTTTTTCACTGGATCATCCCCCTAATTTTACAAATCCTCACTATTTTAATATAATTTATTTTTTATTATAATGAAAAAAATATTTAAAAATAATTTATGAGTATTTTTATGTCAAAAATATTTTTTCATATAAAAACATAATGAACATTTCCATGGATTTTTATATTTGGAAATGATCATTTATCTATTATTAATATTATATAGAATATTTACAATGTTAGGTGTTGAATAAGTGTGAGATTATGAGGCTTTTAGAGCCTCAATGTGGAGAAAATAAATATATAAATTATAGTTAATTACATGCATGATTTTTCCCCAATATAATGGAATATCATTGTAAATATGTCTCAGTTGGGGAATATAATAAATTAATTAAATCCAACATATTTTATTTGTCTTATGCATGCTATAAATTACTTGTGTAGTATGTGTTTATTAACATCACATTTGAAGGTGACATATTTAATTTTTTATTTTGATTTTTTATAAAACAAATTTAAATTCTCTCAAGTGATGTATTTTATATAAAATATTTGACCTCCATTATTTTTGGATTGTATATTTTACCCCAGGAAAAAAATTACCATTATGTACATTGAATGTTAAGTAACAACTCACATGAGGGTATTTTATTTATTATTTTTATTTTTCATTTTTTTAAAATATGTATATCTTGAATGGTGTATAATTTATAAATCTGAGACAAAAATCAGTTCAATAGAGAAGGTTTACCCAATGACTGAAAAAACATTTATATGAATTCTGTTTTTTTAATGTCACCTATGAATATAGATTTTTAATATTAATTTCAATAATTATTAATAATTTATAAATTGAATTAGATTCTTTATTTAATACCATCTTTATCAGAAAAAAATCGTCCATTTTCACATGTGGTTGATCCAAAAAACCGTGATTAAACTATTTTTTATTCCATTTAAATAATAATATCCTTGATTAAGAGGAATTAATGACTCGGTGTCAATGATTGGATTGTAACTAAAATTTAAAAATGGGTTCAATTTCTGGTTATGGAAAACATGGATTTAGATACATGCGATGGGATAGTAAAGTATCTAAACCACCCTTATACCCTAATTAGTTGATTTTATTGACTCTGGGATATTTCTAAACTCACTTATTTATAATTGATAGTCCATAATGGTCTCTTTTTTAGGTTCCTTATGAAACAACAGGGTTTCAATTATACAATATAATATGTGTGGTCCCTAAATGAACTTCTCATGTTCTTTTGTAAAATGTAGCATTTTCTAATGGGCCACAATTTTCAGATAAATTATACATTTCTATTTAGTCAATTGGGAAAAATATATGTTGGGATTTTGAGCGTAATTTTGAGAATTAATATCCATTTGAATGTTGTTTTGACATGATATATAATTTGTGGTAATTATATCAAATTTATGGTTCGGTTTTAGGAGTATTGAAATTTTATAGATAATGTTATTGAGACACAATACTATGATCATTGTTATCACATAGATAGTTCTGACCATGCAGGAAAAACTGTGGGACTTATTTCAATTAGGGAACAATAAGAATAATCTATGTGAGGTGGAAAAATATATAATTGAGGGAAATACAATAAATTGTACATGGTGTTCATGTGTGGGGCATGGTAGGAAAAACCATTCACTAGGATATGTTATGTGGAGGTTCCATTAAATAGTGGTACTGCATGATTAGCACTTGATTAGCCAAACCATGCCACCAAACCATGATGTTTACTAATGATGTTGAATGTGTTATATTTACCCTAATTTCATTAATCTTTTATTTTCGCATGTTTCACATCCTCACTCATAGGAAGAGTAGGGTTCTCCCCTCATATTCATTATCCTCAAGGAATTGGACTATGTTATTTTAGAGGAATTTATCCAATGTAATTGAGGTGATGTCATCATTAGGGTGAGGTGGATGGTGATGATGCTTACCATGTTTCGTGAATTAGGTTTTCACATGGTAATTGTGTTCCGCAGATTTGTGTGTCTTAGTTATGGTTGGTGATTTCAACTCATCGTGATTGGTTGATAGTGTCATTGGAGACATTTTCACAAATACAAGGACTTAGTTAAGGTGGTATTGAAAACTAATTATAGATGAAGGCCTTAATATATCTATAATATTTGGGGATGCTATTTTTAGTTATCTATGTGATAGGTTCTCATCATTTAATTCCATGGTTGAAGGTGAGTAAGAACATCATCTGGGGGTAGATTTCTAGAATGAGACTGATGAATGATTCGAGAGAATGATGGGAAGATAGATCTTGATGTTCCATGTGATGTTAGGATGTTGACATGATGGTGATTTATTATTAATTTATGTAGAGACATTGTTGTTCCATAGTAAGTTATGCTATCGATCTGATGGTCAGTTATGAAGTTTAAATCTAAAAGAAATTTTAATCAATTTTGAATGGAAGGATATTGATCTGAAAATTATTGTTCTAGTTTAATATTGAAGGACTAATGGTGCCATAAATTTGGATACCCAGGTGATTTTGGTTATATTCGATGTGTTGAGTATGTTTTATCATTTGGGATGAGGTTTTATGTGAAATTTACATGGATGAGATATTGTAGTTATTCAGGAATGGTGGAACATGGATACATCATCCCTATATGGTGTTTTCTAAAGTAGATAAATTATTCATTATGGCTACTGGGAACTAGTTAGAAGTTATTTATTTTTATTCATGAGTATAGTTATATTTGTTTTGTTTTTATACACATGTTTACTTGTAATTGTAAGATAACAATATGTTGTGGTTATCTAACTATATTCTTACTCACACCATACACGGGCCCCTCAGGATGCATGTAGAATTTATTACATGAGATTAGTATGGGACATGGATCGTGCATGAGACCATTGAGATCAAGAATTCATAGGTGCACATGATGGATGGGGGATAGAACATCTGGGATCATTTAATCAATATTGAGTCTGTTATTCTATATTTATTATGTTATTACATGACAGGACACATGTGATCTTAAATTTATATTTCAGTATAACATCTATGACATGTATATTATAATTGATATGTATGGATGTTGATATTTCCCATGTAGGATCAATGTATAATTTATAGGGGGTGAATCCATGATATAATTTTTTATTATGATTTATTATTTTGGAAACCACATTTATCTTCTGTTAAAGGGACATTACCTTCCATAAAGATAAACAATCGCACTTCCATAAGAACCCACGAATTTATAGGGTTCAAAACACGAAAATAGTAACTATTCCATTGGTATGGTATGGAAACAATATCATACTACACAATCTACTAGAAAATAATCATTTTGCGTGGATATAATAAGTAGGATATACCCTTACAATTTTGTAGAAATATCTTCAGTATAATAGTATGCATTATTTAAGTTACATAAAAGGATGCAATTCAATTTTGTTTAAAAAGTTAAAAAAACATCACTAGTTTATTTTAAAAAAATTATTGATAAATATTTTCAGCATTAATAAATAAAAAATAAACAAATAATTACTTTCTTATACAGAACCAGTTAAGATATTCTCTAGTTTTCATAATGATAGGATGTATGGTACCCAGTATGATTCACCAGTCTGATTACTGAGTCTAAAAATCTATTTCTTCTAGAATAATACTAAAATAAAAATATTTGATGTTAGTTTAGAAAACCTAGTCTTATTTCTTGTTCTAATCTGGAACTCTGAATAATACCTTGTTTCTTTTATCTTTTTCTATCCAGAATAAAACCTCATGAATGGTCATTCTGGAAACTCCTTCTCTCTAAAAACATTCAGTGCCCCACCTTCTCTCCTCTTCAACCATGAATGATCTTTTTACTAAATTAAAATGTAAATAAAACTATTTATATATATAATAATTGTGGATTAGGATGGATTTTGATAAAATTTACTACTCACCTAAATTTCATAAATCCAAAATTTTCAATACAATTCAGATAAATATTTTCCCTATTCAAAGATTATATACTCTTCTTTGTTTTTCTTCAATGGTATCAAATCTTCTAAAAAATTCAGCTGTCATAAGACTCTCTAAAAATTCTTCAGTTTGATTATGATTTTTTAATATGATTTCTATATTACATTGAAGCCATTTTTTATCTTTAATTTTCTTGAACCTTTTTCTAAAACATTAAAAATAAAGAATTCTCATTATGATGTCAAATTGAAATAAAACTACACATTATAATGCTCTGTAAAAAATATTTACTATAATAAATTGAAACCATATTACCAAAATATTTTTTCTACTCTTCCATACTTCAATTTCCATTATTTTATATGAAGATAGTCAGAACATCTAATGATTTATTTGATTCATATGAAAAACTTCAACACCAACATCAATATTTCATCAGAAGCATTTTCTCTCAACAATTAAACATTAAATTCCCATTGAAAATAATTTTTACCTCAATAGGTATCTCTCATTTTTATCTCAATATCGTACTAATCGTTCTTTTTTTAAGAACCTAATCAATTTTAATCCACAATTGTTGAATAAGTCTATTATTCAATTTTTTAGTTTAGTGTCCCATTGAATATGATAATTAGCACCACATATTATTCGATGACTCTAATCCACTTGATTCACATATAATAGATATTTTTTATGTCTCAGTGAAATTGATAATAAATAAAATAAATTCTTTTCTTTTTTATTGACCCAATTGAAACAACCAACAGATCATCTTGATGAAAATGATTGACTGTATTATCGATCAGTCTCTAATTTTACAACAAGAATTGGTTTGAAAAACTCTAATTCATTTGTTTTTCTATGATTCCAAAAGAATCCTTAAATAAAATTATTACTTTCAAACCCTTTTGAAACCATCTCTTAATATAATGATCATTGTATGAATAACAATTATGATCATTGGAACACCGCATCCTTGGACATGTATCAACAACCATGACATCAAAAAATTAATTCTGTTTTTTATGGAACATGAAATGATATTTTCAAAAATATTTTTATCTTATTGATTATTGATATAACAGAAAACCGTAATCTTTTCCTTCTCAAATTTCAAACAAAAGTCACATCCTTAATACAAGTATGTGTTTTGTCCTCGTATATGATGAAATGAGACCATAAATATTTGAGTTTAACAACTCCCATCTCTAAAAAAATATCTTTTTTCATCAATTCTATATGACCTTAAAAATATTTAATTTTGGAATATCATCATCTAACACGCATTGGATGTTATTGTAACTTACCATACTTTCTAGCATCTTCATTCATTCCAGCAAAACCTCAAAAACATTGGAAGAACTATTTCTTTACCATTACATCATTAGGCATGAATTAGATGTTTCTATGACAAATTATGATTTATAAGTTCACCAATATAAGAAAATAATCATAATATTTTAATTAGTTCATTGAGGAATATGATTAAATTTCTAATTATTGTCCAAATGTTTCATTCCAGAATAAAATTGAGTTTGGTGAACCTCTTCATTTAGATAATATCTTCTCAGGAAACTAGATTTTTTCATACGATAACATGATTACGATTGTGAGTGGGATCACCACCATTTGCAATGTTAGTTGTTTTCTCTTCATTCACAACAGAATAAAAAACAAGGAAAACTAGAATTATTTTTATTCTAAAAAACTATTGAAACCAACATGGTCTGATAAATATTTCCATTTGTATTTTTTTCAACAATGTTTCATAAATCAGTAAGCATTATATCCTCCATATAAGGGTTACTTATTAATCATTATATTGCTTTTGAGCTGGATCATTGTATGAAAAAAAAAATATTGATAGAAAATCCTTGTTTTCCAATGTTAGTGACTCATGAAACATCCTTAGGTTTTTATTCACATCATTATTTACTTATTCTACATTCATAGAATTTTTCTTCTATAACCACTCTAAAAATGAATTTAAAAATTTCACACCCTTGCATGTTGAATTAAAAAATATAAACCCCCATACATACATGATGTATTTAAAAGGTTTATCACATACCAATGGATTGATTTATGTTATATTTACCCCCATTGAAAATACTATGCAAAGAGAATATGGGATAGGGGAAAAATGTACTAAAATCATGATGAGAAAACATTGGAAGAAAATGTTCAACCTTAGTTTATAAAAATATTTTTCAATAATGGTTTTGTTAAAATTAAAACAACTTATTTCAATGTAGGAACATTTTATAACGTCAATTCATTCTTCTTTAATTGATCATTGACGAAAATATATTTGATATCAATATTTTTTTAAAGGGAATGTTTTACTATATTTCATGTAAAGATTATAAAACATTGATTTTGACAACCCAAGAGATTGGGTAACATTACATCATGATATATGTATTCGAATTGATTATTCATCCACATAAGTAGGGTAATATCTTGAGAGGAAGAAGAAGACTCGAATTCCATTTTTCTTATAGTTGATGAATTATTTTTATTTTATACGAACGAAAAAAAATTTACCATGAAATAAAACACTACCAGATGTGGAACTTCTATAATCACCATTTATTACCCAATAATCTTCTTAATACCCAATAAAATGCTAATAGTTTATTAGTTATATTACCTGATTCCATTTTTTTCCCTGCAATATGTCTGAGAATTATCTATCTATGAAAAACATTTGGTTATTTTGGATCACTCTAAAATCATCCAAATATTGTAATAACATAAAAAATGATCAGCCTAGCGGTAGTGAAATGTTACAAAAATCCAATCATAATTGTAATCTTTTTCGGATCATATTACTTTCCTTCACTATATTTAGACAAATTGGTACCCACTAAAATTGATATGGAAATTATTTTCAAATTTTCAATCCCAAAATTTTTAATAAGATCCATATCATAGTTTTCTATAAGAAAGATATATTTGTTTCTTCATTTTGGGGATTTGTAACACATGAGAAAATTTCACTTCATCTAGAATGGAAATTTAAAAAATATATTTTTCTATTAGGAAATCCTTTCCCAATTACTTTCATAATTCCCATAAAAGACAAATTTATGAACATAAAAAATTAAAATTTCATTAAATTACTGACATTATTTGATATACATAATACTATAAAAACATTCTTTCCTGGAACAATTACTTCTTAAGAATGAATAAAATTTTTCAATACCGTGGCCTCAGGGAGTATTTTAGCACATACCATGATTTTTTCGATTTGAAGATATAACATTCATCTTTTTAAAAAATAAATTTACATGTATGTTCAATATAAATATCCTCATCAAAATTATAATTTAAAAATGAGGATTTGACATCTATTTTAAAAAAATTAAATTCATTTTAAAAAAAAAGATCCCGAATTTTCATAACCAATCAATATGATAAAAAGCCTAATAAAAACAATTCCTTCAATATTTGAGTCACATTTTCTCATTAATCATTGTTTTTTAATATTACATCACCATATTCATTTATATTTTTACATAAAATACAAGGTTTACCAAATAACTGTTTTCTAATTATTTTAGGTATGCTTTTACAAGTATCATTATTTTCTATTTAATACATATTTAATTTCTTATCTTGGACCCATTCTAGATTCTCAAAATCATCATTCACATATTTCGGAATAATAATTAAATACATGTATGCACCTGTGATATTTATTTAAGTTCTTCTTTTTTAATCATTTTTATGTTTATCAAAATTTTGGTTTTGATATCCAACAGGCCTCCTAGGCATGGGATGAGATTTTCCTGATTCTCCCTCTTCATATGAAATAATTGAGTCTAATTTTTTATCTTCTGTAGGATTACCATTATCGACATCCTTATAAAAGTTTTTATCATCCCTTATTTCAGTATGTTTATATTCCATATCAGTATGATTGTGTTTAAAATATTCCCATGTTTTTAAATAAAATAATAGTCAATAGAATCCACTAATATTTCCATTAATTTTTTAAAAATATAAAAACTCATACATCAAGAGTATAATAACCCATTATTAAAATACATTAACATTATATAGCATTTTCAAAATACATAAAACAATATAAAAATAGATTCAAAAATACTCTATGAGTCTATTTCCATTGGAAACATGGAAACATAAATACTTATACGAAAGGGATATACATTATCCCCCGCTAGTTTCTTCTTGACATGCACCCTTCTTAGATGCATCAAACATATTAATTATCTTCATAACATGGAAAAGGAAATAGAAAAGGGGTGATCTCATATGCGTAGTATGGGTATAAAAGGGAGATATGTAAGAATTGTTCTGAGAATAAGGAAATTATGACATGATCATTGAAATAGACGAACATACCCTATATATAAAAAAATAATATACATGAGACATTTTGTAAATATTGGATGATCACAATACATAAATCACATGGATATAAACATCATAATCCTAGACAGCATTACCTATAAATAAAACATGGAATTATGGCACACATAAGTATATAATATGATTTCCTTACTATCCATGGAATCACTACAAAGACCATCACTGTGGTATATGTTCACCCTCCATACCACCATGGTAGTCAGGGTTGACACCCATGTTCATCTTAGTAGCATGAGTTCACTCATCATACAATCTTTCTAGTCATGGAAAAACTCCCATGGCCATCTTAGTAGTGAACGTTTAGTCCAAATACCATCGTTGTATCTATAGAGAGATATAAATATTTATCCAATGAATTCGTATGAGATATAGGTCCCAAACATTTCATAAGGAAATCAGGCATACATGTGTCACTAAATCATACAACAATATTATCTTATCCCATGAAATTTAATTGGTATCATAAGAATGTAATAATATAATATCCAATGAAGAAATATACTTGTTTCAAAATATTTTCATCCAAATCAAATCCCCTAACATATAAATAGTCTTCATAAAGACCATGATGTTAATAATAACCATTATAATAAGGAATGTTATTAGAATATTTTAATCATTTTCCAAAAAGGAATAACTAACTTCAATGGATTTCATCTTTGTTGGAAAATAATTTTGAAATATCATTCAAAAATATTTCCTGAGTGAAAAATCCTCTCATTTTTGAAAAAGGTTTTTTAAATCATAAAACCATTTGAAAATTATTTTCTTATAGAATACCTTCAAAACATACAAATAATACTAGAAATGATTTTAAATTTTTTAAAATTTGAAAACATATATAATAATATTAAAAAAACTATAAAAACATTTTTATTTTAAATAATATTAGAAATATATAAATAATTATATAATAATGTTGAATATAACTTCATTAAAAATAATTTTGAACATTATAAATGATTATTTTAAAATAATTTAAAAATATTTATAAACATTATTAATTTTTGAAAAAAAATCATTGAAAATATATTTGAAATATTATAAAGGTTTCTTTGAAAATGATAAAACATTTCTACATTTTTTTTTTGAAAATAAACTTCAGATGTCATTTGATTAGATATTTGAAAATATTTTCAAAAATATGATTGTTGAAATAAAATTGATTTTTGATTGCTAAGAGAAATAAGGTCATATTTTTATGAAAAAGAAATTTCCTAAATTATCATAAGTAATGAAGAGTTTAATATTTGAAAAAATAAATGGATATATAAGAAATTAATTTATATAAAGAAACTCAGGAATTTTCTTCAGATATGGATCATAATTGTTCATCAAGAAACATAATCTTTCGCAATATCGAAAACTGATGAGATTGTTACAATAAACTCTTATAACATGGTAACCTGGGATCATAATCTAAATGTATGAAAATGAAATTAAATTAAAATTAAAATATCATTTAAATAAGGAGATTCATGATATAACATGTAAAATCTCATTACATACACCTTAGAAATAATTTTTGTGCATCATAAAACCTGAGTCTCAATGAAGGAAATTTGAGACAGAACTAATTTACGATTTTGGTAACTTTGGAAACCTAAAACCCATGATATAAATATGTTTAAATAGAATTTTAAATACCAATAGTCATAATTATAAAAGATATATAATTAATTAATGGTCATTATACACAATTCACAAATGTATTGAGTGGTGTATAAGGCATCTATCTCAATGAAATTAAATTGAGATGAAATTACCATACCATGTGTCTTCACACTCTTTGTACTTGTAAAAACCACAAGTATAATAAAAATATATTTAATATTAATTTTTTTATAGAACCATGTCCTAATATATAGTACCTAATATGATATAATTATGATATTATATTACCCACTTTTTAACAATCCAATGTTATGGTTTCACTTTAGGTAATATTCACTTTATTCCTCACATGTGTCTTAATTTTCATATCTTTGGTCCTTATATTTTTATCATGATTTCTAGAATTTACACCATAATATAAAAATCATTTACATACATTATTTGATTATTAAAATAATATATATAAAATATATTTTTGAAAAAGAATACATCATTCGTGGAGATGGTGATCCGTACGTACACATGAATGTTGTTTTGGTTTTTATCAAAATATTATAACAAAGAAAAAAAATTATATATTTATACATAATAATTATATTATTATTATTATTACATATATTTCAAAAAAATTATATGAATTATTATTTAATACTTTCCATGTAGTGAGTGAACGAATCACATCATTTTGAGGGGGCAGTAGTCCACACATCCTGAAACGAAATTTTTATATTTACACTAGAGAAATATTATAATGATATTTCTTCTAAAATGATTAAATTATTGTTAATAAATTATAAATATAACAGATATAAAATATTAATATAGTTTCCATCATTATATCTTCCATGATATGTGGTTATGGAAAAACAAACAATAATCGTTTGTGAGGTGGTTGTTCACTGAACAAGTAAACGATATGCTCGTTACCCATTAGATGGATGTGTGTGCAAGTATCATTAAAAATTATATAATAAAATCATCATATTATATTTAGCATAATATTTTTATACAATCCAGAAATAATTATATTTTAGGGAGTGTGGAAAGAAAATAAATGAAATGAGTTTCAGGGAAGACATTAGCTCTTAATTGGGTACCACCTTTTGATTTGTGCCAAAATTCATAATTGGATTGATCACATTATGACAAACCTGCATTTATTACAAAATTGAACATGATTTATTAAATAAAACATCACTTGATACAAAAAAGAATATTGAGAGGTTTAGTTTCTTTGGGGCTTAGGATCATTACATAAAAAACTTAAAACATGAAATATAACATCTTTATTTAAAACATACTTTACATGACCACTACATTCCCTCATACTTAGCATTGCATGGGAAAACCTGAGGACATGCATAAGGAAAGGGTGATCTATAAAGCCAAATAAGGGAATACACATGGAATAACATGAGGAGTAAAATACATGTTAGACAATAGGCATGTCAATAGAGCACAATAGAAACACGAACATAAAGGCATGATAAATCATGATAATCATAACATGCGAATGTGGCAACAACACTTAACATGGAATTAGCATGACCCAAGGATCATTTCACATAGAGCATGAGTAAATCTTCATTGAACATGAAGCACAAGTAAAATCTTGTTGAACTAGAATTATCATGAGTCAACACCCATTGCACATGACATATCATGATACTATACTTTACCCAAAGCATTGGAGCGCTATAAGGGCCCACCCTTCTTAAAAATTTCATTTCATGTATAAGTGTGCCACATGGATCATAAAACATGGATTCATAAAACATAATAATTTATTCCACGATAATGGAATGTGGAATTAATACATGAATTTTTATAATAAACACGTAAATGTGCATAAAGGTGAATACCCTTGATGGAGAAATGGGCATGGTATTCACTACACAATGACATTGGGTTAGAAAATCGGTGCGATTTCGGCAGCGTAAGGGTGTGACATAAGAATTCATAAAAAAAGGTTGATTAAAGATAAAGGAGTTCCTCATCATATCTAAATGTAATGGATAGTAATGAGGTTATATAGATACATTTCCCACCAATTGTAATGTAATTTAGATTCATGATACAAAAGTATGTCTTGAATGTAAAAGAGGAGAGAGAAGTTCCATTCAGAATTCCAGCATAGTAACGGGGGTACTTGGGAGGAATTTAATGAGAATGAAAGGGTCTCCCATAATTCATACATAAAGAGTTAAGTATGAAGGAGGTGTGAAACCATACCCCAAAATTCATAAGTGAAATAAAAAGGGCAAAACAACTTAAAGAAAATTGGACAAAAATGAGAAAGGAAGGAAAAACCCTTCTTGGAAGTGTGCTTCCAAAGGCTAGAGAGAGGCTTCATGGGAGATTGGGGTACCTTGGGAGGATTCTAGAGAGATTAGGGAAGATGTTGGATGAACTCAAAAGGATTTGAGTGGGGAGGAAGTGGGAGGTTGGGTGGGTTTATATAGGAAATGTGAGGGAAGTCTTTTATTATTTAGGTTTGGGACCCCTTACATTAAATTAATCCAAGCCACAAACCATCCCATGGTTTTTGCCCATGGTTTTTGGAAAAGGGAAGAGGAAAACAATATTTTATAAGTCTGAAGTCCTAAATTATTAAAATATTAGGGTTGGTTATCTGGAGGTGAGTCACACTCCCATGGAAGTTAATTTAAAAAGACAAGGTGTTTAATAAGACATGAGGGGTCCATTAATGCTTTGAAAAGTAAGTCAAACAAACCCAAAAATCACATTATTTTAATGGTAAAACATATATTTTCCGAACAAAATGATTATAGTATTTTATTACATCACTATTGGGTCATATGATGTCATAAAACACATTATATATTTTAACGATGATTGTTCAATATTATTTTAACACCTTTCATGGTGGACATTAAGATGTCACTCTATTTATATATGATATATATTATGTTTGTGTTTTCCTTATGCATCTGTATTTTTCATTTGTTTCATACCATTATGGTTTCCATTGTGGGTAAACACGATAATTTCATTTTAGGAAGTGCGGTCTACCGCCCCATCAAAGTGATTTGATTCGTTAATGCCATATATGGGACATATAAAGGATGGAGTTAATGTTATTATATATGATGTTATACTGGAATTATAATATACCCTTATATCATTATGATTTCACTCCATTAAATAACAAATAGAAATGAAAGTAGCGCTCATGCTTACGTACGGCTTACCATCTCCATGAATGGTGAATTTCATTTTATACCTCTAAATGTTATGTACTATTATAAATACATGTATATGATGGATATATATGAAATATATGATATCCAAATCATGAATATCATTCTGTATATAATGAACCTTTCACCACATAAACTACATGTATTTGTAAGAAGTCCATTTTTGACTTAAGTACCAAATATCAACAAAACGAACATTATTAAATTAAATGATTAAATAACATTTATAACAAGGTAAATAAGTTATATAAAAGGAATAATAAACTTGAAAAAGGTTCTCAAGCAATTATAAATAAACTTTAGGTTATTATTCAGGAGATTAAAGAGAAATCGAGTCACATCCGACACGAGGTAAGGGACATCGTCTCAATCTCCTTTCATTGAATCATATTTTGTTTTATACACAAATTTCTTTTATACAGTGAATAAACCCCTTTGAATTTTATGTTTATTCAAAAGGAATCTTTTTATATAAATCATTTACTGAACGACAAAAGGGAATGTTTTTTTGTTGTACGTATGCGGCGCCAACGACTTCTCCATCTCCGTGACCATTATTTCAGTTTCGGCTTCCTCTACAAGTCATAACATTTTTTGAATGAAAAATAAATACCATGTTTTACTTTTCATTTATTTTGGTATTGAAAATGTTCTTCATAATGTTTTTATATCAATGTGTTGTATTGATATCTTGTGATTGAAAAGTGGAGATGTTATGTTTTCTTTTATGCATGTTTTATGTGATACGAATATGTTATGGTTCTTGGGAATTGTTATGAAGACAGGTGGTTCTATGATAAACTAAGGGCGGGTGAGCCCGATATAGCTCTCAAATGCATTGGGTAATGCGATGGAGTTAAACGTTAAGGTTTCTCCGAAGAGATTTAGGGAATATACTGTGATGGGTATTTCAAACATAACCATGAGTTTTACTCCCTACGTAAGAATGTTATGAATGCCTCAAGTTACCTTTATGTCTTATGATTTCTATGATATATTCATGATTTTATGAGGTATGTGATTATGTTTTACAAGTAAAGTATGATTCCATGCATGGACTAATGTTTTCATTTCATACTTTTATATCCCTTACTGAGCTTTTTATGCTCATCCCAAGTTTTTGAAATGTTTTTCATAGGTCAAGGGATAGGTACATGATGTGATGATAGTGTCAAATAAGATTCAGGAAATAATCCATGTTTTATTTTAAATATGATTATGTTGATGGGAAAAATAAGTACTATCTTTTATCTAATCACTTTTTTTAAATGTGGGATGTAATTCATGTTTTATGATCTAATTCTCTAAAAATCTAAACCTGAAAAGATTCTCAACGTGTATTCTTGTAGTAACTCTTGATTAAATAATATTTAAGGTCCGGGCCTTATAGTTGGTTTCAGAGGTTGGTTTTGATAACTTTAGGATGTATAATACTATTAAATAATTAACCAAAAATATTTTTTATGGTCGAATTTAAATGATATAACATTTAAAGATTACCAGGTTGATTCATCTAAGACATGTTTGTTCAGAATGGTTTTCCGTAGAGGAAACAGGGAAGTAGTGCTAGGAAGGCATACAGATGGAAATGACCTTCTGAATCAGCATCCTAAGATGGTCGTAATTGGAACTGAACAGTTTTTTGTAGTAATGGCGCAGTTGACTCAATCGATAAATGGTGGTGGTATCCATGTACGAGATCATCCAGATCAACCACATAGGAACATGTCAGTGGTGGAACATTTCTTGAGGCAACATCCCCCATCATTCAGGGGATCATATGACCCTGTGAAAGCTGAAAGGTGGATTAAAGCACTTGAGAAGATTTTTGATGTCATGGGGTCTTCAGACAATCAAAAGGATAGTCTGGATATTTACCATTTGGAGGGAATCAGTGGTGGTCGATGGTTAAAAATATCAGGGATGCTAATGAGATTGATGCTCTCGACTGGGATGAATTCAAAGGTATGTTTCTTGAGAAGTATTTTCCTATGGCTCTTTGACATAGGATGGAATACAATTCCTAGAATTTAGGCAAGAGGGAGACTCAATGGCTGCCTGTGAAGAATGGTTCACTCGATTTGCAAGGTATGCTCCAAATTTTATCTGAGACCTTGATAGTAAAATCAATCGTTTTTACTCAAGATTAAAGCCATAATATCAAATGGCTTATGCTTCTCCTGAGTTCAAGAGTTTTTAAAATCTTGTTCGATGTGATAAGATGGTGGAAATGTAGTTTGCCGATGATCAAGTGTTCTATAACAACCAGTAGAAGAAGAGACCGAGGTGGCAGGGGAAATGAAAGAATTATTCAAAAAGGTCTGACGGTAAGAAAACTAAGCTTCTAGTTTGTGATAAATGTGGTAAAAGGAATGCTGGGGAATGTCCTCTGAATTCTAGAAAGTGCTAATGATGCGGTAAGATGGGACATAAGGCATGTGATTGCACTGAAAAATATCGGGGTGATGGTAAGACCAAATTTGATTTATAGTTAGTGAAATGTTATAAGTGCAATGAGATGGGTCACTATGAAAATGAGTGTCTGACAAAGAGCTCGAGTTATGGGAAGTAGTTTGACTACAAGCAAAAAAGAAGTGGTGAAATCCTTTGCAACTACTTCATAAGATGTCAGGCCATCAAATGAAGTTGTATCAGGTACTTTGTTTTTTCAGATTATGCTAGTGTGTTGTTTGATTCGGGGTCTACACATTCTTTCATCTCTGAAAAATTTTCAAGTAAAATGGGAATACCATCTCAAGAAATGACTCATGAACTTGTGGTAAAAAAACACCTGGGGAAATGTTGAGGCAAAAAGAATTTATAAGAATCATCCTATTCTTCTCCGTGGAAAGAACATACTTGCAAACCATATTCTTTTACCTATAGTAGAGTTTGATGTTATCCTTGGAATGGATTAGCACTCTATTTACCATCCTAAGATTGATTGTAGAGCTAAAGAAGTCTCTTTTCAGAAATACTTTCAGTTTGTGTACAAGAATGAACCCTTACTATTGATAACATATTAAGAGGCCGAGAAACTTGTAAAATATGGAAATGAATGTTACCTTACACATATCGTTGAAAACTAGGCAACTGCTCAGATTAATGATGTGCCGGTGGTAAATGAGTATCCTGACATTTTTCCTGATGATTTACCTGGAATAATACCAGATCAGGAAGTTGAATTTACTGTTGACATAGTTCCTGATGCAAAGACCATTTCAAAACCCCCTTATCAAATGGCACAAACTGAACTTTTAGAGTTGAATGAGCAATTGCATAATTTATTAAAGAAAGTTTTCATTCGACCTAGCACATCACCATGTGGTGATCCTATTTTATTTGTTAAAAAGAAAGATGGTTCTATGAGATTTATCATTGATTATAGAGCCCTGAATAATATCACTATTAAGAACAAGTATCCATTGCCTCATATCGATTATTTGTTTGATCAGCTCTAGAGAGCTCAGTTTTTTTCAAAGATTGACCTGAGATCAGGGTACCATCAGTTGAAGGTAAAGGAAGCAGATATTCCGAAGACTGTGTTTTGAACAAGATATAATCATTATGAATTTGTAGTAATGCCTTTTGGGCTAACCAATGCACTTTCTGTATTCATGGACCTTATGAATAGAATTTTCCATGAGTTCTTGGATAAGTTTTTGGTTGTTTTCATTAATGATATTTTGGTGTTTTTTAAAAGAAAATGGGATCATGAGAGACATTTAAGGTTTATTTTTCAAACCTGAAAAGAAAATAAATTGTATTGTAAATTCATGAAGTGTGAGTTTTGGTTGCAATAAATTTATTTCCTTGATAACATTGTTTCTAAAGATTGGATAACTATTGATCCTGAAAAAACAAAGGTTATTGAAAAATGGCCAAGACCCACAAATGTAACTAAGATTCGTAGCTTCCTTGGTTTGGTAGGATATTACCGAAGGATTGTTAGAAATTTTTCACGGCTATCTAGTCAAATTACTAAGCTATCTCGTAAGGGTGTTAAGTTTATCTGGAAAAAAGAATGTGATTATTGTTTTCTAGAACTGAAAAAAAGATTGGGAAATGCTCCAGTTTTGGCACAACCTTCCAGGAATGGTGAGTTTGTTATCTACAGTGATGATTCATTGAAAGGACTTGGTTGTATCATAATGCAGAATGATCAGGTAATTTCTTATGCTTCACGACAGTTGAATACTCATGAGGTAAATTACCCTACACATGATTTGGAATTAGCAGCTGTTTTTATCGCTATAAAAATTTGGAGGCATCATTTTTGTGGAGTAAAGTGAGAAATATAAACCGATCACAAAATTTTAATGTATATATTCACTCAGAATGAACTGAACATGAGATAGAAGAGACAGCTAGAATTAATCAAGGATTATTATTGTAAAATTCATTACCATCAGGGAAAAGAAAATAAAGTGGTTGATGATTTGAGTTGAAAATGTAATGCTTCATTAACAATTTTGCATTTGGAATATGATCCTTTGGTTAAGGATTTGATGAACTTTGGCATAGAAGTTGTTGGTGC
This sequence comes from Viscum album, assembly GCA_963277665.1. Taxonomy (NCBI): domain Eukaryota; kingdom Viridiplantae; phylum Streptophyta; class Magnoliopsida; order Santalales; family Viscaceae; genus Viscum; species Viscum album. The sequence goes on from OY728145.1 coordinate 1,707,066,662, forward strand.
AGGATGTTATTATTTTTTGTTTTAGGTATCAGTGAGATCATCTCTATCAGTCAGAATTAGGAAAGCACAGAAGCAATACATCGAGTTGCAGAAAAAGGTAGAGCATATTCAGAAGGGTAAGTTTCCTGAATTTAACATTGATAATGATTGTGTTTGGAGATTTAGGAAGAGAATGTGTGTTCCTTGTGATTCACAGTTGAAGAGAGAGTTGTTATGTGAATCTCATAGTTCTCTGTTTTCAGTTCATCCAGGCAGTACTAAGATGTGTAGAGATCATCAGGAGTATTAATGGTGGGACGGAATGAAAAGGGATATTGCTGGTTTTATTGTGAAGTGTTTGACTTGTCAATAGGTAAAAGCGGAGTGGACATTACCAAAAGGGATGCTTTAGCCTTTACCAGTACTAGAGTGGAAATGGGAAAATATATCCATGGACTTCGTTGTGGGATTGCTGAAGTCACCTCGAGGTAATAATTCAATATGGGTTATTGATGATCGCTTGAGTAAATATGCTCATTTCCTTACTATATGAGATACTTTTTCCCAACATCAAATTTCCCATTTTTACCTTAAAGAGATAGTCAGGTTACATGGAGTTCTTCTATCCATTATATCTGATCATGATCCTAGGTCTAGTTCTAACTTTTTGAAAGGCCTTCAGAAGTCCTTGGGTACTGAATTAAATTTTAGTACAGCTTTTATCCTCAATCAGATGGGAAGTCATAAAGAACAATTAAGACATTGGAGGAAATGCTACGTGCTTATTAGATGGATTATTAGCGATGTTGGGACCAACATCATTATATGGTTGAGTCTTCTAATAATAATATTTTTCATTCCAGTATATAGATGGCTCCATTTGAGGCATTATATGGTAAACAGTGTCGAACTCCAAATTTTTGGGATGAAGTGGTGAAAGGAAGATGATGGGACCAGAATTGGTAGAAGAGATGGCAGAAAAATTTCAGTTGATTCAGAAACACATGAGAACAGCACATAGTAGGCAGAAGAGTTATGCGGATAATCGGAGGAAGGATCCATCTTTCGAGGTAGGTGATCATGTTTTTCTCAAAGTTTCACCATGGAAAAGTGTGATGCGATTTGGTAAGAAAGGAAAGCTGAGTCCAAGGTTCATTGGACCATATGAAATTTTAGAGAAAGTTGGATCAGTTGCTTACCAAGTGTCTTTACCTACAAGTTTATCTCAGGTACAAATTTTTTTTCATGTTTCAATGTTGAGAATGTATATGCCAGATCCATCTCATGTTTTGAGCCCAGAGGTAGTTCAGTTGGAAGAGAATCTCTCTTATGAAGAACAACCAGTCCAGATTCTTGACCGAAGAGAGAACGTGTTGTGAAATATGGTAATTTACCAGGTAAAGGTTTTGTGGAAAAACCATAATGTGGAAGAGGCAACGTGGGAATCTAAAAATTCTATGAGGAATAAATACCCCCACTTAATTTGATAAGTGAATAAAATTGTGAGAACACAATTCCCAAAATGGGGGAAGGATATAACATCCCAGGTAAATAAAGAATAAAACATTTTCATATTTATTAATATTTATGAATTAAATAATAATTTTACTTTAAAGGGGTTTCTATGTTAGATAGCTTACCCGATACACAACAAATAGTTTCTTTGAAATCTTACGTTTCACACAAGTAATAAAATAATATTATTCTAAATGGTAGTTAACAAGTAGTCGTTGTATTGGTGGGAATGAATAGAAATAACTACAATATGATTATATATGTTTTTTAAATTTTTTTACATTTATCTAATAAAGTATAAAGGCATAAAAGAGGAAAAGAATTCAATTTTAGGCATAGATACTCTAAAACTCTCTAAAAGGTTGAACTATCACCTTTTGATGGGGAACCCTCATTAAATATAGTTTTGGTCACTCTTATACATTCTATTGGACCAAATAAAATTCTTCTTTATAATCGGGAGATCAATATTTACTTTGTGTAAATTTTTGGTATTTTTCCGATAAAGTTTAGTTTTTTAATGAATAGTGAAAAATGTTGTATTTTAATTCAAATCCTCTTTTTAATATAATTTATTTATATGATAAGATTATCTTTTGAATTGATTTTAAAGTGAAATTAGAATATATTTTTACCATTTAATCCAATAGTGGTCCTTGGAATTAATTTCACTTTGAAATTGAACTTAATCTAGTGTCAATATTTTGATATATATTATTTCATAAAAACACGCTATTTTTTCTGCCAGCAGGAATTAATTATTAAGTTAATTTATGTAACTTATAATATTTGAATTTTTTAAAAAAAACATCATTTTTGAATTTGGAATATCAAATATAGCTTAGGGTGATGTTTTGGTATTTTTCTAAAAAAACTCAATTTTTAATGAATAGTGAAACCACTAAGTGGTTCTTAAAAAACTGATTTTTTATTTAAAAGATATTTTACAACCTCTGTGTTTTTCATTTCAAAGATCCAACATACATCGTTTTCATTAAGAAGTAAAATGTGGTTCAATGAGATTAAAATAATTTTTTTAGTGAATAGTAACTTTTATGTTTTTATCACGATTAGAGATAATTAGTGTAATTTAAGGTAAAAATAATGTTTTAATAATATTAAATGACCTTGACACATTTCCTACCCTTATTGGATGTCTCGTGTCCGACCATGAAAATCCATGGGTAAACTTGGGGACCCCATGGAGTGACTTTGGTAGGAAAATTACATTAATAACTTTATATTTGATGTTAAAATGAAAATGTCACAAACAAGTGATGTTTTACTAAAACAATTTTTACATGGGGTTATACAAGTCATATTATGGACTATAATTATTCATTAGAATTCTAAAAAGATTTCATACATCATGATATTTTTTATAATTTTTAGACATTAAATAAATTAAATTATTTAGGACACAATGATGATGTAGTGATTACCCCATTATTTAACGAATTAAATAAAATGTAAAGATAATGTTAAATATAAGGCCTAAACTTTTAAAAAACCTATTGGATGGGTGGATTTAGAAATATTATCACATTATCCTTGAAATATATAATTTTTTGACCTTTAAAATCTGAAAATCATTTTATAATAATGTAACCATTTATAACTTTCCAAGAGTGCCCCTCCTCTCCAATAATAAAAGGCCCCCACCTCTACCACCTTACCCACACCTCTCAACCCTTTGGCTTGGCCAAACACTTCCCATTGTGTCTCTCCACATCCCTCTATTACTCCTAGAAGCCTCAGTTTTGTCAGAAGTCTTTCCAAGGAATCCATTTAGCTCAAATCAAAAAGAGTTACCCGATTTAAAGGTAGTGTCTTCTCTTGTGTTCTTATGTTTTATTTTGATTATCCAACCCCATAAACTCTTTCTATTCATTTCTTTTGTAACAAAAAAAGTATCTTCAATATACTAGTAAGTTGTTATGTGAAGGATTCAAGCTACACTTACACACACCTTCGTCTAATGGTTAAAGAACATAATGTTTCTCTGGATGGTGAATTTCTGCCTCACGAAACGATGATTGTTCAATATTATTTTAACACCTTTCATGGTGTCCATTAATATTTCACTCTATTTATATATGATTTATATTATTTTTATGTTTTCTTTATGCTAATTTTTTTTATTTGTGGCATACCTTTATGGTTTCCATTGTGGGTAAACACGATAATTTCATTTTAGGATGTGCGGACTACCTCCCCCTCAAAGTGATTTGATTCGTTAATGCCTTATGTGGGATGTATAAAGGATTGAGTTAATTTTATTATATATAATGTTATACTGGAATTATAATATACCCTTATATCATAATGATTTCACTACATTAAATACAAAATAGAAATGAAAGTAGCGCTCAAGCGTACATACGACTTTCCATCTCCATGAACGGTGTATTTCATTTCTTACCACTATATGTTATTTAGTATTATAAATACATGTATATGATTGATATATATGAAATATATGATATCCAAATCATGAATATCATTCTGGATATAATGCAACTTTGACCACATAATCAACATGTAATTGTTAGAAGTCCATTTTTGACTTATGTACCAAATATCGACAAAACGAACTTTATTAAATTTAATTATTAAATAATGTTTATAAAATGGAAATAAGTTATATAAATGGAATAATAAACTTGAAAAAGTTTCTTAAAAAATTATAAATTAACTTTAGTTTATTATTCAAAAGTTTAAAGAGCAATCGAGTCACGTCAGACACGAAGTAAGAGACATCGTCTCAATCTCCTTTCATTGATGAATATTTTGTTTTATACACAAAAATATTTTATACGGTGTATAAACCAATTTTACTTTTACATTTATTCAAAAGGAATTTTTTATATTAAGAGTTTACTAACCGAAAAAAGGTAATGTTTTTTTTGTCGTACGTATGCGGTGACAACAAATTCTCTACCGCCGTGACCATTATTTGAGTTTTGGATTCCTCTAAAAGCCATAACTTTTTTTGAATGAAAAATAAATACCATGGTTTAATTTTCTTTTATTTTGGTATTGAAAATGGTTTTTATAATTTTTTTAAATCAACATTTTGTATTGATATATTGTGATTGAAAATTGGAAATGTTATGTTTCCTTTATGGATGTTTTATGTGATACGATTATGTTATGGTTCTTGGGTATTGTTATGAAGACAGGTGGTTCCATGATAATCTAAGGGTGTGTGAGCCCGATATAGCTCTCCAATGCATTGGGTAACGCGAAGGAGTTAAACGTTAAGGTTTATCCAAAGAGATTTAGTGAATATACTATGATGGGTATTCCAAACGTAACCATGAGGGTAACTCCCTACGTAAGAATGTTATGAATGCCTCATGTTACCTTTATGTATTATTATTTCTATGATTAATTCATGATTTTATGAGGTACGTGATTATGTTTTATGAGTAATGTATGATTCCATGTATGGACTAATGTTTTCATTTCGTACTTTTATATCCCTTACTGAGCTTTTTATGCTCATCCCAAGTTTTTGAAATGTTTTTCACAGTTCATGGGAAAGGTACATGATGTGATGATATTGTCATGGAAGTGTCAAGAAAGAATCCATGTTTTATTTGAAATATGATTCCATTGATGAGAAAAATGTGTACTATCTTTTATGTAACCACTTTTTTTTAAATGTGGAATGTAATGCATGTTTTATGATCTATTTCTCTAAAACTCTAAACCTGAAAAGATCCTCAATGTGTATTCTTGATGTAACTCACGATTAAGTAATGTTTAAGGCTGGGGCCTTATAGTACATGTGAAGTGTCCGATATGTACTTCCTTAAAATGGATACATGAAAGAAATCATGCTCTTTTTCCATGGTAGGTTGAAGTGCTAGTCGATAGGCCACAGCCCCAAAACGATCAAGAATATCGAAGGGGCCGATGTACCTTGGACGTAACTTCCATTTCCTTCCAAACGTCATGACCTTTTTCCACAGAGATATGCGTAGAAACACTATGTCTCCAACTTTAAACTCAAGGTCTCATCGTTGATTATCTGCATAACTCTTCTGTCGACTATGGGCTGCCTTGATATGCTGCTGAATGGTTTTCACATTCTCCACCATTTCCTTGACCAATTCTTGTCCAAGCAGCTTACGTTCACGGACCTCATCCCAACATGCTGGTGTTCTGCAACATTTCCCATATAGGGCTTCATATGGTGCCATTTGGATTCTTGAGTGGAAACAATTTTTATAAGGGAACTTAACCAAAAGAATATGTTGATCCCATCCTCCTTTAAAGTCCATTGAGCATGATCTCAGGATGTCCTCAAGTGTTTGGATAGTCCGTTCTGATTGGCCATCAGCTTTAGGATGATAGGACATACTGAAGTGTAGTTCAATATTCAGAGCATGTTGAAGACTCTTCCAAAACTTATAGGTGAATCTTGGATCTCAGTCAGACACAATAGATAGTGGTACTCCATGCAGCCTTACCACTTCCCTGATATATATATGTGATAGTTGATCCAAATATAAATCCTCCTGAATAGAAATTATGTGTACAGTCTTTGTAAGATGATCTGCATTGTTTCCTTTGAATGTCCTTGGAATTCCGGTGACAATGTCCACAGTGATGTTCTCCCATTTTCATTCCGGTATGGGAAATGGTTGCATCATCCACTTAGACTTCTACCTCTCTACCTTCACTTGCTGAAACACTAGGAACTTTGATGTATATTCAGCGATCTCCTTCTTCATATTATCCCACCAAATGTTTTCTCGGAGATCTCGATAAATCTTTGTGCTCCCTGTGTGAATAGAGAAATTCAAACTATGTGCATCATCCAAAAGTTCCTTCTTCAGATCCGGACTTGATGGAACACATAGTCTTTTCCCAAACCACAGAATTCCTTCTTCAATAAAATTAAACTCCGAGGATTTCCCCTTTTTGATAGCTTCCATTTTTTTTAGAATTCCCGCATCCTCCTTTTAAGAATCCTTTAACCTTTCCAAAAGAGACGGTTAAACAATCATTTGTGAAAGGATTGATGATGTTCCCTTCTCTATGATTCTCATGTCCATCTTCTTAAAGTCTAAGAAGTTTGGATCCTTCTCAATTCTCATCATTGATTGAATCGCTGGATCCTTTCAACATAGGGCATCTTCCACCTTGTTCTCCTTCCCAGGGTGGTAATATATTGGACAGTCATAATCCTTGATGAGCTATATCCATCTTCTCTGGCACATATTAAGTTCTTTCTGTGTGAATATATATTTAAGTCTCTTGTGGTTAGTATATATCTCACATTTCTCTCCATAGAGATAATGCCGCTAGATTTTCAAGGCAAAGATCACAGCCGCCAACTCCAGATCATGTGTTAGATAGTTTCACCCATGGATTTTCAACTACCTTGAGGTATATGATATCAGTTTATCATTCTCCTTCATCACACAACCTAATCCCTTTTTCGAAGCATCACTGAATACAACAAAAAGTTCCCCTCTTGTGGGTAAAGTGAGCATGAGTGCAGTGATAAGCCTCCTTTTCAACACCTTGAATATTTCTTCATATTCATCAATCCATGGAAACTTTACTCCCTTCAGAGTTAGCTTGGTAAGTGGGTTGGAAAATCGTGAGAAATTACTCACAAATCATCAATAATATCCACCTAACCCCAAGAAGCTATGGATATCCGTTATCGATGTTGGACTCAGCCATCGCTCAATGGAATCTGTTTTAGAGGGGTCCATAGATATCTCATTTCTTGTGATGATATGGCCCAAGAATGAGATCTCCTTCAACCAGAACTCACACTTGTTGTACTCTGCATAGAGCTTCTCCTTGCGCAAAGTCTCTAGTACAGTTCTTAAATTCTCTTCATGATCCTCCTTGGTTTTGGGGTATATTAGAATTTCATCTATAATGACTACCACAGATTTTTCAAGGTAATCTCTATAGAATCTATTCATAAAATCCATGAAGATTTCTAGAGTATTAGTGAGTCTGAAAGGCATTACTATGAATTCATAGTTCCCGTATCTTGTGCGAAAAGTAGTCTTGGGGATATCTTCCTTCTTCACCCTTACATGATAATATCCTGACCACAAGTCCACCTTGGATAATTATTGTGCTCCACACAGCTGATCGATAAAGTCATCAATTCATGGGAAAGGATACTTGTTCTTTATTGTGATTTTGTTAAGTTCATGGTAATCGATGCAAAGCTGCATTGACCCATCCGTCTTCATGACGAAGAGGACTGGTGCACCCCATGGTGAAGCACTTGGGCATATAAACCCTTTATCCAGATTCTCCTGTAGTTGTTCCTTCAGTTCTTCAAGCTCTAAAATGTCCATTCTATATGAAGACCTGGATATTGGTAGCACCCCAGGTATAATTTCAATTGAGAACTCAACATCTCTTCTAGGGCGAAGACCAGGCAGTTCCTCCGGAAACACTTCTACGAATTCCCTCATAATATGCATTTCTTCAAGGATGGTTTCTTCTTTGGACTCAATCACCTGATCCAGATATGCATGCTCATAGGGCAGTAATATCTATGCTTGTGATGATGGGGCTAAAGTGGATTCATCTTCATCCTGACACTTGTAAAGAATAGGGGGTCGATTCTCCATATGGGGTGTGATTTCCCTCTCCCGAAACTTTATGTTGGCTCTATATAAGTATATCCAATCCATGGAAAGAATTGTATCAAATTCCACTAGAGGGAGTATGACAAGTTTTTCCGGGAAATTAAATCCACAGATTATAACAGGGGAGGACTTATACTCATGGGATGCAATGACTGCCCCATTTTCCATACTCACCGACATCTTCACTTACATGATTTGTGGTTGTTCTGGGATTGATCTACTAAACTTTTGAGATATAAAAGAATTCATAGAACCTGAATCAAAAAGTATGTTCTCTATTTATGAATAAATAACTAGCATACCTTTCACCACTTCTTTGTCGGGGTTCACTTTGGCAGAAGTGATGGTAAAAGCTCTTCCTTGCTATCTTGGAGGTTGTTGGTCGCCTCCGAAAACCCTTGGATTAGGGCACTGATTTGAAAAATGACCTGGTCCTTTGCATTTGTAGGATTGAACAATGTGTTGAGGTTTTAATGGAGAATTCCTCTCCTCTGTCGCAGACGCGGGTCACTCTTGCCAACAGTTAACTACTAGGTGCCCTTCCCTTCCACACCTGATGCATTTCCTTTTCCCCTTAAGGCAATTTCTCGGGTGCTTCTTTTCGCACTTTTGGAAAGTGGGGTGATGGATCTTCTTAGCACCATTTGATTTATCCATTAGACCGCCATAATTAAATTACAAATTATGATTCTTGTCCCCATGGTACCCCTATGATTTCCCAATCTCCTTTTCGACCTTGAGGGCACATCAGACAATTTTCTCATAGCTGTCGAAGTCACGGATCTCTAATTCTTTCTGCAGGCTAGGCTTCATCCCACCAAAGAAGCGGTCAAATTTGCATTTGGGGGTAAGGAAAAAGCTGGAAGCATAACATTCACGCCATGTGATGTTTTCCTTGTACGCTCCAACATATTATTCATCTTTTTTCTTGAGGAAATGGAAGTCCCTTTCCATCTTAAGAAGGAGGGTGAACGGAAAATATTTATTGAAAAATAGCTTCCGGAAATCCTTCCATTCCAACGCCTCAATCTTCTCATCAGGTTTCGTATTTTTGATCAACGTCCACCATTGATAAGCTTCACCCTCCATACGATAAGCTACCATGAGAACCTTATCTTGTTTAGGACAATGAATGATGGATAATATCTTTTGAATGGAGTTGATCCATTGTTCAGTGATCATCGGATCGGATGATCCATTAAAATTAGGAGGCCTTTGTCTCATGAAGCTCTTGATAGCGACTTGTTATTTATTAGGGGGTGTTGAACATTCCTCTTGACCCATGTTTCTATTCAAAACTTGAGTTAATTGAGAAATAAGCGTGACTAAGTTCGTGATTCCTGCTCCCATTGGATCTGGCATCTCATTAGTACAGACATCACACTGATCTTCACGACGTTTGTTAGACCGAGTCCTACTATTACCGACCATTGGCTGGAATAAAATCAAAGTTAGGGGTAACACATAAAGGGTAATCCAAATAAAAATGTTGATGACTCATAAATAAACTTTTATTTCCTTAACTCATGTGTTTATAGGCTTCAATATAGGCTTTTCATGATCTACTTTCTAACATATATTATTAGGGACATTTTTTAATTCCCTTAATAAGGGTTCATACTAATCTTGTGAATTTTTCAAAACATATCCCCCCAGGAGTGTCGTAACCAAGCGTGCAGTAAGGCCCGTTGTCGTGCACCGGTTCCCATTCAAGTCTAGCTCAAAGTGGTGTTTTCGGGTTTTACCCCTAGGTTACATTTGTGCCAGACCCGCCTCTACCTGCTCGTATCCAGACAGGGATGTATTTTTTTTGATAAACCAATTAGTAAGTACATACCAAAACATAGGTATGTTTTTATTATACTTAGTCTTGTATCTACAGCTTTACTAGGGTTTCCTAATCCCAAAAATAACTAAACCTATCCTCTGATACCAACTATGACAACCCAGCTTTAATTAAAAAATTAAACATGATTTATTACATAAAACATCACTTGATACAACAAAGAATATCAAGAGGTTTAGTGTCTTTGGGTCTTGGTATCATTACATAAAAAACATAAAACATGAAATACAACATCTTTATTGAAAAGTTCCTTTACATGACCACTCCATTCCCTCGTACTTAGCATTACATGGGATAACCTGAGGACATGCATAAGAAAAGGGTGAGCTATAAACCCCCATAAGGGAATACACATGGAATAACATGAGTACAATACATGTTAGACAATAGGCATATAAATAGAGAAAAAGAGAAACATTAACATAATGGCATGATAAAGCATGATAATCATAATATGGGAATGTGGCAACAATACATAACATGGAAATAGCATGAGCCAAGGCTCATTAAACATAGAGCATGATAAATTCTCATTGCACATGAAGCATGAGTAAACCCTCATTGCACATGAATTAACATCAGTAAACACCCATTGCACATGATGTATCATGATACTATACTTTACCCAATGCATTGGAGGGATATAAGGGCGCACCCTTCATAAACATTTCATTTCATGCATAAGTGTGCCACATGGATCATAGAACATGGATTCATAAAACATAATAATTTCTTCCATGATGAAGGAATGTGGAATTAATACATGAACCATTATAATAAACAAGTAAATGTTCATAAATGTGAATACACTTGATAGAGAAATGGGCATTGTATTAACTACACAATGGCATTGGCTTAGAAAATCTGTGAGATTTCGGTAGAGTAACGATGTTCCATAAGAATTCATAAGAAAAGGTTGATGTGAGAGAAAGGGTTTCTCATCATATATAAATGTACTTTACATTAAGGAGGTCATATAAATACATGTCCCAACAATTGTAATGGAATTTATATTCATGATACAAAAGTATTGCTTGAATGTAAAAGAGGAGAGAGAAGTTTCTTTTGGAATTTCAGCATAGTAACGGGTGTACATGGGAGGAATTTAATGAGAGATAAAGGTTCTACCATCATTCAAACATAAAAAGGGATGTATTATGGAGGTGATAAATCATACCCCAATATTCGTAATCGAAATTAAAAGGGAAAAACAACTTAATGAAAATTGGATAAAAATGATAAAGGAAGAAAAAATCGTTACTTGGATGTGTGCTTCCAAAGGCTAGAGAGAGGCTTGTGAGAGGCTTCTTGGGAGCTTGGGGAACCTTGGGAGTATTCTATAGAGAGTAGGGCTGAGGTTTGATGAACTCTAAAGGCTTTGAGTGTGGAGGAAGTGGGAGCATGGGTGGTTATATATATAAAAGGTGAGGAAATTCATTATTATTTAGGTTTGGGACCCCTTACATTAAATTAATCCAAACCAGAAACCATCTCATGGTTTTTTCCAATGGTTTTTGGAAAAGGGAAAAGGGAAACAATATTTTATAAGGCCAAAGTCCTATCTTCTTAAAATATTAGGGTTGATTATGTGGAGGTGAGTCACACTCCCATGGAAATTAATTTAAAAGGACATGGTGTTTAATAAGTCTTGAGGGGTCCATTAATGCTTTGAAATGTAAGTCAAACTAACCCAAATCACATTATATTAATGGTAAAACATATATTTGCCGAACATAAAGATTATAGTATTTTATTACATCACTATTGGGTCATTATGATGTCACAAAACACATTATATATTTAAACTATATTTAATGTTTACCCAAAAATTTGACAGTCTCTGAAAATTATGAAAAATTCCCTGTTGTATAATTTCAACATCTTGATTCCCGAAATAAAATTTATTTTATCTAAATAATATTCTAAATATGTTAATTTTCACATTGAAAAAAAAACCGCTATTTATCGAAAATTCACAGGTTTTTGACAAAAATGGCTTTCAAACCTTAATAAAAATTATAACTGCATTCATAAAATTTAACGATCATTTATATTTAAAAAAAATTAATTTAATAATAATAATAATATTTTATTAAAATATTAGTTAATTAAAAAATACCATCATTTAATAAAATATAATTCTTAATTAAATAATAACTAAATATACTATTAGTACTTTAAAAACTATATACAATTTATCAATAATGACTAAAAACTATATTCATTATTATATACAAAAAATAATGTACATGAACATAGTACTATTTATTTGTTACCTAACCCCTTAAAATAGCTGCATAAGACCTAAGGATAAGGTGTGTGATGGTGATAGACTCTGGGGGTGGCTCGGATAACATCGCTCGAGTGGTAATTTCTATCAACTTCCACTTCTCCCATAGACGGCCCCGTTCGAGCTTCACATGATGAGGCGCATCTTGGTCTTGGACAAGAGAAAATCCCAAGGATGCCACCTCATTTCTGTGCTCCGACAAATGGGCTTCGTATGGATCAATTCTACTAGATGATTCCATCGCTTCTTTTGTCTGAGTAAATTAGTTTTGTTAAATTCCTATATTTATACTAATCATGTGAACACTGTTCAACAGCTATAATAGCAAAGGTCAAAAATTATTATCATAAAACCAAATAAGATACCTTTTATATAAACTTAATGAGACATTTAATTAGATCAAGGGGGATTTCCATTAATGAAACTATCAGTTGTTACAATATTCAAAGGGTTAATTAAATAAGATAATAGTGATATTGTGAGACAATTTTTTAATTTGTTTTACAATCCAATGTGGCTTGAGATGGGTGAGGAAGGGGTAGAGTGCTTTCCCTTTTATATTGGAGGGGGAGTGACCATTTTATAAGAACCAAAATGTATCCAATAATGGGAGATCTCCCATAACTATTGTTACTAAAAAATAGAATATTAATGTAGTAATTTTAATTTATTTGTAAAGAAAATCTACACCCAAAAAATTTGATCATTTTAATAATTTGGTTCATCGACATCTATGATTGACCAGTTTTATTATCCTGGGTTTTATAAAATCATTTATCATTATAATATATATAATTTAACCATTAGGAATAATATAATGTGATATTACTCATATAATAACAAGAAAATTAATTATAAGTATGACACATAATTTGAAAAATAAATATATCAACTTTTTGGAAATTAATTTTAAAAAAAGCACATGTGACTTGTAAAACTCTGCTTAAACCCAAACTATGGTAACAATGTTTTTGGAATCTATGGGTCAATATGTTAATTATAAAATATAAAATTTTCCAGTAATATAAAATATATAATATATTTTAAACCCTTAAAATATAATTTATCTAAGTATTATAATTAATAATTTTAAATCATTAAATAAATTATCATTTTCTCTAAAATAACAATAATATCAATTTTGACATTATTTATTTAATTTTAGTTTTAAAATATAAAACTAATATTTATATAAAATAAAATAAGTTTAATGATGTTTAAAATAAAATATTAATCATTAAAAATAATTAATGACACCCATTAAATCAATTCCCTTCTCATTTAACATTTATAATATCATTGATTTAAGATAATATTTTACTAAATAATCACTGTGTTCCTGGTTTTCTTGAATTTTATGTAAATAAATAATCATTAAAAATTATGGATTAATTATTATAAGAAAAATAACCCATTTATATTTTAAAATAATATATATAATAAAAAAATATAATGTTTTGTGAATATATCAATGTTTTATAAATGTTAAAGGTATTAAATGTTCTATTTCATGTTTTTTTATTTACATAATACTTTTATAGGGAAATTCTACGTAATATTTTCCCAATATCACACAAAATTAAAAATAAGAAGGTATATAGTTTATTTATTGTCAGCCAATTCATTTTGAACATGTTTCCAGGTCATTTGTATATTATGATTAAGGTTTATTCCTTCATTAAGTTTACTCTTACCTTAATCGTTGTGACTAATTTTAATAAATTTTAAAATTATTTTCAGTCAAAATTTATGTTGATATTATTAAAATACAAATATCATACTAATTGAAAAAAGGTATGCCAATTTTTCAAAATTTAAATATAATAAGTGGGAAAATTATGTAAAATGCTAATCCTATACACATGTTGAGAACGATGGGTTTTAAATTAAAAAAATTCAAATGTCCAAAAAATTATTATATCTAATTTCAATAAAAAAACAAGTGCAATGAAATAAATTGGATTAATATAATATTAATTAATATATTTTAACTTTATAAAATTGAAAATATAATTTGAAAATAATCATTATTTAAATGAAAAATAAATTTTAAATTAAATTGCAGTAATTTTTACTATTCACCAAAAAATGATGTGCCTGAGAAAAATTCAATTTTTTTAAAAAAAATAGTTTAGGGCCGATGCCTTATTATTTTTTATTGATATAAAGGACCTATAATTTCTTGGTAGAGGAGAACCATTACATGGATATTGTGCCTAGTGCGCATGAAATCCCATTACATGGCCTTAAAGGCCCATTTTTCATCCAAATGCCCAACATGGAATAGTATTACTACAGTAAACAGGCTATTACAACACCTGCTAAAATACCTCCACCACTATAGATCCTATAATAGTGCTCACCACCGCTATAGTGCTACAATACCTATGCCTAATGGGTTTTGAACCCCCATTGTTTTGTAGAATTAAGGGATGCTTACCCGATGTTAATTTCAATATTCTGAATTAAAAAATAAATATTATTTTCTCAAATAAAAGTTATCAAATGATCAAAAAATATTTTTAAAATATTTATGACATTTGAAGGTTCTATAAAATCAATTTTACATGTAATTTAAGGTAATATTGATCATCCATGTTGAAAATGTTAAAATTTTTGTTGTGTGTGGTGCACTATTAATATGATTTTTCATATAATGTAATCCTAACATAGTGAATAAATATAAAATTAACTATTTTAGTGTTATCTGAAATGATAAATATCAAAAAGATTAAATAATTTTGAATAAAATATTTCAAAAAATCTCTCGGTGATACTCTATACCCCCTTAAAATGAATTTCACCATATAAATTCATATATGTTAACAAATTTGTTATATTTAAAGGTCTCATTCATAGAAACCCACCTATTAAGAATTAGTATCCAAACATCCCTTAATAATGGAATTTTGTAACCATAATTGTTAGAAAAGGTAACACATTGTATGGTTTACACATAGGAGAACATATGTGGAAAGTGAAAACATTAACATGGAAGAGAAATACAACTATAATGTTCTAGAGGAGAGTGATAGAAAACTTGGTCAAGAGAAAGTTAACAATTGAAGCCATAAATATGTGATGATCGAAGGGAACATCTGATTCATAAATAATGAAGGTACTGGGACATCATTTTTTATTCAAGATACTTTTACCTAATGTTGAAGTGTTTTCAAAAAATAATGTACTTGTATGATTTATGAAACCATCACACTCTTTGCTCCTTGATCAACTTCACCTATTTTCATAAAACTGAAAGAGAATTTATAATTATTGAATTACTAAAATTTCATGAAATCCATGATATTCCATCCCATTAGTTTGCATCAAATCAAATTTTTCTGATAATGGTATCCAATATGCATAAATTCTCATATAGAGAGATAGTAAATTAATCTTACTAACATCAAGTGAAGCATACCTTAAAAATTCCTTAAATAGGTAGCCTTAACCCTTCCAAAATATTATAATCCAAAATATTAGAAATATATCCAGTAAATTGGATTAACATAGATCCCCATATAACACAAAGTACTACATGGTTTTCAGATTCAAAACATGTGAATAACCTCATCATATTTTCCCATAATTAACATCTATAATTTTGGAAAACATTAATTCTACCTTATTACAATTATTAATTGACATATTATCTAAATCCAAGAAGTTGTAAACGTCTTCCTTGAAAACATAGAACATTTTTTTTCAACAATCAGTTGTAGGATAATCTAATCCATAGAATTTACTTATTCACATATATAATATCATTATCCAAAAACATTATGTCAACATCATTCAATAATTAAGGGATACCATATCCTAATCAAAACATCAACTAACCATGAAGTGAAATTTCAATTTCTTCATCACCATTAAACATGACATTTTTAATCCTTAATGAGTAATTATACTAAATATACCTATATATTTCATGATTCATATAACATAATATCTAAATTCCAAGTCAAATATACTTTATTCATCCAACATAATTCATAAACCCTTACTCAGGATTCACCAACTTATTGCTTCATTCTATTTTCTATAATATGAAATATACACCATGTCTTAAGGTTACTCAAACTCAATATAATCATGATTATTATGTTTAATATATACTATACTAGAAGAGCATCATATAGATTTGACATGAAATTTTTGGTGTCATTATCTTCGTAATTATAACCCATAATTATACCATCATCCTTATTCTATTTATGAGAATTCCAATTGGGAAATAGATATGCATAATTACCAAACATACCAATTATGAAACATTATATTTGAATCATATAACTTCTATTTTTCTCAATTGGATAAAACTAGAAAACATAGTGTGAGAAACATTTTTCATATTTGGATGCCAAAAAATCACAAAATTTTTTTTATAGGGTGAAAAAATTATATATATTACTTCATCAATATATGAAACCTTTGGTTCATCCTAGATTCTTGATATTCATCCTATATTTAAATACTTCATGACTTTTTATAATGTGTCTGTGATTTCACAAATCCTATCCCAAAGAGTGTCAAACTAGGTGTGTAGTAAGGTGTATTGTTGTGTACAAGATTACCCCGAGTCATTATTGAGACAACGTTTAGGATTTATTACCCCAAGGTATCTCTTTTCTAGAGTCACTTTCACTTTTAGTATCCATACATTGATGTTTTATAGGGAATCCACTCGCCTTTTCCTCTAACAAAATTCTAGGACATTTTCCTAAATGTTAGTTCATCTTTATAATTATACATAGAGACATCCCAATACATATCTATATAAATATACATAGGGACATCAAAAAAACGTTTCTCATACTAATTTCCAAAGGTTAACTAATCCTTTTATTTTATTCCACATATAAAAACCCAATCATTACATACATTTACATTACATAACTTTTGTATAATTCCTAAAAAATTATAAAAATTGATGCCTAAAGAACGTACTAGTCTCTTTACATTAGAAACATGGAAACATAAATATAGATACATAAGTGAGATAAATTATCTCCCATGAGGTCATTATTGACAATGAAACTTCTTATACACATAAAAGATAATACATATCTTCATAAACTGGCAAAGAAAACTTATAAATTTTTGAAATCAGATTCCTAGAAAGGGAAAACAGGCGATATATGTAAGAATAATCATGACAGTAAGGGTATGATTATGTGATAATGGAAATTGAATATTCTAACCGACATATCAAATATGATTTTCATGAAACATTTTTAAAATCATTGTAGTTCATAAGAATACAATCCTATGGAAATAATGAACATTAACCATGACAACATAAGATAGGAATAAACATTAAATTGTGAAAAAAACATAAGTATATATTATGATTTCCTTTGTATAAACATCATCATGTCCATGACCATTCTAGTAGTATGGGTTCACTCCCCATACCATCTTGGTATTGATGGGTCGGTCCTATGTTCATCTTAGTAGCATGAGTTCACTCCTCCTACCATCTTGGTAGTCATTGTGCACTCCAATGGCCATATTAGTAGTTAAGGATTACTCCCAAGATCATCATAGACTATAACATGTGATATAAATAATTATCCAATGAATTGGAAAGATATATTGGTGCCACCCATCTCAGAAATAAATCATACATACATGTGCCACAAAATCATACACCAATCCTGTAAGAACCCGGATATTCTTTTTCAGGTATGTGACCCTTGGTTGATATTTTTCTTGGTTTTATAGTTAAGGGTGATGTTTGGGAGAGTCAAGGGATCATGGAATAATGTTTTGAGGCAAAATGGGGAGCTCCATGGGCAGCACACGATTTGTCTAAAAGTGTGGCAAGACCGTGCGTTGATGACACTTAAGGCAGTGGCAACCGCAAAGTTGTCGCACGGTTAATTAAAACCGTGCAAGGAGACCGTGCAAGGAGTGTTGAAAAGGCAGTACAGACCGCATGGTTAGCCCACGATTTTTCTAACCATGCGGGCACTTAATTATTGATCCTAAATTTGTGGATCTAACTCATTTTTTCCTTTAATCACCTCGTTTAAACTCCTGAGCATCCATAACTCAGGATTACTCTCCCTTGACAGTCGGAAAACTTCTTCCAAGCGTTCCGGAGGTGATCTGAAGGATTTTCATGGCGAATAGAAGCCAGATTCTTGATGTATGTGATCTTTCTCCTTTTTTTGATCAATTCATAGATCTACTTAGATCTAATTATCCTCTTCCGTCTGTTTCATAGATCTATGCCCGTTATGGGGTGATCTATGTGTGTGGAAGCCAAATTTGATGAGATTTGTTCTTGGTTGTGTTATTAGAAGAGATCTAAGGAGTGTTCTTGGAGAATCAACCCGAGTTTCTTGAGAGTTCTTCATTGTTGGTTTACTCGTCAAAACCTTTGAGGTAGGTGGTTTTTTTCCTTATATTGAATGTATTTGATTTGTTGTGAAAAAGAGTCGGATACCCATGTATAGGGTATCTCGGGTTAGGATTTTGATATTGTATTATAATCTGCCTTACATTGCTTGTGTATTTGAGGCTATTAGATGATGAATTCTTGCTTGTTACATGTTTTATGAACACCGCATTGGTGTTTCACTTATTTTGGGATATTCATCACCATTTTCCTTAGGTTGCTGATGAGGTAAACCATTTTACATTGACTTCTTGCCTTGTATTGAATGAGTTAATGTGTTGCCTGATGTTTAAATGCTTTCAATGCATTGTAGTCATTATCCAAGTAGTTGTTGAACGTACATAGGGATGCTACAAATTGTTTACGTATGATTTCTTTTACTCACGGCTGTTGGAACCTGGTGTAGTAAGACCATAGGGGAATTAAAGTTCAGTGCTTCCCCAGAGGGCCTATTTAATTATTACCACTACGAGACCATAAGGGGGATTGACTTTGTGCTCTCACAGAGGGTTTGATATTTATTGAATCGTGACTGAAGGGGGAATTAGATGTAAGTGCTTCCTTAGAGAGTCTATATTATCGCCGCAAGACCATAGGGGGAATTGACAATGAGTGCTTCCTCAGAGTGTATTTGCCTCCGTTGAATAATTGACCATAGGGGTCTGCCCACGTGAGCTACCTAGAGGGCCAGCATGATAAATTATTTTTTGTTTGGTTGTGACGAGTCAACCAAGCCAAAGAACAGGCTTGGGTTTTTACTGCTTGTAGTTAGATAGTCCGCTGGGATACCTGTTTTGATACCTACTATGCCTTTGGATTATAGGGTTTTTTCTAGATTCATTGGTTGATAATTAAATGATTGAATTAAATGAACAAATAAATGTGAATGGAGATTTGTATGATTTTTTACTTTAGTATACTCTTGATTCTCTACTGTATTTATTTTCCATTAATTTTTCTCTATTGCTCACTGATAGTAGGGAAGAGATCTTGTGGTGGTTGCCTATTGGTATTAGTCCCACACCCTATTTGGGTCCTGCTTTTTGGCCCAAAAGCGTATATGATTGCATGTGTGGATAGAGATTGTGGCCCTTCTATTTCAGGTGCTTGATTGCTAGCTAGAGTTGGAGAGCATGGGATCAAGATTAAGCGTGCAATGCTGCTGGAGTTTTCTGTTTACTTTTAGTAATTGGGGTTCTGTTGTGTTGCAGCACGTTGTTTTATTTTCTTCTTTCCATAGATACATGTACCATGATGCATCATTATTATATCAGAAATTGCTTCTACTATTTAGTATCAGTTGTGTGTATTCTGTTTACTACTTCAACTATTGTTTATGTTTATCCTTCTTCTATATACTTTACCATATGAGGGCATAGTTTCCCCACTAACTCCCAAGGCCCTCACTCTTAGTCGGTAGCCTCTGGCGTTTAGGGAAATGTGCTTGAGGTCATGTCGTGAACCAGGTACGGAGCACCAGTTGAGTGTCTCTGGATTCGGGTCATTACAAAGTGGTATCAGATGAGTTATATTTATTTTATATTACCTTACTGTTTGGAGACAATAGACAGGGATATGAATAAATGGGTAGTTGCGACTTAACTATGCGCGAGAGTAATTAACCCATGTACAGGGAAAATCTATATTACCCCGTAATTGTACTTTTATGTTTTTTCATGTTTTAAAATTGATTATATTTTACCATTGGTTTATGCACTTGTTTTGTGCTATTACAGTTTATATGATTGTGGTTCTATTTTGTTTCAACCCGATGAGATGAGGGTATGCCAACTCATGCATCATATAGGAACTGGAAATAAAGTAACATGTCATGCATTTTACCGTGCAATCTATGGTGAATTAGAATTTGCGTGCTGTTGTGATAGCTGTCGTGATAGATTATGCATGATGTTGTGATAGTTGTTGTGATCGAGATATTAGCTATGCTGATAGGGTATTGCTTATTTTACAATTTATTTAGCATCGACATCATGCTTTGCTTTTAGAGGTGTTATGGGCCCTTGAGTATCTGAATTTGGAGGATCATGGGATTATCATACCGTTTACTTGTTATGTGCATTGGTATGATGTCAAGCTTTTATTCTCAGGCAGTATGGGCCCCCAAAAATAGGAATTCGGCACATAGATGTTAGTTTGTAGTGTTTGTTAGTGGTTTTGGGGAGTTTTGTATGCCTACTTCCCATAAACCCAGATAACACGGTGTGTGGCCTTATGAACACATGCCATGTGTTCTTCTGTTCAGGAAGAACAACTTTTCATGGTTACACGCTGTGTTCTTAAATTACATATCGTGTACTTTTCATCCATGTGACCCAGTCGTGTAGTTGAATATATGGGTTGGAATATCTTAGAGACAATATGCCGTGTACGTTGATGATACGCAGTGTAATTATGGCCCGTGTACCAGTCCATGTGACTAACGACATAGATGAGAAAAAACATTATAGACATGTCGTGTAGTGGAAAAACATGTTGTGTAGTCTTAGGCTGGGACAGTCCATGTGGCGTAGTCATGTAAGAGTAACTGGGCAGGAGGAAAAAGGATGGTACCCACCATGTATATGTAAAATCACGCCGTGTAGTTTGGGTTTACACTACAAGCTTGGCCGGTGTACCCGCCCAATTAAAATATTTATAGACCACGTTGTGTATATGGACTACACATCATGTAGCCATGTTTTCTAGTTTTATGAGTTTTCCATTTTTGTTCTATTTTCACTCTTTTTTGTTGAAACTGTGCTCGTCGTTAATAAAGGTGTTCTTGACCTTGCAGAATCTTTCCGCCAAGATGAATCCCATTGCACATCAGGGGTCTGACAATGATGGTACGATAGATATAACACCTCTAGTTATCCTGGACACTAGTGTAGACACAGAGTTCTGTGAGGGATTTATGAGGCTCATTCAGACCTTTCAGGAATCTCAACAACCTACCCAGTCTATTGCAGAACTTACCTGAGACTTCCAACAACAGCATCCTCCCACTTTTTCATGTGAGGGAGGACCTCAGGCTGCTGAATCATGGTTTGAGGCTATGGTTTCAATCTATGATCATCCCGAGACACCCGTAGATAGAAGGGTGAAACACACAACTTACCTGTTGCGAGATTCCACCAAGAGATGGTGGGATGTAGTTTTTTTAAAGAAGGATAATATTAATGTTGAATATCAGCAGTAGTACATAAGCAGAGCCAAGAAGGGATGTCGTCCAGCCATAGCTGGTTGAAATCGAATGGGTCTGAGGCTTCCATCTGATGGGCCGCATTATTTCCTTCCCTTTTGGTAAAGGAGGAGTTGCAACAAGAGAAGCTTTGGTGCAGCAATCAGATTATCTTGACGATGAAGCCAAAGACCTGAAATCCAGCATCATTGTGGTGAATGGAATTGATAATTGAAAGGCAGTCTAACATGATGATGATATCATCCCATCCACATTCCACAGCAAGCATCATCCCTGCAAGAATTTCATAGGCCTCAGCAACTGCAGGTTCCTAGAAGGCATGATGTGGTTCATATTTTGCTGCAATGATCTGCCGCAGATGATTTCTTTCCAGGAGGCTGAGAGAAACATGCCAGTCCTTGGGGAGAGAAGAATCCACGTTGAGCTTAACACTGCCTTCCTTTGGGTGGTCCATAGATGGGGGTAGGAGGGGGAAACACGTGGCATGAGGTGACTATTGCGGTCCTTCCAGCCCTCAATCCATGAAGTGGCTCATTCAATCAAAAACTTGGTGTGCTGATGGAGATGGTGGAAAATCGAATCATTGCACCAAACCCAAATTATCCAAGCCAGGGTGAAACGAGTACTTGCATTAGCCGATGAAATAGAGGATCACCAGCGCATCAGAGGATCTGGGAGGTCAGAGGCAATGTCCGGTGAAGAATATGAAGTAGAGCCCCATTTATACAAAATTTCCTTGGCTCCTGGGCAGTGCGTGAGGGCATGCCAAAGAGTTTTAGGAATATATGGGCAGAAGGGGAATGAATCAACGCAGGCCATATGTCGGTAAACAAGGAGGCTCATTGTAGGAAGGGTTCCTATGAATGCCTGCCACCAAAATTGGTGTATTTTTTGGGGGACATTGAGCTTCCAAATCACATTCCATGGTCCTTCATCACGGTCGCGGGAGTGAATTCCAAGAGCCAGTCTCTGCCCAGATCTCACCGTTTACTCACCTAAAGAATCATTGGTCCAAAAAAGATGGTTGGGGAATATATCAGGGACCCAGGGGATACTCAAAATAATTCTTTGGTCTCTTTCATTAAACCATTTCTGGTTCTTTTCCACACACCATCCCAGGCCCTGGTCTGAAAAGAGGTAGTTGATTGTGGAGTATTCTAGACTAAGTTGGGCGAGGGATGTGGACCGCCTACCATCCTTATCGAAAATCCAGGGATCGGTCCAGATGTTGAAAGAAGATCCATATCCAATACTCCAATCCAGTCCTTTTTCTAGGAGAGTTCGGCCCCACCAAACACTTCTCCAGAGGAAGCTAGGGTGGGCTCCAGGAGAGGAACCGCAAAAGTCAGTTTGGGGAAAGTACTTGGCCAGGATAATTCGTGCACATAAAGATAATGGACGATTAAGTAGGCCCAATCCTTGATTGGCCAATAGAGAATCACTTAACAGACGATGATTCTGAAATCCCATCCCTCCGTCTGACTTGGCCTTGGAGAGCTTCTCCCAGGCCAACCAGTGGGGTCGATTTCATCCATCATTTTTCCCCACCAGAAGTTAGAAGTATGTGAATGGATCCACTTAACAGTGGCCATCGGGAGATTAAACATCGACCTAATGTAGCTGGGGATAGACTAAATGATAGCTTTAATGAGGGTTTACGTACCAGCTTTGGAGATTCTTTTTGGGGTCCAGCCTTGAATTTTTTTCTCAATCCTGTCCACAAGAGCTGTAAAGATTTCTTTTTTATACCGACCAATCATTGTAGGGAGACCATGTTACCTCTAGTGTTTCTAAACCAAATGTATGCCAATAGATGTACAAATCTCAGCTCTCTTTTTAGGAGGCACCCCTACGCAGAAGGATATTTCTGATTTGTCATGTTTAGTTGACTGTCCATATGCCTACTCATACTGCTGGATTGCATGGCTGATCACCCAGTATTCATTAATAGTGGATTTGGAGAAAAGGAGGCAGTCGTCCGCGAAGAATAGCTGTGACACTTGTGGGCTCTCACGGCAGAAATTTGCACCATGAATAGACTTATAGGATGAATCCCTGGAAATGAGGTTAGAGAAAATATCAGCCACCAAAATGAAGAGAAAAGGGGAGAGAGGATCTCCCTGGCGCAGGCCATGAGTTGGGGTGAATCTTCTGGTATGCTCCCCATTGACCTTGATTCTGAAGGAGACGGTCGAGATGCCGTGCATGATAATTTCTGTCCATTTAGTGCAGAAGTCCATTCTCAACATCACAGCTCTAAGGAACTACCATTCCATATTATCATAGGCTTTGGTCATATCCAGTTTCCAGGACATGGTTCCTATTTTCACAGTGGAGCACATTTTCATAGAGTGGAACACTTCATGGGACACAATTTCATTATCAGTAATCAACATCTTGGCCACAAAGGTGATCTGGTTTTCTGTAATAATATCAGGAAGCCAAGGACACAGCCGATTGACAAGGATTTTTGAGAAGATATTATAGGATACGTTACAAAGACTAATCGGTCTGAAATCAGGGATCTCCTGGGGTTTTTTGATTTTGGGGATGAGGACGAGGACTGTTTCGTTGGTGAAGGACATACTTATAATCCCTACCTATATGTTTTTTTTCATTTTGCGGATTTCGGGACTGATAATGTGCCAGTATTTTTTAAAAAATAGTGCGTGAAAATCATCCAGTACTGGGGCCATAGTGGGGTGGATATGCTTCAAATACCGGTGTATCTCATCATTCGTCACATATTTTGTGAGATGTCGGTTGATTTCATCAGTGATCACTGGTCTGATGCATTCTTCTACTTTAGCAGACATGAAAGGAATCCTTGTGGAGAAGTGGTTCTGGAAATAGCCAACCAATGCTTTGTGGATGCCGCAAGTGTCAGAAATATTGCTTCCATCAGGTTGAGAAAGGCTCCTGATAGAGTTTTTTCGGCACCTAGCTAATGCTTTCAGGTGTAAATATCTTGTAATAGCATCACCCTTTTTAAAATTGATGTCACACGCCCGCATAGCCCAATATTTTTCCTTAACACAAAGGTCCTCGTACAACTCTCTTTGAGTTGAACCAATCTTGGAGATGTTGATATTGAATGGGGGTTGCCCGATCAAGTTGTGAAACATCCTTTCAAGGGTATCACAATGCCTATCCTATTGATGGAATTTCTTGTTTCTCGAATATCTTTGACCACAAGTAACCTGTTGGAGATTGAGGCCAACATCTTCCTGGGAACTCTTCCAATATGAACAGACCACCTCTTCACATTCCTTTTATTTTTCCCAAAAGCTCTCAAACATGAAGAGTCAGCTGAGTTGTCGATTTTGTTCACCTTGTGGACATTCAATGAGAATTGGGCAGCGATCCGAACAATTAAGGGCCCAGTGGCCAACATGAAACATGTTGAACAGATTGATCCAATCAGTTGAACCCATAAATATATCATGACTTTCAGCAATGTGAGTACCTTCGGTATTGTCGTGGAACCATGTGAAAGGGTTACCTGTGAACCCCAAATCAACAAGTTCTCCTTAGTGACCGTGTCATTGAAGTTAGACGTATAGGATGAGTGTCGAAAACTTCGGCCCCTCTTTTCCTTGTGGAACATGATTTCATTAAAATCACATACGAAAAGAATAGGGCAAGGTAAATCATGTCGCAGATTGTAGAGAAAGTCCCAAGACTTCCCCTTATCAGAATGGGATTGCTATCCATAGAATCCCACAAAGGTCCAGGGTGGGTGAAAGTCAGTTTGAATGGTCGCAGCCACATGGTGCATGGAGAAAAATAGAATTTTAACATCAATATTGTCCTTTCATTGGAGACAGATGACCCCAGAATGGCCTTGTTAGGGAACCAGAAATTAGTCTTGGAAGCCACACTTCAGAGCAATACCATTAGTGTCATTGTTTTCAAGTATGTTTTTAGACATGAAAAACCACATCGGGGTAACTTTAGGTGCAATTGTGCTAAAGAATACGATCCATTCTTGGTTTTCCAAGCCAATGATAGTTCCAACAAAACACAATCATTACTCTATGCGGGGATGGGTCTCGCCCGCCGCTGCCTTTGGTTCCTCCAATCTCATTTTTTCCCTTGTCATTTTCCTTCTTCTGGTGGGATTCCTCCCCGGTTGGCATTTTTCAGTTTGTCGTTTCCAAACCCCAGGGTCAGGGACTTCTGTGCGACCATCACTTCCTCCACGTTGCACCCTTTTCCATATGTGATGGGTGGTTGGGCCCAGCATTGGAGTTCTTGTCATTCCATGGGCCTCCGTTGGTGTTGTATCAATTATAGGCGATTGTGGATCCAGATCCGGGTCTGGTGGCTTGAAGTGCATCTTCATTGGGGTTGAGCATTTCCATAGTGAATCTTTTTTCCTCATCCCCGACCATGTGGATGGTTGAGTTTATTCTTTCAAGTGGTTAGGATGAACTTCGGCTTCTCTCTGAGTGGGATGTAGTTTCTCAGTTAGGGTGAAAACAGATAGTTTCTTGGGACAGGTTTCAGCATACGTTCTATGACTACTTCTATCCGGCGACGCTGATGGTTGAAAGAGCTCGAGAGTTCAAGAACCTGCAGCAGGGTACTCTATCAATTATAGAGTATTCCTTCCTTTTTACAAAGTTACAACGTTTCACTCCTATTATGGGGAATGCTGACATGTTCGTAGCAAGGAAGTTTGACAAGGGACTCATACCGGAGATCAGATCATAGGTAAACGTCTTCTAGTTGACTTCTAATTATTTTATCATCAACTAGTAATTGATCATGGAGAGGAATCATAGGGATACTGTAGTAGTGAGCCAGGGCTGTTCAGCATCTAGAGTTATTACTCTCCCTAATGACAGTAGGAAGCACCACTAAGATTCTACATTAGATGAATCGAGGAAGCGATATGTTCCTCCAGGAATCAATGTTGTTTTCTACCAGTGTTGTATGAATGGGAATAAGAAGACATAGTGCCCGAGAGACCCATTAGAGTGCCGATCTTGCGGGAAAATGTGTCGTCTGCAACAGTTTTTCAAGGTTCTTCTTTGAGCAGCTAGTGAAGGATGACTTGTTTCGACTCCACGTACAGGCGCAGGATTACCAGTTCCGCCGTAGACTAGGGGTTGGAGTTCTTCAGGTGGTTCAGTCCAGGGTAGAGGTCGTGGTCGCAGTGGTCAGGCTCAGGGAGGATCTGCTCAGGGATCTCAGGCTGCTAAATAGGACCGTTATAGAGGCCCGAAGCTTGACGTACATTGACATTACATTACATTTGCGGAATAATTAGTACATAACAAAAACACACACACAAGGATCATAATAGTTTAGTGTCTTTGGAAACTCGGAATATAATCTTCTAATCCTGGTGAAAGATCTTCAATATCTCCCATAAAGATCTTCTTTTTTTATACCTAAAACCTTTCTTTATATCCTGGGGAAAAGAAAACATAAAAGGGTGAGCTCAAATTCTCAGTAAGGGTAAACAAAATAAATATCAATCACATCATATTCATAAGAACATAACATTTTGGAAATCTTAACCTGCAAAAGAGAGCATAATTTCATAACTTGGGATAATTCATAAAAGTGAAATTTAATCCCAATAATCATAACTTAAAACATGAAACTTTTTGGAATACACACATAATCATAGAGAATCATTTCTTGTTAGTCAAGACTCATTTCCAAGACTATCTTAGTGGACAAAGTCCCTTTCTGAACCGAGTCACCCTCGTTTCAGTCCTGTTTCACTGAACTGGTATAACCTACAATTCCAGCCATGTCTATCTCATGAGATATAAAATATTTACCCAATGTATTGGAGGGAGATATAGGTCCCACCCATCTCATAATGATACCATTCTTATGTGTGCCACAAAATCATAAATCATACATCATTACATAACCCATGTAATAAAAATGGGAATCTTAAACATCATGAAGTCATAAAAAATTTTATATAAGATAAAGGAATTCATAAAAATATTCCCATCACAACATAATCAAATCAATGTAATAATAGGGATAAAAACATAACCCTTTATTATCTTAGATGGAAAATAATTTTGATAAAACACTTGAACTTCATTCTTGAGGAAAATATCCTTTCTACTTCAAAAACATTTTTCCTTTCTTAACATGTCATGCAATTTCAAACTAAAATAAGTTGATTAAAAATAAACTTTAAAACTTTTAAAGGAAGCTTCATGGAAATAATTTTTAAAAAAACCCATTCATGCCGTATAAGTTAAAAAAACATTCTTCGTACTTTTGTCGGAAAAGACAAAAAGTACCTCGTATGAAAAATGGCAAAAGATTCCTTTCATATCCTTTACTAAAAACTCACCGAAGGGTAAAATTGGATTTAAAAGATTGTAGGTGGATGGAAATAATATTACATATTGAGGAAACATGGATGTGGATGATACAATACACCCAAGTAAATACCAAAGTATAAACAATCTCGGATAAAAATGAGATTGTGATATTTCCCTTACCTTAGGTCCGATTTGCTTCGTATGTGTCCGAACCTCCTGTATAATGATTTAAATAATGTCATTGACTTATTACAGAATCATATTCACTTTTATTATATCATATATGGTTCACTTATGACTTTATATTACTCGTTCTTTTGTAAATTCCATGTTAAAGAAGCGTTTTGGGTAAAATCGTTTCATTTATCGTAGGTGTTTTGACTTGTTGTTCTTGACATTATTAATACTTATATCATGATTTACATACTTCCAGAATATAAAATATGATTTATATATCATATATATTCAGTATATATATATATATATATAATAGATAGATAAATGAAATGAAAAACACCGTTCATGGAGACGGTAGTCCGTACGTACGCATGAACGTTGTTTTCCTTTCCTTATTGTCTTGAATGGAAGTAATTAGATGACATACATATATATATAAATACATAAATCCAGTAGCTTTATAATGTCATATATTTCATTATTATTTCTTATATATACTTTATAATCATTCTTAAATTGTTAACATGGAGAATGAATCTCATCGCGTCGTGGAGACGGTATTCCGTACGTACGCACGCGCGGTGATTTCATTTTTCCGTAGGATGGATAGAAGGTGAATTAGGGTTGTTTCATATTTATAATAACATATCAGTATGTAAGTAATACTGATGTTATTACATTGTCATGAAACAACTAAAGAAGAAGAAGTTGAAGAATAAAGAAATTGAAAAGATCGGTAATGGTTATTACCTCTTCTTTGAAACGCCTCTTTGAATCCTCCACTTAGGGAACTATGATTGGTCTCTGAAGAATACAAGGACCTCAAGGATTATTATAGGGAAGTGGAGAATGGATTTTGGCAGGGGTTGGCTGAGAATGAGTGCTCAAATTGGTGTGAGGAGGAGGGGGAGGAGGTGTCCTTTTATAAGGGAGGAGAGGGGCACCTTAGGAATATCTCAAAATATTATTTTATACTAAAGTCAAAATCGGTTTATAATGGTTCCAAAGGGTCTTATTTCGAAGTTAAAGTGGGGATGGGTCGAAATCCTATCAACCAATAGGATTTAGACAAGTTTAGGTTATTATTTTAACCTTATCAATTAGATTTAACTCTAAGTTAAATAATTTAACTTTTACCGTGTCTTTTTGTTTTCTTACACTATATGGTTAATAAACGTACTATAACATGCCAAACGAACCCCAAATTGTTTATTATTAATATATATATCCTTATATAAGTCATGTTGCCGAACCTTAGATTTTTAGGAATAAAATAACAATTAATAATATAATATTTGATTTAAAAACTATTTTGTGTCAATTTTGACACTATTTGATATATGATTTTTTTGAAAGTCATAACAGAATTATATGTTCGAACCAAGCTGATTAAATCAAAACTAATATATCATAGTAACCTATAAAATTATTGTAATTCATAAAAAGTCTTAAATTACATTTATTTGGGTATTTATAATATCAATTATGTCAATATTTCATTAATAAGATAATTACTGCATCATCTTTGTGTCATAAATAAATTACCTTATTTGATGTCTAAAAATTACAAATAAAATACCATTATGTAGGAAATCTTTTTATCATTCTAATTAATATTTACAATCGAATTTATCTTATTTATAACCCTATATTAAAAATGTTTTAGTAAATAAACATTGATTTTAACTCTTTAATTCTTCTTTGAATTAAATAATAATAAATGTCCTAATCGAATCCATGTGGGCCTAAATGATAATATTTTACACTTAAGGTTGTTAATGGTCGAGATACACTTTTCCAATAGAATTAGGACATGTGTTAGGGTAATATTAATACCATTCTTACCCTTAATTTCCCTATTTACTTTTAATCGTGGTAAATAACAGTAAAAAGTTACTATTCACCAAAAATTATTTTCATCTCATTGAACCACATTTTACTTACTGACATCAACCGTGTCTCTCAGATTTTTGAAATTCCATTCACATAAGTGGTAAAATTATGTTTTATGAAAAATTCAGTTTTTTTAACTACCACTTAGTAGTTTCACTATTCATCAAAATTTGATGTTTTTCAGAACAATGCCAAAATTTCATCCTAAGCTATATTTCATATTCCGAATTCAAAAATGAAGTCTATTTTACCAAATTCAATAATAGAAGTTTCATTAATTAATTTTATAATTAAATCCCGCTGTTAAAACAAAAAAGCGTGTTTTTAAGAAACAATATATATCAAAAGATTGACACTTGTTTATGTCTGGTTTAAATGTGAAATTACATTCAATGACCAATATTGTATTAAATTGTAAAAATATATTATAAATATACTTTAAAACCACTCAAATAAATAATTTATCACTATTAATTATTTCGATAAAAAAAATTGTTTTTAATTAAAATTTAGTAATTTTCACTATTCATTAGAAAATGAAAGTTATCCGAAAAGTACCAAAATTTCACCCTAAGCTAATTTCAATATTATGAATCCAAAAATGAAGTCCATTTTGAGAGCTAAAATTTCTAAAATTTTAAAAAGTGGTTATTACTATTCATAACGGCTAGTTTTAATAATATTTTAATAGCATATCGTTGTTTTGTGAAACTCGGTATTGCGTACTATACACGCTATCGAGGAAGGTTGCGATTGCGTGTAATGCAAGGCAAGTCAAGGATGCGTGTTGTGAAAGCTCTTTTTGGTGTAGCGTACAACACAAGACATTAATAAAATTAAAAAGAATAGTTTTCATAAAATCTCGGGCTGTTACATTCTACCCCCCTTAAAATGAATTTCGCCCTCGAAATTCGTCGGGGTTATAAATAGTTTACTATTCGAAAGTTTCTTTAATAGAAAACCACATCTTAAAAAGGAATACCAAAACTTGGCTTTAAAAACTAAAGTATGAAATGTTACGATTACCCAAATAAACTAATCACTGGGTTTCCACATAGGTAAAAATATGGATATGGAAGAGAAATCTAACCATCATGTTCTGATAGAGAGTGGTAGAGAACATGGCTATAGAAAAGCCAGCAATCACAAAGCCATAAATTTGTGACGATATAAAGTACCATCTGATTCATCAGGTATAAGATCACTAGGACAACATTTTTGGTTTTCAAGATCATTTCCCTAAAGTTGAAAATTTGAATTAGAATAAATACTTACTTTATTTTGGAACAATATCACTGTTGTTCGTGCCTTGAACAATTTCCACTTCATCTCTTAAATAAATGAAGTTGAATTTGTTATTCATGAACTGTTAGCAGATTATGTGATAGAATGAAGGGTCATTCCATCTGTCTCAAACAAAAGGTTATAAAAAGTTATTAAATATACATAAGTCATTCTATAGTGAGATTAATCATATATGGTTCCTCAAATGGACTTATACTTCATATATTATACTGTTTAATATAATAAAACTAGTTTCTACTAAACAGGGACTTCCTGTAGGCCAGTGGTAGGCGATAAAGGCCAGTCGCACTTCGGTTGTGGGTTCAATCCCCACAGCCTTGTCCGACGCGATGGGCTGTCGCCCGTCCTGCAGGTTGTCCTTTTTCTAAAACTATATCACTATAACATCCCATCAATAATATCAAAAAAAACTTCTATCCTTAAGCTATACTAACTTATGTCCAACATAATCCATTCCAATCTTTAGGCTTATCCATAATATTGCAGTCCACTCTCATAACATAGTCAAAACGATTACCATAGATTTAATACCATCGTTGATCCATATATCATAAGATATGTTTTGTTGGTCACATTCCAAACATTCAAAGTCCTTAATCATGTATTCTATTGAATACCCATTGAACCTTAGTAAAAACTTTAATGCAGGTAAAAGTTAACACTTTCCACATACCAAAATCCTCAAAATTATTTATACTCAAACCATGAAATCACTTAGTCCTTATATCAATCATGAGCTCATGAATACTATTAAACATTTCATTTTCTCGTTTTCCGCATATCATCTTATTTCCAAAAAAATATCTCAATCACTCTGAATACCACATTAAACCAATACATAAATATTCCAATACTTTATGATACAACATTATTTTGGAATCCCATTACATAAACACTTAATCATTCCATCACATCGTTGTCATATTCAACATTTCCAATAGTGATCGCATGTGACTTCCCTTTGTCCTTTGCCTTAAGCGGTTGCTCATGTCGATCATCACTAACCCTTAGATTAGGGAATTTATTAGCATAATGCCTCATTTCCTTGCACTTGAAGCATTGAAGTGTTGGTGGTGTGTTTTCTGCAGTGTTTGCTTTATTCACATCATTAGAATCCCTTTTTCCATTACTTCGACACTCAGCTGCTCGATGACATTCTTTTCCACACTTAAAACATTTTCTAGTTCCTTTAAGACAATCTCCACCATGCTTCTTTCCACACTTTGTGCATAAGGAAACATTCATCTTCTATTCACCATTATTCTGAGATTTCTCCTTGAACTCCATCTTTCATTTCTTGTCAAAACCATGAGATGGATATGTAACACCAACTTCCATTTCTACCTTGATAGCACAACGCACAATTTATTCATAGCTACTGAAGTATCTTATAGCTAATGCCCTTCGAAGACTTGGTTTTAAGCCACTGAAAAATTGATCGACTTTACTTTCAGGTTGGATGATAATGCCAGATGCATACCTTGAAAGTCTTGTAAAATTTTCTTCATATATACCAACAGATTCATCATCCTTCTGATTCATCTCAAGAAACTACTTTTCCATCTTTGTTTGAAGAATACGAGGGAAGTACTTACTGAAAAACAAGTTCTTGAACTCGTCCCATTCCATGGACTCAATTTCATCTCTTGGCCGCGTATTCTTGATAAGATTCCACCATTGATCAGCTTCACCTTCCAAACGATATACTGCTAAGATGACTTTATCATTCTCAGAACATTGAAGAACTGAAAATATCTTTCCAGTGGTACTGATCCATTGTTCAGCAACAAGTGGATCATAAGACCCACTGAAAGAAGGTGGACGTCGCCTCATGAAGGACTCAATAGAATATTGTTCCCTTCTCTACTCATTTGGAAGTCCAGAATGATTCATAGCTTGTGTAATTATAGCAATACGATTTTTCACTCCATCTCCCATAACATTTGTTTGTTCAGGAGGGCAATCATTGCATTGTCCATTGCATTGATCAACATGGTTCCTTTGGGTTCCAGCCATCGTCTAATACCCAAAAAGAATAGTGTGAGAGGAAAAAATCATGCTATGGAAAAAAACATAATAAAGGGGGAGTACCTTCAATATCTAACATCTTAGGTTTAATTATATGATCGTTAGCATAATTCTAGTACAATAAACTATACGTATACTTAACCTTAGGGACATCCATAGACATACAATAGAAATATCTCTAGGGATCTCACTAAAGTTCTCGCTTCCTAGTTTCCAAATGTTGAATAAACCTTTCCTCTGATACCAACTGTAGAGGCCCGAAGCTTGACGTACATTGACATTACATTACATTTTCGGAATACTTAGTACATAACAAAAACACACACACAAGGATCGTAATAGTTTAGTGTCTTTGGAATCTCGGAATATAATCTTCTAATCATGGTGAAAGATCTTCAATATCTCCCATAAAGATCTTCTTTTTTTATACCTAAAACCTTTATTTATATCCTGGGGAAAAGAAAACATAAAAGGGTGAGCTCAAATGCTCAGTAAGGGTAAATAAATAAAATATCAATCACATCATATTCATAAGAACATAACATTTTGGAAATCTTAACCTGCAAAAGAGAGAATAATTTCATAAAATGGGATAAATCATAGAAGTGAAATGTAATCCCAATAATCATAACATAAAACATGAAACTTTGTGGCATACACACATAATCATAGAGAATCATTTCTTGTTAGTCAAGACTCATTGCCAAGACTATCTTAGTGGACAAAGTCCCTTTCTGAACCGTGTCACCCTCGTTTCAGTCATGTTTCACTGAACCGGTATGACCTACCATTCCAGCCATGTCTATCTCATGAGATATAAAATCTTTACCCAATGTATTGGAGGGAGATATAGGTCCCACCCATCTCATAATGATACCATTCCTATGTGTGCCACAAAATCATAAATCATACATCATTACATAACCCATGTAATAAAAATGGGAATCTTAAACATCATGAAATATTAAAAAAATTCATATAAGATAAAGGAATTCATAAAAATATTCCAATCACAACATAATCAAATCAATGTAATAATATGGATAAAAACATAACCCTTTATTATCTTAGATGGAAAATAATTTTGATAAAACACTTGAACTTCATTCTTAAGGAAAATATCATTTCTACTTCAAAAACATTTTTCCTTTCTTAACATGTCATAAAATTTTAAACTAAAAGAAGTTGATTAAAAATAAACTTGAAAACTTTTAAAGGAATCTTCTTGGAAATAATTTTTTTAAAAATCCATTCATGCCGTATAAGTTAAAAAAACATTCTTCGTACTTTTTTCAGAAAAGTCAAAAAGTACCTCGTACGAAAAACGACAAAAGATTCCTTTCATATCCTTTACTAAAAACTCACCGAAGGGTAAAATTGGATTTAAAAATTGTAGGTGGATGGAAATAATATTACATATTGAGGAAACATGGATGTGGATGATACAATACACCCTAGTAAATACCAAAGTATAAACAATCTCGGATAAAAATGAGATTGTGATATTTCCCTTACCTTAGGTCCGATTTGCTTCGTATGTGTCCGAACCTCCTGTATAATGATTTGAATAATGTCATTGACTTATTACAGAATCATATTCACTATTATGAAATTATATATGGTTCACTTATGACTTTATATTGCCCGTTTTTTTTGTAAATTCCATGTTAAAGAAGCGTTTTGGGTAAAATCGTTTTATTTATCGTAGGTGTTTTGACTTGTTGTTCTTGACATTATTAATACATATATCATGATTTACATACTTCCAGATTATGAAATATGATTTATATATCATATATATTCATTATATATATATATATAATAGATAGATAAATGAAATGAAAAACACCGTTCATGGAGACGGTAGTCCGTACGTACGCATGAACGCTGTTTTCCTTTCCTTATTGTCTTGAATGGATGTAAGTAGATGACATACATATATATATATATAAATAAATCCAGTAGCTTTATACTATCATACATTTCATTATTATTTCTTATATATACTTTATAATCATTGTTAAATGGTTAACATGGAGAATGAATCTCATCGCGTCGTGGAGACGGTATTCCGTACGTACGCACGCGCGGTGATTTCATTTTTCTGTAGGATGGATAGAAGGTGAATTAGGGTTGTTTAATATTTATAATAACATATCAGTATGTAAGTAATACTGATGTTATTACTTTGTCATGAAACAACTAAATAAGAAGAAGTTGAAGAAGAAAGAAATTGAAAAGATCGGTAATGGTTATTACCTCTTCATTGAAACGCCTCTTTGAATCCTCCAATTAGGGAACTATGATTGGTCTTTGAAGAAGACCAGGACCTCTAGGATTATTCTAGGGAAGTGGAGAAGGGATTTTTTCAGGGGTTGGCCGAGCATGAGTTCTCAAATTGGTGTGAGGAGGAGGGGGAGTAGGTGTCCTTTTGTAAGGGAGGAGAGGGGCACCTTAGGAATATCTCAAAATATTATTTTATATTAAAGTCAAAATCGGTATATAATGGTTCCGAAGGGTCTTATTTAGAAGCTAAAGTGTGGATGGTTCTAAATCCTATCATCCATTAGGATTTAGGCAAGTTTAGGTTTTTATTTTAACCTTATCAATTAAATTTAACTCTAAGTTAAATAAGTTAACTTTTACCGTGTCTTTTTGTTTTCTTACACTATATGGTTAATAAACTTACTATAACATGCCAAACGAACCCCAAATTTTTTATTATTAATATATATATCCTCATATAAGTCATTTGGCAGAACCTTAGATTTTTAGGAATAAAATAACATTTAATAATATAATATTTGATTTAAAAACTATTTTGTGTCAATTTTGACACTATTTGATATATGATTTTTGTGAAAGTCATAACAGAATTATATGTTCAAACCAAGCTGATTAAATCAACACTAATATATCATAGTAACCTATAAAATAATTGTAATTCATAAAAAGTCTTAAATTATCTTTATTTGGGTATTTATAATATCAATTATGTAAATATTTCATGAATAAGATAATTTCTGCATCATATTTGTGTCATAAATAAATTAAATTATTTGATGTCTAAAAATTATAAATAAAATACCATTATGTAGGAAATCGTTTTAGATTTTTAATGAATATTTACAATCGAATTTATCTTATGTATAACCCTATATTAAAAATGTTTTAGTAAATAATCTTTGATTTTAACTCTTTTAACTCTTCTTTTAATTAAATAATAACAAATGTCCTAATCTAATCCAAGTGGGCCTAAATGATATTATTTTACACTTAAGGTTGTTTTTGTTCGAGATACACTTGTCTAATAGAATTATGACATGTGTTAGGCTAATATTAATATCATTCTTACCCTTAATTACCCTATTTACTTTTAACCGTGGTAAAAAACAGTAAAAAGTTACTATTCACCAAAAATTATTTTCATCTCATTGAACCACATTTTACTTACTGACATCAACCGTGTCTCTCGGATTTTTGAAATTCCATTCACAGAAGCGGTAAAATTAAATTTTATGAAAAATTCAGTTTTTTTAACAACCACTTAGTAGTTTCACTATTCATCAAAAATTGATGTTTTTCAGAACAATGCCAAAATTTTATCCTAAGCTATATTTCATATTCCGAATTTAAAAATGATTTCCATTTTACCAAATTCATAACATAGAAGTTTCATTAATTAATTTTATAATTAAATCCCCATGTTAAAACAAAAAAGCGTGTTTTTAAGAAACAATATTTATCAAAAGATTGACACTTGTTTATGTCTGGTTTATATGTGAAATTACATCCAATAACCAATATTGTATTAAATTTTAAAAATATATTCTAAATATACATTAAAACCACTCAAATTAATAATTTATCACTATTAATTATTTCGATAAAAAAATTGTTTTTAATTAAAATTTAGTAATTTTCACTATTCATTAGAAAATGAAAGTTATCCGAAAAGTACCAAAATTTCACCCTAAGCTAATTTCGATATTACGAATCAAAAAATGAAGTCCATTTTGAGAGATAAAATTTCTAAAATTTTAAAAAGTGGTTATTACTATTCATAACGGCTAGTTTTAATAATATTTTAATAGCATATCGTTGTTTCCTGAAACTCAATATTGCGTACTACACACGCTATCGAGGAAGGTTGCTATTGCGTGTAATGCAAGGCAAGTCAAGGATGCATGTTGTGCAAGCTCTTTTTGGTGTAGCGTACTACACAAGACATTAATAAAATTAAAAAAATAGTTTTCATAAAATCCCGGGCTGTTACAACCGTGGTACTGGGAAGGAATTTTTAGTGGAGTAGATTCATCAGGAGGCGGATCCTGTACCTTCCACATTGCAAGGTACAATCTTGGCAGCCTCAGTTTTATCCTATACACTTTTTGATACAAAAGATTCTCATAGCTTTATATCTATGAAAAAATTGGAGAGCCTTAGACTTACTATCCATACTACTGAGAGTATGATGACACTAGAAACTCCCTTGGGACCTAGAATTGCTAGTGTGCATAAGTGCAAGGATATCCCCTTAATATTGGTGGCTATCACTTCTTGTTGAATCTTTATGTCCTAGAGATGAAAAGTTATAATGTAATTATCGGAATGTACTGGCTTATTCCTTTTCAGGAATTTGTCGGTTGCTATCACCGCAGGGTGAGTTTCACATCACCAGAGGGAAGATCTTTTCTTCATAACAGAGAACAGGATGTCTAGGTGAACAGAGATAGACTAGAGCATCATTGGTTGGGCAGTGTTACAGGCCAGATTGCTAGTTTTTATCTAGACTATCCGTGGACTTCTCTGATGGATTTTCCTCTCATAGTTGATCGATTTCCGGATGTCATGTTGGAAGATGTTTTAGGGTTGCCTCTAGAGCGAGAGGTATACTTGTCTATTGATCTTGTTCTAGGAGCATCACTGGTATCCATACCTCCTTGTAGGATTGCTATTCCTGAGTTTCAAGAGCTAAAGAAGCCATTAGAGGAGTTGCAGGCAAAGGGTTTTATTTGAACCAGTACTTCTCCATGGGGTTCTCATGTTTTATTTGCATATAAGGTGGATGGTACTTTACAGTGTTGGGTAGAGTATCAGAAGCTGAACCAGTTGACAGTCAAGAACCGATATCCCTTACCGAGTATTGATGATCTTTTTGATTAGCTTCGATAATCCAGGGTGTTCTCGAATATCTACTTGAGATCCGACTATCATCAATTGCGGGTCAGACCATCTAATATACCTCTTCCATGCATTCAAAGTAGGTATGGTCTGTACGAGTATTTCGTTATGTTGTTCGGTCCCATGAACATGCCACTAAATTTCATGGCACCGATGAACAGAGTTTTCCATATATACTTTGATTCCTTCATGGTGGTTTTTGTTGATGATATCTTGGTGTACTCTCATACTCGACATGACCATGCTACTCATCTTGTGATCGTATTGAGTACACTGAGAGAGCATTAGTTATTTGCTATACTCTCAAAGTGACACTTCTGGATGGACAAAATTCACTTCCTGGGCCATGTCATCATAGAGATAAAAGTATCAGTAGACCCAGAGAAGGTGAGAGAAATAGTTACCTGGGAGAAGCTGAAGAATGTCTTCGAGGTACGAAGTTTCTCGGGAATGACTGGTTACTAAAGGCAGTTTATACAGGACTTCTCAAGCTTAACAGGGCCATTGATGGGATTGACTAAGAAGGGTGTGAAGTACGTTTGGTCAAAAGCCTATAATTTATCCTTTCAGGAGTTGAAGGGGAGATTGACTTCAGCACCGATCCTAGTTTTTTCAGAGTAGGGAAAGAGTTATACAACATTCTGGGATGCATCTAGAAGTGTTCATAGAGTATTGCATATGCAGGTAGATCGTGTTGTTGCGTATGGGATTCCGTAGTTGAGGCCACATGAGAAGAATTATCCTACACATGACCTTGAGTTAGCTGCAGTTGTTCATGCTTTGCATTGTTGGAGACATTATCTTCTGGGGGAACATTTAGTGGTATATATTTACTACAGGATCCTCAAGTATATCTTCATGCAGCGTGACTTAAATCTTAGTTAGTGGAATTGGGTTGAATACCTACAATAATTAGACTTTGAGCTTGCTTATATGCCTAGGAATGGAAATGATGTGACAGATGCACTGATAAGGAAGACTCAATTACAGGAAGTTCATGAGGCCAATAGCGAGTAGAAGCTCATGGTTCTGTTCTCTGAGATGCATTTGGAGGTGCACGACAAACAAGGATAGGCTGTTCTTTCTTATATTTTTGTTACCTCTACTCTTCTTGATCGAGTTTTAATGAGGCAGCTATCAGACCCAGAAGGCTTAGTCCTATGGGAGGTTGTGCCGGATGGAGACCCTACTCCGGTGTGGACATGGGCGATGATGAGGTGTTACGTTTTCATGGCTTCGTATGCGTTTAGGTAGACATATGTGAGGATCCAATGTGGTATTTTCATGCTTCGGCCTGGCCAATTCATCCTGGCATCACAAAGATGTATCGAGACTTATGTCGTCAGTATTGGTGGCCAGGTATGAAGAAGGATGTGTCTTGTTTTGTTATGCGATGTTACACCTATCACAAGGTGAAGGCAGAGCATCAGCGAACAACAGGGCTTTTATGAAAGTTACCCATTCCTGAGTGGAAATGGAATGACATCGTGATGGTTGTTGTGACAGGGTTACAGAGATCTCCTCAAGGGAATGATGTGGTTTGGGTTGTAGTGTACAGGCACACGAAGGATGCAAATTTTTTTCTGATCAATGAGACCTTCGGTGTGGATGAGCATGGGAGGTTGTACATTCGTGAGGTGATACTACTTCATGGAGTTCCTTGATCGATCGTTTCCGATAGGGATGCCCACATTACTTCGCATTTCTGGAAGGGCCTACAGAGGGCCTTTGGTACAAAGTTACTTCTGAGTATAGTTTACTATCCCCAGACAGATGCCCAGTCAGAGCACACGATTCTGGTGCTGGAGTACATGCTACGAGCATGCGTCCTTGAATTTGGAGGTTCATGGAAGAAACATATACCCCTAGTGTATTTTTCCTATAATAATTGTTTTTAAGAAACTATTCAGATGGAACCATACGAGGCTTTGTAAGGTAGGACCTGACAATCACCCTTGTGTTTGCTGGAGGCAGGAAAGGCAGCTATGTTGAACCTCGTCTTGTTCAGGAGACCACATAGCATGTGGAGTTGATTCGAAAGGGGATTACTATGGCACAGTAATGAAAGAAATATTATGCCAATCAGTACAGATGACCTTTGATGTTCATGATTACAGATCAGGTTTTCCTGCGTGTTACCCCAAGGTTGGGACGTAAGAGGATTACAAGATAGGGAATGCTTTCACCGAGATAATTTGGGCTGTATGAGGTTTTGGTGAGAGTCTGGATGGTTTCTTTCAGGTTGCAGTTACCATATAGGTACCAGGAAATGTACGATATCTTCAATGTTTCTCAACGTCGATGGTATTTCTCAGACCCGTCTCATGACTTTCAACCCGAGGATGTCGAGTTGGAGCAGGATGCATCTTTTGAGGAGCATCCTATAAGGATTGTTGATCATAGTGCCAAGGTTATTCGTGGCCAGTCTATTACTGTGGTATAGGTGATATGGTAGCACAGGAGATTATAGGACGAGACTTGGGAGAGGGAGGCCGATATACTATTATAGTGGCCAGAGTTGTTCGATGTTTCTTCTTCTATGCCACGTTAGGATATTTGGGGACAAATTTCTTTAACGAGGGATGTTTTTAAGTGCCTAGATCTTCTTTTTCAGTTATGTGACCCTTGGTTTCTGTATTTCTTGGTTTTAATGTTATAGATGATATTTTGGAGATTCATGGGATCTTGAAATGAAGTTTTGAGGCAAAACATGGAGCTGCACGGGTGGCACACGGATTGTATAACCGTGCAGCCAGACCATGGTAGCTGGAAATCAAAGTACTGGAGACCACATGGTTGTCTCACAGTTAAGGGACACCTTTTGAAGAGACCGTGTGAGGAGGGTTGACAAGTAAGTACGGACCGCACGGTCAGTGCACGATTTGTCTAACCGTGCGAGCAAACCACGCGGGCACATAAATCTAGATCCTAAATTTATGGATCAAACTCGTTTTTACCTTTAATCTCCCCGTTTAAACTTTTGAGTGGCCATAACTCGGGATTACTCTCCCTTGAAGGCTAGAAAACTTCTCCCAAGTGTTCTGAAAATGATCTGAAAGATTCTCTTAGAGAATCGAAGCTGGATTATTGAGGTATGTGATCGTTCTCCTTCGTTTTTTATTATTTCTTAGATCTACTTATATCTTCTTATCCTCTTCCCTCAGTTTCTAATATATACTCCCATTATGGGTAGATATAAGTGTGTGGATGACAAATTTTATGATATTTCGTCTCGGTTGTGTTAGGAGAAGAGATCTAAGGCCGGTTCTTAGAGAATCAACCCAAGTTTCTTGAGAATTTTTTGTTGTTGGGGTTCTCTTCAAAACCTTCTAGGTAGGTG
Organism: Viscum album; assembly: GCA_963277665.1. Taxonomy (NCBI): domain Eukaryota; kingdom Viridiplantae; phylum Streptophyta; class Magnoliopsida; order Santalales; family Viscaceae; genus Viscum; species Viscum album. The sequence continues at coordinate 1,707,108,770 of OY728145.1, forward strand.
GTTTGTTGCCTTACGTTGAATGTCTTTGAGTTGTTGTGAAAAAGTGCCGGATACCCATGTATATGGTATATCGGGTAAGGATTTTGAACATGTGTTATTATCGACCTTAGATTTATTGTGTTCTTGTGGCTGCTATATGAATAAGGATTTCTCATTGCATGTTTAAGGATCACCCCATGGGTTTTTCCCTTGTTTTGGGCTGTTCATCACCGTTTGGATTAGGTTTCTGATGAGGCAAAACATGATTCATTGATTTCTTTCCTTGATATGAATGGTTGCATGTGTTGCCTTCTGTTTAAAAGCTTTTAATGCATTATAGCTATTATCCAAGTAGTAGTTGAACTTACATAGGGCTGCTACAAATAGTTTATGTACGATTGATTTTACTCAGGGTTGTGGGAACCTAGTGTAGTGAGACCATATGGGGAATTGATGTTGAGTGCTTCCCCAGAGGGCCTGTTTAATTATTACCACTATGAGACCATAAGGGGGATTGACATTGTGCTCTCTCAGAGGGGTTGATATTTGTCGAATCATGACTATTGGGAGAATTAGTCGTAAGTTATTCCTCAGAGAGTCTATATTATCGCTGCCAGAAAATAGGGGGAATTGATGATGAGTGCTTCTTTAGAGTGACTTTTCCTTCATTGAATTCATGAACATAGGGGTTTGCTCGCATGCGACACCTAGAGGGTCTTCATGATAAATTATTGTTTGGTTGGTTGTGATGAGTCCACCAATCCAAAGAACAAGCTTGGGGTTTGTACTGCTTGTAGTAAGGTAGTCCGCTGGGATACCTCTTCTATTACCTACAATGAAATTAGATTATAGGGCTTTTTTCTAGATTCATTGGTTGATAATTAAATGATTGAATTAAATTAATAAATAAATGTGAATTTTGATTTGCAGGATTTTTTAATTTAGTGTACTTCTGTTTCTCTACTGCATTTATATTCAATTACTTTTTCTATATTTTTCACTGATAGTAGGGTACAGATCTTGTGGTGGTTTACTACTGTGATTATTCTCACACCCTATTTGGTTCATTCTTTTTTGCCCAAACAGGTTATATGGTTGCAGGTGTTGATAGGGATTGTGACCCTTCTACTTTAGGAGCTTGATTGCTGAATATAGATAGAGAGCATGAGACCGAGCTTAGGCTGTTGATAATACTGGTGTTTACTATTTACTTTTAGTAATTTGGGTTCAGTTGTATTTCAGCACGTTGTCTTGTTTTTTTTCCATTGATACATGTACCATTTTGAATCATTATTATATTAGATATTTGTTCTACAGTTTAGTTTCTGTTCTGTGTATGCCGTTTACTACTTCTGCTATTGTTTATGTTTATCCTTCTACTGTATACTTTACCAAATGAGGGCATAGTTTCCCCACTGACTCACCAAGGAACTGGCTACTAGTTGGAAGCCTCTGGCATTTGGGGAAATTCACTTGAGGTTATGTCGTGAACCGGGTATGGGGCACCAGTTGAGTGGCTTCGGATTCAGGTCGTTACAAATCTTATCTTAACTCATGAAATGAAATTGGTATCATTAACATGTAATAAAATAATAACATGTGGAAGAAGATACAGGTTTGATAATAATTACACAAAAACATAACTTGTGAAAGAGAAACTAATTTCATAATAACCATGAAATTAAGCATTACCATTAAGAGAAAGAACATGTGTAGAACCTTGACATTATTTCCTTTAAAGGATTGAGTCTCATCAAGATATTTCATCTAAGATAGAAAATAAATTTTAATATATTTCATAAAAATTTATTGATTTTAATATACTTTGATATTTTGAAATGGATTTTTAAATGATTATAGCATTTAAAAATAATTTTCGCAGAAAATACCATGAAAACATTTAAATAAGACTATAAATATTATTGAAAATCTTTTTCCATTAAAAAATATAGTATAATATCCAATATAATATAAAACCATTATTCATTGATTTTGTTTTGAAAACATATTAATAATTTTTTGTAACTTTTTTAAAATTATTCCATTGAAAAAACTTTAAAAAAAATAATATAATATTTGAAAATTATTTAATACAATTTCAAAATAGAAAACCTTTTTTTACAATTTTTTCATTGAAAATATCTTTGAAAACATATAAAGAATTTGCTATAAACCATAAAATGTTTATTTTAAATTTTTTCCATGAACCTTATCATCAAAGATCATTTGAATACATTTTTGAATTTTTTTAATACATTTATTAAAACATTATTTTTTAAAATAAAATAGATTTTCGATCAAAGAGAGTAATACAGTTAGTGTTTTCTTAAAATTATTTTCTATATTATATAATGTACCAAATAGTATAAAATGTGTATGAATATATGGATATATATTGAATAAAAAGTATATAAGGAATCTCATGTGTTTTACTGGGAGGTGGGTCATAAAATTTCATAAAATAAACTTAACCATTAATAATCTCTAAAAGAGATGAGATTGTTTCATGAATCTCTTATAACATAGTAACAAGGGATAATACAATAAATTTCAGAAAAGGAAATTAAATTAATATTAAAATATCTTTAAAAAAATTATATTCATGACATGACATTTTAAATGGAATTTTATACACATCAAAATTATTTTAGGTGAATATCAAAACAAGATTCTCAAAGAAGGCAAATTGAGTGAAATCTATTTTACTGATTTGGAATCTTTTGAAATTTAGACCCCATGAAATAAAGATAATATAATGGATATTTATATACCCATATAAATAATTATACGAGACATATAATTCATTAATTCGTAGTATATACAACACACAATCAAATTTGTTGGCGAATTAGGCATGTATATAATAGAAATAAAAGTGGGATGAAATTCATTTACCATGTGTTTTGGCTCTCTTTGTACTCGTACAAACCAGCAGTATGATAAATATATATTTATTATAAATCTTTAAAAGATCCATTTTATAAAATCTAATATCATGTATTGTTTTATTATGGATATATATTTCTAGATTTTTGACAATTCTATTTTAAGGTTTCACATTAGGTAATATTCTCTTTATTCTTCACATGTGTCTTAACTTGTTATATCATTTGTATGTATACATATATCACAATTCACATAATATAGGAAATGATATATATATCATTAATATTTATTACATTTTTATTATAACATTCAATATAATATAGAAGTGGGAAATGGAATACACCGTTCATAGAGACTGTAAAACATACATACACATGAACATTGTTTCTGTTGTTGTTGTTGTTTTAAAAGAAAGAAATAAATTAAAAAGTATGTATATATATATTTTCATTATAGTATAGTTATTATTAAAGATGTTTCATATAATTATACTAAGATAAACCTTAATACATTCAATGTGGAGTGTGAACAAGTCACATATTTTTGAGGGGTAGTAGTCCACACTTCCACAAATAAAATTATCGTATTTATAAGAAGTGGAATTTATAAATATATTTGTTGTAAAAGGATTAAAAATAAAATTAAAAAAATAAAATATATAACACATATAATCATCATTTCCATCATTTCCATCATTATTTCTACCACTCCAGGTGGTAATGGAAAAATTGAACAATCAACATTTAGTGCGGAAGTACTTCGTTGTACAATTAAATGGTATGTTCATTACCCATTAGATTGAACTGTGTGTTACTATCTGTTGAAAAAATTTAATAACAAAATGATATTATTTTCTGTATAATTTTGTTTTTATAAAATTATGGAATAATAATAATTTAGGGATTGGAGAAAGAAAATACAAGAAATGCGTTTGAGGGAAGATATTACCTCTTTATTGGGTAACTCCTTTTAGATTGGGAGAAAATTATTCAATGGACTAATCCATTCCCAAGAAGAGGCTTCAAGGAAGAAGGTATTTATTTTGATACACTATTTATGCAAATTTTTAATGAGACAATGTGGCTTGAGCAGTGTGAATAATGGGTAAAGTGATTTGTTTTTAATAGTGGATGGGGAGTGGCACACTTGTTATTTCCTAAAGGTATTCAATAATGGGAGGTATCCATAACCTAATGTGCCTCAATAATAGAAGAATAATCTAGTAATTTTAATTTAGGGTAGACAAAAATATACACCACACAATAATATTTTAATTTTAATAATTTTTTCTTTAAGTTTTATGGTTCCCCAGTTTTATTATTTTGGTTTTTAACAAGGAAAATAGTTTTCTGACATAAATATTATAACCATTAACAATAAAATAAATTTATATTTAATATATAATATAGATCAAAATAATGATTAATTAAATAACTAAATTACTGAATAAAAATCTCATGCCTTTTTGCGTGGTTTTTTAGAACAAGCGCATCTGACATGAAAAACAATACTTAAACCCATATAGTACGAACAATGTTTTCTCAATCTATGGTTCAATATTTTAATTATAAAATATCAATTTTTCCATAAATATTCCATATTTAATATTTTTATTGATTAAAAATCACTTCGAAAACAATTTAGTTTTTATTAATTTAAAATCATTTAATAAAAATCATTTATTAAAAAATAACAATAATGTTAATTTAGACATTATTTGAAAAATATTAAATTTAAATTATCAAAATAATATTTTAATTAAAATAAATTAAATTTACAAATGTTCAAAATGAGATATTAATGGTAAAAAATAATATAATTTGATAATCATAATAATGAAATACACTTTTTACCTTTATAGAATGATTTTTTGTAGTTAATTATTAACAAAATAATCACTACATTGGAATTTTGTTAGAATTTTATGAAACTAAATCATCTATATAAATTATTGATAAATTATTAAGTTTAAAATAAACCATTAATATTTCAAATGAATATTCACAATCAATAATATGATGTTTTGAATATATCTCAATGTTTTACAACTTTTAAAGGTAACTAAATTTCTATTTTAGTATTTTTCTTTATTTAGCCTTTTATATAGGGCAGTTCAATTTAATGAAAACCCAATAAAACATATAATTAAATCCAAGAGAGGAATTGTAAAATAATTGGTATCAAATGGGTTTTGGACAAGTTTCAAAGTCATTTTGGTCGTTATTATTAAGGTTAACTCCTGAAATAAGCTTCATCTTACCTTAATTAGTGGTATTAATTGTATTCTCCATTAGAAATATTTTTGGACAAAATATATATTGACAATATTACACTAAAAATATCATACATATTACAACCACTTATTTTATTTTTTAAAAATTTATATCTCAGATGTGGGAAAATTAATTTGTATATTGATCCCATACACTTGGTGAGAAAGCAAGTTTTTTATGTAAAAAATTGAAATGTTCAATAATGTTTTATATCTAATTTAAATAAAAAAAATACTCTATTGATTTAAATTTGATTAATATATTCATAATTGATCTATTATTAATTTAAAACCCAATTTAAAATATAATTTATCAGTAATTATTGTTTAAAAGAAAATTGTATTTTTAACTAAATTACAGTAATTTTTACTTTTCACCAATAATTGAGGTATCTTCAAAAAAATCCCAAATATTTACCATAAGACAATTTAGATATTAGTAATTAATAAAAACGATGATTATTTTTACAAAAAATTATAAAATTATAAAATTTTAGTTTTAAAATAGATGCAGCATTAAATGGATTTAAAAAATCAGTCTTGCGTGTAACAATATCTATCCTCGGTGTTCTCTGTAGAGAATGTTAAAATTCTTATTGTGTTTCTTAGATGACTAACATGATTTTTTTATAATGCAAGATAGAAATAGTGATTTAATACAACATAATCTATTTTTAGTGTTGCATGAAATGAATAATTTCAACAAGAATAAAAAAATTTGAAATATATATTTCCCAAAATCTCGTGGTGTTAAACAGATAATAACTAATAATCATTCTTTCGTCACATCCATTGTCAAAATTTACAAGGTTTACACATTTCATCTTTAGGATTCCTGGAATCCGAGAAAAACATTTTCTTCATTAAACATTTTATACAGATTCATATCTAAATTTTTTATACAAAAATAATTTTTAAATATACATTGTAGTGCTCATGGAATGCCTCTATATGTAATGAGAGAAGTCGTGTTCAAGTAAGATATTTAACCCCATTTTGACTAGAATTACATCTATAATTTTAAAAACACCATTTTTATTAAATATATATAGTACATAATTCAGCATGAATTCCATTCTTTTGATGATAAATTTAAAAATAATCATTTCTTTAATAACCTCCATTATCTATTTTCAGCTTTTTCGTTGAACACTCGTAATCCTTCTCTGATTTCCTCCTAAAACTCTTAAAAACATTTAGAGCATCTGACATATGTTCCATATACATAACACAAGTAATGCGATTAATATAATCATAGAAATTAATGATGTAATTATCTCCACGAGTTGATTGTTTTCTCATTAGACCATATATATTTGCCTGAATATGTTCAATAGTCTATTTTGAACATATTTAAGCTTTCTTATGCACAACTTTAGTCATATTTTTTTCTTGAATATTTTTTAACACCAATCTCTTATTCTTGACATTTCAAAAATAGCACATACACTTTATCAATTTTATTACATGCTCACTTTTCATTGACACATGTGTCCTAACCTTTTATAAAACATCATATTCTCTTCAACCATGATTTTGCAATAAGAGATTTTAACTTCACTAACATGGAATATGTTTCCTTTTTTACGTAGTATTTTTTCATTAACTTAACCTCTTTCAATATTTTTTCAAGAAAAACATATTTGTTAAAAAAAAATTCCCATCATTAAAAATTCTTGAAACACTTAACAATTTGTGTTTTAGATCATCAACAAAAAAATACTTCTCGAATTTTAAATTTTCTTCCTTAATGATGGTGGACCCAACATCATTAATCCAAAGGGATTCATAATTTCCAAATCATTCCATTCCTTCTTTGAATCCTTCACATTCTTCAAAAATTTATTTCTCATTTAATATGTGATTAATACCCACTATGCATGATCCAAGGTTATTCACATTTTATATAATTTATATTTGTCTCAATAACAAGTGGTTTTAATATCCCTTTATCAATTTTCACATCCAACATCATATAATATTTAAAAACATTTCTACCCATAAAAAAATAGGAAATCCCTTTTCAAGGTGTTTAGATTCACCGCATATTTCACAAATAGTTTCAAGAGGTTATAACCTATTTTTAACATTCATCATAACCTTATTAGTTATTTGGAAACATCCTTCTCAGATATCTTCTAATGAGAGTATTGAATCCCACTTAAACCATTCCTTCATAAATTTGTGGAATATATTTAATATTTTTGATTAAAATAAATAACATTTTTCTTATTCCCAAATATAAAAGATAACAAAAGTTTGCATATAATAAATATTTTACCCTAATAAATTCATGTTTACAGGATTTGTGAGCATGTTTATAAAAAAATTTGTTTCCTTTCACTTCCTAATTTTATTAACCACCAAGACTTATTCTCTCTACTAGAATCATCTTTTTTAGCACTTTATTCTTTTCGTCCTTATTAGAATAAGATGTAATATAATTTTTTTATAAATTAATGATTTTTAGATTATTATAACATTTCAAATTTTTTAGCAATATATATAACAATTCAATCATTCTTCTTCTTAGAAACAACATCAACATTATTTAAATCCATCAAAGATAATTTTCAATACTTCTTAGGTTTACTCATGTCTGAACATTCACTAACATCAATGAAAGAATTCATGAAATTCGTATCCCTCATCTAAGAATTATAATGTTTTCTAATGGGGAATATCCATTTATTTTTATTTCATTTAGTTAAATGCATAGATTATCTTTTAGATTATTTTCATTCTCAATATATTTTTCAAGTCATAAATCTCATCAAGAAGATTAAAATTCTCCCTAAAAAGAATTGTTTATTTTTTATTATGGAATTTTTTTTACCATACTGATTTATTATATAGGACTCACAATCTTCTTCTAACATTCTTTAAATTATTCTTTATTATGTAACTAAAATTGAGAGTCTTGTTCTTTATAACTACTGATTCTAAATTCTTCATTGTTAAGAGTTGAAATTAATATATTCTATCCTTATTTCTCTATTGAATTTTTATATTCACTATCACTATCTTCTTATTTATCATTAGATGAAAATCATATCATTTGGGATATGGATAATTTTTTATCCTTCCCATTGGAAAAATATTTATCCTCATCAAATTGTTTCTTTCCTGATCATCATATCCTTATTTCATATTTATCACCAGGCCTATAATTCATTATTAGAGAAAAATTACCAACCAAATTACCAATGTATTCAATTTCAAAAAAATTAAATGGTTGTTTTCACTTATATTTACCTATACCACATTTCAAAATTTTAAAATATATGAATAAAAATTCCTCACATTTTTACAATCCTCATTTTGAGAATCAGATTCACCAACATCATATTCTTCAATAAAACTCTTATGAATTCTTTACAGAGAATCCTTGAAAAACATTTATTGGTCCAATTTTTTTTTCATTTCATAACATTTTTTCTTCCAAATTAATTTACAAAAATAGTACTATATGGATATTATAGATATATAATTTCTGGATCTCTATCCTTTAATGAAGAAACAAGGGAATAAAACATATCATAACGAACTCTCACGATCATTTAATCAATTGTTGTGTCTATGAAATTCTCAAAAAGATAAACAATGGTGTTAACAATATCATTCACCCTTTTAAATGTGTCACTGAAATATTTATATTCATTCATTTTTATATCTTCATATATAAGCCTCGTGATTTTTAATTGTTCATTATTCAACTTTTTATTGACTTTATTAATTTTATTTATCATATCGTATAAATATTTTCTAGTTAAAACATCCTTCATTCTTAAAAAATCACATAGAAAATGTGATTACAGTAAATAATGGTATTATCGCCCATCATTATCAATATTATTCATTCCAACAGATGTGAGGGGAATGTTTTCTTTAATAGTATGAAATACATCTATTGATTCTTCAACAAAATCATACCCAAAAGACATAATATAAAGAAACATTCAATCTTTCCAAATATGTTATTTCTTTTCATTAATGAACAGAATCCCCTTACTTTTCACAAAATCCAAATTCACCATTACAACTTCTCTTTCAAAACAATCAACAAACACGAAGATACCCATTTCTATGAAACCAAATGTGATTTTTTAAGTAATATCAATATATTATTGGAAGGGGGAGAGTATTACTCAGTGATAAATTTTTGTTTTATGTTTTCTTCATTTTGGGAAAACAATATCTCCCAAATAAAAAATCTCACTTTTTGAGAAAAAAAACCACCCATTAATAGGAACATAATAATTTAAATTTTTTAATAGTTATCAATAGTAGTTATGTCCATGGTATTGTTTAGAAAAAACGCCATAAAATCTACTAGAAAACAATCTTTATGTGTGGATTCAACCTGTAGGATATACCATTACACATGTCTATAATAGTTTTGGTGATTCTTGAAGCATGAATTTTCATAATATAAATTAATGTAACAAGATAGGAAAATTTCACTGGTTTCAAAAAAACATGTTATGATGTTGGCTTAAAGACATTCACAAATATAAGCATTTAATTATTTTACTTTTCTAAAAATAAGATGGTATAAATTTTTCCTGACTTATTAATGATACACAGTCTGATAATCAATCTAATTTTATAGAAAAAAATCTCTATATGAAAATATATGTCTACTAGAATACTTATTAAAAAATTATGAACTACATATATATCAATCCCAAAGTCTACATATTATTCCTTTGTCTAATCTAGAAACTCCGAATATAGTCTTTCTTCATGTTCATCCTCTTATTTATAGAGACCATACATACATAATCTCAATATGAAAAATCATTCTCTCTTAACACTTTCATCGCTCCTTTATATCTCTTCTTCACCTATGAGCAGAACTTTTTTTCATAATTTATAATGTACTTCCCTCTATTTATAGGTGCACATAATGTTATTTAGGTAGTATTTTGAAAATACATACCACACAACCTAATATCCCTAATCATAAATTTTCGATTCTTTTTCGAAGAATCGTTTATGTTCTCAGTTCTTCTATACTCTTCTCAGTTCTTATTGAAACATTTCCAATATTTTCACAAAATCAGTTCAATCCAATTTTTCTAAAAAATCCTTATTTTGATTCTAATTTTAAATTTCATTCTTTCATTATGATGAATTTATTTAATCACTAAAATTTTCGTGACCATTTTTCCTAAAATATCATAATAGATAACATCTCATTATAAAGAGCCCTTATAAGAAAATTACTCATTCTGATGATCTATAGAAATTTTTTAGAATAAAATAAAGAAATTATTTCACCAAAACATTATTTATACTATATTAGAGTTTATTTTGTTTTATTTTTTCATAAAAAATAGTCTCAACTTCTAACTATTTCCTCACATCCTTGGAAACAGTTTAGCACTAGCTTAAAACTTCATTGAAATATATTATCTCAAAACTCTTCATATATCAATATACAATTGAAAATAATTTAGTAAATGCATTGCACAGTTTTACATTTCATCTTTTCGTCAAAAAATAATCTTGCATCTGACATAATTATCAATGTTATTCTATGCATAATGAATCAATATCTTCTTCACATTGTTGTTTTAGTGTCCCTTAAAATTCGATAATTGGATCCATAGATAGTCCAATGATTGTGACAAATTTTCTACATAGAAAATAGTTATTTTTTCTCTCTTGACCCACATTATAATATAAAAAATAATCCAATTTCATTTCTCTTGAACAAATTGAAAAGAACAAATGATTCATCTTGATGAATTAGTTGACTACAGTGTTAGATGGTGTCTAATATTCCTCCATTCATTGGTACAGAAAAACCACCACTTTAATATTTCATTAGTCCCAAAAACATTTTACAAAATAATTCATCCTCTTATTCTTTTAGGATACCATCACTATGTTTTATGACTAGTGTCAAAATGACATAGATGATTGGGGGAACACCACATTCTATGGAAATATATCAACAACTCGACTATAGAAACTTATTACCTATTATGATTATGGTTCATGATAATTCCATTTTCGGATTATTTTTATCTTGTCCCTTATATTCCTGAATGAAAATTGCCATCTTCATATTCTCATATTTCCAAAAAAACACCACATCCTTAAAATATTTCTATATCCTGTGATCTTAAATCAATTAACTGAGATTATATATCGTTGACATCAACATCATTTTTCTCCCATAAAATTTTGTTTATATCATGAAATCCTCATGATTTGAGAATGTGTAAGATTAGAACAACATTATTTGACTCTTTTTTGAATGTATTATGACAACACAACTTTTAAAAAATCTTATTCATTTTGATCCCAATGTCTATATAATTCTTAACACTAGTTGTTTACGTTTTCTTCATAAGGCTTTCATCAACATTGTCTTAGAAATCATTCAATTTATAAAAATTCCAATATTCGAAATGTTTCAATGGACTTTTATCGGATCAATGAAGACTCTAATTTAAATCCCCATTATGATCATAAATATTAATTTTATTATTAAATTGATCATAATGAACATTTAAATTTAGATAAATTCTACTTAAAACGTTGGACTTTTTAAATCATTTTTTATACGATGACATGATAAAAATGTGAGTTTGATAATTATCTTTTATAATGTTCGGTGATTTCTCTTCCTTGAAAAAATACAAATCTTGAAAAAAAAAACATATTTCTTCTTCCAAACACATCTTCAATCCATCTTGTTCCCAATAGATGTTTATTTTATCTTCTTAGTGTAATTTATTTCAATTTATTCTTTTTTTAGTCAATTATTTCCAATTATTAATAGTGTTATGACCATTAGTATTATTATAAATACATCATATATTCTCCCCAATATCACTTAATATACCATTTTTAATATTAATCAACCATGGGTTTATGGGGAGTCACACCTAAGGTCTAGTGGCCCTCCATCCCAGAGCACCAGTTATGTGGATCTCGGGTTGGGGTTCATTAAATGGAATCAATATTTTTTATTTTCCATTTTCCTTAATATTTGGGTTATAGTAGAATACAAATTAATATCTAGTTAGATCGAGATAAGGATATCATGTTATCGTGCTTGCATAATCATTCATGGGGGATAAACTAAGAAGGAATGGGTGGGAAATTGAAGTTATATTTTTTCACATTGCCATTATCATATCTTCAAAAAGAGTTATTAACTATAGAAGATTTTTATTGGTTTCCAGAATTTTCACCACTAGCCTTTTCCAGTGGGGATGTGTTTTTTAGTATAATGTTGGCCCAAAGCTTCATATGATATGTGTATGTGCCTGTTATTATTTTTTGATGATTGGAATACATGAAAAGTGGATGGAAAATTTAAAATTTCAATAAATTACTAAACAAGGTTTCATGTATAGTGTCATGGTTGAAATATAGTCATTCATCCCAGGTATGTGGTTCATAATGATATGGCATGTGATGTTTTGTGTATATGGTATACATGGGAATGATGCTGTTAAGGGTAGGTGGAAATAATGGAATGAGGAGACTTGGTTAATGTGTCGACACCAATGTAAATAGTGTTTTCAGGAATAGATTCTTGGTAGAATTATACTCAACCAACCCAGACTGATAATATTTAATATGTATAATATGTGAAAAAAAATTAAATATTGGAAGTAAGGGGACCAAGATGATTGATTTAATGGGATAAGGGTGCAATAGGAAAGTGTAAGAGTGGTTCGATGTGTTTCGTCTTGAATATTTGCCTATTTTTGATATATATACAGTTACTACTATTACTATATATGGTACATTATTTATATGTGATTCTAACTATATGGATTTTTAGTGGTGTTTTAGATGGGTGATTATTTGGTTCCAATATATATTTCAGGAGTTAAAAACATCAAGGGACTTGACGAGGAATCTAAATGTGGTAATGTTTATGAGTTTTAGGTACCGGATCTAAGTGAGGTGTGGAAGCCAGAAAAATTGGCATCTTTGATTCCTTTTATAGATGCATAGCTTAAATTATAGTTTGTATGGGTTGTATAAATTATTGATAGACAATATTTGGGAGTTTTTTATCCATGAATTATCTGGATAGTGAATTAGAGCCTCATCACAAATTTGTGTATCACTATAAGGTTAAACCACATGCTATAGGGAACCCGATCATGTTTAGGAAGAAGTTCTTTGAACTGATCACGAAACCCCCATGTAATTGGGTGAATCCATATAATAGTATTATCATAAGACCTTAAAATTGCTAGTGGGGCTACATGTACACAGTAGTAGATAAGAGGGGATTATTGGGAGTAAATTTTTTACTAGTTTCATCAATTAATTCATTTAGGAGGCATTGAGGGTGGACCAGACACATATGTTCATGAACATGATGTAGTGTTATATATTTTTCATTGATTATGTGTCCAATTTCATTAACTTATCCCGAGTTATTCTTCATATATTAGGACAAAACATTTCCATGGTGAGATATTTCTAGGAGTGTTTTTTGGAATCCCATTTGGGTATAGGTGAACTTATATAAGTTGATCGCATTCATAGTTTCATTTAATAATGTGATGAATGTAGTTTGAATCTTGATGGAAAATAATTTTGTTAGTTGGGTGATAGTGCCAAGTGAGAATATAAGAGATGATTTTGGTTGCTAAAAGTGAGGCTCTAAGGAGTCTCAGTGGGGTAGTCAAACCTTCGATTTTGGTAGAACATTGATGGGTGTGTCATTTATATTTTTATACTAGTGTGGGAATATTTTTCATTTTCAAAAAAACTATAATAATTGTCTAAATGAGTGTTTAGTGTGTGTCCAACTAGAAAATTAGAGAGGTTTTCTTAGAATAATTCTTAAATATCCTAGTGTTAGGGATCAGGTCAATTAAATAGATCTTAAGTAGGACATAAAATAGTACCAGGAGTAGTTAGTTTGGATTATACAACATTCATAGGTTTTTTAGGGATAAAGAAATTATTAGTGGGACCAGTTTCTTGTAAATAGAGCTTCTTTGTGTGGAAGTCAGGCCTTGGGTAGTCAGGATTTATCCCTGGTTCATTCAACTAATTTAGTAGGGTTATAATAGGTTGCGTTTCTGATGAATAATTTAGGCACTCCATTTGTATGGTTTCAATATTTATGTTTTTTAATGACTGATATTTGTACATGAGGTTCACATGTTGTAATTGTACTAACCAGACACTTGTAAGTATGTGAAAATCTGATATGATGCTTGGTTTGTATGAGATTCATAAAAAAATTGATCATTTTAGGTTTATATATATAGATATGTTTTGGTATAAATATGGATAATAAATATGATGTATTAATTTATACCATTACTTATGATTTATGCTATTGTAAGAATCATTATTCATGTTGGGAAATATTTGATCATCATATGTGATGCTGGAAATCATGGGCTTCCGTTACGATGTGCAGAATTGTGGGTGTCAAGTGGAAATCCAATATTTATTGGAAACCATGAGATATTTAGGAATGATGGTATGTCATGTTGAGATATATATGTTCAAGGATGGTTGGTTTGGGTCATTAGAAAATCATACTGTAACTAGAATCCACTAGGTTGATAATTCCTAATATGGAAAATATCAGGACTGGAATTACCTTGAGGTTAAGTTAAGGGGGTAGAGTGGGTGATGTTTATGATATGAGACATAGATCATTCTCTAGATCGAAATAATAATAGATGAATAGGTTTATGGGATGGATAGAAAAATGACTATATGAGATCTCTACATCGAGCTGGCTTCTCTTTTTTGGCATTTGAGTACATGCTTATATGATTGTCTATAGGTTATCCTACATGGGTATTTTTTTTGAATTTATTGACTTGTATATTTTATCCGATATCTATAGATGTTTCTTTTTTCTTATAAATTAAATAGGTTACCATATATTCTGTTGTTTTCAGAAAATATCATCTACTAGGTTATTGAATTATGATGATGATTACTATTATAAATAGAGGGTATAGTCTCATATATATCCCCTAATAGACCCTTAAAGCAGGTCATCAACCATTGTCAAATGGGGATGCATGCCTATTTCCTAGAGGACTTCATCCCGTAAGAACCTGTTATATGTATTCCAGGGAAGGAATCTAATTTTAAATTATTATTTTTATTTTATGTTCATTGATTTTTTTAATATTATTAAATTCAATTAAATGATATATTTTAAACAAAATGATAACCCCTAAATAATAATGGGTTAAATTCCATCAAAATATCTTGAATCATTGAAAAAATATTTTAATGGGTAGTTTCTGATAAATTTGAAAAAGGTAATGAACAGTTATATTAAAAGATAATTGAAAATATTATGAAACATAATTGATAAGTATTAGTTATAGTTAATTAAAATGAATTATCAGAGTGTTTTATAAGATTTTTTAAGGATAATAATTTTGAATTGAAAACATAATTTTATTGCTAATTCTTCAATGGATAATTTATTGTTTTGATAAAATGATAATTATAACAGTTTCTTCATAGATGTGATCTAAAAGAATATCAAAATATAAATTTAAAATTTTAATAATATTGATTTATTTATTTATAATTTATTAAAATATTCCAATGATATTTTCTTTGAATCATCAAAAAATAATTAATAAAATTAACACAATAAAATTATGTTTTCTATCAAAGGATAATTAAGGATTATTAAAAAATAATTATATATTGTAAATGAAGATTAATTTAGGAAAAATAATTAACATATTTTTTTTAAAAAAAATTAAAGGATAATTATTCTTTTTCTCCAAGATAATTATTTGGTTTTATTGAATAATATTGATAATGAATAAAAAATGTGTTCAAGAATTCATTGGTAGATATAATTTTTCTAATTTGGTTTCATAAAAATTCTTTTGGAGAATATTGTGAGATCATTAATTGACCTAAATTGATAATTCTGAAATTTTCTAGGAGAGATAATATATCATTACATATCTTATTCAACTAATTTTTTAAAATAAAAATCTAGTTTTGTTATAGGATCCCGTTCTAAACCAAAAGTGTTAATATGTTTAAGAATATGTTAATAATTACCATGATCAATTTTTCTAGAGTGTTGAGACTTCAATTCCATCTTGAGAACTCCATAGAGTGGATTATAAATTCCTGTTTGATTAATGAATTTGGAGATAGGAAACTCTTTAGAACATGGGAATTTGAAAACAAGATTCATTTTTATGATTTCTAACAAGGAATATTACATGATCACCCTAAATTATGAGCACATGTGGGTGTGTGTAGCCTAAGTAACCTTATGTGACAAGTATTACCTTGAGTACTACTACGCATATTATTCTTGTTTGATGTTGTTCACATTTATTTTATGGGATAATTTACTTATAATGATATGTTATCATTTTCCATATATCCTACCTTGTTATGTTTTCTTATGTTGTATTTTTCTTGGATTCCATGGATGGTTGAATGTCATATCATTTTTATCCCTTAGAGATGGAGTGTGACTGACATGAAAAGATGGTTATGGGGGATCCATATTCAGGGAAGGTATACGATGATTCCACTTGGATTTCTTGTGATGACTCAGTGTAATGTGGATTCCAATATGTAAGATACTCAACGAATATTGAAATTTAAGTAGCTCATGATGCCTTGATAATATTGAGAACATGAAATTCTTTAATTCATAGTGTTTGTAGTGTATAATGACCAGATTTTTCCAAACAACATGATCTATTAGCCTCATAAATAGTCTTTCATACATCAAATATCTTATTAATCCTACCAGCATATGGCAGAATTAGTTATTAATGGTTGTTGTGAGGGATTATTTGTCACATGAACTCTCTGTTTTAGATTGTACGTTTATTCTTGTTAAGAATTTAATATTTTTTATGTCCACTTTTTGAATTTTCAAAACCAGGATTATGATGTATTGGGGTGTCTTATTGAGTCTTATAATCACACATTACATTTTAATTCTAGTGTTCTAGAATATTTAATGACAGTTCTGGTAATGGCATAGGGCATTGTGGTAGATTGTTGAGCATTGAAGGATATTACTTGGAGTAGATAGTTAAAAAATCATGGTGACCCCAACCCTTTTATTTATTTAATATCTAAAATTAATCTGGAATAATTTTTCCACATTAGAAGAATTTTTAAAATCTTTTTAATCATTTTAGTTTCCACAATGTTACTATAATTACTTATTTATTATTTTTTATTAATATTATGATATGATACAGATGGTACAATCTACCCATTGATGGAATTATGCCCCTTATTGTCATACAAAACCTCTTTTATATGGTGAGGCATGCATGAGGTCATGAGGAACTCCATCCCAAACACAGTGGAGCTAGTCAGAATGTAATTTTTTTTTATCAATGAACAAATTTTAATAAATTTTATTTTTTAATGGATTTATCTACGATATGATAGACCAGAGTTATGATGTTATTATTTGTAAAATATAATGTAGATAGATTCTATTTTTATAATATATATTTGTTTCCATGATGTTATTATTTGTCATTATTTTACATAAAAAGTAGAACTGATCAGGTAGTGTGTTTATACAAATATCATGATTGTTTCTAATGTGGAGGGATGTAGAAAAAATAAAATGCTAGGAGGGGTATACCTTTTTTTGTGGAAATACTCATAGGATAATGATTTTTTGATCTCATGTAATCATTAAGACTTGTTATGTTCCAAATTTTTCTTCACTTATATAATTTGCATCCTCACATACATTTTTCGGAACACTAGCTGGTCAAACTTCTACTAATTCCATTATCAAAAATACATCATAGGTAGAAAAAGTTGGCCGACTATTGCCAATAGTATAGTCACTAAGGACTATGGTAAAATATACTAGAGACATCGAGATTCCAGATCCTCCTACTTTTTACAGTATTTCTTGGAAATAAAATGTAAAGGGATGGATATGAATCATCAACGGTATTTTTGATCTCATATAGTATCCTGAGGTCTAGAATCTTGAACCTATAGTGTTTATTCTTCAAGTACTCATCATTTGTTGGTATATTATGGTAAAATATTTAGGATGATTTAGAGTTATTAATTGGAATACAATATAAAAAATTCACAAAAGAGTTCCATTAGGGTATTCTAAATCCATACTCTATCCATGAACTATTAAAACCTCCTAAATAGTTAACATAAATGATTTAAAATGGTAAATGACATATGTATCTATTCAGAAAGTCAAAAATAGTCAGGAATGGATTGGATAGTGATAGAGTGGAGGACTTCCCCATTAATCTGATGGACACTCCTATGATTCTTTTAGATAAAGTGATAGGATAACTGTGTTTTCATTTCTGAGTGGTGGAAGATAGACAGTGCAGAGTAATGGATCACAGAACCTTTATTTATTGTATGATGTATAGTTCTGATCATGACTTTTGGAACTTATTCCTTGTTTAATATTAGTGATTTTATTTATATCTATGATCTGGTTCTCAAATTAAATATCTACTTTACTTTTGATTTCCCTACATAAAATTATTTGAAAACATAGTTGAGGGATAATGTGAAACACTAGTATATGATAGAGTGGTTTTTATTTCTTCCATAAATGAGATATTGAGGAAGGAACTCCATATCATTAGGTTAGGAAGTTCTGGTGGAATATATATTAGAGATACCAAAGACATTAAGGATTCATGATTTATTCTTTGTGACAGTAAATCATCAGCAAAAAGTTGTCTATTTTTTACCAATTAGAAAAAATACCTAGTAATTCTACTAGGAAAACCATTTTCTGATGAGATAGTGTGATCATGAGTGGATCCATTCATTACTATTTTAAAAAAAAATATTTGTTTAACATTTTAATTTTTCTAAGGATTTTTGAAGTCCCTAGGAACTCAATAGAGATTGATAAAAACATACCATCCTCTAAATAATGAATTGTCTGACTGAAATATACACATTATAGAGGATAAGTGCTAATATTTCATCCATGAATTTGTTGGAGAATAGAATGATCACATATACTTAGAACCAAAAGATAAAATTTAAATTAGGACATGTTATTTAAAACATTGATGGAATGTGGATGATGAACAGTATTTGTGGGCCATAGTTTGGTTCAAGAGACCATTGAGATGGTGTAACTAATTAAGAAGAGGTTAGTCTCCACATAATAATGGAATAGATGATATACCATTAGTCAAATAATACCATTGGAGTTTTTTTGGGTGGTTTAGTTTTATATTTTAGAATCTCCTTCGTTAGGTAACCAACTTATATGGAATAAGGTGTGGTTATCCGGATGTTTTACGGGGGCCATTGAGATCATGAAATAGGCTTGTACAATGCTGTACACTCTAGAAATTCCACTATCTAACTATTCCATGCATGTTGTTTTCTAGGATTCTCATCTTTGGAGGTAGGTACCCAATATTACAAATGTTATTGACTATGATGATATTGAGTGGTATTAAAAATCATCATGTGAGGATCATTTGATGCAGATATCATTCATGAGTGAGACATTTCTCTATTGCAATACATTACCACTCATCTAAATTTAGTGGAAGGATGGATATATCCATGAGGAAAAATGTGAGAGCGAGTCAGATGTTTTAGATCAATGGAATGATTTTTTTGAGAAACAATCCTTGAGTTAATTCTTTTTGACAAGAAGTTGATAGGTGTGGATAATTGTTATATCATAATTGTTAATGATAATATAAACCATCATTGTTAATAAATTATGAGTGTTTTTCAATGAAAATGTAATTTTCCTATTAAATATCTCTTAATAAATTATTTACATGATTTTAAAAACAGTAAAATATCATTTAGAACATTATAATATTCTATAGAATATTTTAAATTTTAATTTCTTAGTTAGAAATAGATATTAAGGCCTTTATAAGATCAATTTTCAGAAAGATTATATTATTTTATAGGTGTGTGTTTTTTTCCAAAATATTGAATCATATATTGGATTTTTATTAAATTGGAAATATTACACTCTAATTGAATCTGAAATGTTGGTATACCCGAAGAACATAAAAAACTATGTGGATGTAGAGTGTTCAGTATCATTTCACGCGTGAAGAATATTTTTTATATTGTTTTATACATTTTCAAAAGAAATTGTGTATCTCCCAAATGGTGCCTCAGATGAGAAATATAATACCATCATTGTGTCATTGATACTGGGTTTACCCATGCTACAACATAACCTTTGTGTATGTTGGTTGTTTGGTAACATCATATGATAGGGTAATTTTTTAAAAAATTAATATTTTCCTTACAATAAAATTATGTTTCTCCTAAAGAGTGTATCATATATAAAATATTACACCATCATTCGGGTTGATATGTTACTTTTATCTTAGGCATTAAAAAATTATTATGTGAATAAGGTGTATGGTAACAACTCATGTAAGGATAATTTTCTAATATTAATTAATTTATATTATTATTATTATTAATTTATTGAAATTATTTCATATTTTATATAAACCCATCTTCTTGAAAACCAACATCCATCATTTTCTCATATGGTTGATCCAAAATCCTATAATTAAACTCTATTATTACCATTTAAATTAAAAATTTCATATCATGGTTGAACTAATAACAACATATTTAAGATTGGGATGAAACAGAAATTAAAAATATATTTTTCATTTTTGGCTTTGGAAAACTCGGTTTTGTATATGTGGTTTGTGATAAAAAAATTTAAACCTCTTTTCTACACATGTTGGACTATTCTAT
Source organism: Viscum album (assembly GCA_963277665.1). NCBI lineage: Eukaryota > Viridiplantae > Streptophyta > Magnoliopsida > Santalales > Viscaceae > Viscum > Viscum album. Next base: position 1,707,129,648 of record OY728145.1, read on the forward strand.
TGAGTTTGGGGGATTCCAAAACTCCCTTAGGCAAAATAAGTAGTATCCAGTGCTCTCTTTTTTAGGGTCATAGTGTAACAGTGAGGTTCTCACCATTCCATGTACAATGAATATAAATTTAATATTTTATCATAGTTCTTATATTTTATTACCTTTTTTACTTATTTTCCATTTTTTATATTATTGAAAATTCCAAAATAAAATTATATTGATCAAATGGATGAACCCTAAATTTTCATGTGATATATTCAAAAAAATTACTAGGTATATTTGATTTATATTATTTAAGGGATAATTTATATAAAATTATTAAAACATAATTATAATAAATTATGATTGGATATTTTTTTTTCAAATTATCAAATATAATTGAAATTAATTGTCATGTTATATTTTAAAATGAATTACCACTGGATTTTTTATGTGTTTTTCGAGGATAAAAATATAAAATTATCAAATAATTATTTATAAAAAATTAGTAATTGGATAATTTATGTAATTTATCAAACTATAATTAAACTAAATTATTCAATGGATATAAACTATATAAAGTATCAAAGGATAATTTTTAAAAATGATAGTCAAAAGTAATTTTTAAGGGATAAATTATTGAAATTTAAAAACTATAATTTCATTGAATTTTCAAAGGATAATTATTAATATTATCATAATATAATTATGTCAATTATTGAAGGATAATTAAGGATTATTAGAGGATAATTATATTAGTTAAAAGAATAGTAATTTTTGAAACAATATCAAAGTATATTTGTTCTTTTTATCATGTATTATAAGTTGGTTTTATTAAATAATACACATGTTATCAAATTAATTTAAAGATATAATTGATTGAATTTGATTTAATAAATATTCATGAATAGAATACTATAATTGGACGGATTGACCAATAATGACAATTTTTTCATTTTCTAGCAGATATAATGTTTCATTGCATGTGACATTTTATTTCTTTTCAAAAAACATATCTTTTTTTTCTCTATAAACCTTTGATAAATTGGGAGTTTTGACATGTCTAAAAATAGGGTAATAGGGCCAAAGAATTATTTTTCATTACTATTAATATTTATACTCCTACATGTGAATCAAAAAGGGTGGTTTATAACTTACATTGACATTGCTGAATTTTGAGGTATGAAGTTCCCACCTCTAGATATTTTGTTATGAACGTTTCTTTAATACAATTTATGAGATATTATATTTTATGAAAATTCTAGAATATGATATCTTGTGAGTTTGTGAATATCCCTAAGAACCATATGTAACTTTTATTTCAATGAGTAACTAATACCTTATTATTCATGTTTTATTTTCACTACATATATTGTATGTAATAATTTAATTATTATTAATTTATACACTTTATGATATATCTAATAATGTTATGTGTTAATTTTTTGTATTATTCATAGATCCCAAGGACGGTTAACTATTGTAACATGTTTATCCATTTAAGGGGGAGTGAACAGGACTCACGACGATTGTGATTAGAGACTAATTCAAATGGTATAAATATGATGATGCATTTTGGATGCTATGTGATAGAAATGACATATAATGGAATATAAGGGTTATTTTTACCAATTCCTAGTGAATGATAGTATGTTATCAGAACATAGATAATACATATAACATGAGTTACATGATGCCTAGTTTATGTTGAGTTTCATGATAACATGATGTCAAGAAGAATTATCTGTTAGACTTATGGATAGTCATCAATACCTTCAATGTCTTCTTTATCCTTCATGTGTGGGGCCGAAGCATGTACCTAATTGGTTTGTGGAAGCTTTGTTATTTCATCACCACTCGGTTTTGGATTATATTTTTATGATTCTTACACATTTATTATTATTATATTATATACTATTATTTTTGAGAACCCTATTTTCTGACACATTTTTAACATCATTATGTGTCTCATAAGCAAACCTTAACTGTGAATTTGGATATTATTATAGATGAGATGAGGGATTCAGTGAGGGGAATAGTCCCTTTGATGGATATCTGAATAGCAGAAAATAGATTTTGTAGTGGATGAAGATAGACTCCATGGCATCCATTATGATTCAATTTTTTTATCTTCGTTTGTTACTCTAAAAATTATTACCACCATTTTAGAATTTTTTATATGTATTATATCATTTTATATACCACATTATTAATATATTTACTTATTTCTTATCTAATATATTGGTTAGTATTGATCATATTAAATTAAACTAATGGTATAATAATTTCATTGATGGACGTAGATCCTCAATTATAGTCGATAGCCTCTTCGATACGGGGATGTATGCATGTTGTCATGTGGAACACCAACATGATCCTGGTGGTTTATATCTAGATTTTACAACTAGGACTCTTGAACTAGTTGATTCTATAAGATTTTTCTAATGGATTTTATCCTAATGATTCTGTTCTTCTTATATATTTTCATATAGTTAGAAGATGATGTAGGTTCCTTCTTACTTACATCACATTCTCTAGAACCTAATGATTTGGATTTCAAATATTATATTATTTTATTTATAAAATGAAAATGTTAATAAATTATTTTGTAAGAACACATTTTTTTAAAAAACATTCAAATAATGGTTTTTAACACATTATATGCGATTGATAAAATATATTAAGGAATAATGCGTATTTATGGAATATTTAAAATAGAAAATGGAATATATAGGTTAGTTTCTTTTGATGATTACATTATGAAGGGATTTTTTTTATTCCTATAAGTCTACCTTTATCAACATTGGTAATGTGGGTGTACGACCAAGTATTGAATTTGTACAAAATATTAGATAATTATCATGAGTATTGGGTATGTCACATTGGATGAATACATGTGTGTGTGAGAGTAAATCGAATTAGTAATCCAATAGTAAATAATGGATTTAATTCTAAAAAATGCTTATTATATTAAATTTTTATAATTGAATTGTTGATAAATATTCCAATGATATAAACTGACAAGAAAATCCTCTCTTATACTTTTATTTGAAACACTCGAGATATTTTCATTCATTAGACTACATATTTTAATAAAATTATTGTAACTTGTTTATGTCTTAGTACAAGGAGTGGGATGATTTGAGTGGATTACTTTCTTTGTTAGTATATTCCCCTGATCCATATGAACTATAGTGCATATGAATAGATTATTTTTCAAAATCCAAGTAAGGTGAATGTTTTAAAATTATCTACATGAGAATCATGATTGTATGGTATCAATGATTATAGACAGAGCTTTTAAATGTTTGGAAGGATGTTGGACATATGTCATTGTATCTGGATGTAATTTTTATGCACATTATACAATTATGTCGACTTCTATAGTTAGTTTTTATCCTACAAATAATGTAATTGGATTTTACATCATCCATCATAGAGTATCATCATTTTAAAAAAAAAATTCAACAGATTGGTTATTATATTTAATATACACATATTTGTTTTGTTAAATCACATTGAATATATTTCCACAAATTAATGCCAATGGGATGTCCCATATGGTAAGTAAAACCTCTATATCATCCCAAGATAATGGGTTTGGAGTAAGATTCTATACTACTTGACTACTATTTTCCTTTTGAGGTTGAATGAAAGTTTTTACAAGGCATTGACACTCAATTTTTTTGTGGGGGATTTTTTTGAAATTATTGGGTTAAAAAAATATATTATCGTTAGTTAGAGAATAAATAATACACAGATCTCTTGTAGTACCCCATCATGACATATTTTTCCTCTTACTCTAGAAATATTATTCAACATTAGATGTGATAAAAATTAGTTGGTATATTATAATTATTTAATAATGTATTACATAACACCACCATTTATAGTTATGTTAATTCTTCTTAGGGGTGTATTTTTCAAGGTAAATTATTTGATAATATATTTACTGTATATCATTTTTATTATTTATAATGAATTAGGTCACAATTTTATAGGTGATAACTCTTTCTGGTTCATCATATATGATTCATAATTTATTATGCCATATTTTTTTTTCATGTATGGTGAGTTATAAAACATGGGTAATATGGTCAATGAGGCTCAAATATGGAATAATAATTTTTAGTATTTTTATATATAATATGTATAGCATAGTAATATACAAAAAAAATATTCTACAAAAGGTGGGATGATTTTATCATATCATCTAAATAATTATCATTTTTAACCCATGGGATTATGGTCTGTGATACACTTCAAATATATTAGATAATGTGAGATAAAATTATAGAGGATTATAATGGTGTAAAATTTAAATTTTATAGAGATTAAAAAGTTAGATTGGTGGTTTATGGTTTAATGATGGGTCCATTTTATATGGTGGGATCGATAACAGTGATAAATCATTCTATAAGACCCAAGAAATTCAACAACATATGATAGAAAAAAAATTCATGTAGTTTTATTTAATAATAGTAAGGAATAGTACCATATATAATTTTTTTATAATTACTAGTGGCGTGTTTATCAAGATATATTATTTGAGAATCATTGACTTGTATATCATATTTTTATATTCCAAAAAACCAATAGTAAATTTTCTACGTTAGAAATCATACTGTTTCATGATATATTTTTATTAGAGACAGTCCTAATTCACATAAAATTTATCAGACATTATAAAACCAATTCAAGTTGAATGACACTCTAAAATCCCAAGGGTTAAAAAGAAATCATTATTTAAATAAAATCATAAAATCTAAAAAACTTTTATAGAATTTTCCTTCCAATATTAAAAATCTATATGTATTATATATTAATTTTTTAAAAAAATAATATAAAGATAGAATGTTGATTTTATGGTTTAAGGATGGGTCGATTTTGAATGGTGGGACCATAGAGGAGGATAAAGCATTGTACAAGAAAAATAAAATTCACCATAGAGGTTTAAAGCATGTTTTGAATGTTATAACTTGTGAATGTCCTTGAGAATCAGGGAAATTCATGGATATACAGTCTACCTAGAGTGTAATGATGGGATGAAGGCCCAATTAATAGTTTTACCTGGAGGATGAGTGTTTATAATTAATTTATATTACACATAAGGGGTATGGAGTAAACTTGAATGCGATGAAATAAATTTAAAGTTATTGAATATATATTTTGGTCCCCAAATAAAATTATTTTCCATTTTAACAATGGTCCACTAATTATTTAGTATATTTTATAAATGATAGTTGAGGCATAGAGATATTTTTTATTTTCTATGAGAAATTTGGATAATCAAAGAGATAATAATTAAAAGTGATGGTAAAACTCAATGAAAAATAAGATAAATGAAGATATTGTTAGGTCATTGATCTGTATGAATAAATAGTGATTATAAATTTCCTAGTTTAGATATGTTAGGATTTATAATGAATTAGATGTAATAATTTATAGCTGATGAAAATGTTTTTATAATATTTTATCCAATATTTTTATTATTTAAAAATATTATCTAATGTTTTTTGTGTTTTTAAGAATTGAAGGAGTTGAATATATCATGGAATCCCATGATATGTTGGTTATAATGAAAATAGAATTTATTAAAATCTTTTATGCGACATGTTTTGGATGAAACTATATCATATGAGATACAAAAATGAGATAACACAATGAAAGGGCTCAAATTTCTTATCATTTTTTTAATAATATGAATATTACATTAGAATTTATGTTTTACTGACCCTTTATAAATTAGGTTCAGCTGATCACCACCATTTCCTTGTAATAATATATAGACTTACAATTGATTTTGGATGATAAGTCTTATAAATTTTATAGGGAATTTCACATGAACCAACATATATAAATTATGGAAATTTCAGTGGAATGTTGTTGGTTTCCCTTTATCATTATACTCACAAGCTATAGAAAAAACTAGATAGATATATAGAATTGAATTACGTGCTACAGGTTATGGAAATTGATAAATGATAGGGGATTACGCTGGAGTATTATTCGAATGATATTGAGATGGTTCGATGGTTATTCAATATAATGTTTTGTTATATATAGTCGAAATTATTTTATTCAATTTTTATCTAACCATGCATATGAGTATCCCAATGAAATATAATGTGTTAATGAATTAATATCCATTATATTGAAGAGGGATATTTAAGACCCATTAAATATTAGGGGTATTTTATGGGAGTAAAAAGATATTTATGAAGTGACTTGAAAATTGGGAGTTTTGAATTAATTAGATCAACTAATTCAAAGAAGTTATTTCAATGATCATACATTGACAGTTATATTTCTCTCAAAAAAAAAATTTTCCATTGGTAGGGTGTCAATATAACCTTCTCATTAGATGTATAATTTCAATTTTTTCTTTTAAAATTCATCAATGGGTTTTGTGCATTATATTTTGATATATTTAAATAATGGATGTACATTTTTTAGTTTAACGATCATTGAAGATGCCATGATTCATAAAAAAATAATATTAAGTTGAGATAAAAACATCATTTCATATTGAATATTGATCATCCTATAACTGGTTGGTGTAGACATTATACTTGTACTCAAATATAGATGACTCATGAAAAATTTTGTTATCATGGTCATGAAGGAGTTGGGGTTATGATGATGTTAATCATAAATATGATTTCATCACCACTCCCTAAACCATTTTATGTAAATAATTTAGATAAAAAACTTTATGGATTGGGACAATGCTATAAAAAATATCCCATGAGGATTTTCTGTTGATATTTGTATAAGTAAAAAAATCATGATATGAGAATTTAGCTAAAATTTGCAACGATAAATTCATTCAATAATTATCAAACCATGGTTATTTTTTTCGTTATAGTATTTGATGAAACCGTAGAAAATTCACCACATCCCATTGTGATATGCCACAATACTAGTGAAAAAAGATGCAATATTTTGGGATTTTAGTTTCTGTACATAAAAAATTCGAACCATAAAACATAAGAAGAGAAGAAATTCAAAAATTTCTATTTGGATAATGAACAAAAAGGATTCCCCATTTTAGTTAATGGGCATGATATAATGATGGAATGTATATAAATATGTTAGGGAATTGGTTTTCCATTATATGATTCTTTTATATTATACAAAGGATAAGAATTTTGTTTCACACGGTATCTAAAATTATAAGGAAATAAATGTTAAAGGAAGTATAAATAAATTTTATTATTTATACTCAACATTTTTTTAATCACATTGATGTTCATGATTTTATTATTTTTCATTTTCTTATTTTTACTCGTAATAAAATAGAAACCCATTTTTCTAGATCATAATTGTTTACCACTAGTGATTATACAATTAATAATAATATTAATTCATAATTATATTTCTCTTATTTTTTCATGTTATTTGTTACTCAATATCTTATATCCTATCATTGCTATTGAATTAAAATGACAAGAACTAGGTAAAAATATTACTCAGGGTGATATTTTCCATCTTTAGTAATAACTAATCACCTCCTATACTAATAGTGACATAATATCTCTTAAAAATTTAACAGTTTCAAATAAATATTCAAGTACATTCATGACACATTTATTATTTACCTATATTTATGATTTTTATAACATTAATTAAGGATATATAGACACTCTAGGTATATCATTAAGTAGAAATACATTTCTTTTTTCGATGGTAATAGATATTTTCTATATAAGTGGATGACGGTTTGATGTCATCATTCTCATTTATTGAATGTTATTAAAATAATTTTTAGCGGTTACCTTCTTCTATAATATATGAAAATAATAATCAAAATGAATATAAGAATTTCAAAACTGATGGTCAAGAGCATAATTCATTATTTTTATCCATCTTGAAGATGATGATGAATCAATTTATCAGAATAAAGATGTAAATGGAAAAATTACTGATTCTCTATTATATCCATTAAGTATACAATCTGTTAAAGGATATATGTTTACAAAAATTTCCAACTATATTTTAGTATATATAGATGGTTGAAGATAATTTGTGGATTAATTATTTATTTACATGAACAAAATTATAATATCGATTCAATTGTATGATCATATACTTTAGGATTATACCAAAGTTAAAATACTAATAATAATACTCATTATTATATTTTATATGAATATTTCATACCTTTAAGATAAATATTTTATATGTGGACCATTGATAAAGTTAATGTTTTTTATTTGTTCTGTTGTGATTAAAGTGTCTATGTGAATAACAAATCAAAAATCAAGGATGTTGTTGAAATTCAATGTTTCTAAAGGTTAGATACATTATAAGATAAAAAAATCCCAATTATAAGAAAACTAATGTCAATGATGATGAAAACGATTCTGAGGAGTTTATGTGACTATTTTAGTAATAAATATAACTAGGAAATGGTACGTATAATGGGAAACATTATTTAATGTTCTTTAATTATGACATGATTAGGATCCTTTTATTTTATTTCCTAATGATGAACTATATATTGAGGTGGATTTATAATAAAATTTTTATTTATAGAGAAAAAATATGAAAACCCATCATAGTTGTGTAATGAATTTCAATGTAAAAATATAAATTGAAATATAATGATGAAATAAATTCTATCAAAATAAGATCATATATCAGTGGTGACCCAATATCATTAAGTATACTATATATTCACCACGTCACCAAGATGTTTGAGAAGATCTATAGTTGGATACAAAATTAGAAATATTATTTCATATATTTAAGATGTATATTTTTTGTTGTTAATAGAATTGTCACCACCATTCCCTAGTAAGTCCTCTTTTTTCTCAGGGTTTTAAAGGTGTTATTTTTTTAATTTAAAAACATCATAGATTATTTCATATGGGATGATCATTATAATGAAAAAAATCATTGATAATCATTGGAAGGGATGGAAAGGGAGTAAAAAATGTAGGAATTAATGTCATATGTGTATCTTGTATAATAAATTCCATGCATGAAAACATTGTGATGGATGTTCTTGGAGAAAATATGCTATAGGAAAATATTATTGTGAGTTATTTTGGGGAAAATATTATAGAATTTTAAGGGATATCTCCACCATTATGTGTCATTTTATAACCTCATATCATTACTCTATTATATCAAACTCTCTGGATCATAGTTCAAGGATATATCATTTTATAGTTCCCGAAGACGGATGACACCTGAGTTTGTTTTCAAGGATTCACTATATGTAAAACTACATTTAATTAAACTAGTAGGTATATGTGTTTCATATTTTTCATCCAAGAAAATTATAACATTGCTATTTTTCTGCTTCTTTCCATCATATTACATATAAAATGGTTTTTTACTGGTTTTTAATCCGGTAGATTTTCTATGAAAATTTATCAAAGATTATCATATACTTTTACCGTTCATTGTAGCTGGATGTGCTGCTTTGGTTAGAGGGAAGTACTTAAATATATTATCTTAATCATATGGAATATTTGGAACTATTAAAATTGCATATATGATCATGTTTATCATATATGTATCAATATCATGTCTAACTGCACATGTTGTGGCTAGCCTCAGGATGAAATCCCACCCCTATGTTCTTTAAAAGAAAATGTGTACAAGTAGTTTAAAAATCCTTCCAAAATTTCACTAGAATGTCTACCAAAAATCTATGAACCACATATATTATCTCAATCTCGAAATATATGGGGTAGATCATAACACAAATGAGAAAAATTACATATTTTTTACCATGACAGTGGGATGTTGGTGTATCATACAGGAATTAGAGAAAGCTCGGCATAAAGGGATAAATTTCTCAAGGATAGGACATAAATCTAGATGACTGAAATTCATAGTTGGCCAAATTCAAATACTTAATAACATGGATTATTACCCATCCCTCAGATCATATATTTTCACTAAAGAACACCCATCCAACCACCCATGTTTTCCCACAATGTTACAAGATCCTCTTTTTTCCTCACATTAATGGGAATAAACTCAAAATTGGTTGATCATGAAACATTTGAATTATGTAGGGGCACAACAAAATATTGTAATTTATTGTTTTTTAGAGATGGTTTTATTGTATTGTTTTTAAAATACTTTCTAAATATAAATTTATCATTTTTTTAGGAAATTTCTTCAATTTAAAAACATTTTTAATGAAACATCCCTAATTTATTGATACATTTCAGGAAGCATTGAATATATATGTATAAAAAATTTCTAGGATCAATGTAAAAATATATTTAGAGATATATATATATATGTATTAATATATATAAACCCATACATTCATATATATATATATATATGCATATATTTATATATATTAACACACAGACATATATATATATATAAATATTTATATATTGAAAAAAATATATATTGTATACTTTGTCCAATATATATGAAAATTTTTCTATTTAAATCATATAATGGTTTTCTATAACGATATCTTATATTAATTAGGAGCATATACATGCTGTGTTTGGGATTAATTGGAGTTTGGATAGTTTTAAGGAATCAATAATCATTATCTTGAATTCTGGTCACATTGTACAGAACTATGGTACGTTTTATATAAAATAGGATACATCAATTTCTTATGAAATTATTGGATGAAATGGGATTTCATTAGAATTCCTATATTCTTCATTTAATGAGGGAATCACAGCCATTTATTGGGATATTCTGGATGTCGCCGAGGTCCAAATAGGTTCAATGAATGAAAATGTTTCTCATCATGTTGTCCTGAACACATTTGGTATAACTAGAATGGTTAATAGGTAATTTTACTAAAATCCATCATATTGATTCCCCCAACAGCTTCATGGTTGAAGGTGAATGTAGATGGGGTGGTTTTAGGTGCACCTGGACCCTTGGATTTTGGTTGGGTTTTTTCACTAATCATTGCTTTGTTAAAAGAAAATTTAATCACAATATTAAAAATGGATCTTCTATCAAAGATGAATTTTTTGGATTATCCATGATATCTAATATGTATTATGACATGCATATAGATCTGTTTCTATGGAATCTGACTGTACTACTAGTATTCCTTTTTTTCATAAAATCGGTCCAAGAATATTCTAGAGTGAATTATTCCATTCTTGATTGAGATTTTTCAGAAAATTTTGAAACAATAATCTTAATGTCACTCATATATATCAGGAGGATAAACAAGTTACATATGATTTTCCCAAAAAGTCGATAAAATAAAATATTTCAATATTTACTTTTTTATCTTGAACATCGATACTCATTTTTTTATTTGTATGGGTATGGTGATTTTCATTCTCAATTGTGTAAACCCCCTTGTAATTCTATTTTCTATTAATTTTAATAAAATTTTATAGGAACAGGCTTTGCCCGACTCCTGGTCCTTTTTTATTATAATTATATATATATATGTATGTTCATACAATTATATATTTATACACACACACACACACACCCATAAACATACATATATATATAAACAAACATTTATATAATCATCATTATATTTATAAAAAAACACACATATATATATATATCGATATAAATATAAAATATAAAATATTAACATATATATAGAAATATGAAATAAAATATAAAAATATAAATATAAAAAAATATATGTATATATATAATATAGAGTTATATATATAATATGAAATAAAACCATATTTTTAATATATATATATATAATTAAAAGATATATAAATATATATACATAAAATATAAAATATTAAAATACACACATATATATATGACAAGAATATGTATATACAAATTTATAACATGTATATTATGTGTATATTAATATATATATAAATATATGAAAATATAATATATTAAATTGTTAAACACTAAAATTTATTTATATATATTTATTAATATAAAATAATACAATAATTGAATCAGAACATCTATAGGTGGGTTGGTTGAGGATTTGAGTTCACGGTAGGATGTTATTTTTTTGAAACCTATGAGATACCAATTTTCATATTGGGTTACATACGGTCGTTGTCTCTAGGAGGTCTGGGGTGGAGAATGTAGGCCTATGACATGTAGATGTGTGGGGAGTGTGCATATGGAAATGGTGGGATAGCAGGGCATACAAGGATGGGTGTGGAACACACATATAAGGTGGGGAATTAGAATATTTTAGCTCAAAAATTATTTATTTACTAAAATAAATTTGAGGAAAATATATTAAATTAAAAAAATACATATGTTTTTTCAAACTATTTGTAAATGTGATGTGATTTATTAACATTTCCCAAAAACATTAGTAAATGAGGTGTCTCTCGCTCTATATTTTTAAAAAAATTGGTAATTTAGAACCATTTATAAACCTCACTAATCAATGACACCTCATTTACCAACATTTATTATATTTTTAAGTAAATTAGTTATTTATGTTTTAAAATGTGGCTAGTTGATGATTTTTCTAGTTAGTGGAGTATTTTTTTGTGATCTCAATGGATCTATTATCCTCAACATTAGTACGTTAATTTTGAGTGGGTAATCTCTCCATGATGAAGAAATGGAATCTTAACATGTTTGTCACTTTATATCTAGAAAACCATTGTGTTCATGGTGGTCAAAATATAATCCATTATGATAAAGAATTCGTTGAAGGACCATAACTCTATCACTTGGTCCATCTCCTATCATGTATGGTGGTTCAAGAGCCTTATAAATAATATCATGGAGTTAATTCCCACATTGTATGAGGGGACTAAAACTTTAGATTTTTTGGAATCCATGGGTTCTCAAGAAGTTTTAGTTACATGCTTCTTTTGTTTTGGATCATTTCCTTTGTACTTTGTTGGTATAGAGGGGACTCACTCATTAATGATATTTTAAATCCCGTTATTTTTTTCTTATTTCTTATTTTTTAATCAGTTTTCCAATTATATTATTTTTATTAAAACAGAGTTTTAGGGTAATACGGAAACCATGGTGATGAGGAAACAGTGATATAGTTACAATTACTAATGTATATTTTCTTATACATAAATTATAACCAAAATCATGAGATAGAAAAAAAAGACCTGGGAAAAAATGAATGCATTATTTAGTGAATCTATTTTAAAATAAAATTCCTAATTCAATTAAGATATGTAATTGATGTTATATGAAAACATCCATTGTTATAATTAAATAATTTAATATTATGTTAAAATACAAAAACATATAATTGTGAATACAATTTTTAATAATCAAAAAGAAAGTTTCCTTGAAGTGAAAATAGTAAATCATGATAATTAACAAAGAATCAGTGATCATATTTTTAAATTATTTATCAATTATATCATTTATTGTTCAAATATTGTGGATTAAATATTCAATTATACCATGGAGAATAGATCTTTCCATGTGACTCCATGAACCATAATTTTTGACAACTGAGAAATCAATTCAAATAGTAAATAAGTGAAAATTGGGGAAACGGATTATAATCCCATAATAAGAGGAATGAATTAATTTTTAAGTCCTTTTTCAGGTTATAAAATTTTTAAATCCAATAAGGTATGGGATAATAAAAAGACAAAGTATAATCCTTATGGAATGATCAATGTAATAGAGAAATTTACCAAGCCTGAGAAGTTTGAAATGATACATTTACTATTTAATTAGGGAGACACCAAAAAAGGATTTTTAAAAATCTATTTATTAAACAATTATATTCCACATTGAAGTATATTGTGAGTTTTTTGGATTCTATTGAAAAAAATTTATGTTTTAGGGAAAAATTTATGACTCCGTTAATCAATTAGTGGGCTTGAATTATAGGGGATTCCACGCGAAATTCTAAGATTCTAGTAATAATAATCCAACAAAGATGGATTTTTTAAAATTATATTCACTATCATGAGTAAAAATATACACGGGGAGATAAACATTGAAACTCCATCATTAAATTTATATCAATTTAATAATTGTAGTTGAATATAAACCATAATTCCAAATCATTCTTAAGTAGGAAAAATGATGTGTAATCATTTGTGGATGAGGTTTCTTGAAAATTTGGAAAAGTTGAGATTACATGGAATAATAATATTTGTGTTATATTATATATATATGGAAATGTTAATATCATGTAAATATCAATGGGTACAGTTAAGGAGTTTTTAATTTTGTTAATATTACCCCACATGATCTCGATTGAGTTATATTTGGTTAAAAAAAGAATCCAAAAAGCATTCTCCTTGTTGACATGATAAAGTAAAATCTCTTGAGTGTCTCAAAGACTTTTTAAAATGTGATTGATGAGATACTTTGAAATGATGGATGCATCATAAAATTAATAACAATTGAAAAATAATTATGACGATCCAATGAATATGTGAAAATATATTTCATATTTACAAAGATTGGGACATGTTCTACCTGAGTATTAAATATAATAGTAAGTATTTATTGTAGTAATTATTCATCTGAGTCAAAATGAAAATGGTAATATTTAAAAATTATTGAATTTGAATCTTAAGAGTCTCAACAGATGTACCAAATCTGAAAAAGGGAAATTGGTGAATGTGTTCCAAATGGTTGTAGAGATCAAGAAAAATAAACATATTTATTGTATACAATCATAGTTGTTTTTATAATAGTAATGATTTATGATAATGGATACAGGTCTATCATGATCCTAGTTGTTGATTTTATATGCATGAATTATGATTAATTTTTTAAATGAAGTCACATGGTCTTCGATGATTGAAAAACCCTTCCTGGAAAGATTATAATAAAATTGGAGGTGTTATAATACCATTGTATCATAATAATGGATCACAATAAATGAATTTGTTGTTGAATGGATATTATGAGATGAAAATAATAAGTAATGAGTTCATTGCTCCAATGATTCCTTATCAAAATTGCGATTTAAGGGGAAGAACTAATGATTGTTGTATATGGGAAAACCCATCTTCTCAATGAATATTAAATTATTTTACTTTTATATAAAACCAAATAATATAACTGTCTATATTCATAATATGAGTTTACATGAACAATATTTAATCAAAAACCACAAGAGATTAGGTTTGTAAACAATCTGATCTCAATGAGTTTTATGGAATTTTGGGGGCATGATACATCAAGGTCCAAGTTAAACACTGGGTAGTGTTGAATGGGAGGGTTTTTGATATAGTGTATCATAGACAAAAAAACTTGTTGAATAATTAATGGGGTAAAAAGAATAATCTCATAAAATTAATAGATATATATGAATTAATTTTGTAGGATAATCAAACTCATTCACAACTAACATTGGTTATTGTTGATGAGGTTGATAACTCCATTTAAGATAAAAATGGAAATCACATGACTGTATGGGATTCCAACAAATATTTCAAAAATTATTATTATGATCCTGAATTATTCACTAATTATGAAGAATATGTGAAAATATGAACAATGCTGATGATTCAAGGGAATAAAAAAATAGTGATTATATTTATAGGAAACATTAATGGTATTATATCCAAGAGAATATTGACATGTTCAAATCACAGCAACATTATATTATAATATAATTTGTTGAGTTTTGATGAATATTTTAATCACGAAAATTGGATAACCATAATAAAAATAAATTACATCCTCAAAATAAGAATAAAGACATATAGGAATTGCTGTCATACCCCAAGGGAATGATTTTGATCTATGAAGAGTGATTTTCCAGACTAAACTCAATGAAAAAGGATAATTATCAAGAAATAAATATTATCTTCTTCCTAATGGAAACTATTAAATATCATAAATTCATTTTGATACACAATTTCTTATAGTCATGAGATTCAAAACAACAAGGGTAATTCTTTTTATTTTTTATAAATTATTTTATAATGTTCTCTAAATTGATGTGATGCTAGTAGAAATAGTAATGGGTATACATTAACAGTGTACCTGTCACTAACATATCTAAATATATACAGTTTGGGATATAGTCAAATAATAATTATGGTGCTAACGTAAAAATTTGAAACTCTAATTAATAAATTAGTAGGGATATATTTATACTACTATGGTGCAATAGAAAACCAAATAAAAAAATTTATAATTAATGAATAATTAACAAAATTTTCAAAGACATTAAAAGTTAATTTTTTTTATTTTCAGATCACTTCATATTATATATATGATTAAATTTTAAATTTGAATTACATAACAATATATTTTTATATAAATTAAAATAATGTAACATATTTACATAATTTTTTCTGTAATAATTTTAATTTTATAACTAAAAAATTAATTTGAAATTAGGTAATTGAAATCATTTGGGTTTCTAAATGGGTCATTAAAAATATAATAGGATAGGGTTTAGGTGATTATTTTAAAACATAAATGATTTATTGTTAGGGTTAGGTTATAGTAAAAATAAATGGTTAGGTTCTGGATTTGGAGAAATGAAATGTGATTGGGTTCGAGATGCCACAACTCAATGGAATTCAGTATGTTTGAGTCGAAGTGTTACATGAACTCATTTGGTCCTCACATTAGGGAATATGATTTTTAATAGTGGAAATGGAATAGGATGAATTTTTGGAAGACTCTTACCTTGTTAATAAAAAACATAGAATATAAAATATTCATGAAAATACTAACAATAAAATTGTGGAAAAATATAAACTAATAACCACATGGATTTTCCACCATATATTCAAATAAATAATGGATCCACTGAAATGATGGATGAATATTATAAATCTAAAAAATAGTAGAGAAACATACAATAAAAATTAAAAGTCCCAAATTCACCCCATCATGTCACCACACAATCCCCCAACTTGGGCTCAATCATCCACTGTATGAAACGTTCCATTAACTAGATCTATCATTATAATAATTACACATGAATAATGATTCTTCTGTATGGTTTTATTGTAATAACAAGAATAAAACCAAAAAAAATTCCTTGATATATGTACATGATAAAAATACTATATTTCACGACCCGTCCTCGGGGCCCATGCCGTGACTACCCCATGCCCGCCTTCATTAAGCCAGGGGATAGAGACTAGCACCAAAGGCGTAAATCCCAATTCTGGGAATGAATTACATGTATAAAAGTAAACAAACACAACAGAGTACGCAACTGGAGTATGGACTAAGTAATACTGAATACAAAAGTACGTGCTGAAAGGAATGTGGCCCGAAATACAAGACCAATAGTAAGTATACTACAAAAGAAAAGCTAGTACAACTGCATTAATGTGAAACAGAAACCACTGTGTCATCCTACGGGAATCCCACCAGAAGGTTGGGTACATATAGCCTCCTCAGCACCTATGGTCTGTTTGTCCATTCCATGTAATTCTCACCATGTGTTCTACCTCCGGCTACCATCCAGCTCTACAAGTTTCTACCTCTATCAATGTTGTCTGTCGTCTATATCCAACACAACATAGTGCGGGAATAGCCCATACGAGGGTGAGTATATGATTCTCAGTAGGGACCCTGAGACCCCGATGGTCTCCCAGAATCCACAAAGGATAAACCACAGAAGAAATATTAAATCAAAAAGTATCAACCAAATCTACTTAGCTACATTCCCATACATATACCTATGTTATCATTCACAGTTCGGCTCCAACTCTCGAGCTCAAGCATAACCCGGTCCACAAATGATAGAATTCAATCACATCAATGACAATAATTCAAAGTCAAGACTCAGATCACAGTAGGTATACACAACATAAATAGTGTAAGAGATGATTAGTTGTAGCCACTGAATCATCATTCACTGTCGTATGTCAGATACACACGGAAACCTAAAACTGCAGTATGTTGTTGCTGTCAAACCCACAGAGAATTTAGCCTAGTCTCATTGCTGTCGAACCCACAGAGGATTCAGTCCATCCTGGTTTCTGTCGAACCCATGGAGGATTTAGTCTAGTCACATTGCTCTCGATCCAACAGATGATTCAGTCCAATCTTGTTGCTATTGAACCCACAAAGGATTTAGTCCAGTCTCATTGTTGTCGAACCCACAGAGGATTCAGTCCAGTCTCATTGCTGTCAAACCCATGGAGGATTCAGTCCAGTCTCGTTGCTGTCTAAACCACGAAGGAATCAGTCTAGTCTCGTTGATGTGAAACCCAAGGAGGATTCCATCTAGTCTCGTTTCTATCGAACCCACGGCGGATTCTGTATAGTAGCCATCGTCGTTGAACCAATGTAGGATTCTACTACGGTATTCGTCACAGCCAACTCCAGGGTTCCCGCACACAGCACGCTCGATTCTGAGAGGGTATCCATCTCGAGCCAAGGGGTCGATACATAAAATATCAGGAAGTGTAGATTTGATGTATCCTGAAGTTCATTCTAGTCCAAAGTAACCCAACGTGACAGACTACGCTTCAATCAGACGCTCGGTCTGAGAGATATTGGATTTTCCGTTCTAGGGGCGAGGTTTGAATTATGGTCATTCCAAACCTGGCCATTTTTCAAAGTCATCCAAAACTATCTTAGATTATTGAAAAATTATTGTCTCATCACGGGGATCCCAGTGTGGCAGACGGTGTGTCGATCGGACGCGTGGTCTTATAGTTATCCACATTTAAGTGAAACGGGCCCGACCCGTCAGGCCCAGTGGGCTGGCGGGTCGCCCAAACTGGTTCGGCGGGTCCGACATAGCAGGGGGATGGGCTATCATGATGGAGCATGGCTCAGACTAGCGTGGAGCGGCCTGACTCAGTGTGGCACAGCCCGGCCCGACAAGGCGTGACCCTACACGCGGCTGGCCGAGAGGTGCAAGGGGGGGTAGTTTCCCGAACGGGCGGCGCCGCCCCTCTGGTCCGGCCGGCCGAGGCCAACATGTTTTCCAGGTGCGAGCGGCCCCCACGGGCGGGCCACTGTTTCCCAAATACGGTGCCAGGAGGGCACCTCGGGGTCTTCCATGCCCAACAGGCCGCCTACAGACCGATTTATCTGCCGAACGGCCCGTCCCGCGCCGACCGCGGTTCTCTGCAATGTGGTGCCCCTTGTGGCGCCGCAGTCTCCTTGTCTGGCCAGCTATGGTCGGCCTATTCTCCTTTGGCCAAGTGGCCCGTGGATTTCGGACTGCAGTTCTTCCGCAGAACGGCGCCCTCGTGGCACTGCGGTTCCTTTAGCCCGGTCGTCTTTAGTCGGCTGGTTCTTCTTCGGCCGAGAGGCCTACGGATGCGTGCCGTGGTACTTCTCTATGTGGCCGGCACAAAGCCGCAGCTTCCTCTGGTCACTATCACCTCAGATTTCCACCACCAAAATAGTCAAGAACCATTAGATGGTTGTTGGACCGTGTTTGTTCGCCCCGCGCCCTCCGTGTTAGGCGATGACGTAAGGCCGAAGACAATTTAAAAATTCAACAAAGAACATGGTACAAAATATTCACTTAAAAATTATATAATCCACTACCTTTTAATTGAGTTTCATTCGTCCATGAGCCCCAGAAGACGAGCATCATGGAAGCAGGGCGTCACGGAAGACGCCGTCGCGGAGAATGGTGTCGTCCCGTCAAAGTTGGCAGTCATTGTCGTAGACAACATTCTTCATGAGCGGTGTCTTCTCCATTGACGGATAGGAAGAAGAAAGGATGAAGGCATTCCTCACTATATTCTTCCAGTTAGAAAGAATATTTAAGAGAAAATGCATCTCATTCATCAAGTCGTGGAGCATTCTTCGCGGAGAGGAACCCTTCCTTCTAATTCTCCAAGGGTTCCCCCAACGAAATATTTTCCAAGGAAAATATTATAAAGGATAGCCAAAATTAATATAATTTCAATGAAAATCAAATTGAATCAAATTAATTCAAATATTAATTTAATGTGGAATTTATTTAATCCATGTTGTTGGAATTATTTAAGACGAGGTGAAGAGTTTAAAAATTCAAAGGAGAGGACGTGGAGAGTTCACATTAAAAGATGGGTGTTGTCAAAATAAATGAAGGGGAGTTAATGGAAATTTTAAGGAATGTTATTGGGATAGGGGATCGTTTGGGCCCCACCACACATTATCCTCTCATTGGAGGTTATGTGGGTGTTGGCCCCACCTCTAATACCCCCTTATAAGAAATAAACACCAAATATAAATGAAATTTTGTATAAAAATTTTATTTAATTTATTATATATCCACATAAATTAACTTTTCCTCCTGAGAAAACACAACTTCGGTAAAGGTCCCCTTAAGCGAATACTGGTGCTGCGAGTTCATCGGTTCTCTCAGATTATAATTCCTAGCACTGGTTAAAAAGATAGAAAATCTAAAGGCTTGTAAAATTCCAAAGTATTTTAGAAAAAAAATTTCCCTAAAATATCAGGGTCTTTACATTACCCCCACCTCAAGGATTTATGTCCCCGTAAAGATACAACACACACTAGGGAAATAAATGGGGGTACTGAGTACGCATCTGATCCTCCTGCTCCCATGTTCTCTCCTGGAGGTTCCCATGCTGCCAGCGAATACGCACCAGAGGAATCGACCGTCCATGTAGGACCCTCTCCTGTCAATCTTAGATCTCCACCGAGACCTCCGTGAATGTCACCCCATCATCTATATCCAGCTCTCCATGGTTGATGATGTGAGACAGGTCGTGCATGTGTCTTCTCAGCTGAGATACATGGAAGACGTCATGCACCCGGTGCAACTGAGTTGGAAGGGCCAGGCAGTAAGCCACCTTGCCTACCCTGATGAGGACCTGGAATGGCCCGATGAAGCATTGAGATAACTTTATTCCCCAGCCAAATCTCTGTAGACCTCATCTAGGTGAGACCCGTAGGAAGACGTGGTCACCATTTTCTATCTCTAGTGGTCTCCGTCTCCTATCAGCATATGACTTCTATCAGCTCTGTGTAGTCTTCATCTGCTCCTAGAGGATGTGAACTTTCTTTATAGTAGCTTGATGATGCGCACACTTTTAAACATATGATTCATCTCCTGAATGCTCTACCGGCATCTCTATGACTATACGAAGGGTTTCCCCTTATTCGTCAAAGATGATAGTGGTGCAGTAACTCTGGAGAAGTCTGGCACAAAGGTAAGTCTAGCAGACTCCTGAGTGATCGACTGCACCCTCTTATGCATGATTCCATCTTGTGCTACATGGTATTTCCTTTTCTCTAACCAAGGAAAACCACAACCCAATATTGTAGATAAACCACATTATTTTTTCCTAATACAATCAATCTATGTATCAAATGTGGTTTCCCAGTCCATACCCAAATTAACGTCATAAGGCCTTGAAGCTTCCACCAAGAGGTTCCAACCAAAACTCTCACCTCAAGGGTCATATCACACTGGCGGTTTATGTGTGATTATCGAGTCTCCTCCCAATGGCATCTCCAGAAGTGAGGGTCAAGTAAACGGCATAACCGAAAACTCTAGCTCTGGGACAAGATTCATTAAAGGAATGAATGATTGATACCAATATCTATTGATATGGCAGGTAGTAGTAGACACACACTATACCTCAAATCATTCTTAGAGCCCTTGGGTCTCACTCCTTGACTGCATGCATCTACTCTCTTCCCCTACCCTCTAGTTCCAAGAGCCAAGCGGAGACTACAAAAGCGGGAGGTTGTAACATGTCGAAATGTTCACCACCTCATGATGCTCTCCTAGATCTGCTTCCATGTCTTTTGCCTTGTAGATTCATCTGTCCTTAACACTTACTCTTCTCGAAACATTTTACACGCTCAAGTCTCTAAGTCTGAAACTATTTTGATGCTTTACAACTATTAATATTCATTAGTTGTATCCGCTCAGCCAATGAAAATTCAACAACAAATGATCCCTATAGCACCCTAACA
Source organism: Viscum album (assembly GCA_963277665.1). Classification (NCBI taxonomy): domain Eukaryota; kingdom Viridiplantae; phylum Streptophyta; class Magnoliopsida; order Santalales; family Viscaceae; genus Viscum; species Viscum album. Next base: position 1,707,151,404 of record OY728145.1, read on the forward strand.
GATGTTGGAATGCATAGAGGAAAAAGTTCTAGCTATGATTTCCTTAAACAGACCACACTTAGAGGTTTGAGCTCTAACGCATTGTTCTTATCATATTCATCGAGTACCAGGAATGGTCAGTACGCCTCGATGAATACCCATCTTGCGAACCGTCATCCTTCCGAAGCTGTATAAGCTCTAGAAAACACTCAGCCACCACCAAGACATTCCTCAATCACCTATGGGTCGGGATCTCCTCGTAACATGAGGGATATCAAATGTTGAAACACATGTAAGGCACTAAGCCTACACGTGTCCTCTACCGGTACCGCTGGTAGTGTCTGCTGACCAACGGGCAGTGATATAGTTGGCACACTGCCCAAAGATACCATCTTGGATAATAGTCCATGTACCGAAACTTAATCATTATACGGACCTTCCTCATGGTCAGTCGTTGAAAAATATTAGTATCTAAAATCAATTTATGTTCTACTAGTGTCTCAACTAGGCGAAAAACTCCAGTAATCGCCTCTATCAAGTCCTCTTTTGCCTGGGAATCATTCTCGCCTCAAATCCTTGGAGGCCTCTGCCGCTAGAACTTGTTCAATGTGGTCAATCGGCGTGCCTCATCCACAAATGCGGCTGGTGACCTCTGTTGCCCAACGTGTGATGGTGCTGCTGGTACATTACCCGAAGGTTCCAACATAATAAAAGGGCCATATACCGGAGCCTCGTTTCTCATTGGGCCATCATCGTGTACTCTCTTGAGAACCCTATCTGGTCGTCTTCACAATGACATCCTGATACGGAAAACGTGCATCATGGTCAATAAGTTATACCTGGTGAGCTTACTCAAATAGTTCACAAGAAGTACCTTGAAAACACATTCGCAATTAGTGTTTTCATGCACTGACTCGGAAATCAGAAGTCAGGGTCTTATGGTATGGATACGTCGGCTGTCACACCAACACTGGACTCCCTGGACTGAACGACACACTCAATACCCTTAACACTATTGATTCATAGGAATACATATCATGGTCCTAAGTTTTGCGGTTGAACCGACCCCTCGGATACCAAATTGTCACAACCCGTCCTTGGGGATCGTGTCATGACTACCCCAAGCCTTCTTTCTAAAGGCCAGGGGATGGAGACTAGCACCAAAGGAGTAAATCCCTATACTGGGAAGGTATGTACTTTATAAAAGTAAACAAAGAGAACAGAGTACAAAACTGAAGTATTCACTAAGTAATACTGAATACAAAGGTAAGTGATGAAAGGAATGGGGATGGAAATACAAGCCTAACAGTGTGTACAGTACAATAGAAAAGCTAGTACAACTATAGTAAAGTGAAATAGAAACCACTGAGTTGTCGTCCGGGAATCCCACATGAAGGGTGGGTATAGATGGCCTCCTCAGAACCAAAGGTCCATCCGTCTCCTCCGTGTATGTCTCACCAAGTGGTCCACCTCCGGGTACCATCTAGCTCTAGAAGTCTATACATCTATCAGGGATGTTTGTCGTCTGCATCCAACACAACGTAGTGCAGGCATAACCCGTGCAGTGGTGAGTATAAGATACTCAAGAGGGACCCTAAGACCACTGAAGGTATGCCAGAATCCACGAAGGATAAACCGAAGAAGAAAGATACAATAATGCAGTATCAGCCAATTCTACTTAGGTATATTACCATACATATAACAATGTTATCAATCACAGTTCGGCTCCAACTCTCGAGCCCATGCACAACCTAGTCCACAGAGGATAGAAGTCAATCACATCAATGATAATGATTGAAAGTCAAGACTCATCTCACACCAGGTATACACAACATAAAGAGAGTAAGAGGTGATTAGTTGTAGCCACTGAATCAGCTTTCACTGTCATAAGGAAGTTACCCACAGAAACTAACATCATCAACATGTCATTGTTATCGAACGCCAATGAGGATTCCGTCCAGTCTCGTTGATGTCGAACCCATGGTGGATTCAGTCCAATCTCGTTGCTGTCAAAACCACGGAGGATTCAGTCCAGTCTCGTTGCTATCAAACCCATGGAGGACTCAGTCCAGTCTAGTTACTATCGAACCCACAGAGGATTCAGTCTGGTCTCATTGTTGTCGAACCCAAAGAGGATTCAGTCCAATCTCATTGCTGTCGGACCCATGGGGGATTCAGTCCAGTCATGTTGATGTCAAACCCACAGAGGTTTCAATCGTGTCTCATTGCAGTCGAAATCACAGAGGATTCAGTCCAGTCTCATTGTAGTCGAACCCATGGAGGATTCAGTCCAGTCTCTTTGCTTTCGAACCCCAGGAGGATTCAATCCAGTAGCTATCATCATCAATCCCAAGGAGGATTCTAGTACGGTAGTCGTCGCAGCCAGCTTTAGGGTTCCCGCACATAGCACGCTCGATTCTGGGAGGGTCTTCTCCTTGACCAAAGCAGTTGATACATCAACTATCATTAAGTCTAGAGTTGATGTATCTCGAATTTCCTTCTCATCAAAAGGAACCCAACGTGACAGACGACACATCTATCAAACTCCTGATCTAGGAGATATCGGCTTTTCTGTTCCAGGGGCCCGGTTGGAATTACACTCTTTCAAAATCAATCCATTTTCCAAATTCATCCAAAACATAATTAGAGTATCAAAAAAGTATCATCTCATAATTAGGATCCTAGTTCGGCAGACGACGCGTCGATCAGACACGCGGTCTTAATGTTATTCACGTTTGAGTGAATCTGGCCCGGCCCGTCAAGCCCAGTGGGCTGGCGGGTGGGCCCGAACTGGTTTGGCAGGTCCGACCCGACAGTTGGTCGGCCCGAACTGATGGAGCATGGCCCAGCCAGGTGGGGTGCAGCATGGCCAGTTGAGGGGCAGCTCGACCCAGCCAGGCGTGGCGCCACCTGGCTAGTCGTGCGGTGCAGGTGGGGGGGGGGTGGCCCCCCGGTTTCCCGACACAGTGCTGCCGCCCCTCCTGGCCGGCCGGCCGATGCGAGCCTATCTTCTCGGCATGAGCGGCCCGCACTGGCGGTCCCCTGTTTCCCCAATACGGCACCAGGAGAGAGCCGTGAGGTCTTCCCAGCCTGGCCGACCGCTTGTCAGTCGGTTCGTCCACCGAACAGCCCGCCCAGCGCGGGCCGTGGTTCTCTGTAGCGCAACAGCCCTTGTGGCACCGCTGTCTCCCTGTCCAGCCGGTTCTGGCCAGCCAGTTATTCTATGGTAGAGCGGCCCATGGATTGCGTACTACGGTTCTTTCGCAGCACGGAGCCCTAGTGGCACCGTTGTTCCTTCGGCCCGATCGTCTTAAGTCGTCCGGTTCTTCTTCGGCCAAGGGGCCCATGGATGTGGGCCGTATTTTTTCTCTATGTGGCCGACAGATGGCCGCCACTTTCTCCAATCGCCATTTCCTCCATTTGCCACCGCAAAAAGAGTCAAGAACCATCATAGGTTCGTCGGATCGTGTTTGTTCGGCCCGTGCCCTCCGCGGTAGGCAATAACATAAGGTCGAAGACAATTAAAAAATTCAACGAGAAACGGGGTACAAAATATTGACATAATAATTGTACAAACCCCTACTTCATAATTGAGGTTCGTTCGTCGACAAGCCATTGAAGATGTGCGTCGCAGCAGTCGGGCGTTGTGGAAGACGGCGTCGCGGCAAACAGTCTCATCCCGTCAACATTGGAAGTCGTTGTCGTAGACGGCGTTCCACGTGAGCGGTGTCTTCTCACTTGACGGGAAGGAAGAAGAAAGTATGAAGGAATTCATCAAGATCCGGTTCCAGTTAAAAATAAAAGTGAAGATAAAATGCTTCCCGTTCTTCGAGTCGTGGATCGTTCATCGCAGAGTGGAACACTTCCTTCAAATTCTCCAGAGGTTTCCCCACCGAAATGTTTTCCAAGGAAAATATTATAAAATCTACCCAACTTTAATAGAATTTCCATGCAATTCAAATGAATTAAAATGAATTCAAATATTAATTAAATGTTTCATTTAATTAATCATAGTTGTTATAATTAATTAAGAGGAGGTGAAGAGTTTAAAAATTCAAAAAAAGAAGCTGGAGAGTTCACATTAAAAGAGGGGTGTTGTCAAATTACTTGAAGGGGAGTTAATGGGGAGTTTAAGGAAAGATAAAGGGTTAGGGGATCGTGTGGGCCCCACCTCACATTATCCTCTCATGGGAGGTTATGTGGGTGAGGGCCCCACTTCTAACTACACCTTATAAGAAATATCCACCAAATATAATTAAATTGTGTGCAACAATTTTGTTTAATTTATTATATATCCCCATAAATTAACTTCTCCTCCAGAGAAAACACAGCTGCGCTAATGGCCCCATTAATCGAATACCGGTGCTGCAAGTTCATCGGTGCCCTACGATTTCAATTCCGAGCATCAGTTAAAAATATAGAAAAAACTGCACGTATGTTTACAGAATGTACTAGAACAAAATTTCAGAAATTGATTCCGGGCACACCGGGCCTCGGAATCAGGTGCTGTTTGAAACCATAGACAAGTAAAATTCCAAAGTATTTAAGAAAAAAAATTCAATGACTTTTCCGAGCCTTTAGTCATGAATAATTTCAGTGCAAAAATAAACACCAAGAAATCATACAAAGTTCACACATTTGTTTGGTCCATAATGGTTCTCCGTAACATCTTTGACCCCTTGCTAAAATAAAATTCTTATGTTGGACCAGTGTACATATATAAATTATCACCAAAATAAGTCCCCCATGAAGGGTTAGTCATGGACTCTATTATGGTCAACACTCATGTCAAATCAATTCATAGCTATGGGGAAATAAACCCAACCCATGTCATCCCAATTCAAAACTCTAACGTAAACAACACTACATATCAATCTAATTTATAGATGTGGTATATCAATAAAATCATCCACACACCCTCACTAAGGGAGGGAATATCTAAAATAAATATTCATTTTCATTAAATTTTGGAGAATGAGAAACTAAAAGTGTAATTCACATTTCAATAACATGTTAGATCATTATCAGGTGATGTTAAGAAAGAATCTCATAACCAACATAATTTGACAAAAAAATAATATAAGGAGTAGGTGTCACACGATTCATAAACAACACAGATGTGATTCATATGAATCATAGGTCTCAAATGATACACATGCACCACGTTCAAGTCATATCTATAATATGTATCATCGACTATACATGAACAAAACATGTGAATAATAAAAATCATATGTATAATGTGATAAAAATACACTCTTAATATGAACCATATGAATAATATGTCTCATGGGAAACAAGCATACTCAATATAATCAAGGAAAACCCATTTACATATTATATATATGGATAATAATCCATAAATAAATGGTATAGATGTTAATATCAACATTCATCAAATGAATCACATCTTATATCACATCTACTCACTAAACATATCAAACATGCATGCCATGGGTCCCTCGAGCCTATTCTTAAACAACATGATAAGGGTTCAACAATATGATTACTGAATGGTATAAATCCAATAGTGTGGGACCATTTTACTTACCCAAAGAATAAAACAATCAATGCTAGGTTTAGGTCTCGTGCAAAAAGAAAACATATTACTCCTAGAATAACTAATAGAGAAAATATCTTGAGATCCCCTTATTATATATTCCACATATACATCATTCTTGAGGAATATATCACAATTCCCCATTCTTCAAACAAGGAATATGATATAATATTTTACTCTAGATACATCTAAATAATTATTCATAAAATAATCGGTTGAAATAAGTTTAATCCATAAAAAATGAATTCAAAACCCCATAAACAACATCCTTAAATAAATTCATGTTTGTTTTTTTATGAAGAACATAATAACCCCAAATAATGGTTGTTGAATCATCTATTTAAATGATTTAAAGCATAAATTAGTAAGGGTTGGAAATATTACACATGGTCATAGTGCTCCCTAACATGCAATGACATGGTAAAATAACATATTATCTACAATGTCATGTTGTGACAAACTTACCCATTATGGAACCACCTATCCATTTATCACATTTTTGACGCTATTTTTTACATTGTTAATAAAAATAACATCAAAAATTGTTTATGAATACCACACATGACTATGGGAATTTTTGTCATACCTATTTAACATACATTTTTTATAAAAACTTAATGACTTATACAATGTTGTATTTATACATGTACTGCACCCATGAATTCCTAAATTCCAAAAAATTCACCAGGCATCCTATAAATCTTCACAAACTATAATAATACCATCGAAAGGATAAATAATATACATGTAATAATTGATTATGTTATAAATCTCCCAATTTATTTACTTCTATTCCATGATATGTATCTCTAGTGGTCAACTTGAACAATATGGGACATCATTCCTAAATTTATGGTCCTCACCCATTAGTCTCTTTTTCGATATAATTATGATATCATTATTCATGTTTATGAGGGAGATTCATTACTCAAAAAATCCTCTAACATTGGTCAAAAATATGAATAATTATTTCCACATACATTTCATTATGATCTAACTCAACATTATCATAAAAAATCAAATGTGTTGTTTCAAGATCATACACACAAATTTGATGAACATGGAACACAGTATGCAAAAATTAATATCGTGGAAGAAATATCACATAGAATTCCACAATACTGAGGAATTTGATTAATAATAACTAGCCAACAATGTTGGGATACCAATTTACCTTGTCTCTATAAGAATCGATTTCTATGTGATGGGACACTACCAAGAAAACCTATTATCCCATGAAAAACTCCAAATTTCATATTCTCTAATCACCATATTACTCTTATTTTCCATCAAAATTAATTATCCACTTTCGAATCAACATATCCAATTACAAGGTATCCTACACCATTTTATGATCAATAAATGAAGTACTGGCTATCACATTTCCATATAGTGGTGAGTTACATGGAAAAAGAAATTTATATCTATATCGAAGATTTTAATCTATTATTGTAGGAAAACTAAACGATGTTTAGATAATACCTCATTTCTTTTTTATATATAGGACATATTCATGATTCATATCCTCCATAGTCTGGAATTTTATCTTTGGAATCCAATCGATACATGGATGATAACTTGTACTCTTCTTAAACTGAGTCACCATCACGTTTTTAATCCCTCGAAAAAATTATACAAAAAAAACACATCACTGTATAATATAATATCTAAATACACTCTATGATGTTTTTCTATTTCATGAACATAGAGGTTTTAATGGGGATCAAATCATTTTAAACAGACAGTTACATGATATTTAACATAAATATCCAATAACCCCAACCCAAAGATGAAGACTCTTACTATTATTGGATGTATATGTTCATAACACATCATGATGAAATTAAAATATTATTTAATTATATTAATCATAATAATGAGTGAATAAATCCCTTTGAACTACTAATTGTGTCTATGATAACCAGTCAACATATATATCAAAAAGGGTGATCTAAAAATACTTTTATGGGAATGGCCATGATGACGAAGTATAACATATGTGTAAAAAATCATAACATTATATAATACCATACACGGATCAGGGATAATAATATGTGATCATGATATAATGAACATAGAATCCTATGATCATATCATTAATGTGATTTTGTAAAAACATAATACATTGCACAGTCATTAGTCTAGGATAATCTCCAGGAAAACATCACACAGTTTACATATTCCCATCATGGATTATATTGAATCAAAAATACCATATATATCATCTCGTTATACACACATATAACCTTATAAATTATAGTGTTATATAGTTTCATACACCTTATCATGAACATGATAATATAAACCAAATATTGAAATCATGCATACATAATATTTATAGAATGTGCGATTAGAAATAAATGGGTTTTATATTCATTTTTTATAAAAACGATGATGGAATATTATAATAAATTTATTAAAAAATCTATTGAATAATTCATGGACACAAATAGCATAAAATTAGAATATATCATGAATTAAAGTTGTGAAATATAATACATAGTAAAATTTGGAAATGTACAACTTCAATGGGCATTTAGGGGAAAGTGTAAATACTATTTAAGGATGGGAAATATAATTTTAATCTATTTAAAACCAAAACTAATAAAAAAATTGTTCTACATATTATGTTGATTTATTTTTAGAAATCCATGATGGTTTAAAAATTATTTTTGAGTGGAACATGAAATGGGGTAAGGAATTGTGACGTTGCCATTATTCAATTTTTGTTAATGTCTGAAATTTTGAATTAAGCTATTAAAACATGTATATCCTCATCAAGGAATGGAAAATTTTAAAAAGTATATATATTTATGATATATAAATGATATAGGTATATTATATATGAATAATTCAGTGAGATCAATTGGTTAATATAAGGAAATCATATCCAAGATAAAAGAGGGAGGATCTAAAGATCATTTACCTTAGGTTCTGGAATAACTGAAAACATGAACAAAACTACATAAATAGTAAAATTATATTAATTAGTTGATTAATTTAAAACCATTAAAATATATATATTATTTACTATAATTATATTTTTTTCATTTACAGCATTTTCATTGAGACATAATGTTTACTTTCTTCATTTCGTGGGTAATTGTTTCGTGGTTCTATGTTCGAATCACTTGTGGATAGTTATTAAATCCTTATAAAATGGGAATAAAACTACATAAATGAAATGGAATGATATTTATGTCCTTATATATGGATAAATATTTATAAATATAATTATTATTATTTTCAAAATAGGTACTGTTTTGTAAAAATGTAAATGAGGTACTATTGGTTCACATAGGTAGTTCTGCAAGACATCAAAATCTATATTTTATAATTAATATTATGGAAACATTTTCAATCCATAATTTTAAATAATATACCACGTATTTATTATCATTATAATTAATTATAACATTATTTCTATGAGAATCATTACAGATGATGGATAAAAAATGATGTACAGTTTTCACGGACATAGTGAAGGTACCATATTATGAACAATAATATCATTTTAGAATCAATTTTAGGGAGGGTATAATGTATATATTCCACCATAGTGATGAAATTATTGTATGTTTTGGATATATATTATGAAATGTCTAAGTGGATTGAAACCTATTAGCATGGTAGAAGAAGAATAAAATTGAATGTTTTACAATAGAGAATTAAACACTCCCTTTGGATGTCTTCTCCTATTGTACCAATAAGGATACTTGTGAAGGACTTAATTGAGACCAATTATTATATATTCATGGGGATATAGATGATGGGATAAATTCATAATTAATTTTTAATCTATATGATCTAAAACATGAGAGCTGACAGGGTATTTATAAGGGGAGGAGACTATTTTTTCAAATATTATATTCATTAGTTTTTTCTCAAGACAAAAAAGAGTAATAAATATTGTAATAATATAAATTAACCATTACAATTGAATTCAAAATAATGGGTCATTGCATCATCCCATATTCAATAAATCATGTATTTAACTTTTAATGTCAAATACAATATTTTTTGTATTTTACTAATCATCCAATGTTCAACAATTTTATATGAAAACAACAAAAATTAACCCTAACAATTATATAATCAAAGGTTCCAAAAATTAAATCCACAATTGAAATTTCTTCTTAAAAAATATGAGAAATATAATTTTTAATTGAAATTATTATTTATTTGAAAGGAATATAAAATTTAATATTATTATCAATATTACAACCCTTTGGAAAATTAATTATAGTATCCTAAAATTATATTATCAATATATGAAAACATAATATTAATATAAAATATATTTTATTAAAATGAAGATTTTTTTTAATAAATATGATGCTAAAATAAAAATAAAACCCTTTTTTTAAATAAAAATAATTATTTTATCATTTTCAAAAAAAATTATTTACATGTATATTTGTATCAATATATAAAAATCATGAATTATATAATAGTAAAATATAATTTAACACTACCATATATGAGAATACAATTTAAACAAACACGTTACTGTTCAAAATTGTAAGACAAATACTATAGTGGTAAGATTAAAATTCCAATAGTCTAATTTTCAAAGGTCATATGGGATACCTACATTATATAAAGACATCATATTTCATTTATTTTCTATTACCTTATATATTTTCTCAAGGAAATCAATTTTAATTTTAAATTATTAATATTAATTTTAAAAATTTTGTTTCATTTATACTGTGATGTTCATCAGTACAATTATTCTCATGTATTGATGAGATCAAAATATTTATATTAGTGTTAAATATTTTTCATTTTTCTTATCCCAATGTAATATAATTAATTGTTTGGCATTATATATTCATTAAAGATAATTTTTAAATTAATATAATATTTTTTTGGTTCTATCATATTGTGCATGAGAATTATATAATTCAAACTATCACAATATAAATCCAATATTTTATTTGAAGAAAAAATACGTTGATTAAATTATAGATCATTAAATTATTCCCACATAATACATTTCCATTGAAAATTTTCATTTTACCTACTAACATAGAAACGTTTGAGGATTTTTATACATCCTTTATTCTATCATTTCTCATGTTCCTCCCTAAGAAATATTCTTTTCACATAGTACTTTTACTAAATCAGTTGTCATGTTGTGTTGAACATTGTCTATGTGGTCAATGCTATTTTTCAGATGCTCCTCATAGTGGATATAATTTTAAAATTGAGCCAACTCTTTGTTCTTTACATATGATGGATTTTTTAGGTATTTCCTCACAAGGTAAACGTGTAAAAAATCATGTTCACGAGACATGGTTGGTGTGGGTGTTATTCAATAGGTTACTACATAAATGCAATCATGATTATTAAAGGATTAAGTGTACCTAGGAATTAGCATTCCATTCATCTAAAATATCAAGAATCTCGTCCAAGGAGAAAATTAGTTATACACATTTTCTCCATCCCCAAAATGTAGTCCACACAAATGGATATCATTATTACTTTATATTCAAACCCAAGATTCCCTATTGTGTAGCTGAATTCCAATGATCTTTTTTAATATTTTGTTATTCATTTTAGGTCGTAATAGATTTGGTTCACAAATTCTCTCCTCACAAAATTTTTCTATTCATCTTTTTTTATAATGGGATACATACAGGGCCATTTGGATTCGTTATTGATATTTTTTCATATATTACAAATAAAAAAGATTAATATGTTGATGTCATCCTCCATTGATGTCCATCAATAATTATCTCAACATGTCCCCAAGTGTCTATATAGGTTGCTAATATTTCCATCATTTTTATAGTGATAATATACACTAGAGTTCCACTCTTTGTTTTTACCGTGTTGGAGTATTTTTCATAACATGGAGTTAAATATAAAATCACAATTATATATAATTGATAGTGGTTCATCATACATCATCATTAATTCCCAAATTTTGATCATTTCAGGTTAATATTTTGATAATTCCTTTAGATTTTCAATGTAGTAAGGATCCATTGTATGACCATCCACTAGAACCCATATGGATTTACTTTATATGGATATCATTGGACGATATGTGAAAATTTTGTGGTTATGTTTTCTTATACTATTAAATCATTGGGTAATAGTCTCATAATCTCATTGAATGTTTTCTTTTCTACCATAAAATGATGAAATAACATGAATTTTTATGTATAATATATGATCTTAGTCATCATATTTTCCAACTGATAATTCTCTTAGATATATTAAAACATTTTTGTGCTCTTTCAGTGGATAGAGAAAGATGTTTCCTGTAAACACACAACAAAACCATATTTATCTCATGGTGGAATGATACACATATTCATGAAAATAAATCCTTATTCAAAAATTTTTAACTCCATGGATTTCAATTTTCTTATATATTTCTACATCTTATTTATTTACACACCACCCCTTTATGAATCCATTAATTTATTTATGATTATTTTTAATCTATCATTTGAATAATGAATGATGATTTTCTCTGCCATAGGACATCATTATCTGTACTTTTAAAATCCTAAATTCCTTGATCAATATCAAATACAAAAATAGAGAAGGTTACACGATCCTTTATATTTATATCATTTCGAACAGTTCATTCTTCCTCGGATAATAATGGATTCAGTAGTCATAATCCTTGATTATCGATAACAAACATCACTGGAACATATTATGATTACTTTGTATGAATATAAACATAAGACAAATATAGAATATATATTTCACTCGTCCCACCATAGATATAATTCCACCAATTATTAAATTTTAATATTAGTACATCCAACTCTAGTTATTGATTTAGATATTTTTTACCAAAAAATTGAACTTCCATAACGAGTAGGATATAACATTTTCATTTTGAATCCATACACAACTAAATCTTCTATTTGAAGCATCATTGTATTCCCTAAAAATTTCCAAACATCTTGTTATGTTAAAGTGTTGGTGGAGTGATAATCATATTTAAAAATTTCATAATTAAAACATCAAATTCAATGGTCAAGATATATAGAAATCCCTTCTAATTCATCTTGTATTTTCAGTTTGATAATTATTATAATTTTCTCACAAATTACCTATAATAAAAATCCACTCTAAGGGAAAAAATATCTCACTTATAGATCATTGGTTGGGAAGCATCTAATTTTTTTTCGTAGATTTGTCTAATTATATTAGTTTACAAATAATTATATATCCCATGAATGATATATCCTATATTTGAATCTAAAATTAATTATACTTTGAATATGGTCACTATATTTTTTCATAACGTGTATACCATATTAGAATGGAATTCATGAGAATACTTATCATATTCACCTTTAATTGGTGATATCTCAATTGAATTCCCACCATAGGGAAATACAAGGCGGCACATTTTTGGTCAAACAAGTCTTAAATTATTGTGATACGGTACCTATTTTTTATCCTTATCTTATTATGTTCTTGTTCATCAAATTAGATCCTCATTTACCAACTATTATTTTGGGAAAAGAGATTCATCACACCATATAGTGATGCACTCTGGTTTATAAACCCAAATACAAATTATTTTGTAATTACCTCTTTAATTATTCCATCTCCACATAGTCCATTAGGTTTGTATTTTTGGACATGCGTAGTGCTCTAGGTATATAATAAATTGATAATGAAACATCTTGTTCAATTGGAAAACTAGAAAAAAATCAATGAATAAATTATTATAGTCTCTCATATTAGAATTTTCATCTAGTATTATTCGCATCATCATATAAATCACTTGAGAATGATATTATTTATCATAAGGAAATAATATCCACGCTAGAGAAAAATATTACAAATTTGTTTCATTCTCCTCATTATACATCTACATAATTGAAAGATGACTCTAGAAGTGAAGAGTTATATACCTCTGTTGATTGTTCATGTCAAAATTATATATGGAAAACCAATCCATGGCAATTATAGTATAAAATTACACTAATTTATGTATGAAAATATTTTCAAGGAGAATATTTTCAAAAACAATTACTAAGTACGATTTCAAAATATATGATAAAATAATTTATCTACATATTGTTCTCAGAGATGTATTAAACCCCATGTTATTAAGTTGTTATTGAATTGTTTTATTAAAAACATGATTTTATAAAAATATAGGAGAATTATAAAAAAATAACTTTTATTGAATTAAAAATTATAGTAAATGGTTGCGCCCAAATTTACCCTACTAGTAAAAGCGGTCGTTGAAGTACAAGTAGGGATCGAATCCACAGGGACCGAAAAGTAACCTTGAGACGCTATGATTTGGTGCGGGATGGGCTTTGAAGTAGCCAACTTTGGGTTAGATTTTGTATGGTTTAAATAAAACTAAGAAACCTACGTGAATTCAATTTAATGAAAATGGGTTGATCTAGGATTATGCTCGGGGTGGATTGAATGAATTTTACTTCTTTAAACAATTTTTGTTTTATTAATTCTTGATGAATCCATTCTTCAAAAATAACACTACCTTCATCATTTTATGGTTTGGTGCTTACTAAACATAATTACTAATCAACTATACACTTAGAGAACCAAATTCATGATCTATCTGAGGTATATGGTCATTTAGTAATTGAATTTATTTTGCTCAAACACAGTAAAGATGAAGAGTAGAAATAACTGAAGAATGGATGTCTTAAATTAATTATCCAATTAACAACAATTCGTTCATAAAATAACATTCAATCCAGCCTTTGCATCCTCCTAAGATCAACCCATTAAGGTTTTAGCCCTCCATTGATGGTATACTCTCAATGGTGGGCGGAAGATGGCTAACAAGAATTGGATAGAATAAATTAAAACTGCGGAAATATCGAGCACTCCTCCGTGTGTGTGAATGAAATTCACACCTATGTGTGAACTAATTCACAACAACACAGAGATATCACTGTGCTTTGTGATTATAAAGTTTTAATAAATGAAATGGAAAATATAGAAGAGAAAGAAGTTGATTAATAACATAAAGATACAAAAAAGAAACTTACATGGAAAGGGAAAACATTACAAAGGAAATTTGGAAGCATAACCTTACAATGAAACAAGAAAAAAAAAAGATATGAAAAATATCCACCCCCATTCCCTTCACCACTAGCTCCTTATATAGGCATATTAGGAGCCTTAGGTACATCCCCCAACAATTAATTCACCCCCAACAATTAGTAGAGTCAAATGGAGGGTGAATAATCAAAAGGAAATTGATGTTTCGAATTTGACCCGAAAAACTGTCCAGATTCGTCCACCACATTGACGTGTGAATTATAAATTGAAGAAGGCCGAATCCTGAGGGGATGTAGAAGAGAAATATCTTCACCCATCTGTCCTCTATGATTTGTAAAAAGTTCAGGAAATTTCTCTCAGCCGTTGGGAAGGTATAGTCGAAATGGTGGGACGAATTTTTGAGCATTAATGTCATGTCCACATTTTAAATCTCAACTTCAGATCCATTTATCATCATGATAACATCAGAATTACCTCCAGCCACAGTTGAATAAAATGATCCTCATATTTTTATATTTCTACTGTATAAATTTGAGCTTCATTGGGATTGGTTTTCGGGCCCCCACATTTGTTTGATGGGCCTTAGGCCCATTATGCTTTTTCCAGCATGTTTCTGCCTTCAGGTGCAAACTTCTCCATCTTCCATTGGGATTCATCCATCGGACCTAAAAGATAAAATGTTCCAAACACATTGATCAATATTATCCCAAAAGTTCAAATTATAATGATGAATATTGTAATTTACACAAGTAAAGTATTGAGTGGGACCAAATTGACATTTTAAGCATGAATTGCACAATGATGGGAAATGAGGTTCAATTTCTGAATTGGACTAAAATTGATGTCTATGAACCTTTAAAAACATTAATATTAATAACTTAACAATGAATATTAGCCACTTTCAGTGACTAATAACACCCCCCAACTTGAGTTTTGCTAGTCCCGAGCAAAATAAATTACAAATATGAAATTGAAATCCCCTTTTCCAAAAACATTTTAATACACATTGCTCACCCAAAAGACCTCATACCAAAAAAAATGATGGAACCCATAAAAATAATTTAAACAAGATAGGTCCATAAGCATATCCCAAGCCCAAGCCCATTCCTTTGTTCAAATTCATTGCCACATTTCATCCAATTCCAATTAAGCATGATAAAGTGTTGTGCATCATAAAAGATATGGGGCCCATTTTATTGTTCAAGGGGAAAAAATGGAAGCGCTAGGTGGGAATCACATTAAACCTTAAGATGAGTATCCCTTTTTTTATTTTTTTTATTTTATTTTTTTAACCACAATAGATATGAAAAGACTAACTCTGGGCAAGACAACTATGGAGTCACGATCCCCAAGTGCCGGACGCCACACATATTGTTAATTTCATGCTCTACAATAGAGATATAAAGCCTAACTCTGGGCAAGACAACTATGGAGTCAGGATATCCATGTGCCGGAAGCCACACATTTGGACAAAACATTGCTCTATGTGGTCTTTTTTTTTTGGATACTCAAATTAAACTAAAAGTGACCCCAGAACCCTATGCTATAATGAAAGGGACCCAAGAACTCAAATTTACACCCACAATATAGTAGACGTGAATTGTGGCATATTTATTAAGAGGATGAAAATGTAAACTTGGAAAAATCACATCGAACAACCGCACTTTCCAAAAACTATTCTCATGAACTTAAACGTGCATTAAAATCAGAATCAAGGCATACAAAATTATTTGATATCCAATTTCAGAGTTTGCAATATGTGTTATCATGTTCAAGGTTAATGGAATTTTTTCTTTTCATGAATGTTCTTATTGAAAATTAAAAAAACATTTTTTATCCCCCCCAACTTAGAATAACACTGTCCCCAATGTTTAAAGAAAATAAAAGCTAGAAGGGGGTAGGAGAGGAGTTCAAAGAAGAAATTTAAAATGAAAATCATTGAATGAAGTCACCTGGTGGTTGATGATGATAGCGCATGCCATAGTCTCCCTTCAATCCTGGATTTGAGTCTCAGCGGCTTGGATGGTGGTGAATGGATTTTCCTTATGGCTTATGAAATGTCCTTTTATTTTTTTTAAACCTATAAAAACATAAAAATAAACCAAAACAAAATAAACTGACGACACATTGTCTTCTTTATATTTTCTGGGTAAGGTATTACTGAGAGATCACACCACGTGACACGGATGAACATGGTGATCCCCTTTCATACCCATCTTTACTCATAAAAGAAGAACAGGTCAATAGCTTATAGTAATTTATTATATGAAAAAGAAAATGATTCAAAATGATCAGAAAACATAAAAACCATGGGTTGCCTCCCATGCAATGCTTTTGTTTAATGTCGTTGGCTCGACTTTTACCCCCCAACTTATCCAATTCCAACTTTCAGCATTTTAATTAACCCATCGTTCTCTACTTCAACAAGATTGAGATTGATTCTTTTTTTGAAATTTGTTTCGTATGAAATCCTATTTTCTACAATGATTGGTAAAATCCAAGGAATATCTAAAATGGTTGTTCGTGTTTTATCTGGAGTATTTCCTATGATTTCAAGGCTCATTCCAACATGGTGAGATTCTTGATGAAAATTGATGATATTTGAATGGACTTGGTTATCATAAATAGAGAGATTATTGAGTAGGGAAGGAAGTATTAAAACATCGAGTTTAGTTTGATTGAATTTTCCTAACGAAGAATGATAATTTGAATCAAAAATTGTTTCTTCTTTAAAAATTTTTGAAAGAATTGGTTCCTTTTGAAAAGATGATTCATCCACAAAATTTTCCATTTGAATTTCATGAGTGGGTATAGGCACAATATTCGTTATATCTCCCAATGGTTCAATGATCGGTTATTCTAAAAAATTGTTATTGGAGCAATATTCCGAACACTCAATCCATGAAGACAAATTTTCCCTTTGTGAATCCATAAAATTAATTTCCTATTGATTTAAGCACCCATAAACAATTCCTTTATTATCTTCAACTATCCCAAATCCAATGTTTGGTTCTTAAATAAAGGCATGAGGGGTTTGTGTGTTACAAGATTCTTCTATCAATATTGAGTGAGGGATGGTTAGATTGGGAATGGGGTCTAAACAAGTTTTAATGCTTTGAAGTTCTTGTCTAAAACATGATACATCTGAATTCATTTTTTCCATTTGTTCACAAAAGTTTTGAAGAATTGTTTCAGGATTAGGATTGATAGATGTTTTGACATCATGGACTTCCTCATTATTCATCTCGTGAATCATTCTTGATAGGTATGGAAATTGATCTTTTAAACCTTCATCATTACAAATTTCGTTCATGTTATCAGGGGTGGGGTATTCATTCAAAGGTTGATTAAAAAAGGTTGGTGATTCCCAATGTGAATTTTCAAACTGATTCCATCCTGAGATTGTGAAGGGATATTGTTGATTATACTTCATTGTATTTATTTGAAAATTCGGAATCGTGATTTTCGGGGGTCAAAAAAAAGAAAGGGGAAAAGAGAAGAGAAATGGGGATGAGAAAATAGAAATGAGGGAGAATAGAAAGATGTTATAAGGTGATTACTTGGTCCCCGGCAACGGCGCCAAAATTTGGTTGCGCCCAAATTTACCCTACTGGTAAAAGCGGTCGTTGAAGTACGAGTAGGGATCGAATCCACAGGGACCGAAGAAGTAACCTTGAGACGCTATGATTCGGTGCGGGATGGGCTTTGAAGTAGCCAACTTTGGGTTAGATTTTGGATGGTTTAAATAACACTAAGAAACCTACGTGAATTCAATTTAATGAAAATGGGTTGATCTAGGATTATGCTCGGGTGGATTGAATGAATTTTACTTCTTTAAACAATTTTGGTTTTTTTAATTCTTGATGAATCCATTCATCAAAAATAACACTACCTTCATCATTTACTGGTTTGGTGCGTACTAAACATAATTAATAATCCCCTATACACTATGAGAACCAAATTCATGATCTCTCCAAGGTATATGGTCATTTAGTAATTGAATTTATTTTGCTCAAACACAGTAAAGATGAAGAGTAGAAATAACTGAAGAATGGATGTCTTAAATTAATTATCCAATTAACAACAATTCGTTCATAAAATAACATTCAATCAAGACTTTGCATCCTCCTAAGATCAACCCATTAAGGGTTTATCCCTCCATTGATGGTATACTCTCAATGGTGGGCGGAATATGGCTAACATGAATTGGATAGAAGAAATTAAAACCGCGGAAATAACGAGCACTCCCCCGTGTGTGTGAATGAAATTCACACCTATGTGTGAACTAATTCACAACAACACAGAGATATAACTGTGCATTGTGATTATAAAGTTTTAATAAATGAAATGGAAAATATAGAAGAGAAAGAAGTTGATTAATAATATAAAGATACAAAAAAGAAACTTACATGGAAATGGAAAACATTACAAAGGAAATTTGGAAGCATAACCTTACAATGAAACAAGCAAAAAAATGATATGAAAAATATCCACCCCCATTCCCTTCACCACTAGCTCCTTATATATGCATATTAGGAGCCTTAGGTACATCCCCCAACTATTAATTCACCCCCCAACAATTAATAGAGTCAAATGGAGGTTGAATAATCAAAAGGAAATTGATGTTTCGAATATGACCCGAAAAACTGTGCAGATTCGTCCACCACATTGACGGGTGAATTAGAAATTTAAGAGGGCTGAATCCTGAGGGGATGTAGAAGAGAAATATCTTCATACATCTGTCCTCTAGGATCTGTAAAATGTTCAGGAATGTTCTCTCAGCCGTTGGGATGTTATAGTCGAAATGGTGGGACGGAGTTTTGACCATTAATGTCATGTCCACCATTTAAATCTCAACTTCAGATCCATTTATCATCATGATAACATCAGAATTAGCTCCGGACACAGTTGAATAAAATGATCCTCATATTTGTATCTTTCTACTGTATAAATTTGAGTTTCATTGGGCTTGGTTTCTGGGCCCCACATTTGTTTGATGGGCCTTAGGACCATTATGCGTTTTCCAGCATGTTTCTGCCTTCAGGTGCAAAATTTTCAATCATCCTTTGGGATTCATCCATTGGACCTAAAAGATAAAATGTTCCAAACAAAGGGATAAATAATATCCCAAAAGTTCAAATTAAAATGATGAATATTGTAATTTACACAAGAAAAGTATTGAGTGTGACCAAATTGTCATTTTAAGCATGAATTACACAATGATGGGAAATGAGGTTCAATTTCTGAATAAGACTAAAATTGATGTTTATGAACATTCAAAAACATTAATATTAATAACATAACAATGAATATTAGCCACTTTCAGTGACTAATCAGTAAATGTCACCACATCAATGTTAGGATAAAACCTTGTAGTGTTGATATCACATTCCATTACCTATTCTGAAAGACCCTATTGTTGAGGTCATTGATTATTTTCAACCACCCATGGTGTAGGTATATAACATCCCATACATTACATATATATTTTAATTCATAATTTAATAATTATTATTAAACAAAAAATCATGTAAGAACCATATAATATTAGTGTCTTTAGAAATGGGGAAACATAAACTACTCATTCATAAAACATCTACATTGTCTACTACTTATTTTTTCATAACTAGAATCATTTTTTAGATATATTTCTTAATACTATTCTACATGACTTGGGGAAAAATCAGACAAAAGGGTGAGATCAAAAGCTCAGTAAGGGTAAACAACGTAAATATCAATCATATCATATTCATAAGAACATAAAATATGAAAATCATATCTCGTATATAGAAGATCATAATATCATGTCAGGGGATAAATCATAATACATCTATGTAATCCAAATATTCATAACTTATGAAAATAAATTTCATGTAATTCACATGTAATCATATAAAAAACAATTCATTTTAGTCATGGTTCATCACCAATGCCATCATAGTGGAAAAAATCTGTTACTGAACTGATTTCACTACTCATTCCAGTCTTATATTACTAAACCAGATTTAATTTAAATTAATTTATGTAAATATAATGGGATATCCATATTTAACCAATTAATTGTTGGAAGATATAGTTCCCACCCCTCTTATAATGAAATCATTGTTACGTAATCCATAAAACATAATACATTCACCATAACATAACACAAGGAACATAAAAACGGGTTTCCTTAACATCATTCCATCGTAACAAAATCCATATAAGAGAAATTGATTTCAAAAATATAATTCCATAATAAAAAATTCAAATCAATATAATAACCGTGATATAAACATAAACCTATGTCGTATTAGCTAGAAAATAATTTTGATAAAAAACTTGATCTTAATTCTAGAGAAAAACATCCTTTATTCTTTAGCCTTCCTCAAAGTGACACACAATTTTAAAAGAAATAATTTTTTGTTAAAATAACCTTCTTATATTTTAGTTTAATAATCATTGATATTTCTCACTATGAAATAATTAAAATCCATTCATTCCACACATGTTAAAAAACATTCTCCATGTACTTTAGTTAGAGATGTAAAAAATAACTGAAATAGTAAATGAAAGAAATATTCCTTCAAAACCATGTGGTAAAAGTTACAAAAGGCTAAAAATGATGATATTCATAGATAGGATAATATTAAACATTTTATGAAAACTTTTTTTTAAAACATGGACATGTATTATAAATATACATCCAATAAATACTTTCATGTAAATAATATTATTTAAAAATAAGATTGAAAAATTATCCCATACGTTAGGTCTGAAGGGATTTTATGTATAAAAAAACCCTATATAATGATTTAGATAATGTTAATGATTTTTACATACTCATAATAATTTTTTATAATAACATTTATAATCAAATTTTTAGTTGTTTGTTTGTAACATTTATTAGTTACTCATTATTCCGGTATTAACTGCTTTATGTTCTTATGCTTGTTTTTTCAGATAAGTTTTTTTCCTATATTTAGGTTATAGTTATATCATGTAAAACATGGTATTGGTATTATCTATATTTTATATATTCTTTCAATTCATTTATATAATCATGCTTCAATGAATATTATGTATAATGAATCTCATCGTACCATGGAGACGGTAAGTTGTATGTATGCATGTGTGATGATATCATTCCAATAATTGTTGAATGATATTGAATTGGATGGTATATAGTATCTATGAATCAATAAAATTTTATGTTTTAAATAAATTTATTTATTAATTCCATCATTATACCAATATATGTAAGGTGGTGGTGAAAAATAGATTACACCATGACTTGAATACGGTAAGCCGTACGTACACACTCTTGGTGATTTAATTTTTCATAGGATGGGTAGAAGGTGTAATATAGTTTTTTAGTAGAATAATAAAATCTCATTATATATTTAATAATATACTTATTTCTTTATATTAAAAAACCTCAGGAGGAGGAGGTACAAGAAGAAATATTTTTGAATGAATCAGTAAAAGAGAATACCTCTTCATTGATGTACCTCCTCCAAATCTCCTCTTAGGGAAATAGAGATGGTCTTTGATAACAAAAAGGACATATAAAATGTTCATAGGAATTTTAATAATGGAATGGTAAGGTGATCGTCAATATTTAAGGATAAAAATTATGTGATTAGTTGAGGGAGGATGTGCCATTTTATAATTGAGGCGAGGGGAACTTTTGGAAACCTAAATTTTTTTTCTTTATACCAAAATCAAACCCCAGTTAAAAACCACAAAAATGTCCCAATTTAGAATATGAGATTATATTAGCTTTAAATAACATCCAACAATAAACTTTAGACAGCTTTTTATGTTTATTTAAGCATTATAAAGTTAATCAACACTTAGTGGTTCTATTTAATTTTTAATTTGGGTAACAAATATTGCTATATTAAAAGGGTGAAATATTTACTTAGTTGAAGTCAATTTGACCAGAAATGAATAACTATAAATTTTTTAGACCATATAATAATTATTCAATATTATTAAAAATATTTTATGATTTATAACTAATTTAAGGAAACATAATTTGAGAAAATATCAATAGTGTCAATTTTGAGATTATTTATTTCATTGATTTTTTAAAATATAAAAATAAGAATTAAACAATGATAAAAATACATTATTATATCCATAAAAGGAAAATGTAATCTCTTAAATTAATTTATCTTAAAAATTATACCAAATTATATTTATTTAAATATTTTTAATAACATTTATTTGATCTCTTCATTAATAAAATAATTACTACATACATTTTATATAATTAATTAATATACATATTTTTTGAATAAAAATTCAAAATAAAACAATATCATTAATATAATTCAATTATATTTCATAATAATACTTGTAGTTTAATTTATCTTTTGAAAAACCAAACATTAAAAATGATATACTCATTTAAAAAATGAATTTGAAAAATTTATCTTATCTTTAAAAGAAATGTAAGTGTTATAATCTATTCTATAATCCTTTAAATGGTACATAATTCGACTCTTGGATGCTTATGGTAGATATATAGTTGACCAACATGGTTTTCTAAAGTTTTTTTTCCTTTTTATTGTCGTTAATATTTTAATAAAAAAACATTTTATTGATTTTTCATCAATTAATTAATTTTTTCATCATCCATGTATAAAGCTTTAAGGTAATTATTTATTTTATAAAAATTAAAAATAAATTTTAATTATAAAAATAAATTTTATCTTTCAAATGAGTATTTATGATAGAATTTATATTCTAAATAACATTATATTATAAAAAAAATAATTATTAATGTTTGAGTGAGACATATTTCACTTTTCATAAAATAAATTAAATTAAATGTCCAAATCTCATCTAAGTGGAATATAATAAATACCATTTTGACCTAATAATGATTTAAATAAAATTATAATCCTCTAATTATATTAAGATAATTGTTACGATAATTTTATAATTTTATTTTTACCCGTTATTATCTGATTTACCCTTTTACCGTGTTAATAAAATTTACCAAAGTTACTATTCATACTGCCCAAATATAAAATAAAGATATTTAACTATTTTGGTCTCTCTAATTAAAAATATGGATTAAATTTTTCAAATTGGAAAACATAGAAGTTGCATCAATTAATTTAATATTAATCATGTTGTGGAAATTAGAAACAACTTTTCAATGTTAAAATATTGCAAATGATTGAAATGTTTTTACATCTAAATTTAATGTATAAATTAAATACAATGACCTAGATTATATTAAATGGAAAAAATATATCCTATTTATACGTATAAACCATCAAATAATATATTTTAACTATATAAATTATTTCAATGAGAAAAAGTTATTTTCAATCAATATTTAGCGTATTTTTACTCTTCATCAAATCATGAAAGTTGTCAGAAAAATAACATAAATTAATCCAATGTTAATTTTTATATACCACATAAAACTTAAATGATTATTTTGAACTATTTACATTATTAATATGTCAAAATCATGATTTAAAAGGGGTTCACCAATTAAAGGTGTGAAATTATCCATAAAATTTGGTTTTTATATATCAAATAGTGCATTATTCATACCCTATGACTAAAATATTCATTGGATGAATATAAAAAATATTTTATCAATTTTAGAGCACAAATATATCATATTAATTTCTATAAAAAAAATTAATTCACTCAAAAATAATAAAATAAATTTATATTTTTCATAAATAATTTAACGCCATCGAATTCGCAATGCATTTTTATAAGTTGGTTATAATGATTCCAACTAACATAACCGCTAGTATATAATGGAAATTTTATTACAAAAACATCACAAGGTTCATTTAAACTCACTATTTCATGGAAGGAATTCTAATAATGAATAAAATTTATTTAAATAAAATATTTCAAAAAAATCATCCAGGTGTAACAAGGGAATTTTATTTTTTAATTATTATGTTTCATGTAGTTATAGAACTATATCATTGGATGAGTTTAATTTTTGACCTTCTTTTCTTGCCATTTAAAAAATTGAATCATTATAAAATTGTATAGGATGTTCCAGAAAACAGACCTAGTGCGCAGAAGTAGGGGAGTCACGCTTCATATGGAATTCCTACGACTATTTGAAGAGGTAGAACAGGACACCATTACAACTACGTGGTGTAGTGGACCAAGCCCTTAATAGATATTCCTATGATTTGAAGAAAATCACGATTCGTTTAGATTCTAAAAGACCCACTGATGAGCCCATAAGGGGCGCTTCTTGGATAGGGTTTTCCTCATCGCCGCCTACCGTGTTCCGCCATAGGTTGGATCAGATCTTCCCCTTAGTGATAGATCAGTAGATTGTGGTGGTTCCTCTTTCATCACATGTGGACTCAGCCGCCTTAGCTTTCCTCATCACTGTTGTCCCTCTTCACCTCACTCAAAATTCTATGGATACTATTCATCTGGTGGCGTGGTGATGGTTCAGCAGATGTGCTCTATATTCCGTGTCCGAGGATTGAATCTTGCCTCCAGTGTAGGCGTTGGGTAGTCTGTTGTGATCCCTAAGGCAATTTTGATGGTGGAGATAGGATTTGGGCTCTTTTATGGTGATATATGGTGCTAGGGTGTATGCTAAATGGCTGATTGTTTCTCAGTCCTTTAGTTTTTTACTTCATTTTAAATTTTAGATTTTGTTTTTGCTCTTCTTGTATTTGTTTTGTGTCTGCATTGTGATTGGGAATTCTGTTTTGGGATATGTCTCAGTTCATCTTGGGTTCATGTTGTTTCATTGGTTTTTGATTTATGGAGGGCTTGAGGTTGCTTCGGGATCTATACATATCTATGATGAGGAATAGAAGTGTGGTTTTCAATCTGAATTCTAGAGGTTTTGGTGATGTTTCCAATTGGATTTCGTTCAAGTTGCTTCTGTGGTTGAGTTTTTGCTGTTTTAGTGACCAGAGGGTTCAATTAGGGCTAGTAGGTGATGATTTTAGTTCATCCATGTCCATATTTTGAGAATGAAAAACCAAGTCTACACATGACTGAATATGGACGTGATGGTTTTGTCTAAATAATTGTTCGGATGTTTGTCGAGGAATCGGCGGTGCCTTTTGTTTGGGCGGTGTGGTTTGAATTTCCTGGTGGTTTGATTTTTTGAAGCAGACCTAGAGTCTTCGATGATTGAAACATGGATTTTTTATGACATGGAAACATTGTGTTGGTCTTTGTTGGTATGAATCACTTATGTCCCTATGGTCTTGTTCCATGAGACACTGCATATAGTTTACTTGCTAGGGACTACTTTAGAAAAGTTTTAGATCAGGAAGCATTCTTCCTATCACTACTATCCATAATTGGAAGTTTTGATATGTTATGACATTCTCCGTCGGTACCATTCCCATGCATCATTGCACAGGACTGCTAGTCGAGCAGTGATGGTAAGGAGGACGCTATTCATGTTGTTCTTATTGCAAGGGTGGAGCTTTTCCTTAGTCAGGAACTGGATGTTTTTTTCCTTGTTGATCTTGGCCCATGGATGCATTGTTGTATTTTAAGTCTTTGATGTCTTTCTCTTTTCGCACTTTTTCCTCAAAACTGCTTCTAAAATAAAAATTTAATTTTTAGTCTGTCAGTAGAAGACCCACTGTTTCTCTATCGTGTGCTCCCCATAACCAGAATATAAATCTATCATATGAATCATCCAAAGGGTTCATCTTCTTGAATCGAGTAATCATTGAAATATTTAGGATCAATTAAAACTCTTTGAACTCTGAGGTCAAAATTGAATTATTTATAACACCATTAAGTGGATGTAGAACATTTGGGATAATATTGATCTAGGGAAAAGAGAGAAAAATATTGGGGTTTGATTAAGTGTAGAAGGAATGAGATTTCTTTCCCACGAAGGATGTTGGAGGTCCCTCCCCCCACTACAAGAAAAATGGTTTTATACCAATAGATATTTATTTATAGATAATATATCTGTTGGAAAAAGTGAGAAATTACAAAAGATATTAAGTTATATTGGTATTGATTTTATTTTCCAACACATGATTTTACCAAAAGTTATATCTATTGATATTGATCATTTAATACCAACAAATATTTTACCAACAGTTAAATCTATTGCTTTATCATGTTAATACTAACATTTTGATATATTTATATTATTTTCAGTGAATGTTATAAATTATAAGTATTTTAATAAAATAATATTATCATATGTTTCCAATGACAAATTATATGTTTGATATATATATATATATGATATAAAACTGATGGTAAATGATTATAATTTTTTAAAACTCCAATATGATCGAATTTACACTAGTATAAACGACAAATATAAAGTTACTTATATATATTGTCATTAAATGAATATAATATAATTTTTTCTTCAGAATATATATAAATTTAAAAACATTCTCATTATATATAAATTATATATAAATTTATTATATATCAAGATATTTTTTAAATTATACCAATAAAACACCTCTTCTTGTAAATAAAATGATCTGTTATTATTATTTTTTTAAATTTCTTTATTTCTACTTTTCCTCCCACGTTATCTCCCCACCCTATCCCCTATCGTATTCACCTACCAGAAGGATCCCCGACTGCGTGCCTCCCTCCTCTTCTGACCATTGTCATCTCTCCTTCCAATTTCTCTTATGGTCTACCTAGGTTAGCATCCCTTCTCTTCCGCTTTATTCTTATCTTTTAATTTTAGTTTTCTTTCTCTTCCTTACGGTGCACATGACCCATATGAACACTCATCCTATTTTGGGTTTCTTATTTCTTTATTTTTTAAGGATTGGGTTTGTGATACTCAATTGAGGTTATTTTTAGCCACGTTTGTTGAAGGTGTTTTAGGGTAGTGCATAATCTGTTCAAGGGTAGTAAAAAATCTCTTCATTTTAGGGTAGCGTATAATCTATTTTCTTTAGCCGTATTTGTTAAATTAATTTTATCCACTTAGGGTAGTTCATAATTTGTTTTAGGGTATTTCATGTTCTATTCATTTTAGCCATATTTTAGCCGTGTTTGTTGATTATTTCTTGGCATTGAACTTCTCTAGCTAGGAACCGTCAAAATCCGAGCCTCATACCATTGTGTAGCTAACACTCCCACCATCCATTCCTGCATCAACCTACCTCCCACAAAAACGTTTCCCTATATTCACTTCCACATATTTCCTATCCTTTAAATTCACCAAGACAACACCATGTGGATGATTCTCACAAACCTTGATGGATTCAACTGGACCAAGCATCGGTCATTACTCTTTAACATCTGCTTCAAATTATGAATGCAGAATCACTTCAGATCTCATTTCAGTAGTAGTAATCATGTAGATAAGGATAACAGCAGTAAGAATCTACATATAGGAATCATCATTTCCACCCCATCCAAGCATATTCTATTCAACCGGGTTTATTTTTCTCTCTTGTCCAGTTGTTTTCTATGAATTTCTGACCACTTTTCTCAAATCTCGATTCGATCACCCACATGGGGGTATTAAAACCTAGTAGAAGATGTGTGCCATCCAAGATCTCAATTCACCAATAAACATAAGGATTGTTCAAATATCTAATAAGTGCATTGCCCTTTTTTCATCATGTTTCCTTGTCAACATAGATCCACTTGGGGAGTTTTTGTTTCGGGGTCCTTTATTATCCCGCACTTGTAAAAATCCTCCACAACCTCATTAAAAGTATCATTATCTTGACATCCATTAACATAAACATGTGTATTTAAGTATAACTCAGACCAACTGTCATGAGACAATTAGTTTCTAGTCATATTCGTAAAATTTTAAATTTTCCTTCTATACCATCTTTGCAACTCTATCCATAACACCTAATATATTTCATTGCAATTGGTTTTTCGATTATTGAATTAGGTTTCATTGTCTATTGAATTTAGTTTCATTATAAATTGAATGAACCTTTACTAGAGTATGAGATTTATTTTAGTGTTTCTAGAATATTGAATTTTGAGTTCTGTGTCACACTTAATTGAAATTAGTGTCATTCTCAATGGTTTTTTGTAATGGGATTGATAAGATTTTTATTATTTTTATATCATTTTCTATTATTTTGAGTTGTTTTGGTCCGTTGTAATTTTTTTTCTTCTATTAATTTTTCAGTTGTGCTCAATGGTTATATTTATATGCCATTGGTTGTTAACTGGATGGATGTGGTCATTGGTTGGTTACTGGATGGATAATCTTCTGGTTGTTGTATCCTTTTTATTGATAATATTATGTTGGTTGTTTCCACTGGTTGGAAGGGATAATATATCAATAGAAAAATATAATACACAAATGAAAAATCAATTGGGGCCATTTTATATCTATGAACATATAGAATATGGAGGTTTGGGGTGGCGAGAAGCTTTGGGAAAGGCCTTGAACAGATTCAGTTTGTAAAAAAATAAAGGTTTTTTATCCGTTGAATCGAACAAACTAAATAAACAATTGAATGAAATTTATGGAACATGTAAGAAACTATGATCAAGTAAAGACTCATAGAAGTTCTTATTTTCACTAGTTATATAATCCTATTGTTGTGGTGGATGATATTTTTATTGCATGTTTTTTCATTTTTATATCATGAATTTAAATGAAAACTATACGCTAATTGTTGTGTTTGTGTGATCATACGTTACTTGTGATGGTGCATGTCTAAAATGGACATGTGATGATTGTGATCAATGTTGGGACATGTGTCACTTCAAGCATAGATGAGTTGTCTAATTCAATAATTGGGATGATGGTGAAGTGGTCCATATTTAGATCCACTACTGGAGAAACTGTATACCAGACACGCTATGCTAAAAATCCAGTAGAATGACCTTATCTTCCATTGTTTGCAAATTGGGCTCATATTGCTCTCTAGAAAGAAGCCTTTGGATGGGCATGCCGGAAACATCAGCATGGGAAGATGACATTGAATTCAATTCCAATTTTATCAATAAAATGAGAAGGATAAATGTATTGACATGGTAAAAATTGATGGTTTTATGAAACATCTTTTCAATGTTCCTGGTGATAATAATACATGAATGATAACATTTCTACTTGTGTTTTTACCATCAGATTCCTCTAACTCTAGTGGATAAAAAGAAAAAAGTTATTGAAGATGTTGAAAAGGACATGTAGTATTCCATTGATGCCTTGATAATGTGTATCTTGATGATTTTTAAGGTGTGGCTTCATCCAAATATTTTCATGGAGTGTGTGGAGCAGTCTGAAACACATGCTTAAGGTAATATATTAACCCCTCATTGCTATTTCAGTGTTATCACTAACATATTAATTCCCCTCACCTCTTAATAATTCCATGGTTTGAAATATAGAATCTTTTTTAATGTTTTTACTAATAATATATTGATGCCTCATTTGTCTAGGCAATTTATTCATCATCTATGTGTGCAGTGTTAGCAGAAGCCAGGTGAGTTTTAAACTATTTGGGAAGTCTAGAATATATTTATTATGTACGAAATCTAGAATCTAAGAAATCTGAAATTTTCATTGTGTGGATAGTGTGAACATAGAATTCCTAGCCTACACAGTTTGAGATTGTGACGCAACATTGCCATCTTTGGAAGGGGAAGAATGTGGTCACAAAAAAAGGTTAGATGTACTGCAGATAGGAAAATACTTTCTAAACCTATAGCTAGACAATTTATTTTATGGATGAATCAATATTGACATGAATTTTTTAACTTGTTGGTAAATGAAAATCCATCCATGAAAAAAAGTTAAATTCACATCTCTCTCACCTAATTAATCAATTACCCTACTACTACATTATAGTATAAATTCCCAATTATATTTTGGACTATTTCACATCTATTTCTCCTTCTTCCAGCTTATTATATTCATTACATTCTCTATACTAATTATAATTCTAACATCTCTTTTGTACTATGTTTCTATCCCTTATTGTTTTGTGCTGTTTTATATCCCTCATTTATTGCCAAGTGCTGTTAAGCGTTCATTATGGTATATATGTGATTCAATGTTTCGAAATGTGTATTATAATTTAAGATTCAAATGGTTCTTTCAGGCCACATATATGGTTTATAGGAGTGGCGTTTGTATATTTCTACACTCCTTCCCCATGACCATAATTCTTCCATTCTCATAAATTTGAATATTTTCACATGGAAATGATGATTTTTTATCTATGTCATGATTGTTAGCTATTTGGTTATAATTGCAGAATTTGTTTAAAAGACGATCTGGAAATGTGAAGAAAGATCATTGAGAATAGAAATTACGTATTTGAACTTCCTACAGAATCTGAGCTGGAAGTAGGGATTATGGTCTAGGAGAAGAAAAATCCAATTGGCCTAAATTTTTTGAATTTTATTTATTAATACATATTAAAATATATGATTTTAATCATCTTTTCATGGATACTAACCACTATTTTTGCATAACATTTCATATTTAGTGTTCCCCTATCACATTGATTATTTCCTTAACAAACAGATCATGTGTATTGGAGTAAAGTAGTAGGTAAAAGGAATGTCCATCTTAAAAAAGGTACATTTTTCTATCTCTCTCATAATTAATCATTTACTCATCTATAGAGAACCAATGAAATGCTAAAATGTTCACTATTTAAATATAATAAGAGTAATTAGAATGTATAATTCAATTGTATAGTTGAAGGGAATATTTTTAGGCATGCACATATTATTATTTGTTATAAATATAACACAAAGAGTTATATATGTAGTCTATGCAGTCTATATTCACATCTACATTATTATTTGGTATAAATACAACACATAGTGTTATATATGAAATATATGCACGCATGTCATAGTATCTACTTATTACACAGACAACCAGTTTGTGAAATCTAGAATCTGTAATCCAATTTAGGGTTTTAATTACATTTTATCACGAATCTGGAATCTAATTTTCTATTCTCATCATCATTTCTAATAGGGAATGTGAAATAGATAGTTATTTATAGGGATTGGACATTCAAATTTAGGTTCCTGTTGATGGGAACCTCATGGTTTGTTTACTAATGAGTGTTTTGGCCACCCATTGACAGTATTTTTGTCTTTTCCTTGATTCTAAGGCTCGATTTTAGCATTGTAGTGGCTAGGTTAATCATTTTTTTCAATGAATGGAAGCATGAATTAATAAGGATAGAGATGGATTGTCACTCTTACAATTAATAGGTAAGCTGATTCGTCCTCAACCACCTCAATTTTTGGTTTTTTATATGTCTTAATTATATGATAGAGGTGGATTTGGATCTTAGTTTGATTATTTCTGGTGTAGTAATTATTTAAAATGAATGTTTCAATTTTATTCTATGGTTTACTTATATATCATTCCACCCAACACCTTTAGAACCTATAAAACTACGTTAATTACTCCCTTTCTCTTTGGATAATAAACATAGAATATACCCCTTACCAATGTAATTTCTAACTCAAACTCTTAATCACATCTCTCATGTTATCTCTGATGTAGATATGCAATTTATTAGGGGTATGAATCAACATTTACATAAATTTTTCAACTATCTGGTAAAGGGAGATTCCCCCAAAAAAAAGGTACATTCACATCTATTTCTTATAATTAATCTATTACCCTGATATAGAAAATCATTGGAAAGATGAAATGTGTAGTAGTTAAATCTGATGAGAGTAATTAGAAAGTATGCTGCAATTATTTGGTAGAGGGAATACTTTTGGACCTGTGCATATATTTATTTGGTATAAATATAATGTGAATCAACATCTATGAATGTTAATTTCCTTGTTGTGCATGTACTACTTTTATTTAAAGTCAAAAGGATGTTCAACACAACTTCAGGAAGTTAAACCCAAATGATTATTTCTTGTTGTGTAGGTACGAACATTATCCCTATGGTGTAAGAATATTTCTGTCACTTTTCCTTACCTCCATAAATTCCATATGATGTCTTTACTCATCTATGTGATCATCTATTTGTGTAGACTGATGTAGGAATGGATGGGGATGGAGCTGACATATACTGGAGTTAGTATGGATGGGAAGAAGATGGAGCTAGCATGGATGGGGCTAAAGCTGGATGATCTGACTAAGACTAGATCTGAAATGAATGGGGCTATCGATGATGGGTTTAAGTTATTGTTGGGGGGTAGGGTGGGTTAGGGTGGGGTGGGGTGTGTGGTTAGGGTTGAGTGATAGAATTGTGGAACAGAATTGGGTTGATATTTGTCTAGTGATATAATTATGGAACAATCCTGGTGGGGATTCGAGAGGTTCTGTTTGTAATGAATTTCATTATTAATATAAATTATTATTTTTTAATTTTGAACATGTTTTGAAATATTATTTGGTATAATAATTAATATATATGGAATATATATAATAAATTAATAAATATAATATGAAATATTACTATCAATAAAAATTTATAATATTTATTTATATGTAATTTATAAACAAATATTATATATTAGGAATATTATT
Organism: Viscum album; assembly: GCA_963277665.1. Classification (NCBI taxonomy): domain Eukaryota; kingdom Viridiplantae; phylum Streptophyta; class Magnoliopsida; order Santalales; family Viscaceae; genus Viscum; species Viscum album. The sequence goes on from OY728145.1 coordinate 1,707,184,421, forward strand.
ACCAACTGATATATTTGTCATCAAAACATGTTGCTAAACACATTAACCATCATATATATTTTTTGTTGGTATTGTTATAATTGCATCATAACTATTTTATCTGTCTCAAAAATATTTAACAACAAACTTTTTACAAACAGTTTTGTGACATGGACATATATGTTGGTAAAATGTTTACCAACAGAAAATGATCTTTTACCAACAGATATGTCCCTATTAGGAAAAGTGAAAATTTTTTGTAGTGCCCGATGGGGTAGGAGGTACTGGCTCACTATACGCCATCATCACTAGAGGAGATAATGAGTCTGGGAGAAACCATCGACATAGAGAATCTCCCCTCGTCCCTATAATACTGACACTTATTTCAGGTTGTATGTTTTTTGGAAAATTTCTATAATTCCATTGATAAATGGTATCGTGTTCTATATGTAATGCTTTAATATGTTTAATCATGTTCCATTCATTTTATGTCCTTTTGTTTATTCCTTATAAACCTTATACTATTCCTTATTCTTATTCTTATTTTCTTACTGTAGTTTTAGAAATTCACATTTTCAATATATTCCCTAGGCTATCCTATGCTGATTTAAGAGCTAAAAGGAATCTATGAACTCTATATAAGGATTATATAAATTATTTTTTTATCTTGGTTAAATGTTTCTAGTTTTAGGTACCTAATAATCAAAATACACCATCCATTATGATATTTAGCTTGTAATTTTTAGTAAGTAATGTTTAAAATAATATAATAATATATTTTTAATGTCAGGGCTTTAATAATACCATATGCAGATTCAAAAATAGTTCCATTGGTATATATGGTGTGCATTCTTAACATGGTTTCAATAAGATAATCTTCTTATGACATGTAATTCATTGATTAATTTCTTTTACAAACCCTAGAATAAATTTAAATAAGTGGATAGTTTTTTATGGACTATATAGTGGGTCAGGAAAAACTATGACAATAATTTTTCTCATGTTGGGAATGTATGAAATAAAAAACCCTGGTGAAAAAGTTAGAAGAAGTGAATTCAAATATCCCACCTTGTAACATCCAATCTATCATTTTAAAATATCATATGAAACCATTTTAACACTCTGATCACCGTAGTATTGTGTCATAAAACATATTTTTCTATTTAACACATGAATATAATGGTCTAATAAATATTTACATTTAAATGCATATGTCATATATTAAAAAATTAAAACAATAACAAATAAAAATAAATGATAAAAAACATTGGAATAATATAACCAAACATGCTCCATGTTTAAATTAATAAAAAATTAAACAATAAACTGATACCATGATTAAAAAGATAAATCCACTATAAATATCCTGCATAAAAATGGGTAATAACAACCTTAAATGTATATATTTAATACTCCTCATTCATAAAATCGACAAATAGATCTAGTCACCAACTCTTGGATATATCTTACTTGATTCCTTATCTATATGATTGTAAAAATAATATGTACATCCCTATGGTATGAATATATACAACATGAGATAATAATCTCAATAGACTGACCATTTCTCAAAAAATATCTTTTGATTTAGCATGTGCATTTATGTGTGATATGATATGAAACATATTGGATAAAATAAAACTGATATATCTATAACAAATCTAAATAATTTAGTCATGTTTTAACTGAATCATTCAAATTTATAATAAATACTAATTGGAGTACAATGTCACTATAAAAGTATCCCATCCCATCAAATTGAGAAATCTTTCCAAATACCCATTACAAGGCATGTCACTATTTGGGTTCCACTTTGACTGACTCTTGTACATCAACTCAATATAACCTCATAGAATGTCATCATTCAGGGTCACAAATGAATGATTGTTTGCATATAAACAAAGGGGGTGGGACAAAAAACCGTGACATAGTCTTCCCTAAGGCTCATATGAAAAATATATAGCACATCACTACATATTTCAATCTTTAATATGATATTTTAAAACAATCCCAATGGGAATTCTCTACCTATAATTGCAGTACACAACTTAAGGCTCATACTATTTACCCTATGTATCATAATTAATGTGTAAACTAAGACACTCATATCACATCTTCATCCACCATATCATAATGTATCCTGAACATTTATCCATGATATATTTCTTGAATTTATATCCCCGAATGTTTTATGCATGTTTTATAAGAATAAACACAAAAAATTACTCATTTCATTCATTTATCCCAAACCCACATATTTGTCATATATAGTTTATCACAAATATTATATAAATAAAAATGGAAATATTTATAGATCTATGTTTACAATAAATCAAATATCAAAACAAGTCTTAGTCTCAAAATTTTACATTTTAAAAATACAAGGTTTACTTACAATAAAAGCTTGTAAAGCAGGTTTTTCATTCATATAAGGACTTAAATTAAAAATTAATCTAAATTAAATGATTGAAAAATAATCTAATAAAAAAATTTAAATACTTAAGTAAAGTACCCATTTTTTGATATCATGGTCCACTTTAAACCCTAAAAAACATCCTAAATACATTATAAAATTTTATAAAATTAAATTTACAAATTAGTACATTTCAAAAATTAATTTCCCATATAAAACATCGTATTTATATTTCAAAATAATTTCCATCTTCCAATCGATGGAAAAAATAGTACATCTACATCATATAAACAATTACATAATATACCTCTCATCATTAATGATTAACAAAATCAAACATAATTCATAAAAAACAACATATAAAAATTATTTTCATTTAATGGATAGTTTTTAATAACCCATAATTTTAGTATATATATATTTATTTATATATATATATAATATGTATTTTCAAATAGAAAACTTCATAATCCAAATTAAATTAAAATAGGTTTCACCGTATTAGACGAATATTACTCTAAAATAATAAGACTATTAAAACCACTTGTAATTAAAACAAGATATATAAATTAAAAATTCTTACATTTATAGAATTTATAATTAATATGATTTAATGTTCTATTGAGTTGTTTTCTAAATAACTGATTTTCATGGTTTTTTATTTTATTGATAACATTTAAAAATTGATTATAATAGTATGCAATATTTTTGATTAGGAACTAATATATTAAAAGTTCATTAAATTAATAATTTATTAGAAATAATCATAAGAACCCATAAAATTTGATTGATTCTTTTGTATGAAATATTTTTATTATATTTTCTATTTCTATTTAAATGGTAAATTAATGAAATTCAGGATATTTATATTGTTAATGGAATTAAAATTTTGAAATGTATGAGTTAATGTTTTTTAGGATGAATTTTTGGTTTTTTCTAAAATATTTTTTCTTTAGTAAAATAGGGAAGAATACAATTTTTTTATGTATTAAATTTTTTATTACATCTTTATGATATAGTAATGACTTGAAAATATATGAATCATTTTTTCCAGCTATATATTTATGTAATTATTATAATGTCTGAGACATAAATATTACATAATCTAGTTTCTTCGACTAGAAAACACTTATTACATTCCCAAATATATCTTTGTTTTAAGGTTTTAGAAAATTAGGATTAAATAAATATATATTAACCCAAAAGTATAAAAATAGGGTACTATGAAAATAGAATCCATTTCTTCGATATCAAAAATGATTTTAGAAAAAAAAAATCTTATTATGGAAAGACTTCACAACATGAATTTTGGATTATCGTTTTACATTATGAATCCTTACACTCTGCGAAAAAACAATTTAAAACATGGGATGAGAAAAAAATGATCATTAAGGGACATACGGATAATGAGATAAACTTTTAGTCCATGATTTCTTGAAAAAAATTGAAATAATTTTCACAACAGAATACTTTTTACGCAATAAGTAATGTATAGTAACTTTGTGAGAAAAAGATATTTCCATAAAATGTAGAAATCATAAATAAAAGATAAAGGTAACATGGTGGAACACTTACATATGATTGTTTCCCTAGATGAAAACATAGGATTTAGAACCCTCAAAGATACATGACAATGTAACCCACATAGATACGTTATGATGTAACCCTTAGGGATATGATATTGTGTAGCCATCACAGTTATAGATTGAGTTACCATATGGTTGACATCCATAAAAAAGATACCCATTAAATTAGAGGGAGATATAGGTACCACATGTCACCATGAAAAAATTTCCATGAACCAGATCTTAGCCATAAAATAATAATACATTCATTATAAAATCAACCACATGATTTCTATAAAAATAAAATTTTAAATAATGATTTTAAAGAAATGTACCTTATAAAGACAATATCATTGTAGAGAGAGTTAATAAAATATAAGTAATATGTATATTAACTTTAATCCCATATAATAAGAAATTAAATTATAAAAATTCAATTTTACAAAAAATTATTAGCTCAACAAAATCAATAAATTAGAAGGTAAACCCAATGATTAGAAACTAGGTTATGAATTACCTTGTCCTGGTTTTCTCTTACATAAAACATGTTAAAACGTCCTCTATAATGGTTTTATGAGTTTTATTAATAATTTAAATAAAAATATTAATATTTAAAATTACTTATAGGATATTCTTATGAATTGTTTTCACCCATTTATAAATAATTTGTTATTATTTTCGATGTTTTAGGTGCATTTATTTTATGGATTCCATGGTTGGTTCATAGTTTATATTCTTGTTGAATGGAATAAAAAAATTGAAGTGGAATGAAATAGTGTTTATATGTTTCCATAAATTTAAATTTCTCCATATATGATTGTGTTTTATGATATAATGATTAATCATTAGAAAAAACATTAACGAAAATGACATAATTTATTTTGGCAGTTCTTAGGAAGGTCGCGAACATATATAATTTAATTTATCATAATTCTTATATATAAGTTTAAAAAAACTGAATAACATATAATATGAAAGATAAAATATTATTTAAAAATAATAATTGTTTTATTACCAGCCATGATGGAGGTAATATAAAATTAAAATTTATCCTCCACGATGGTGATAAATCAAGACATCATGGATGATGTTCACAAATTTAGAACAATGTGAGGGGAGTTGGATTTAATGAAAAATTTTAAAATAAAAATTATATGATTATAGAATGTATATGAAACAATAGTTTTAATTCCACTAGGATAAATTGTAGGGAATAAATAATTATTATATAATGGAAACTAAAAGGAAAAAAATGTAAGAGCATTTTAGCTCATGAATTATCCTCCTTGAGATCCTCCTTAAGGCCTTGGGTTTTGGCCTTTTGGTGATACTAGAAGCTCTAAGATGTTGATTAGGGGCTTAGTAAGGGACTTGGGTAGAAATAAAAAAGGATACATGGCTTTCATTCATGAGGATGAGTGATGGAGATTGGTGGTATTTATAGTAGATGAGAGTGGTGTTTTCTCATTATATTATTCACTAGCTTATTATTTTGGCTCTAGAGTATGGATAGTTGGAGAATTATCACAGAATATACTAAAATAATTATGGTTAATTTTAGATTATTGTTTTTAAATCAGCGATGAGTTGAAGAATAATGCATTTAACTTATACATTATATAAATCGTAAATTAATATATTTCCCTTATGACAAAAAATTCATCCTTTTCAATAAAATCCCTAAAATTCACCCCAACAATTATATATATATATAATTAGCAAATGATATAAATTTTATGAAAAAAATTAAAAATGAGAACTTAAATATTTAATTAAAATTCTCATCGATTCAAAAAATAAAAGTTTTAAAATTATAAGTTATTTTATGACACATTTAAAAATTAATTAATGTATCATAAAATAATATTATAATCATTAGACAGGTACAATATTTATTTGTGAGTATTTTTTTTAGAAATAAATATTATATTAATTTAATTGATCTATTATTTAATTGATAATGAAATTTTTTTTCACAAAAAATACCAATAAATGATTTGTCCTTTTCAAAAAATTATTTACACATTCAATGATATAAAAATATAAACTTTTCACATATATAGTACATAAAAATTATGCATACTCTCCTTGATGAAGATATTATTCTATTATATTATCCTGTTTAATTTATATAAATTTCAAATATTTATTTATAAAATTATAATGAATTTAAATATTAAATTATAGAATGAAAAAAATATATTTTATAAGTAATGTGGTTGTTAAATTCCCCCAAAACACATGAAATTATGTCCTTATAATTTTCATTAAGTAATTTATCAAGTGATGGAACCTTTAACTCGTATTATTTTGAGATTCCCATGTTTCCTCTTCTATTATGTGGTTTCTTCACAAAACCATAACATGGTGAATTTGCTTATTCTGCAATACTTTCTCTCTACGATGAAGAATCTTAAAATGTTGATATTCCAATGAAATAAACTTTTCCGGAGCAAATACGTTTGGACATGAAATATGAGAAGAATATAACACATACATTCTCAACATGGAAACATGAAAAACATTTTGTACCTGAAAAAAACACAGAGGCAAAGCTACTTGGTTGGAAGCTAGTCAAACTTTCTCAAGGATTATATAATGTCCAAAGAACCATGGACTTAACCTTCCTTTCTTACTAAAACGCATAACACTTTTCTCTTGTGATATCCTAAGAAAAACATGATCACATCAATTGAAATAAAATTCTTTCATACTATTATTAGATTACCATTCTGCCTTCTCTAAGTTACCTTCATGTGTTTCTAGATAATATTCACTTTTTCATCCAATTCCTCAACTAATTACGGTCCCACAAACATCCTTTCCATTAATTCATCAAAAAATAATGGAGGATGACCGATCATTCCATAAATTTTTTTAAATTGTTCCATCTATATACTAGAATGAAAAACATTATTATATGAAAACTCAGGTAATTAATTATTATGAACCCAACATCCCTGATAATCCAATGAAAAACCATGAATCATGTTCTATAATTTATGAATTATTCTATCTATCTTTCTATCATATTGAGGATGAATGGTTGTTCAAAAATTTAGTTCTATGAAAATATTTCTTATAATGTCTATTCAAAAAAATTACAAGTGAACCTGGGATAATTTTCATATACAAATGAAATTGGAACTCCATACAACATGATAATCTCATTTAGGTAAAATAGGTAAAGTTAATCTCGATAAACTGTGTCTAAAATTTGAATGAAATTTAATGATTTAGTCAGCCAACAAATAAAAACTAATATGACATTGTACATCGATATTTCATTTAAACTCTATTACTAGAAAATGCAGAAGCATCCCCTTTGGTAGGTTTCATTATTCTTCACCCAATTGACAAGTCAATCCTTTGATGGAAAAATCAGTAATTTACCTTTTAATTCCATCCCAACAGTAATACTCTTGAAGGTCAATTTATATATTTATTCTTCTAGGAAGAATTCAATAATGAGAACAATGAGATTCACTTGACAATTATTTAAAAAAATGAGAATCACAAGGCAGACATAATCTCTTCCAAACACTTAATACACAATCTTTATCAATGATAAATTTTGAAAACATTCCTTTTTTACGCATTCAAACATTTTTAGTAACTCACCATATTCCTTATATGCTATCTAAATTCTATCTTATAGGTACATATTAACTGAAACATAAAAAAATAGAGTAATTTCCTACACCAACACCATCCATGATTAAATTCATTAAATCATTAATAAAGGGTTATTATCCCAAATTTCGCATAGTTAATGATTCAATATGTTTTCAAGTAAAGGATTACACCATTTTTTTCATATCTTGGATGATATTTGATTGTTCAATCATAATTTGTTATTAGTTCATCGACCTTCTCTTCCTCATTTTTATTTCTTTTTGTGTTATTGTATACTTAAAACTGTTATGGTCAGTATATATTTTATATTTGGATACATATAAATGAGGCTCTAAATTTTAAATAAAGAAACAAATATTCTAATTTTATATCACGTGTGGGAGAATTTAATTTCAGATGTTTCTTTATTATTGATACATACGAAATTACCTAATCATATTGAATTAGAATTCAAGTAGGTCCCTTCAATGAAGAATATATAAAATTGAAAAAAATCTCTATTTTTATAAGGAATAAAAAAAATTAGAGCATTCATGAATCTTCTTCTTAGTTTATAAAAACAAACATCACACTCTTCTTTAAAAATTAATATATCATATTTTTTGTCAACTAATATAGTAGGATAGATAAAAATGCATGGTTTTTGAAAACCCATCATTAAAAAAAATACGAATCCAAAAAAACTTATAATATATGTAACATTTGTAGGTCTTACCCATTCATTATCCACTTTTTTGAAGGATAACAGTTTATACCATCAATATTAAAAATATTCCAATGAATTTAAATAATTTGCAACAAAGAATCAAATTTTATAAATTTATTATATAAAATTGTTTTTGGTTGTATATATGGTAATCCTTAATTTTTATTCATGATAATCACATATATTAGAAAACACAAATATATCATTAATAAAAACAACAGAAAACTTATCCATGTAATAATGGATGATTCTATTAATAATATCCCTCAATACAACATGGTAATTATTCAAACCAATGTGTATTAAAATAAACTCATAATTCCTATATCTAGTTCAGAACATTGTTTCCATAATTCCATCTTCTGTCACCTTTAGTTGATAGATCCTTGATCTCAAGTCAAAATTTGAAAAATAATGTTCTCTTTGGAAATAATAAAACTAGCCATGGATATGAGGAAATCAATACATATTCTAATCATTAATGTTATTGAATGATATATAATCAATTCAAAGTATCATAGAAACATATTTAATTTTATGAACCAAAAAGAATCACCCTATAGTGATGTTTCATGCCATACAAAACTTTTATCAAGATACTCATATAAATACTTTTTCAATTAAGCATCTTCCACATTATCAATTCGATATGTTTTTAAATTATCCTATAATCAATAAATATATCAATAATATATTAAAATTCATGATCAATAATATCATTTGAAATCTCAACAAGAAAATAATTTAGGTATTCATTTACAACAGAAACATAATTAATCTAAATACTTCTCTATATTTCAAAAAATATGAGCAATATAACATTGATTTACGTCTGTTGACGCTCCTTTCGTCACAGAATCTAATGATCGGAAAAGGGGAATATCTGAGCTCAAAGTGAATCATCTTTTGAAGAAAACATCAAAAATCGACAAAGGCATGAACACATGCTCAAAAGAAACTGCACCGCGCAAGTTATCTCATTGTCGTGCAAGTACACTTGCGCGACGACCTTGGTTGCGCAAGTGACTTGCGTGACCTAAGTGGCAACCGCCCGGTAACCGCACAGGGCCTTCTTTTGCCTATTAATAGACCATGTGGCCCCCCCCCCATTCGAGAGGATCTTTTTCGAGAAACTCGGATTGAAGCTCCCGACGCCCAAGTCTCTTCTCAAAGCTTTCGGAACACTTCTAAGGTAATTTTTTACCTAGAAAGGAAGATCTAAAGGGAGGTAGGAAGGACTAAGTGTTGAAACTCATCAACACTTGCGCGCCTGAATGGCCAGCCCTTAAGGGAACTGGTCACACTTTCGCGCTGCCTTATTCCTTCAATAGAACTAGCGCTTCCCTTTTCTGGGAGAACCTCAAGAGGATTCTAAAGGCTTTAAGAAAGAGTCGCTCAAGTATTTTATTGCTAGTTGAAAATCGCGCAAGTACCCCACATGCCGCGCAGGTATACCTACGCGACCAATACTTGCGCGCCCACGCAAGACTTGTGCGCCTTTCAAGACATGCGCGCCACTACCTTTTTGGGTGTCCATATTCCCCATTTTACCCCTCTTAAGCCATTTCACCTTTCCTATTCAAGATTTAGTCTTCAAGATACTCTTCAAAGCCATTTATGGCATGATTTCATGATTTTACTTCCTTATCTGAAAGGAATTCGGTGGAATATCTCTCAAAACCTAGTGATTTATTCATCTTTATGTCACCAATGATTGAGAGTTCATTCATTCAACCTCATCCTATAAGATGAGAGAATCCTTAACCTGGGTCTCCTTTTCAGGAATAATCCCCAGTTATAAGTCCTTTAATCTAGGTATCTTCCTCAGGAGTAAGCCCCAAATTCTTAAAGTTCCCAAACTTGGGCATCCTCCTCAGGAGTAAGCCCCAAACCTTAATTCCTTAACTTGGGCATCCTTCTTAGGAGTAAGACCCAAGTCCTCTAAGTTTGGGCATCCTTCTTAGGAGTAAGCCCCAATCTCAAATTTGGGCATCCTACTTAGGAGTAATCCCCAAGTACTGTAATTTTGGGCATCCTTCTTAGGAGTAACCCCGAGTCCCTTAATTTGGGCATCCTTCCAAGGAGTAAGCCCCAATCTCAAATACGGGCATCCTTCCCAGGAGTAAGCCCCAAAACTTAATCCCTAACCTGGGTCTACTTTTCAGGAATAAGACTCAGTTATAATCTTGGGCTTCCTTTTCAGGAGTAAGCCCCATGTCCCGTAACATGGGCCTCCTTTTTAGGAGTAAGTCCCAATCATAATTATGGGCATCCTCTTCATGAGTAAACCCCAAGTACCTTAATTTCTCTTAACCAGTCCTAAATTACGTTTGATATGGGATTCCTCCTCAGGAGTAAAACCCAATTATCAATCCTCTCCTAATTTCGGTTTTCTTTTCAGGAATAAGTCCCAAGTTAGAGTATTCAAATCTCCATAAAGCACATATACCTTTATGGACCATGTTCCTGGATTTTGTCCCTAAAAGTAATTCCTAAACCTTTATCTATCTGGGAAGTCATACATACATAAGCCCCAAAAAATTTCTTATGATTGCATATGTCATGGAACTATTGTCTAATTATTACCAATACCTCTTGTTTCTCACAACGAGCATGACTCACGTGAGCTTAGAGTTTAAATGTAATTATGAAATTCTTCTTTGAGCCATCAATCATAAACTTCATACTCCATTACTCGAACTACGTGGGTTCTGATTCCTTTTCCAAAACAAAGGATACGTAGGTAGCCCATTTATGGGTTCGATCCCAACATTGAAATAATCCATGTCCTTCTGAATGACGATAAACTTCAAGTGCCCCACTGAGTGGCTTTAAAACCAGCCTGGTCATCATAATGAATAAGAGTCTTTTATATAAATTTTTTGAAGGAACCATTTACAAAGAATCTCTAAATAGATATAGATGATTCTCTATTGATGAAGAACCTCGAATACATATAAAAGATTCTCTAAATTTCTTACATATTTAATAATTGATTGTTAAAACTAAAGGAATGATCATTTTATACTTGGTAATGTAATAAGGATTCACAAACATAACTTAAATCTATAAAGAGAGTCCCAGAGTAGACAATAATTCCCCTCAAAAAAAAAAGGTGTGATGAGTCTGACCTCCCATCCTCTCGACCAATGCAAATTTCTAAGACTCATCAGTCCACAAGCTAATGGGCGCCTACCTTTGGAATGTAGGTCCAAAAGGATGTGGAATCATTGGATGTTTCTGGTTCTACGAACAAACCTGCTAGAAACCGATCGGAGCGTTTGAATATCCCATCCAGGAGATCATCCACGAATTCCGTGCGAAACAAAAAATGGTGAACCAGACGTGAATCCTTAACCAAGTTAAAGTGATGTTATTCTTATTTGTTAGACCCCTTGGGCCAGCAAAGCAATCATTGACATGTGCTCATCCAAAAGATGCAGTGGACAGATTTATCTTGGTTATGTCTGTTATATGGAACATGCACTCTTTTCTCAAGATCTTCGGAAAAATGGCTTTCCTTAAATTCACCCCTATGAATACTGCTGCTGTGAACACCTATACTGTGAGGTCTACTGCTGTGAAAACCAATGCCGCTACTCCTGCTGGAACGTCGTCCGCTCTGAGGATGACATCACCAACTCAGCGTCTTCAACACTGGGTTTCTAATGAACTGGTTAAGGAGTACCGTCGCAACGGTATGATCCCAACTCTAGAGGCCGCTCGTCAAGCCCTCCAAGTTAACCACTCTACTTGGTCGTCTGGACAACGACGTCCAGTGATCAAAAAGCAGGCGGTGCAGACTACCGTCTCCAACTGTTTCGGGTCATTATCCCAGGAACGCAATTTACATTTACTCCCTTACTCTGAGGAAGTGAATAAGCATGTCCCTCAGGGCCATAATTCAAAATACAGGAGTCTTTCCCGAGGGCTCCCATCAACAATCGCCACCAGACTCGTGCGGTAGTGCGCCCTCAACATGATGAGGCTACCGAATCCCGGCATTCAGCTCAGGTTCCTTGAACCCGAGGAGGCAAGATGAACCGCCAGAGATGTAATCTGGTTATAAATATGTAGGTTATCATCCCTGCCATCTCCGGAGATGTCCACCAACCTAACTTGGTGGCAAACAATGAGAAGGCATGCGCACCTGCCCGTTTTGATTCTGATGTCCAGCAGACTCGTCCGGTAGCATCAAACCAATCCCGCCAGGCAATTATGGTGGAGTACTATAGGCAGGAACATACACCTCCTTATGCATCATCAGTTAGTCAGCAGGCTCTCTTGACTACATATGATGGAGTCCACCAACCTAACTTGGTGGAGAACAACGTTCAGGCATACACACCTGCCTGTTTTAATTCTGTTGTCCAGCAGACTCGTCTGGCAGCATCAAGCCAATCCCGCCAGGCAATTCCGGCGGAGTACTATAGGCAGGAACATACACCTGCTTATGCATCACCAGCTGTCAGCAGGCTCGTCTGACTACATATGGTAGATCTCGTCAACCGCATTTGGCGAAGTGTAATCAGCTGGCACATACACCTGCAAATACTAATCAAGCCTACCAATAGTCTTGCTTGGTAGCGCATGGAGAAGTCAGTCGGAAAGCCCCGACGACAAACAGGAGGCAGACTCAACTCTCTGCCTCCACACTTGAGTACTGTCAGGATTCAGTGACAGGTAAAGGAGGACAGGAGCAGGCACATACACCTACTCCAAGCCCGGAATGGACGTACATCCCCGATCCGGTGGCTGAAGTCACAATGCATATTTTTTCAATGGTGAAATAGCAGAAGCAAATTCCTGCTCATATTCTTGATGCTTGCCAGGATATCATAACAGCTTCAGTATCATCTCAGGGACAGACACATAAATCTATCCCTAGCAGTGGAGTGACACATCAACGATTCACTCTGGAACAGATACACACATCTGTTCCAGTCCAAGAAGGGTTATGGGGCATACTCCCCCATATCATACGGACAACCAAGTCATGCACATACACCTGATTTGAGTGGAGATCGTCAACCTAACCTTACCATATTTCATGATCAGGCACATACACCTGCTCAGAGTAACCACTTTCGTCAACAAGTGGATTCCAAAGCGACTAAGAAGGCATCTAAGAAAAAGATCCGCCCAACACAGTCAGGAGATCAAAGGCCAATCTGCAACAAGGCCTTGCTCAATGCTAGAGTTCTTGAAGCCCTCAGACATTTATCTATCGGAATTCAAGATTATACTCCCTCAGTTCCCAGTAACGGGAACATTAATTCTGAAGGTCTTCAACAGACACTTCCTCACGAAGGCTTGCTTCATGAAAATTCGGCCAATCTTGAAGTTTCTTCTTCAGATGAGAGCCACAGGAACCCTCTATGTGGTCAGAAGTCCAAGGAGCAAGAGATCTCATCTTTTACTGTAACCCATTATGGTGGTCCTCCCCATGATGATGAACTTCGCTGCGAAAGTCCTCTCCGTAGTAGTGATTCACATTTCCTGGAAAATACTCCAGTGGATAATGTAGTGCCGAGAAAGCCCTCTTATCTTGAGGCACTTGCAAATGCGAAACCAGTCATGTCTGATGCTTTATCGCTAACAAGTGAAATAATTTCTCAATCAGAAGATAGCCCAGGGTGTAGTTCATTCTCTGAACCACCCCTAAGTCATGCATCTTCTAGTTTGATCAATGATATCTCTACCAATATTTTTGAATCCGATGAAGAAACAAGGAAACACCAACTCTGGTCAAAACAGGTAGAAGAATCTTCATTTAATGACAGAGAGGAAATGCTGAACATGAGGAAAAAACTGGCAAAAGGTGAGGTACCAGTCATGTTTTGGCCTTTGGATGACTCCCAGAACGACATTCAAAAGTTGTTGACGGATAACGGAATCCATGATATTCGTCTCAACATATGGAAAACTCTTTGTCAATTGAAGAAGAAGGTATTATATTATGATGAATATGAAAATCATATTAAGATAATAGAAGGGCTACAACGTCAGATTGATTTGGCATCTCTATCAGTCTCTCGATATCTGAAGGCTGAAAAAGCAACAGAGAACCCTTCAACGTTCATGCCTTGGTGCACTAAGAAAATTGCGTCAGATAATTGCCAATGCTCCATCTGATGTTCATATCAGAGGATGGGGTGTTCACGGAGCACTACATTTCACAGTGCTTTCCAGTCTGCAAACCCCGCCGAAAATGGTCTCATGCAATGTTATTTCCCATGGCCGGCCACAGTCAATTGGCTTTGTTCATAATCAAAGGCTTGCTCAAGAACATGCTTCAACTAGTTCCTCTCAAAATCGATCATATAAAGAACAAGTTGTTGAATTGCTCCTACATCAAGTAGGCGAGAATATTGAACATGCCTCTCGTATGTAGAAAACACATCATCAAATGATAGATGTTTCGGAAATCATCCAATGGTCTGTTGAACCAGGTGATAAAAGTTGATACAGGTTAATGCATCCAGCTAATTTCCGAACTAAGATTCGCAAGATCAAGAGAGATTTTAAGAAGATCTCAGACATAGCATGTCAAGAGACACCCCATCTTGACAGACTGGGGACTTCTCTAAATCAAACCTCAGAGTCAACAAATGGGATTCGAGGAGTTGAGCGGAAGAAGCAAGAACATCCCCAGTTCTCGAGACTGGGGACTCTTTCAAATAATCAATCCCCTCCTCATAGAATTTCGGTCTTTTCTCGATTGGGGAAGAAGCCACAAGAGGAACGAAGAGGCAAATTATCAAATGATTCCCTCCATGTTATATCTCGTCAAGAAGTTCCTAAAATATTGAATCAACAAAAGGCAATGTCTTGTCAAAGACATGAAAGAAGACAATATCACATAAATGCTGATAGAAAGGATTTGATGCATTATGCATCAATCAATGTCATCAATGTCGTTGTTGCTAATCCACCAGAGGAGACTCACTCAAGGGACTCAGATGAAGAGCGTCCTGCTCAAGAAAATGTACGCAACGATACAAATGAAGAAAGTGTATGTACACGAAGTCAATGGATTACTCAGAACCTAGGTAATCCACTTCCCTCCCTCCAAAAGGTATCCAAGGAAGGGAAAGAATCAGGTTACATATCCTTCCTCGGAAGAAGGTCAATCTCTCTCATTAGAGCAATGTTTTGCACAACAGGAGTAAGAAATGAAAGAATTAAGAAGGTTGAATGAAGAACTACTTCATAGTAGTCTTCTTCTTAAGATTGCAGAAGTCCGACAGCCGAAGAAATTTGTTGTAACTACTGAGATGGATCAGGAATATCCTCCATTATTAGTACTCCCTCAAGGGTCTAATCCTATGGTTCAAACGCAACAACGGTTGGCAGCACTACCATCAGTTGCAGCACCAACCACCACGTCTGTCCAAGCTCCATTCATTGCACCTACCCGAAACCAAGTTCAACCTGATGTTTCTCAAAAGTTAATAACTACTATTGAGTCATTAAAAACTCGGTTAGAAACTATGGAAGGGAAACGGGCGCAAGTTCAACCAGAATAGAAAGTTTACCCTGAATGGGTAGATTCAATTTCTCCTCCATCCAGTTTTGGAAACCCTGTTTTCCCTACTTTCAATGGATCAGGCGACCCTGAACAACATTTGACGCATTACGTGTCTTGTTGTGATCCTATGATGGGAACTCCAGAGCAGTAAGAAGTAGTGAAACTAAGATGCATCGTGCAAACCTTGCAAGGACCAGCTTTTGTCTGGTATACAAGCTTGCAATCCCGGTCAATCATCGGATTGGAGGATCTTCGTCAAAAATTCCTTCTTCAGTTCAGCTCAACTTTGCCAAAAACGACAGTTTTCAATCTTACAAACTGCAAGCAAAGGGAGAATGAAAGAGTCTCTGATTTCATTGCTAGTTGGAAGGGATTAACGTATTTCCTGAGTTTAGCACTCCCTCGGGAGGAACTATTTCCAATCTGTGTGGCAAATTTGCGTGATGAATTACGCACGCCATTGATCCCTGTGAAATACACAGGAGGGTTTCGAGACCTTACTTCAATCGCTCAACAGATTGAAGATTACCTTATATAGGCTAAGGTTAAATCTCGTGTAATTCCATCAGTTCCAAGAAGGAGAATGGGTAAAGCGGAAACTGCTACAGTTATGCTTAAACAAGCACATGTACCTATTTTTACTTCAAAACCTTCATCTTCTTGAAGGGCTCCACCTCCTGAACTCCAACAACAAAGGTCGTTTTGTCCAAATGATCAAAGAGATCAACGAAGAAAACAATTTGAGGATTTGAAGAGTAAAACATAATCTTTTCGAAGTGAGAAAGTTCCTGGTTACTTCATTTCAGCTCTGGAAAATAATTTGGTTCAATTACCAGTGCCCAAGAGGCCAAACAAGGAATGAGATGAAGACCGTCCCAATTATTGTCCCTTTCATCAAATGTTGGGGCATCCCATCCAGGAGTGTTTTGTCTTTAAAGACCTCCTGCAAAAGATGGTCGACTTGGGACAAGTCCAATTGAAGGGTTCTTCAGCTCATGTAGCATGTATTACCGCTACAGATCCAAAGGAAGGTGGCGAGTGGCAGGAAGTCAAAAGCAAAACTGCGCAAAAATATGATGATTGGATGGTCAGAAAAACAATCAATCGGACCCATTCCATTTTGCGAACACAATTGAAGAAGCCAATTGTGTCTCCTACAAAAGCTGCAGTGAAGCCTTCATCAAAAGACAAATCCTCAAAAGGGCAGCACAATTCAATGAAGAAAGAGGAATCAGAAGAATATGAGTATGTATCGAGGCCTAAGTTGTCTTTGACTCTGGCAGATTTCATGCCATCAACTTCAAAGCAATGGGCACTGCCCCACCAAACGGCACAGCCTAAACAGGATAACCAGGTAGTGTCTTTATCAGATGAAGAGTTAATCTTCGGTTCTGTTAATATGTTTCAATTAACAGATCCATATTCCAGTCTTGATGATCCTGAATTCCCTGTATCAAATAAGGGAATCCGAGGAAGTTCTAGAGGTTCAGGATACAGGGGAAGATGTGGATCTTTCCGAAGCCACTACTCTAATTATAACCCTGCTAGCACTGTATATGCAGCAGAAACTCATGGTAGATCCCTTCAGCGAGCTCAAAAAGAACAAGCAAGTTCTTCTGCCAATGACCAACTCAGTTTTGGCACAGTTATTTTGGAAGACCGATTAAAGGTTCCATATTCTTTATCACAGAAAGTAAATGGATCTAATCAGTCTAATCTTCCAAAACCAAGGATGTTACCAACTTCAATACAAGATGCATCAGCTTCCAAAGCATCTGCTTCCAAGGTACCTGCTAAACCGCAAATTCCTGTTAGGAAACGCAGAACTCTAGATCAAAAGTATGACATATTGAAACACTTGGCCCAAGTTCCAGCCAAGTTATCAATTTTGGATGCTTTAAATCTGTCAAAAGATCTTTGGGATGCACTCATCGAAGCTTTGTCAAGTCCTCAGGAGTTTGAAGCTGAAATTGTTGCAGCTGAAGTCTATCACATAGAGAATAATCTTGCAGAATGCAATGCAGTGATATCTTTTACTGAAAAAGATGAAGATGATGTTGTGCATGGGCACATAAAACCTTTGTACTTATCTGGCAAAGTCAATGGTGTAGATATCCGAAGAGCTTTCATTGACAATGGTTCAGGAGTCAACCTCATGCCCATTCGTACACTTCGTCGATTTGGCCTCACGGAATGTGATTTATCTCCTTCTACCATGTTGTTACAACGATTTGATAAAAATGAACAAGAACCACTGGGAGAAGTTACACTCAGAACTCAGTTAGGAGATCTTGTATCCAATTCGGATTTCATGATTGTTGATCAAGACTCAGCTATCAATATCTTGCTTGGAAGACCCTGTCTACATCAGCATGCAGCTATTCCTTCATCATACCATCAATATCTCAAATACTATTTCAATGGTAATGTTGCAACATTGTATGGTGATAAGGCCCTGTTCAAGACATGTGAGTCTCAATACATTGAGGCGGAATTTTATGACATGAAGGGAAGAGAAAAATCTACAATGAAGGAAATTACCAAAGTTAATGCTCTATATGGTTTGGAGAAAATTCCAATAAATCCATTTACACATGTGAGTACAGATTATGTGTTACCTATCAGTCAAATTGACAAAATAGGCCCAAATCAAAATACTCTTATGGACATATCCATAATGTCAATTACGGAAATCAAGCCAGACAACATGGGAGAAATTGGTAACCTACCAAGCAGTGATGAAAACATATGTGGTGATGTTTTCATTTCATCTGCTGAAGTCCAACAAGTCTATACTTCGCTAATCAGGCCAAAAGAAGTTATAGCAACACCAGAGGTGAATAATGATGTCGATTCTCAATCTATCATCTCCACTTTATTTCCCAAAGAAGACCCTTTATCATCAATAGGGTCGGAAATGGAAGCTTCTTCTTCAAAATGTGAAAATTTTGACATCTCTTATGATCATGAGAATTTCATTTTGTCATCTACTTTGCACGTATAAACGGAAGAAATAGCACGTGATGAAGAGGAATAGGAAGATCTTAGAGATGCTCCTCCAGCATTTGAAGAGGGTATCTCTACCACTGTGGATGAAATTAGAGAAGTAAATCTGGGTACAGAGAATGATCCACGCCCCACTTTAATTAGTGCGGCCATGACCCTTGAAGAGCAAGAGATGTATATTTCTTTTCTAAAGCAAAATAAAGATATTTTTTCTTAGAATTATACAGAAATTCCTGGGCTTGATCCTGATGTTGCTACTCATCATTTGGGTTTACCAAAAGAACATCGAGGATTTAAGCAATCCGCGAGAAGAACACACCCAACCTATGCTTCCAAAATTGAAGCTGAAGTGGATAAGCTGATCAAAGCCAACTTTGTCAGAGAAGTTAAATATCCCAAGTGGTTGGCTAATATTGTCCCTGTAAAGAAGAAGAATGGACAAATTAGGGTTTGCATCGATTTCATAGATCTTAATCGGTATTGTCCTAAAGATGATTTTCCAGTTCCGATTATAGAACTCTTAATTGATGCAACAACTGGCTATGAAGTACTTTCCTTCATGGATGGATATTCTGGATATAATCAGATCCGAATGTCCCCAGAAGATGAGGAATTTACAGCCTTTAGAGCCCGTCATGGTGTGTTTTGTTGCTGGGTTATGCCCTTTGGTTTAAAGAATGGAGGTGCATCATATCAACTCTCCATGCATCGTATCTTTAAACCTCTTTTAGGGAAGTTTGTTGAATTCCTTGTAGATGATTTGTTGGTTAAATCCAAAAAACGTTCTAATCACTTGGCTGATTTGGAAGTCATATTCCACAAGATTCGACAACATAATTTGAAGATGAACCCCTTAAAATGTGCTTTTGGGGTAACCTCAGGAAAATTCCTCGGCTTTGTTGTACGCCATCGTGGTATTGAAGTCGATCCAGAGAAGACCAAATCAATCCTTGGTATGTCACCTCCTACGAATTTGAAAGAATTAAGAGGACTTCAAGGACACTTATCCTATATTCGGCATTTCATCGCCAATTTGGAAGGCAAAAGTTTACCCTTTACCAATTATTGAAGAAAGGAGTCACATACCAGTGGACTGAAGAATGTCTAGAAGCATTTGATGTTCTCAAGAAATACCTCTTGAGTCCACCAGTACTCATGCAACCTGTTGAGGCTAGACCCCTTATCCTCTATGTGACAGCTCTAGAGCGATCATTGGGTGCCTTTCTCACTCAAAAGAATGATGCTGGGAATGAAAATAGCCTCTACTATCTCAGTAGAACTATGCTTGAAGCAGAAACCCGGTATTCAAGTATTGAGAAGTGCTGCCTGGCATTAATCATTGCAGTTCAGAAACTGAGACACTACCTGCAACATCACGAAGTCCAATTGGTATCTCGCAATAATCTGCTCAAATTCATCCTTAGTCGTCCAATGCTTACAGGACGTCTAGCAAGGTGGGCAGTTATTTTGCAGCAATTTGACATTCATTATGTGTCTCAAAAGTCAATTAAGGGCCAAGATCTGGCTGATTTCCTGGCTGAACATCCTTCAGTGGAAGACACGTCTTCAGATATTGAACTCCCTGATGAGGAAGTTTTCTCTATTCAAGAGAGTCCTCAAACACGGGAAATGTATTTTGATGGTGCTTCCAAAAGTCCAACAGGGAAGAAAATGGAAAATCCTAAATTCAACAAAGTTGGTTTAGGAATTGTGCTCATTTCTCCCGATAAGGCAGTGTTACCTTATTCCTTTTCACTGTGGGAAGGTGGTACCAATAATGAAGCTGAATACCAAGCTCTCATTACAGGCTTGGAGTAAGCACTTCAAGCACAAGTGAATCACTTAAAGGTGAAAGGTGATTCAGACCTGGTAATCAAACAAGTCAATGGGGATTATGCCATCAGAAAAGAAGAATTAATCCCTTTATATGATTACGTTAGAGAGTTAATGTCAGAATTCCCTTCAGAACCGACATTTTCTTATGTCCCAAGATAACAAAATGCTCAAGCTGATGCACTCGCTAATATAGCCACAGCTTTAGCATATCCAAATCAGGACGAGACAACCATCAGTATTTCCCACCATCGTGCAATTTCACCTTATGTTCAAGCCAGAATAGAGGAAATTAATGAAATTAGTCCCATTCCTGAACCGTATGGTCATACTACAGGATGGATGTCACCTATCAAGGAATACCTTCAAAATGGAACACTTCCACCTGATAGAGCCAAGAAAGAACAAATCCGGCGACGTGTGGTCAATTTTACTCTTTATGATAGTCCAAACCACCTAGAGAAAATTCTATAAAAACGTGGTTTTGATGGAGTTCTCTTCAGAAGTATTGATGGTGAAGAGACAATGGCTGTCATAAAAGAAGTGCATGCAAGAGTCTGTGGTGCCCACCAATCTGGACATAGACTGTCTGATCAAATTTGAAGGCTTGGATACTTTTGGCCTTCAATGATACAAGATTGTGTTAATTTCACAATGAAGTGTCATTCATGCCATGTATATGCCAACTTCATTCATCACCCTCCAGAGTTTCTTCATACAACTGAATACTCGTGGCCATTTTCCACATGGGGAATGGATGTGGTGGGACCTTACCCTTTCGCTACGATCAAGCAGTTTAAGTACATTCTTACTGCTACTGATTTCTTTTCCAAATGTGCAGAGGCAGTACCTCTCAAAGAAGTCAGTTCTAAATGCATTGTCAGCTTCATCAAATCTAACATCATTACTAGATTTGGCGTCCCTCATACCATATTGACAGATAATGGAAAAAACTTCTGTTCTTCTGAGGTGAGGAAATTGTATCAAGAATACAACATTAAATCCAACCATTCATCTCGGTATCATACGGCGGCCAATGGCCAAATAGAAGCCTTTAACAAGACTCTTTCAAATATACTGCAAAAGATGGTGGATAAAGATAAGAGGTCATGGCCTGATAAACTCTTTCATGCTTTATGGTCTTATCAGACTACCACTCGCAATGCAACGCGGTCAACTCCATATTCGTTGGTATATGGAACAGAAGTAGTCTTACCAATTGAAGTTCAATTTCCCTCACTCAGAATAGCCATTTGTGATCAGTTATCTACAGATGAGCAATCCCAAAAGCGATTGAATGAATAGGAACAGTTAGATGAGAAAATATTGTGCACTTTGCACCACTTGGAAATCTATCAGAATCGAATAGCACGAGCTTTTAACAAAAAAGTTCGTCTTCGTTCATTAATTCAGGGAGAATTGGTATTGGTTCTCAGAACACCAATGATACCAGGAAAGAAGCCTCCCAAGCTTTAACCAAAATGGGAAGGACCTTATTCAATACATAAGGTCTACTCCAATGGAGCTTATTCATTAATCTCAATGGATGGAGAACTCATCACAACTCCAACCAATGCCAGATTTCTGAAGAAATATTTTGTATAAACACAAAATATGGTTCCCAGAACCAAGATTCTTACAAGTGGTTCATACAGCAATAGTCCAGCATGACTTTAAACTGCATCATCATCCACGGTCTATGCATATGACCTTAAACTATTTGCACTTTCGTCCAACATGACGTTAAACTGTAGAAAAGAACGTGTCCCCGCAACATGACATTAAACTGTGCAGCACCAGTTCGTCCTTGCTATATGACGTTAAACTATACAGCAATGGTTCAGTATGACCTTAAAATGCAACTTCGTCCCACAAAACATTAAACTGTGAAAAAGTTCCCTAAACCGTCCAGCATGACCTTAAACTGCATCATCCCTGGTCCATGTATATGACCATAAACTATTTGCAAATCCTTTACGTCCAGTAAGACGTTAAACTGTGACATCCTAACTACATGACGCTAAACTGTATAAAAATCCCTTACGTCCGGAAAGACATTAAACTATACAATCTCAAAGGTCCAGCATGACATTAAACTGCACCATCCACGGTCCAGGCATATGACCTTAAACTATTTGCACATTCGTCCAATATAACATAAATGGTGCATTATTTTGTCCTTATTGCATGACATTAAACTGCATAGTCCCCCTTACGTCCAATATGACGTTAAATTGTATTGTCCCCATCGTCCTAAACTAAATGACGCTAAACAGTACAGAAAGTCCTTGATATGTCCTACATGATATTAAACTGTTATTTTGTCCCTGCTACATGACACTAAACTGTGCAGCACCAATAGTCCTAACTGCAAGACTTTAAACTTCATAGTCCCTTTTTTATGTCCTACATGACATTAAACTATGCATCGTTAAGGTTGTTGTTACCTCTTGTTTCTCACACCGATTATGACTCACGTGATCTTAGAGAAAACATCAACCATAACACTCTCTTTGGGCCGCTAACCATGTGTAAATCCCAAAAACATTTTTATTAGATCGTTTTCCCCAAGAACAACTTGATCATTAATTCATTCTTTAATTAAACTACACAGACATTGATCCTTGCCCTCCAGGCTGGGTATGTAGGCAACCTCCCAGGGTTGAAGCCCAAAAACAATCTCTTCACATCTGTTCACAACCATCTCATATGATGTTGATTCGTGAAACCGCCCATGGAATCAATATCATTACATTGATTCACTTTCGTCCTTGTTATATGACGTTAAACTATGCAACACTTTTGTCCGGTACGATAATAAACTACAATACTCTTTGATTTCCTAATTTTAGAGAGATCTATTATTGGCATTGATTTTTTCAATCATGTTTCAGTTTAAAAGACTATGTGCATACATGGTAATGCCTAAACTTTTTTTCTTAGGTTAAACCATCATTGCACTAAAGTCACATTTCACCCATCTCATGTACGAACCAAATTTGTACAAAGGGTAGTTCTAGAACCACGTGGACATGATTCCCATCCTTATGGGATACATAGGAACGTTCGAGTATACCTCGAATCCTGCCCCAAGTCTTTTGGGCCTAACCCCAAATTTCACTTTCAGTCCCTTGGCTGAAAAATTCTCATGAAAACACACACTGTGTATTCATTATTATGGACCAAATTCTATGACCCTAAACTAAGATTTCTCATACTTTCGTCCTATATGACGTTAAACTGCATTTCAATAACTACATATGTCTTGATTCTCATTCTTATGAGATACGTAGTGAAGTCCAAAATTTCAATTCAGGACCCAGCCACAACATGATTATGGTTATCATTGACCTATGTATCTCTATATACATTGGACAATACCCATCTTTATGTGTTATAATCCTAACCTTAAATATTTTCATATCTTCATAACCCTTTTCATGACTTCTAGTCACAAAAATGTCAAAATTATGAGAATTCTTTTGCCTGACTATGAAGCACGTGCCCATAGGTGGCCTTGCATAAATAGTCCACATAACAGACTTGTCAGCTAAAAGATGCTATTTATTTGACCATGCAGCCAATGCCCTTAGGTGGCCCTGTATATTTCAACCCCCTAACAGGTTTGTTAAATAATGGTAACTTCATTCTTGGGAAGAATGCCTCTTTTTTCCTTATTTGTCTTAAACGACAGTATGTAGGGATCCGCAAAAAAAATAGCCATCCTTAACATATTTGTCCCATATCCTTTTTCATGATCTAAAATTATTCAAGTCTATGGTTTATTCTTCTTCCCTACGTTTGGGTCAGACCTTCGTATGAGTGATATTCATCCAGTTCTTCGATATTCTTGTTCGGAAATATCTTCTTCATATTCAAGTACCTCTTTCCATACAACAAACTCTATACTTTAGAAAATTTAAATCTCCATAAACTTTCACTGGCTTTTAGCACTAGGAAAGTAAATTTCTGGGAGTTCTTTTGTCTGACTATGCATCACGTGCCCATAGGTGGCCTTGCATAAACAGTCCACTTAACAGACTTGTCAGCCAAAAGATACTATTTATTTAACCACACAGCCAATGCCCTTAGGTGGCCCTGCATATTTCAACCCCCTAACGGGTTTTGTTAAAAAATAATAACTTCATTCTTGGAAATTACTTCTTCTAATGCCCTTTTAGCTCTTTTTCATATCATTCGTCAGATTCAGATATTCTTAAGCCATAGTTTACATTTTTTCCCTCATACTCGAGTATGGTAATATGTTTTCAGATAAATTGTCAAGTAATTGACTCAATTTTATTACATTTCGGTCAAAGATATTTCGACCTTAAATATTATCCCCTTTATGTCTGGCATGCATGACTTTAGACTGCCCACAAAAGACAAAGGAACTCTGAATAAAAGTCAAGTTCCAACTCACTAAATATACATTTTTGTATGATTTAGGTAATATTGAGCAATTAAAAGATTCAAAGTTTGTAGGATTATTTGTAATAATCCTAGTAAAAATCAAACTATGCTTACTAGGACCATTGGCTTAAGTAAAATTGAATCAGTTAATGAAATAATGCAGGTACAAATGATTGAAGACAAAAGTATTTTTCATTGATACACAAGAGTTATAAGGACATCCACAGACTGGAGTCTCTTCTCCTTTTCAAGAATTACAAGTGGATTTCAACATAACACTTCATTTGATTTACGTCATCCCGAGCATCATCAGAAAACACCTAGAATTCATTCATTCAACTGGATACAAAAAGAGATGTAGTGATACCAGCTCTTCTTGGAACAATTTTAAGAGGATATTCTTGAGTGCGGTTTGAGAAAATTTTCCACTGATCAAACAGTGACTCTGTTTCTGTCCAAGAGACTTTGAATATGGATACATGGATTTGAGAATGGAGCATTGGAAGTAAAGAGCCATTTGGAGAGAGTACTCTTTTCAGATATTGCTCTAATGCCATGTTTGTCTTCTCTCCACCAACCGGCAGTGGAAAACATTTCAGCCCATGGGTTTTCCATTTTCATATCTGCAAGGAAATGGCATAGAGGAATAACTTGAAAGTTCACACCATTGTTGTTGCTCTTAATGCACAGCATAACCGAAATAGAGGAGTAGCAGTGCAACTGCATCTCAGGTGTATAATTGTTTGCATTTGGAACATTGACTCCTTGCAGATGACCATGACCACACAGAGGCAGATGGATGCTCTGTGGAAAATTAGGATGATATTTCTTCAAGTACTTATCCAAATATGGGAGAGTTCTGTTGAAGATATCATAGTAATCATGACCAATGATGTTCATCATGTCATCAATCCTCTTGCTAGCCAATTCATCAGTCGTTCCAATTCCCTTGGGAACCGCTTAATCTGCACAGAAGATGAATAAACTAACTCTTAAATGGGTTTATTTTTCATAAAATTTGTGAAGAAATTTGGAAAAATGGATAAGGCATTTAAGTCGCACAAGTATAAACATGACGCGCAAGTATTCGTGCGCCACGCTAGTTTTTGACGCGCAATTATACACCGTGCAAGTACAAATACCTTTATAGTAGCGTGACATCAAGGAAAACACTAGAAAATAGAGCAACCTGCGCAGCTAAGGTGACCTGCACGGCGAGAGCTAGAAGGTATGAAGTCCGGAAATCTGGATACTTGTACGGAGTTGAAGCCATGTATTTATAGGCCAGGAGGCCTATCTGCACGCCATACCCAGTGCGCTTAAGGCCTGTGCGATGCAAACTTGCGCGCCACCCTCTGTGCGCTGAAGACTTGCGCACCCCCCTTTTCCTTTGGATGAATTCGATTTCCTCAGAGTCAAATACTCATTTCTCTCCGGATCCAACTATGAGGGGGGACTTTTGTTGAAGCTCCATTCGTCACAGAATCTAAACATCGGAAAAGGGGAATATCTGAGATCAAAGTGAATAATCCTTTGAAGAAAACATCAAAAATCGACAAAGGCATGAACAAAGGATCAAAAGCAACTGCACCGCGCAAGTTATCTCACTGTCGCGCAAGTACACATGCGTGACGACCTTGGTCGCGCAAGGGACTTGCACGACCTAAGTGGTAACCACCCGGTAACCGCCCAGGGCCTTCTTTTGCCTATAAATAGACCCTATGGGCCCCCCATTCGAGAGGATCTTTTTCGAGAAACTCAGATTGAAGCTCCCGACACCCAAGTCTCTTCTCAAAGCTTCCGAAACACTTCTAAGGTAATTTCTTACCTAGAACGGAAGATCTAAAGGGAGGGAGGAAGGCCTAAGTGTTGAAACTCATCAACACTAGTGCGCCTGAATGGCCATCCCTTAAGGGAACTGGTCACACTTACGCGCTGCCTTATTCCTTCAATAGAACTTGCACGTCCCTTTTCTGGGAGAACCACAAGAGGATTCTAAAGGCTTTATGAAAGTGTCCCTCAAGTATTTTATTGTTGGTTGAAAATCGCACAAGTACCCCACATGCCGCACAGGTATACCTGCGCGACCAATACATGCGCGCCCACGCAAGACTTGTACGCCTTTCAAGACCTGCACGCCCCTACCTTTTTGGTTGCCCATCTTGCCCATTTTACCCCTCTTAAGCCATTTCACCTTTCCTATTCAAGATTCAGTCCTCAAGATACACTTCAAAGCCATTTATGGCATGATTTCTTGATTTGAATTCCATATCTGAATGGAATATGGTGGAATATATCTCAAAACCTAGTGATTTATACATATTTATGTCACCAAAGATTGACAGTTCATTCATTTAACCTCATCCTTTAAGATGAGAGAATCCTTAACCTGGGTCTCCTTTTCAGGAATAATCCCCAGTTATAAGTCCTTTAATCTGGGCATCTTCCTCAGGAGTAAGACCCAAATTCTTAAAGTTCCCAAACTTGGGCATCCTCCTCAGGAGTAAGCCCATAACCTTAATTCCTTAACTTGGGCATCCTTCTTAGGATTAATCCCCAAGTCCTCCAATTTTGGGCATCCTTCTTAGGAGTAAGCCCCAATCTCAAATTTGGGCATCCTTCTTAGGAGTAAGACCGAAGTCCTCTAATTTTGGGCATCCTTCTTAGGAGTAAGCCATGCTTCCCTTAATTTGGGCATCCTTCCTTGGAGTAAGCCCCAATCTGAAATACGGGCATCCTTCTCAGGAGTAAGCCCCAAACCTTAATCCCTAACATGGGTCTCCTTTTAAGGAATAAGACTCAGTTATAATATTGGGCTTCCTTTTCCGGAGTAATCCCCAAGTCCCCTAACATGGGCCTCCTTTTTAGGAGTAAGTCCCAGTCATAATTATGGGCATCCTCTTCAGGTGTAAACCCCAAGTCCATTAATTTCTCTTAACCAGTCCTAAATTACGTTTGATATGGGATTCCTCCTCAGGAGTAAAACCTAATTATCAATCCTCTCCTAATTTGGGTTTCCTTTTCATGAATAAGTCCCAAGTTAGAGTATTCAAATCTCCATAAAGCACATATACCTTTATGCACCCTGTTCCTAGATTTTCTCCCTAAAAGTAAATCCTAAACCTTCTTCTATCTGGGAAGTCATACATACATAAGCCCCAAACAATTTCTTATGATTGCATCTTTCATGGCACAATTGTCTAATTTTTACCAATACCTCTTGTTTCTCACAACGAGCATGACTCACATGAGCTTAGAGTGTAAAAGTAATTATGACATTCTTCTTTAAGCCATCAATCATAAACGTCATACTCTATTACTCAAACTACGTGGGTACTGATTCCTTTTCCAAAACAAAGGATATGTAGGTAGCCCATTTATGGGTTCGATCCCAACTTTTAAATAATCCATGTCCTTCTGAATAATGATAAACTTCAAGTGCCCCACTGAGTGACTTTAAAACCAGACTTGTAATCATAATGACCAAGAGACTTTTATATAAATGTTTTGAAGGAACCATTGACAAAGAATATCTAAATAGATACAGATGATTCTATATTGATGAAGAACCTCGAATACATATAAAAGATTCTCTAAATTTCTTACATATTTAATCATTGATTGTTAAAACTAAAGGAAAGCTCATTTTATACTTGGTAATTTAATAAGGATTCACTAACATAACTTAAATCTATAAAGAGAGTCCCTTAGTAGACAATAATTCCCCTCAACAAAAGGTGTGATGAGTCCGACCTCCCATCCTCTCGACCAATGCAAATTCCTAAGCCTCATCAGTCCACAAGCTAATGAGCGCCTACCTTTGGAAAGTAGGTCCAAACAGATGTGGAATCATTAGATGTTTCCGGTTCTACGAACAAACCCTCTAGAAACCGATCAGAACGTTTGAATATCCCGTCCAGGAGATCATCCCCGAATTCTGTGCGAAACAACGTCATTTAACAATTTATCACCTTCTTAATATGTTATAAATTTTATGGGTTCATTATTGTATACAATCAAAATTTATTTCTAAAAAACATCATTAGATCTACAATCAATTATATAATGATAAATAGAAAGCTAATCCGTGCCTAGAAAATCATCAAACTTCACAAAGGGAAAGCAATATGGTTTGTTGGTAATTTAACTCCTCATACCAAAATAAGATAATTATTATTTTCCTTCTATAATATTTTCCCCCTTTTATTTTATCCATAAGTTCTAATATCATTTAATGTGTTGAAATTTTCAATTTTCTAGAAAATTTCTCAGAAATAAAGTAATATGTACACCCGATATCAAACAAGACACTAAATAATATGAGTAAACCCACAATGTACCTAATAAAATTTAATTGGATGGCCCAACATCTAGTAACATAGTCAAAAAGAATATCACTAAACATTTCTATATAAAATCTGTATTGTTTCTGTCATTGAGACCAATATTTGTGAAAGTATTTTCATAAGTAAATGTCTCACCAAATTTAAAAAACCTTACAATTTATTTATCATAACTAATCATAAAATCTTTTTCCATACAATCAGGCAACACATGTCCAAACATACCATATAAAAAAACATCCAGGTTTCATTAAGGCATCCCACATTATGATTTTTACCATACTTTTCATAAACTGGAAACTATAATATATTACCTTAAAATTTATTTCTTTGATTCTTAACTCCAATGTTCCATCTATGACTTTTCATTGGATTTTTTTTCAATGTACATATAATCATTAGAAAAAACCATTTATACTCTCTCATTACATCAAATTTGATTCTCAAAACTTTTGAATTAATATGAGTCCAATTCACTTAGATATCATGGGTCCAATATTAAGTTAAAATGATTAATTTATCTATCAAGATCCTAAATAATATTTGCAGCACACCTTCCCAATCAGTTGAATTTTTATTGATAAAATCCATGAAAAACATCTCTTTTTTTTTAATTTGTGTAGTTTATTTTCAATCCTATGATGAACCACCTTAAGAAACTATTTTTTGAGGAAAATATTCTTAAATTCATCATATTCCATTGAATAAATATCATAGAAATCACTAATATTATTAGCCATTGAACACCACTGGTTAGCTTTACCCTCAAAATAATAAATGAAATTAATAATTTTTTTATTACCTAAACATTCCATAACATTTAAAATATTTTCAATGGATTTAATTGAGCCTTGATCCACAACCTGTTTAGAAGTTCCATTAAAAGAAGGATGGTGTGGCTTCATAATATGAAACACTCTCATCATGTTCATTTTTGGTACTTCTTGTTGTTTTATTTATTTGATTTCAATACAATTTATAGCCCGTATCAACAGAAAAATCACCCTCAAAAACTGCTCACATCCAATCCCCAACATTTTAGGATGTAGATTAGAAATGATATTAGACTCTCGATGCCTTCCTACTTCATTTTCCATATTAATTCAAGTAAAAATAATTTTGAATAGCTCAATTTTATATGAAGAAACATGGAAGGATAAAAATGATATATCATATCAACATAATAATAAGGTAAAACTAATTTATGGTACTATATTAACATCTTCCTAACCGCTAATGTTATCTAAAATTTTCTCTGATACCAACTATAAAGTCCCGACCAGAAACATTGAATATTCTTGTTAGTTCAACTGGAAAAAATTAGTTAATTTCCAACGATATTTTACTGTTTAGAGTTATAAAAAATTAGGATTTAATTTATACATTTTAACATATAAGTATACAATATTTGTACAACTAAAATAATATCCATTTCATCAATAATTAAAATTTTCATAATAAAAACATAAAATATATTAATGAAAAGTCTTCACAACATTAATCTTGACATAACCATTTCTCTTATCAGCCATTAAACAATATAATTTAATAAAATATTTGGATGATCACCAAAAGATCAGTAAGAGTAACAAAAATAAGGGGAGACACCTTTAGTCCATTATAACTTTTTGATAGATGAAACCATTTTCACAAATAAATACATCATTCCCAATAAGTATCATATTATTACATTGAGAAAACATGAAACATATATAAAAAATATATATATAAAACCCAAAAGGTAATGTGGGGGACTAATTTCATAATATTTTAACCCTTGTAGATAACATATGATGTGTGACCCTCATGTCTAACTTACAATGTATCTATCATGAAAACCTTGTGATTTAACCCTCACGAATACCTTATAGTGTAACCATCACAGTTATGCTTGGAGTAATTGAACGGTCGACCTACAAAATAAACATACATTATAAATTATACGGACAAATACGTCCCAAACATCATTATAGGAAACAAATAATAACAAAGGCATAACTATAAAAAAATAATTGAATAATAAAAACATTCCATTTGAATTTTTTAAAAATAGAAATTTATCACTTTATTTTTAATGAAAATCCCTGTAAAAAATGATATCATTGAAGAAATAATTAATCAAACCAAAGGAATATGTAAATTAACTTTAAATATATATATTAGAACAAAATATAATCAAAAATCATTTCATAAATAATCTTATATTGAAAATATCAATGAAGAATAACGTTAACCAAATGAATGTAAATTGGGATACAAATTGCCTTACCATGGGTTCAAATTACTTCCATTGTTTTTAATCCTCTAGTATAATGGTATAAATTTTGTTATAATTAAATTATAGAAACATATTCATATTTAGAATTACCCAAAATATATTATTATAACAACATTCAGTCCATTTATTAATAATAGATCATTATTCTCAATGTTTTGGGGTAATTTATTTCATGGTTTCCATGGTTGGATTATAATGGGTTTTCATACTGAATGAAAGAAAAAATATAGAAGTTTAATGAAATGTTATAAATATGTTTACAGAATTTTAAATTATAATATATATCATTTTTTCTGATATGAGGATGAATCATTACTTAAAACATTAATGAAAATTATTTAATTAATTTTTTTTTGTTATTGTGTATGTCTAAAATATATTATTTTATTTATCATCATGACTATATATTATTTGAAGAAAAATAGGAATATTATTATATGGTTAATAAAATATTATATAACTATAATTATGGTTTTTTGTCTAACCATGGTTGTGGTAAAATGAAATGAAAATGTGTCGTCCAGGATGGGAGTAAATCGACACATCACGGATGATGTTCTTGATTTCATAATCAAAGGGAGACGATAAGAAGTTTGATGATTAGTTTTTCAATCAAAAGGATAACATTACAATATATATGGTAATTTAGTTTTCATTATTAATAGATAAGGTGAGGTGAATATAGAATAAGATAACAAAAAAATTAAAAGGGTACTAAAAGAAAATGAAAGTGGATTATACCTCTTGAAATATCCTTCTTATGAACCTCTTTAAGACCCTTGGGTTTGACCTTTTGTAGGGACCAATAGTGTTTGGATGTGTGGAAGAGTATTTGGAAGGCAATTGGTCTGAAATTTAACAACATACAAGGCTATGAGTTGTGAGAAGAATAGGTTTTGAGGGGTTCTATTTATAGTGTAGGAGAAGGGTGTTTTCTAGTTATTTTATTCATTAGTCTTTTATTTTATATCAAGACTTTGACTAGTTTGAGAATTATCACTAAATATACTACTATAATGAAGAATAGTTCATGATTTTATTAATTACATCACTGATGACTGATGAAATGTTGTATTTAACAAATACTGTTTAAATATTGTAAACTACCATATTTCCCTATTCACAAAAAATTCATTTACTTACAAAAAATCCCAAATAGTCGCACCAACCATTTATTATCATGTAGACCTCAAAAAGGAACATAATTATATAAAGAAAATTATTCAATGATGAATTTGTTTTTTAATTAAATCATCATCAATAAAAAAATTTATCATTCAAATTATAATTGATTTTATAAGACATTGAAATATTAATTAAGGTCCCATAAAATTATATCTTAATCATTGGACAATAAAATATTAATTTATGAATCTACATTATGAAAATAAATTTTATTTTAATTCATTATATTAATTAAAAAATTGTAAATAAAAAATTATGTTTTACAAAAATACCAAAACATAATTTATCATTTTCAAAAAGATAGTTACTTATTCAGTGATAAATATATATCATTTCTTCACATATAAGGTACATATTTATTATTTATAATCTCTTGGATGTGGTTACTATTATATTATTAAAGTTTCCTCAAATTCTATAAATATAATTAGAATTAATATAAATTTTTAAAATATTTGAAAAATTAATACAAGAATGAAAAAAATTATTTTATAAGTACCTGGGTTGTAATAAATATTAAAATAAATAATTGTAAATTAATTTATTGAATTTGGGGACCCATTCATGAAATTATGGAATGAATGTTGTTTATAATTATATTAAATAACTATTTTGTACCCATTACTCTAAATAAATAATGGAAGTGATCCATTATGTTTAGGATTGGTTTTATGTTTAGATAACACTCAATTTTTTAAAAACCAATAAATTACAAGGGGAAAATTTTTATAATGTAAAATATTATAAATAAAATATTATATTTAAAAATACATTTATCTATGTATTTTTGTCCATTTTATTCTACATGGTTATATTAATATTAACTACTACCAATAGAGATTGAATCAAATCAAATGGTTTCCATATTTTGTTTTAAATATTCATATTTGTTAACAGGGTCTATTCCATTTTTTCATAATAAATAATATTTACCGTCAAAAAATGGTATCACTACAGTATGGGTTAAAATATTCATATAATAATTAGATTTAAGGGGTAAGGATTTAAATATTAAATAACATTATTATATTGGCTGAGATGATTTACAAATACCTATTAATATCTTTATACTTTTTTTGTGTTACCTAATCAATAAGATTACATTATTTTATATTAATGATATTAGAATTTTTAAAACGTTTCACCCATTTCACATATTAAATGCATCATTCATCCCTCATATTTGAGTAAAAGTAAGGAAATTTATCTTAACTAATATCTACCCAAATTATATCCCAACAGCCTTATACATAATTTAGTGTTTTTTAGATAACCAAAATGTCATCCTAGGAAGGCATACTTAGAGATGAAAAAGTGGATACTCAAGGAAGATGTAATCATTTTAATCAAGTTCATTAAAGGTTTTTTATTTTTCTACCTCATAATAATCCATTGTACCATTTATTATATAATTTAAATACAATTATTAGTATATTAAAATTTATTTATGTTAACAAAAAACATGTTTCTTTTTAATTTCTATAAATTCAAAAATGAAAATGTCACTTGTGTTTACAATCAGACTACCACTTGAATGGATGGAGTATATAATTTTTAATTACCACCTTACATGTATTCTTAAAAAAAGTATTTCATGAAGTTCATATATATTAATTTAATTATTAATTATAATTAATTTTTATATTATAAATATAAAATAGCATATTATTACTCATTCAATCATTATAATGTGTTGTTTGTGTCATTTTACCACCTACATGATCGATGTTATAATTTGTTTCCATGAATTACCATTGACTATTATATATATTAAATAATATATAATAATAAATTATTAATTTTATTAACTACTATATAATGGTAACTTATATTTTTTAATAGTAATTTAATTTGTTATTATGAAAAATAAATTTTGTAAAAATGCTAATTTTTTCCTTTACATGTAAATAGTC
This sequence comes from Viscum album, assembly GCA_963277665.1. Taxonomy (NCBI): domain Eukaryota; kingdom Viridiplantae; phylum Streptophyta; class Magnoliopsida; order Santalales; family Viscaceae; genus Viscum; species Viscum album. The sequence goes on from OY728145.1 coordinate 1,707,219,222, forward strand.
ACTATCAGTTCTAGGAAATTACTATAGCACTACAGAAAATTGAAAAAATAATAATATAATCCTTTAAAAAATTTTATATATGATGTATCAATAACCATTATGCAAGAATAAAAACGTCCAAATCAAAATATTCATGGGAAAAGATATATTTGACACATAAATTTTGATTTTTAATAATTACTTGTTTATAAATTTTTAATATGAAATTATTAGTTAATTTTCTATATTAATATAAATATAAAAATTTCACTAATATAGTTTTATAAAAAATCATAATTTTTTTATAATTGATTTTAGAGTGTCTGAATAAATGATTATAATATAATGTTACATCCTAAGCTTTTATAACATTTTTATTTCGGATTAATATTATTTCTCAATAGCATGTAATACATGAAACTACGAGTCCAAATGATCCAAATTATATTATATAATTATTAATTCATTGTTAAATATATTAATTGAATGTGAATAAACCCATTTAAATAATTAATAATATTAATTTATAATTTTTGATAAATATAATACATATATTGATAAATAAGTACTCAATATTTTTGATGTGATTATACGATTTCAAAATATATTTCTTTCATCCTAAAATTTTTATTGCTTCTTGTTATCCAAAAGTATAATTAGTTTCCATAAATTTAAGAATATTTATTTGAAAAAATTAAAATATTATTTTAAAAAAAATAAGAAGAAATATATCATAGTTAATCATTGAAATTTTTTTCAAATTATTTATTTTGTTAGAAGTGTGAAAAATTATTTTGTTTATTGAAAACTAATATTTTATTAAAGAATATAAAAAGATACATTTTATTTTTAAAATATTAAAAAATAAATAATATTTATACATTATTATTAATAAAATAATTAATGTAAGTAAAATTAATTTTTTGTTGTCATTTGGTATAAAATCTGTTTATACATATGAATTTTTTTTAGAACACTACTCTACATAATTTTTTAATAGGATTACTTTTAACATATATTTTAAATATTATGTGAGTTTAGTTTTATTAACTGGAATTATTATTTTGAATAATAATAAAATCTACTATTTAATTTTTCAAATTTAATCCCTATTCATATTATGTCGTAAAAAATGAAAAATCTTGTCACCACAATTAATGAGAAAACATGTTTACCAATGGGTTAAACCAATATTTAATCGAAATATTTCCAATTATTCATTAATAAATGAAATTTAATATCCTTCAATGGACTTAATTCTATCCCTGTATAAAATATCATACCATTTGGAATCATTCTTCTTATGTATGTAATTATTTTGACACGATGTTTTAAAAAATTCCAAGTATGTTCTATCCCTCACTTATAAAAAGACACAATTTCTTTCGATTGTTTACACTTCTGTGTTCTACATTTCTAAACCAAAGTATTCCCTATTAACATATAATCTAGACTACCCTTAATTTAGATTTTTTTTTATTATTTTTAAAAATACCATCCTAAGGGTCCTCAAGAAATTATCAAAAGGAGGTTAACTAATAGATTTGTAATCATCTTACCCGAACTATTTCAAATTGTATAATATTTTACCTCCCTTATGTCTATGGTATTAATCAGTAATTAATAACATAAATATAATCAATAAATTATAATTTAATTATGATTATTTAATAACCACTACTCAACCTCATTTTCATTATTTGGGATATGAATTTTATCTTTTGCATATGTGTAGACAACCACCTATACTTAGTGATACAATTTAATTTCTATCACCCGATTTATTTGATGGTTATTATGATTGGATTATTTTATATAAATGATATTTTTGAAATAATTATTCTTCTATAATTATTATATCAAATGAACCATCCAAAATCCCATCAGTTGGAAAATGATAATATCGTTCATGAGTATTTGTTGACTACCACATCCATGAAGCGATGTGAATAGTTTTTCATTCCCACTATTCAGGGATTTTAATGAACATATATTTTAATAATATATATATATATATATATATATTTGTGATTTAAAAATAAATCTCCAATGGTGAATTATTATTTACTTTCTCTGATTACATGAATCAAAAATTGAAAGCAATTATCATGCATATGTACGACCTACCATTCACATGAATAGTGTAATTTATTTTTCTATCCCTAAAATTTATCTTTTAATATTAATATAAATATATATTGAATATTTTTTATTTTTATATCGTTATTATTATTATTGGGATTGTGTAAGCATGATTAATATTGAAGTACTAGATGTACCGAACCAAATGTCTCTTAAAAAATAAAAATGTTAACGCTCGAAAATGAAGATTTTAAAAAGGAATTATTATTATATTTTCATTTAAATGATATTATTAGATAATATATGATATAATATGTATTTAAAATACTCTTTTATATACTTTTAATAAATTAAAATTTACCATATAAGATGTAATATCACTTTAAATTCAATTTGATCCAAGAAAAGAGGGATCTATGTTTCATTATCTTATTAATTGGGTTTTCTTTTGATTGATTTTTTAAAGGTATTATATGATCAATTTCTGAAAAACCCAATATTTTTTTATTCTCTATTCATCCATGAAATTTTCATGAAATAATACCTTTTTCCACTCCGTGGTACATTGATTGACAATATGTTTCTGTAAGAACGACTTTATTTCTTCTTTAGTGATGAATATTTTCCTTTCTTGTCGATGTTTTATTTAAAATTTTTCACTATTATTTTATATATTCAATAAAAATTAATATAAATTTAACCCCATTTTTTAATTTTGTTTTTTAAAGAATAAAAATAAATTTTATTGTCATTTTTCAAATTAGGTATTTTTGAATTTTCATACAAAATTGTTAAATGAATCATTCTTTAACAAAAAAAATCATGAATTAAAATTCCTACTATCATTAATATTAAATTATTTGAACTCCCCATTACAAATTTTGATGTTTAGTTTTGAACCAAAATTATTTCATTCATATTTTAAGATTTTATTATATTTTCAATAAGTGATTTAAAAGTTAAAATTATATTTTTAAAATGATATATTCCATTGAACTTTTAAAGAATCTATTATCAGGGATAACATCCTTTTATGTTTAATATTATTTACATGGTATATAAACCTATGGTACCATCCATATTAATTTATTGGATGAATTTTTATTATGATTATTTTAAGTGATTATATGAAACTTGTTTCATTACAATGGGTTAATTAATTTATGATGAATACTTTACAAATATTTTTTTACTTCCACACATAACACTATGATTAAATGATAAAATATATACACACCATATTTCATTTACATGGTTTATTCTAAAATATATTATTATTTATTTTTTAGAACTTATGTGTATTATTTTCATTATGTAGCTGATGGTCATTGAAATATGTAACACATAAATTAATTAGGTAATGATGGATATCTAATGAGATTATAAATCCTAGAATAGGGAGGGAACCTATATAAGTAACAAACTATTCCAACTATAACAATATTGAGAGTGAGCGTTGATTGTGGATATGAAAAAAATAGAGACTGAACATAATATTCTATGATAGTCTCAGAAGTAATCCTCGAGTCAGTAAATGAATTTATATGATTACATGCATGCCATAAATTATGTATTATGACAATATTATTCTCTCATAGATCAAGTTATTTTATTCAGCTAAAAATCATGCTTTATAGGATACCAAGATTTATTCCATGATTCATTATTAATATCTATAAAATCCTGGGTACTATTTTAAAAATATAGAATAATTATATCTATCAATAAATTTGTGGCCCATATAACAATAATAACATTTTTAATGTATATACTCACTCAGAATTATTTAAATATGAACTAGAGAATATAGATAGAGTTTATTAAAAATAACGACTCCTCAATACATTATCCACCAATGGAAAGTGATCAAGGTGGATAATTCTTTGAGTGAAAATGATATTGTTAGTTTTCTACAATGAGGAAAAAAATACCCAAGATTTATGGATTAGGAAATCATAGATCTATATTTATTTAAAAAAGAAAAAAATATTTTCTTGATCACATTAGTGTTGGAACACCTATCCATGTGAATATTAAATATTAATAGTAGGAAGATGTTGGGCTGTAAAAGAAGGAATGCAATGATATTATATTCAAGATTGATTTCCATGTATTAATATGTTTCATGAACCATGTAGGTTTCATTTATATACTATATTTTAGGATTTTTTTTTTGTGATTATTCTCATACTTCATCATTCTCTATTCGTGTTGGATGTCTAATGATATATAATGACCTAAAAGAGTATTTATGGTGGCACAACATGATGAGAAACATATCAAAGTATCTAACTCAATACATGGAAAATAATAATGTTGAGGGAGATAAGAATATTTTTAAGTGGTTGTTTAAATATTTACCCCTAACAGAATAGAAATGGAAAAACCTCACCCTTGATTTTATAATTGGACTCCCAAAAACTTTTAAATTCCATATATCTATTTTGTTTATAGTGAATATCCTATAAAATCATTAAAAATCATTTCGATCCTAGAATATTTATATAAAGATAATTTGTCTTGTATATATATTAAAGAAGTGGTAAATTTTAATGGAGTACCATAATATATTATATCTGATTAGGACCGATTGAATAACTCAATAATCTAGAGAATTATTTTACATGCTTGGGATTCAGAGTTATTCTTACTTATATCCTATCATCCTTAGATATATTTCCATTATGATAATCAGATATATACCATGATGGATATAGTATTATCAATTTCTATAAATATCAGATTTATTTAGGTCTAATAACTTCACCACATTTATTTATCTTACAATAAAATATTTCAATCGAGCATTCAGATGGATCCTTATAAAACCATATATGTAAAGAATTTTAAAACTCTAATTTACTAGCGTGATGATGCAGAAACAAATATATTTTTACCTGGGATTTATGAGTAAATGTATAAGAATGTATGATCCATTTAGTATCACATTGATGCAGATCAGATTCGACTGAAAAATTATGGAGACATTCATTTAAGAAATCTAGAATTCAAAAGTAGTGAGATGTAATTATTATAAAATTATCTACGGAATATTTTTATGAGATTTAGAAATAAGTGGATGTTGAGAACTAGGTATATAGGCCACATCAAGATACATGATTTAGTTGGGATGATATCTTATTGATTTTCTCTTACACTAATCTTTTTGTGAGTTCAAAATTTTATCCACTTACCCCTCCTAAAGATGTACATTCCATTCCCTTCACATGTCCATAAAAATTGTTGTACCAATGGAGAATTATCTTCCTTGTTAAGGGAAATAGGTATAAATATTTACTAGTAGAAATAATGCTTTATAAAACAATACTATACTCTTGGTAAAAAATCATTGGAAATATAAGATATTTGAAAATGTTATTTGGTAAGAAAAGTATTTAATGAAACAAAGATATCTTTATTTGTTGCTATCCGAATAATTAAATTTCTAGTGATAAATTCATTTTAATGAGGGTAGAATGGAACAACCAATTTTTATAATATATTTCCATTCAAATAAATTTAATTTAATAATATTTTATGATTCACGGATCCTTGAGCCTAAATGTACCCTAATATAGTATACTCTTATAACCTAGCAATAAAATTTTAGGATTTAATGAGAATAAATATTTTTTTTCAAAAGATAATAAATATATTTTAAGTTTTATATAACATAGATGTATGTATATATCAGTACCAAATTATTATTTATGTCATTATATATATATATATATTAGAAATACTATTTTCCCTTAGATATAATTTTTAATAATTTTTGGGAGAAAATAAGTGAATTATTTTATGAAAATGATAAAAATTTATCTGAAATATAAAATAATTTTTTAAATCATAATTTCAACATTATTTTAGAGAGATTTGTTAATAATTTTATGAAAATATTGATTTCCTGATGAATAATGGATATTTTTGAAAACATCCTTTAAAATCAAAGTATTTAAAAAGTTCCATTTTATATTAATTTTTTTAAAGATATCATTAAATCATTAATACCATGAATAATCCTATTATTTTCATTAAAACTGATATTAATTTAGATTTTGTAACAAAAACTATTATACTTAAGAAAAAAATCTCAAAAACTACATTTTGTCATGTTGTCCAAGATTATTTTTTAATTAAATTATACAAATTCATTTATTTTAATTTTATAAAATATATTCCATATTAATAATAACAATAATTATTATTTTTTAACAAAGTCCATGGAATTTTTCGATATAAATAATTTAAAAACAGTAAAAAATTACCACGATTAATGATAAAACAGGTTTACAAGAGAGTTTAATGTAAGATATAAGAGAATTCTTATAATTATACATTTATAAATCCTATAGGATATCAATATTTATATTTACTACTCCAATACCGTATCATATTTTTATTTTCTGATTCATTTTTCATTATAATGGATTTATTGTCTATTAAAGTCTATTGAATTTATATATAATTTATCTCCACCACTTATAATTGGACACCCCTCCATTATCTTATATACCCAACATTGAGCCATATAGGTCTACCAACACCTTCATTTTTCTATTAATATATTCCATAGAATATAAATAAAGGTGTTGGCCTACATAAAATACCATTATGAGAGTCCTTGAGAAAGGATCTAAAGGATGCTAACTAAATGAGAGGTAATCATCTTACCTGACTATTTAAATATTATTTCTTCTTATACAACCTATAAATATATGAAACTCAACATAAAAAAATTAAATCAGTATCATTACTGTAATAAAATTTTATTTTTTTATGGAAAAACCATTACTCACCATATTTCCCATTAATGAAATGTGAAAGTACAACTCTTGTGTGTGTATGGTGTAACGTCCCAGACCCAGGTGCCACGCAATAGGTGCCCCGAGCCCCGTTCACCATGTGACCTGAAGTGCATTTCCCCAAATGCCAAAGGATGCTGACTAGCAGTGAGGGCCCTGGTTTGATAGTGGGGAAACTATGACCTCATTTGTCAATGTGTAGTGCAGCGTAATACAAAATAAACATACAATGACAGCGGAAGCAGTAAAAAATACAAACCTGAAATAAAGTACAACAGTGGATATAACCAATAGTATATAAATGATTATTCTAAATGTTTCATGTTCTAAGAAAACAACCAGAGCATGTAATACATCAATACAGTACAACAAAATATAGAGTAAAGAAAAACAATCAAAACAGCTTGCAGCGGCATCGTGAGCCTGGGCTCAGTCCCATTTCCTCCTACTTCTCAGCGACAGTAAATTACGTGTATTGGGACTCTTGCCCCTATCTATACATGCAGCAACATAATCTATTTGGGCCGAAAAGCATGATCCAAATAGGGTGTGAGAAAAATATCTCAGTAGGCACCTACCAAAGGCTCGTGCCCAACTGTGTGCTAACATGCAACAATATTGTGCAGTGGTAAAATGAAATAAAGAAAACAAAACTCAGGATTAACAAACTATTAGTTATATTGCCATTTTTAATATTCATTTAATCCATTTTATATAAGAAATCACCATAGTGCATTTCTAAATAATCAACTAGTGTCCTTAGACACATAAACTCCTACCCTTGGGTAACGAGTATCCAACACAAGAATCTACCTTCAGGAATAATAGTGTTTTGACTCAGGCATAGGTAGTGTCGACCATAGGCATAGAATCAGCTTCCCACAGGCATGGAAGAAGTTTCCCTTAGGCCGAAATAACTACTTCCCACAGGCTAAATAGTAGAGTGCCTATAGGATAATCACAACAACGCCCTCAGGCTAAACAGGTAACCTAGCCATGCCCAACATATCAAAATGCAGCAAACAAGCAATTCCTCTCATGGAAATTCTACAATTTCTACATTAAAGTCATAACCTTGGGTATCCTGGAAAAACAGATCAACAGTGGAACACATCCCTCTGGGTGGTTACAGATCCAAGCAACGATCCCAACCAGCAGTTTATTATCACAATTTAATCACCTATGCAATTATAGGCCTTAAATATAGCAACAAACTCATCCATACGACACCCCAACATGGGTTCGTGGCAAAAAAATGCACAAAACCGCACAACAGTTGGAAATATACACCAAGCCACCTAACTTATACACCAATGAGCGTTATAAACGAATGAAGATCAAAGAAACACCCAACAACGATGTAGATCTGATGAAGAGGAAAACCCATTCAAACGTAAATAACTTTCCGTTGAGAAAGAATTGGTAAGAACGAGTTAAGGAGGAGAGTGGGATTACCCGCGGGGTTCCAATGAGATCATCCGAAGCCGAATCGGATTCCGGATGAACACTCAGAGGATCATAAAAGGTTTGGTCATCCTCCTTTGGCTCCAAAATGGCTCAAATGCCGCCTCTGCAAAATGAGGAGGCTACTGACTTTTTTAAGCTGATAAAACAAAGTACACAGTGTGTACTTCTGAGTACATACTGTGCAATTCCTTCATTTAACTTTTCCTCTGGCGGCACCGCCACACTGTTCATCTGTCGACATGAGTACACGACATGTACTCTCTAGCACACAGCGTGTACTGTCGCCCAGCTGGTGGCTGCTCCACCGCCTTACTGTTTAAGCCTGTCGATTGACTACATGGCGTGTAAAGTACCACTACACGTCATGTAGTCAATTCCTACACCCCTCAGCACTGACAAGGCTACACACCCCGTGTACCCATTCCACATGGCCAAATGTACACGACGTGTAGTTCCAAAAATGAGGATTTTTACCCATTTTCCATATTTTCTCAATAACACTTAAGGAAAAGAGAAAAGAAGAATCCCGTACCTCAAAAATAAGAAGCAGGTTCGTACAAACTTCCCCCCTTATAGAAAATTTTCCCAGAATTTCCCTTTTCAGGGTGGCGAAGATAAAGCTCAGAACAGCTCTGGTCACTGAGCACGTACGTCGGCCTCCTGCTCCCTGGTCTCTTCCTGCACTCGGCAATTCTGCCATAGCACCCATACAAGAGAAACTTAGCAGCCTCAGAGAACCTTCATGCTCATGTCAACGATACGAATCAGATTCTCCTCAAAGGATGCATCGGCATCCAGCTCAACCTCCTCCGGCTGAGACGGGTCTGAATGATATTGACGCAACTGAGACACATGGAAGTCGTCATGCATGGCTCCGTACCGTTGCGGTAACTGAAACCGATAGGCAACCAGCCTGACTCTCTCCAGAATCTCGAATGGCCCCACATACCTCGGTTAAGGCGTACCCTATCTCCTGATCCTATTGTGTCCCAGCCTCGATGAAACATGTAGAAAAACAAGATCGCCAACCACGAACTCCAATGTTTGTCTATGGAAATCAGCATAAGACTTCTGACAAGACTGCACGGTAGCCATCCTCTTCCGAATCAACTGGACCTGCTCAGATGTCTCTGGCATGAGCTGTGGCCCTAGTAAAGCTGCCTAACCAGCCTCTAACCATCACAAAGGTGAACGAAATGACCTACCATATAAAGCCTTGTATGGTGCCATCTCAATAGTTTCCTGATAAATATTGTTATAGGCACACTCAACTAGGGGTATATGCTTCTCCCAAGAGCCCCCAATGTCTACGACGCATACACAGAGCATGTCTTCAAGCACCTGTATCGTACGCTCTGACATGACATTGGTTTGAGGGTGGTATGTTGTGCTCAGAAGCACCTATGTACCTAGTGCCCTCTGAAAACACTGCTAGAAACAAGATGTAAAGCGGGTGTCCCTATCTAAAACGATTAAACAAGGGACCCCATGAAGACGTACGATCTCGTGGATATACAGCCTTCTGAGCTCGTCAACACCGAAGGTCTCCTTGATCGGCAAGAATAGAGCTATCTTCATGAGTCTGTCTACAACAACCCACACGGCGTCATTGCCTCGAGGTGACCTCAACAAACCCATCACAAAATCCATCGCGACATCATCCAATTTCCACACTAGAATGGGTACCTACTATAACAGCCTAGATGGCATCTGGTGCTCTGCCTTCACCTGTTGACTGGTGGAACACCTTGTAACATACCCAGCTATTTCTCTCTTCATACCCGATAACTAGTACTGACGTCTCAAGCCTCGGTACATCTTGGTAACCCCTGGATGAACTTCCCAAGACGAAGCATGAAACTCTTTCTTTAGCTCCTCACGTATATCCCCTGGAACTGATACTCATCCATGAAAAATGGAAAACCTCATCATCTCTTATCGTCCAACTGGGAGGAGGGTCCTCACTTGCCACCAACTCTCGTAGAACTAGGCCTTCTGAATTTGATAGCAGTCTCATCCTCACTCTGTCCACGAGGGTAGATGTAAAAGATAAAGAGGAAATATAAGTCTGCTCCTGACCATCCTGCACCTCTAGATGCATCTTAGAGAACAAAGCCATGAGCTGCCACTCAACACTGGCCTCCTGCACAGCCTTTATCAATGTCTTCCTACTCAGTGCATCAGCTACTGCATTACCTTTACCTGGTGTATAGGCAATCTCAAAATCGAAGGCATGAATGTACTCAACCCACCTTCTCTACCTCAGATTCAGGTCACACTGAGTAAAGATATACTTGAGGATTTTGTGGTCGGTGAAAACCACAAAATTATCTCCCAATAGATAATGTCTCCAATGGCACAATGCATGAACAACTTCTTCCAACTAGAGATCATGCATCGGGTAATTCCTCTCATATGGCCTCAACTGCCGAGTCCCATACGCAATAACTCGGTTGCCCTACATCAAAATTACTCCCAATCCAATCCCTGATGCATCATAGTAAACTATATAGCTCTTCCCCTGCTCTGGGAGTATCAGGATCGGTGCTGATGTCAACCTTCCTTTCAGGTCCTAAAAGGCTGTCTCGCAAGCTTCCAACCAAAAAAACATCACACCCTTATTAGTCAGACCCATCAACAATGATTCTAAGTGGGAGAATCTCTGTATAAAGAATCTGTAGTAACCATCCAGCCCTAATAGACTTCATATCACAAACACGTTCTTAGGATGCTCCTAGGAAACTATTTTCCTCACCTTCTTTGGGTCTACTACAACTTCTGCCTCTGAGATAATGTGACCCAGGAAGTGAATCTGGTCCATCCAAAAGTGGCACTTTGAGAGCTTATCATATATCTGATGCTCTCTTAGTGTACTCAATATGATCTCATGATGGGTGGCATGGTCTTGTCGAGTGCGAGAGTACACCAAGATGTCTTCCACGAATACTACCACAAAAGAGTAAAGATACAGATGGAAGACACGATTCATCAAAGCCATGAAAACTGCAGGCACATTCGTCAGTCCGAACGGCATATCCAAGTACTCATACATACCAGATCTACTATAAAAAGCTGTAAGCAGTATATCCGATGGTATCACGTGCAACTGATGATATCCAGATCTCAAGTCAATCTTTGAGAACACTTGTGATCCATGAAGCTGATCAAACAGATCATCTATTCTCAGCAAGGGATATCGGTTCTTTACCGTCAACTAGTTCAGCTTCTGATAATCCATGCAAAGACTGAGGGTACCATCCGCCTTCTTCGCAAAAAGGACCAGACAACCCCAAGGAGAAGTACTGGGTCGGATAAAGCCCTTTTCTTGCAACTCCTCTAACTACCTCTTGAGCTCCTGCAACTCATGTATAGCCATCCTATATGGAGGAATGGACACCAGTGATGCTCCCGACAGAAGCTTGATAGAGAAATCCACCTCACGCAATGAAGGTAGACCTGAATGGTCGTTTGGGAAGACATCCCTGAAATGATCAACAACTGGAGGGAAATCTGTCTGCCAAGTCCCCTGGTCATCTAGATAAAAACTCGCAATCTGGGCTGTAACTCTAGCTCTCCCATGATGCTCTGGTCTAGCTCAACTCACCTGAACATCCCATTCTCTATTGTATAGAAACTCTCTTCCCTCTAATGATGTGAAACGCAACCTGTGATGATAGCAATCTACAAAGGCTCGGAAGGGAACCAACTAGTCCATCCTAAGAATGGCTTCATAGCTCGTCATCTCTAGGACATAGAGGTCCCATAGAAAGTGACACCCTCCAACCTCAGGGGGGAACTCCTTACACTGATGCACACTAGCCGTCCTAGTCCCCAATGGAGTGTCTAGCGTCATGATATCAGATAAAGAAGAAACACCGAGCCCAAGGCTCTCCACAATGGGTATAGATATGAAACTATGTGTAGAACCCTTATCAAAAAGCACTGAAGATAAGTCGGAAGCTACTAGAATAGTACCTCTGACTGTACAAGGTCAGGGATCTTGCCCCTGCTGGGTCTGTTGCACTGTATATGCCTGCCCAGTGTCGCGGCCCTGTGACACCGCCTTTCTACCCTGAGTTGTCTCGCCTTTTTGCCTCTGAGATCCTGGCATCTGGTTACCATGGCCACGACCACCATCTCTGCCTGCACGTCCAGACGTATTCCAGTTCCATGACTGGTAAGAAGCCACTGGTCCTGCTCCCACACGCAGAGTCTGCACAAAACCCCTCTCACTAGCCACTGGTGGAACCACCCTATTAAAGTGCTGAAGATGACCCATATTGCCACAAGATCGGCACTCCACTAGGTCTTGTGGACACTGAGGTCTATTGTGTCCCTCTCTACCACACTGGTAGCACATAACCTGGCCAACGGAAGCATTCTGATAACTTGTACTGCCACCCTGAGAGAAGTCTATCTGTCTCTTCCTCTTGCCAACAGAACTAGCACCAGTAACTGCTGCTGAACCACCTTGGACCACAACACTCGATTCCTATAGGTTACTCTCTGTAATCAATGCATGGTTGACAATCACGTGTAATGTAGGAAACCTGAAAACATTTACCAGCTCTCGGATGTCATACCGAAGACCATCATCAAAACATCTATCTCTCAATGTCTCTTCATCCACCAGCATGGGGGAAAACACTGAAGATCGGTGAAGTGAGCAGAATAGTCCATCACCGACATAGCACCCTACTGCAGATTCATGAACACTCAAGCTCTATCTTCCCTCAGCGTCTAGGGAAAGAAAAAGTCATTAAAGACTGCCTAAAAATCTTCCCACGCCATGTCTCTATGATGATCCGACTAGGTGGTAACATCCCACCACATCTTGGAAGAATCACCCAACATGTAAGTCGCGAGCTTGACCCTCCACCATGGAGGCATCTCAAGATGCGAGAAAATAGTCCACATTGACCCCAACCAAGACTCTGCACCCTGAGGTCCTCCATACCTTGAAAACGTAGGTGGATGCTGCTACTGAAAGATACGTGTCAGCTAGGCCATAGATGTGGAAGCCTGCGGTGCTTCCTGAAAGATCTACATGAACTGCATAAAGCCTTCACGAAACAGTGCCCCTGCGCCTGTGTCTGGTATAGAAGCTAGCGCTGCATCAGGCTCTTCTGGAGGATCAACTCGTTGCCCGTGGACCACCATCTCCAGAGTATAATCATCACCACTCTCCTAGCGAACAACTCGCGGTCGTCTAGGCGGCATGACACTACAAGGTCAAAAAACGCCTCAGATTCAATATTATTAAGACTGAAAGCGAATGAACCACAACGGAACAAGAGGATGAAGGCATTTAAAAATTTTCAAAACAAGACTACACGGCCTGTACACAGACTACTCAGCATGTACTTGACTACTCTTCCCCTGTTCGGGTCCTTATACATGGCTAAGCCACATGGCTCCCATTGAAAAAACACTAAACGGCGTGTATGATATCTACCCGGTGTGTAAGGTGTTATTTTCCAATTCCAGTGTCGTCTGTGACACGGCCGACTACTCAGCTTGACACTACACCACATGTTACACCCATACACGGCATGTACAGAACCCCGTTTCCCAGCCACATGGCTAACTCCACATGGTCTATCCTCCAACAAGATTACATGGTGTGTCACACAGGTACACAGCGTGTTCAGGGAGAGGTGACACCGGCCCGTGTTGTTCGTTACATGGCCGGGTCCCCATGTCAGACTACACGGCGTGTCCATAATTGACATGGCATGTTCTGTCAAGGATATCACCGACAGGTGTTGTTAGTTACACAGCTGGAATCCGGGTCACCACTACACAACATGTACATTCGGTACACGGTGTGTTTTTCCCAAGCCTTTCCCTACCCTGTGTCGCCGCCCACACGGTTTGTGACATGGGAACAGACTACATGGCGTGTACTCAGGGTACACAGCGTGTACTCAAAAAGTTCATTTTTCTTCTCGAATAGAAGAGCATACACGGAATGTATAAAAATACTACACGGCGTGTATACTGGGTTTCCAGAAAGTAAGCCTCAAAAAATTCCCCAGAACCTAGAAATTATTAAAACAAACACCAAAGTGTCAAATTTTGACTCGTGTGGGAACATACTCCCCAAGAATCAAATTTTGACATCTTATAAGTGTTATAACCAATAAACAGTCAATGATCCACCAAATTATGGTCAATGGGCACCAATAATCCCCAAAAACCAATGTTTGGTGTCCATTCTATAAACATGCTCACAGAAAGAATACCCTATCATAGAGCAGGTATTTATCAAGAAGCTATTACGACAATATGCATTTCTAGCATAACAACTATCACAACAACATGCCAATTTCTAATGCACCTACCTGGCATGGAAACTATGCATGTCATGTGATATCTATATGATGCATGAGACGGAATACCCTCATCTCATCGGGTTGAAAATAAATAGAACCCATTGATAAAATATAAACTACACAATCTCAAAGTGTGTCACCCAACGATGAAAACATATCAACTGTAAAATTTGAAAAATCAAAGAATTGAAAAATATGAGGTAGACTTGCTTTTCCCTATACATGGGTTAACTACGCCCGGGCAGAGCTTATTACCAACTATCATTCATATTATCCCTAACTACGGCTCCAAATAGTACATCAAAGAAAATAACCCCTTTGATACCAATTTGTAATGTCCCGGACCCAGGTGCCACTCAACGGTTGCCCCGATCCCGTTTCGCCACGTGACCTCAAGCGCATTTCCCCAAACACCAAAGGCTGTCGACAAGCAGCGAGGGCCCAGGTCTAATATTGGGGAAACTATGCCCTCATTTGTCAAAGTGTAGCACAACTAAATACAAAATAAACATACAACGATAGAGGAAGCAGTAAACCATACACAACTGAAATAAACTATAGTAGTGGATATAACCAACAGTATATAATTGATGATGCTACATGTTTCATGTTCTAAGAAAACAGCCAGAACATGTTATACATTAATAGATTATAACAAAATAAAGAGTACATCAAAACAAGAAAAACAGCTGGCAGTGGCATCGTGATCCTAGGCTCAGTCCCATGCCCTCCTACTCCTCAGCAACAGTCAAGTACCTGTATAGGGACTCTTGCCCCTATCTACACCTGCATCAACGTAATCTGTTTGGGCTGAAAAGCATGACCCAAATAGGGTTTGAGAAAAATATTTCTGTAGGAACCCACCAAAGGTCCGAGCCCAACTATGTGCTAACATGCAATAATAGTGTGCATTGGTTAGATGCAATAAAGTAATCAGTACCCAGAAGTAACAAACTACCAGTTATATTTCCATTTTTAATATTCATTTATTCCCTTTTATATAAGAAATCACCAGAGTTCATTTCTAAAAAAACAACTAGTGTCCTCAGACATGGAAACTTCTACCCTCGGGTAATTAGTATCAAACACAAGAATCTACCCTCAAGCATAACAGAGTTTTCCCTCAGGCGTAGGTAGTGTCGCCCATAGGCACAGAATCAGCTGCCCACATGCACGAAAGAAGTTTCCCTTAGGCCAAAATAACTACTGCCCACATGCTAAATAGTACAGTGCCCATAGGCTAATCACAACAACACCCTCAGGCTAAACATGTAATCGGGCCATGCCCAATATATCAAAATGTAGTAAACAAGTAATTCCACTCAAAGAAATTCTACAATTACTACATTAAAGGTATACCCTTGGGTATCCTGCCCAAATGGCTAAATAGTGGAACACACCCCCCGGTTGGTTCCAGATCCAAGTAACTATCCCAACCAGCATTTAATTATCACAATTTAATAACCTATGCAATTATAGGTATTAAATATAGCAACAGCCTCAGCCATACCCAACCCCAACATGGGTTCGTGGCATGAAAACACACATAAATGCGCGATAGTTGGAAATTTACACCAAGACACCTACCTTATATTCCAACGAGCGTTATACATGAATGCCGATCCAAGAAATGCCCAAGAACTACATAGATCTAACGAAGAAGAAATCACATTAAAACATAAATATATTTCCCTCGGGAATGAATTGGAAAGAATGGCTTAAGGAGGAGAGAGGGCTTACCCGCGTGGTTCCAACGAGATTGTCCGAAGCCAAATCGGATTCCATACAAACACTCGGCAGATCTTCAAAGGTTTGGTCGTCCTCCTTTGGCTCCAAAACGGCTCAAATGCCTCCTCTTCCAAATGAGGAGGCTACTACATGTTTTATGCCAAAAAAAAAGTACACGGTGTGTAATTTTGAGTACATGCCATGTACTTCCTTTATTTAACTATTCCTCTGGGGGTTGCACCAGAATTTTCATCTGTCGACATGCCTACACGATATGTTCTCCCGAGTACATGTCTTGTACTGTCGCCCAGCTGGAGGCTACTCCACCTCCTTAATATTTAAGCCTACTGACTGACTACACAGCATGTAAAGTACCACTACACAGTGTTTAGTCAGTTCCTACACCC
This sequence comes from Viscum album, assembly GCA_963277665.1. Lineage (NCBI taxonomy): Eukaryota > Viridiplantae > Streptophyta > Magnoliopsida > Santalales > Viscaceae > Viscum > Viscum album. The sequence continues at coordinate 1,707,236,025 of OY728145.1, forward strand.
CTCATCGCCGACAAGGCTACACACCCCATGTACCCATTCCACACGGCCAAAAGTACACGTCGTGTGGAAAAGTACGTGGCATGTAGTTCCAAAAATTATGATTTTTCCCCATTTTCCATATTGTCTCAAAATCAGTCAATTAAAAGAGAAAAGAATAAGCTTGTACCTCAAAAATAAGAACCAGGTTCTTACATATGGAGTTTCACGTCATCCAATATAATAAAATATATTACTAGAAGTGGAATAAAACACATAGGAATGGTTCCATGATGTTTTTATAATACTGTAGTTAATTATGGATCTAAAATACATTAATAGGATTTCCATCCCATTTGGCAGTGATTTTTAGGAAGCATCGTGAAATGATATTTAATGGAATTTAAATAATTTTTTAGTAAAAGTGTTGAATCTCAAAATTATCGATGTTTTCATGGGTGATTAAACCATTTATATTTTTTTCTCTTGTAGAAACATTTAAAACAGCCACTAAATTGTTTTTAGAACATATATTGGTTTTTTGAACAACCGTTATAATTTTTTCACAACATATAGTGGAATTTTAAATCACCTATATATATTTCTATTAAAAACTTAATGTTTCATAAACTATACTGCCCTATAAAAAATATACAACATCACTGAAAAGAAACATTATACATATTAAAAATATAAAAATCCTAAAATTATAAATGATTACAATAGATATGAAAAAATCCCCACGACATTGACTAATACATGAAAAAAAGTAGAATCAAATTGATATTATTAGAAGAATAAAATACTGACTATAAATAGAGTTCAAACTAAAACATAATGAAAACATGAAAAAATTATATTCTATACTTTAATATTTAAATTTATGAAATAGATATCACTTGTTATATATGTATAATTAAAATATGATGTGATAACTAATAATAATAATACTAAAAGTGTCAATATATGCTTCACCATGTCATTGATATTAGTAAACATAAATAGATGTTTAGAAAGGAAGAATCTGAAATAATATAAATATACATAAAAATATAATCAATCATTAAAAATAAAAGGATAATAATAAAATAAAAAATTAATAGAGTAGAAAAATTATAAAGTAATATCAAATAAAAATTAATGAAAGGCTTCATATAAACTAAAAAATGCACCACTGAAATCAATAATGAAAAGGTTCCTCTAAAATCATCAGAAAATAACCTCATCATGGTTCCGATTCATCAATGATTACATATAAACACATTTCATAATATTTCAACATCAATGTATACCCCCACATAGTAAGATCAAAAAAACATATATATATATATATATAGAACCTCACACTTCATTTAAGATGATCACCACCTCTACATATCCATTCCACACCTCTTTTTATTTCCACTATACATATCTATTAATAGTTACCCCAACATCACCAAAAAAACAACTAACACCTCAAAAATAAATAAAGGATAACAAATTAATTACTATAATAATTTCACGTAACAAGAATTCGGCATAATAGGATAATAATAAACAACTCTCCCATAATCTCCTCAATCATTCATCTATTATTCCCAAAATGATTCGATGCCTCATTATAAGATAACAATCAATCCACCAGAACACCTCATTCATTCAATGGACCACAAAACACCACCAATAAAATAATTATAAAAATGATGACATGTGACATAATGGATAAAACTAGAAACTTCTACACCCATGACATAATTTTTACCTCCACATTATATGGACCAACCAGATTTTCCCTCATAGAACGAGGAAACTAAATTACTACTTACATCAAATTAATCAAATTATACCCATTCCTAACACACACAAAAAAACATTTATGAAATTAATATTAGGATTATATCTTCACATTAATCCCCTATCACCAAAAATATCTCGTACACTGTAAAAATATCACGTTAGTAGAATACTAACCACCCCATATATCTCAATTTGAATACACATTCCCCCAATATTATGATAAAAACAAAAAATACATTTATTGGCCTAAAAAGATAATGTAAAAAAATAGCATCCCAATAAAATACATTATAATAGGCACCAAACATCCATAAGAAATACCACACTAACTCGTAACATTCAATGAAAATTCACATACATTAACGCTATGAAAATAAAATGAAAATTTTCATTAAAATATAAATAAAGTCCTTATTTGGAATAATTTGAATAAATAATAAAAATAATACAATTAATGATGAGATTATGTTAAATATATGAATAAAACATTTAAAATAATACATTAATATAGATTATATGAAATGGATGTGAAATACATAAATCCCCTACCTCAATGCACAACATAGTTTCTCAATAAAAATAGCATTTTTTAAGTATGTCATTTGATTATGTACATAAAATATCAAAGTAATTTATTTTCAAGACTCATCACTAACTGAGGAAATATGAAATACAACATATCTCTCATTGTTACACTCCCTTCTAGCGACACCTATATGTAAATTTTCATCAAAATTAAAATTTTGTTTAATAAATATTCAATTAAATGAAAATAAAAGGGTTTATACTACATGATGATGAAATTATTTTATTTACCACCTCAACGAATGTATAGAAACCACCACCGTAGTATCCAAGGGTGAGTTCCTTATCATATTAAATTTGTATAAGATATAAGTAATTGAATATCAAATGACCGAATAGTTAATTAGTATTGGTAAACCCAATACATACATGATTCACATAATACATTTGACATAAAAAATTATAATAGATTTCTTCCCTAAATAATAACATTAAATGTAGCATATATCATCATATAAATCATAAAATATTTTCTCGTATCCTTGGGAAAATAAAACATTAGTTAGGGGTGATGTCAAATTCTCTATAAGAGTGATAATACACCAAAATATTTCAAGAATCATTAAATAATTATCAATATGGAAAGGTAAATAACTAAACATGCATTCTAAATAAATAACTTGATTGAATATGTAAATAATGAATAATGAATATGGAAATGTATAAAAATAAACCCCTTCTATTGAATCAATAAACTGAAAACGAAATACATCCAGAGATAATATTATTGTAAAAATATCATGTATAATAACAAATGAATTGTTCATGAAGGAAATGATTTATTAATAGAAATCATGTATTACGAAAATTACAACCTATTCTATAATTAACATTCAAAATATGGTTTACAAATGCGAGGTACCAAATAATGTAGTTCAGCCAACTATATCTCTACCATCGATACCTTTCACATTACACTTTAAAACTAATAGTTTCAAATTAATATTGTTTAGACAAATGATTTTTTCTTTTGATAACTTCTGATGAATAATGGATATTTATATAAATTGAACCACCCATGTATGTCATGTGGAAATCATTCATCACATCTAATAATAAATATAATTCATGAAAAATTTCCAGTATCCTTAAATATTAGTTTTGATTTAGTGATATGGATTTATCAATATCTCCCCAAACAAATAAGTAAAATTTATTATAAACTCTATATTTAAAAACTGGAATATTTTTTAACAAAATAATTTTATCCACCATGAATAAATAGTCGTATTTAGGGAACGTTTAATCAGTAATGGTAATATATTATAATAATGTGACCTTTATAATAGAATTTTATCAATAAAAAAATATTGTTATATTGTACAACCAATTTTACTGCTTGATAATTTTCAATTAATATATCCTTGGATGAAAAAATTAAAGCTGAATCCTAAATTACAATGAATTGTGAAAAAGTTATTAAATTTCAATTGAAATGGGTTGTATGTAGGTCAAATAAAATGGAATTGATTTATAATAATAGTTAATTCTCAATAGAATGTAATTTGAGATGAAATCTCTTATAACACATTTCATTTTGATTGAATATTTTTTAACCTCTTTTATTGTGTTTTTTAAAAAATAATTATATTGTAAATGAAACTTATTAATTATTATTATATAATATATGATCATTTTACTATATATTATTACCCTTTTGTTAATAGTCATTCTTTATTTTCATTGTTTTTTGTGTAAATTTTTTTATTTTATCATGCATGTTTGAACATGAAAGATGTAGTTATTTAAAATATTATATAGTTATACCATATATATAATCTTGACCATGACTTAATAATAATATTTTTTATCAATTATATTTTTAAAACCAGTCGTGAAATATTTTTATTAAATATGAAGTATGTTATGATCATGGAGATTGTAGGTCATATATACTCTTGAAAAAGACTTCTATGGTCAATGTTCATTATATAATTGAGGTAAGTTATATTTTTTAATTTAAATAATGATAATAATATAATATATTACATTTTTTTTATAATTTTTATATATATAAAATCCTTGTGGGGTGGTGATTAAAAAAATCCACATCTCTCTGTGGAGTTAGTAGTCCACACGTACATAAATGATGATATCATATTTAAGTGAGTCAAAAGGTTGGAAATAAATTTATATATATTATCATTACATGATTCAAAATAAGTTATTTATATCATAAATATATGATGTTTGACTGATATAATCATTTACATTAACCATTTTACATTCCATATAAATCATTTGTGAAAGATGAACAACATTGCTACACAAGGTGGCAGTTCGTTGTACATATGAATGACGTTATCATATCCCCTACAGAATTGAAAAAGAATAAAGATATATATGATATAATGAATCACAAGGAATAATTATTATATATATATAGATCATATATGATCTTCAAATCCAACAAAATACCCAATTAAGAATTGTGGTATTCGAAAAACAAATGACACTGGCTCAAGAGGATGTAGTCCTTCCTACACACAAATGATTATATAATAACTCATTTCATAAAAGTGGAGAATATTTTAGGAAATGAAAATTTTATAAAGGAATCCCAAAATATGTATGATATTAATATTCTAATATTGTCAAATTCTTATACAAATTTAAGAAGATTTATAATGAAATAAAATGATGAAACTCGTTGAATAATATTACATCGTCTTTCGGTATCCTACTTGTGTTTATATTTACGCATTATTAGGTATTAGTTATTCCCAAAAGCTTCAAGTATTTTAGGAAGGAATTTTTTAAGTTAAATTTTTAGGGTTTAGTCAAACTAAAGGTATTTATATCTGTGAGTATGTAATTCGAGTGAGATCCTTTATATAGTTTAAGAGGTATACGGTTTTTGTAATTACCCAAAATTATTATATATTATGACGTCCATATTTATGCGTGTTTCTCAAAAATTAAATTTTAATGTTGTTTAGGGATGATATGTAGAGAAACTACTGAATATTAAAATAAAATAAATATATTGATAATCTTTTTACTTTGCAACTAATATTCCTTATTTTTATCCATTTTGGGTTTTCACTATGGTAAATATAATTTTTAACCTAGGTAATTTATATTTTAAGCCTAAGATAAAATGAGCCATATTAGATTTTTCAGACTAAATGAAAATAAATATTATATCTAATTTGTAAAATATAAATCCAATGGTGTTTTGAAATTAATATTAACATAATATCATGTAACGTGAGAAACAACTACTTTGTATTTAACCTTGCTTACAATGTTTTTACTATTTATGGGTTATTTTATGTAATAAAAATGAATATAGGTACATTAATTCCCCAAATAATATATTTATTAACATCTAAATATCACTTTCAATAACATAATATTTTAAGAAATTTTCATTCCTTTAATAATATATCATTTAGAAAATAACATTATTGTAAATTTTGACACAATTAATTTAATTTTAATTTGAAAATATATCAAAAAAGTGGTAGAATTAAAATGTATTATGTTAAAATAAATTTGACAGGATATATTAGTCCAAAATGTTAATGTATCACAATAATATATTCAATAAAATTCACTTTTATTAGTTTTTGTGTCATTTATTTTATTTTATTATCTGCTGAGTAATTAATAAGTTTCGGTTTATTGAGAATTTAATGTAATTATTTTTTTCCAAAAAATAAATATAGTTATCATTATAAAATAATCATATATATTTCAAAATAATATATATAAATGAGAAAATGTTTTTTTCCTATCTGAAATTATTATAGATATTAAAAACAAAAAAGGTTCCTTTTTGTATTTTTCATTACATATCGTTTTATTAGTTCACTTTCATAGAAATTTGATCGAAAAAATTATAATTGTTAATAATATGTTCATAGTGGTTGATATATAGACATAAAATGGGTTTAGTACAAATTGGTAGTTCATTTTAACCCTTATCTATTATGATTAACCCTAATAAACTGACTTTTACCTTGACCAAGATAATCAATTTTTTCAATTTTTCTACTAATTGTTTTAAAATATTAAATTCATGACATTATAAATTATTATTTATGATGATTAAAAATATGAAATTAATTTATCTAAATTAAAAAAATTGAAGTGGAAATATTTAATTATCCATAAATCTCCAAAATGTTCCAAGAATGTGGGTTTTTAGAGTGGAAAGCATTCAAAATATTACAATGTGGTTGTATCAATATTCAATATAAAAATAATTAGAATGACAAAAATTGGATTAATTAATAAATAATTTAACTTATATTATTTTAATAATAATTCATAAAATAATTTGACATCACAATTGTTTTAAAAGAAAAGGCGATTTTCAATAAAATTCCTTTTTTCCTGAATTATATAAAATAATACATTTTAGAGAACATTGAAAAAATAACCCTAAGAAAATACTTGTCTTATTTTTTCCAAAATTAATTTTATTTTTCAAATAAAATTCATAATGGTGGGAAAATTAATTTTAAATTTTATGCACAAAGCGTGATTAAACCGTCTTTTGTAAAAATACATTTTTCAAAAAAAAATATTTGTCTTTCAAATGATGTTTATTTCAATTATAATCAGTAAAAAATTTTGTAATTTTCTAAAATATATATTTTTCATTACTCAATTAAATTAATACCCACTAATTTAATGCCCATGTTATAATGGTCATGTATATATATTATTTGAAAAGATTTTCTAGACCCATTTAAATATTTTGTTCTCTATAAGATAATATAAACGAAGTGTTTCGTGTAATAAAATCTAAAATCAAAGTTTCAAATAATTTAATCTATTTAAAAGAAAGTATTTATTTAATAAAAAATATATTTTAAACTCTCATGGTTTTATATTTCATTCAATGCATTTTATTATATATCATACCTGGTATCAAATATGATGTTGATATTTTAAAATTTTGGTGTGTTACATTATCCCAACATTAAATAAACTTAATCTTAATAATTTAATCATTTTCATGGTAATCAAGGGTTTGATATTTGGAATTTCCATTGTTGAAAACACCACATCGTGAATATATTTAACAAAATATTATCTTAATAATTGATATAGGGAAGTACGAAAGATATATAGGATAATATAAAACTAGGATTATACATAGTAGAATATTGGTTTTAGTTGAACATTAGGAAATGGAAAGAAAATATTAATATTTATATAGAGTGATTGATAAAATTATTCATAATATGATCAATAATTAATGGAATGTTAAGTGCCTCAAAACAATAAATCATTGATGATTTAAAGGTCCATTTTACTGATTGAATATTAAGGAACCATTATTAAATTTTAGTTTCAAGATCCCATTCCTAATGTTGAGAAATTTTTTAACATTAGAAAAATATAAAAAAACATACATACTTTATACATTTCTATTTTATAAGAATAATTTAACAATTTGGTTGTTATTTGATCAATATCCAAAAAATATATTTTTTAAGCTCATAAATTCGATTTTAACTGATCATAAAATTTATAATAGATTGAATAGTATTTCTACAAATCTCAAACTATTTTAAAAAACCAATATATTTTGTGCCAGTTATCCGATATTCCAAAATCGTCACATGGTGATATAGTACATTATTCTCTAAAATCATAATTAAAGTACAACATAATCAATTTTGTGAATGGTTATTGATATAACCATTCAATAATATATAGATAAAAAAAATTATAAGGAGGGGTACTAAAATTTAAAAGATGAACGTACCATTAATTACCTAAACAATATTATTTATCCTTTAATCCCCATATATAGAACATGTGAGTATATATTATATGTATTCTAGTGAAACATGTTAATAATATCAATTAACATAAATAATTATAGAAAAAATTAAGTATTCCTTATATTCTAAGTAAAAATATATTATTGGATATATTTAATAAATTCAAGGATGTTATAAACTCGATTTGTGATATTATAAACCATTTTTACTAATAAATAATTAATTCCCATTGAGAAAACACATTATGATTTAAATTATCCATATCAATAGTATCTTTATCAAAACCTTAATTTGTTAACCTCAGGAACATATTAAGGGTTATAATTCCATCAATAATTTACTTTCTAAGAAGTTGGAATTTGCACTGAATGAATTTTCTTGGAAACATTAAACATACACATTCAAATCCTTTGAGAAATAGTTCTGCAGTGTAGTCATTATATATTTTCTAATTATCTTAAGTCGAATATTATTGATAAAAATATAAAATAATAAAAATCATTGATCCAAATACAAGAAAATTAATCATTCCTCTTTATATGTGGTAATAAAATAAAATCGACCATGATCCATTACCATATTTTGAGGTATATTCTTTTTAAATGATACACTATTTTTGGTAGTGCCCCATCATTATATAGTTGAAGCATTTCAAATTATAAATTTTTTTAACCTTTAAATCAGAAGCAGGATATCATTTCTCTCCAGAATTGAAGAAAACACCCATTATTTTTATGTATGTACAAGGGTGTTTACTTCCACAAGTATCCCATGTAGAAAAATAATTATATCTCTTCTTCCATTTATCATTCATTTTCAAAAGAATTATCTTCTTCTCATGACTCCCTCCAAATCCAAAATATATGGATAATTCTTGATCTTCCTAGGTAAAAAAAAAGTTACATTGTCTTTATATGATGAGTATGTTTGGGAGACTAATGTAATTAAAAATATTTTCTAAAAACCATCAATTAAATGATCATTCATACCATTTTTGTTATGTCCATTGAAGTGTTACAAATTTTATCTTATTGGTATCATTTCAAAAAAAATGGAATATACTAGATTATATCATATCATTATGACACATTATTTATAATCCTAAATCCTACGAAATATTTAATATATATTAAATAATTTAAGGAAATATAATCTCATAACCATAAAAAGGATTCATCTGGGATATATATATTTTCAAATAATTCATAATAGTTTTTAAATAAAATGTGAATTATCCTAAGAATATACCCCAGGAGTAGAAAACTATGTGTGCCATAAGGCCCATTGTTGTGTAGCCTATGATGATTAGATCAAGAACAATGCTACCTTTTCAAATTTATTAACCATATGAACATTTTTTCATTAACCACATCAATCTATAATATCCATTCAATGATATACTAAATATAAAACCAACATAATCACTAAATAAAAAAAATATGTATTTGTTCACTAATTTTCCTCAAATTATATCATCGGGTACTGATCATTAATCTGTGATTCTTCCTAAATATTCTATGGAATGATTCTAAAATTATTGTCATGATACCAAATAAATCATCCCCAACCTTGGTAGACGAAAGATAGTGAAATATAATATTAAAATGGAATAAGATACATGGAATCACATCATAGAAGATATAACAGTTTGGTAGACTTGGTAAACTAGATACATACAAGATTCCGTTATAATATTTTATAAGGAAAAGTAAAACATATGTTCTTCCTTAGAATATAAAATTCACCCTATCATATCCCCACATATCAATTATAAAATACATCCCTGTATCATGAGGAATAAAAAATAACTAAATGGGTGAGATCAAATGCTCAATAAGGGTAGGCATATAGTGGAGGCATTTGTGAATCATAAATCAATAATCTATATGAAAATGAAAATAAATGAACACACATAAAATTTAAATTACATGACTACATTAATAGAGAAGAATTAATTAATATGAAATGTTAAATAAATCAACATTACAATTTAATCAATAAACAAAAAATCAAAGGCATCTAGATGTAATATCATGGTGAGAATCTAACAGATAATAATAACTAAATTATTAACGAAGGGAAAGATTTAAAACTGTATTTCATGTATGAGGAAAATGAAATAAATCGAACATCATGAACCTTCTCAATATTGTTTAAAATCATTGGGTTCAAACCAATATCATTTTTCAATATAAAAATTTATTGTTAAGTCCATTCATAAGATAGTTTAGGACAACTTGTATCAAACTCATACCATTTTGCTAACTGATTTTGTCGTATGAGTTGATGGGATGTTTATAAATAGACCACAAAAATTTAATTCATGTGAAATCAATTCCTCATATATTTAAATAATAACATTATTTCATGAACATTGTTCCTAATCAGCAGATATCTTTATTTAGTAAAGGATACTGATTAATCATTTTCCCCTGATAAACCAGTAAAATATAATTTCAAAACCATATGTATAAATGATATATGGTTTCAAAATAAACATATATGTCATTAAAAAAAATATATAGTAACAATAAATTTAATTTATAGTGAAAAATAACTATTATAAAATGATTGTTTTAAGATAAATTTAGCAATCACTAAATAAAGTATGATTGTTCAGTAACTATTACAACATTATAATTATCATGTACAATCTCCATGGATGATATAATTCATATTAAAACATAAAACACCTATATTAATGAAACAACAATGATATTATATGTAAATTGGGAAGTATATACAACATAAAAAATTCAATTAGTTCATACTATCAAATATATCATAATAGAATTTAATTTCAGATGACAACCCATACCTCAATATTCCTTTTGAATAAGTGTTTTTTAACCTCTTATATAGTGGGATTAAAAAATTTATTAAATTTTTAAAAAACCATATTAATATTTATAATATCATACATTATCCTTTTAGGACATATTACTAACCTTACATTAAAATTAATTTATTTTTTCATTGTTTTTGTGCTAATTTCATTATTTTCCCATAATTTATTAATCATGAATGATATAGTTCTTGATTATATTATATAGGTGCACAAACTCTATAAAAATAATAAAGAAATATTAATAACATTTTTACATAAATTATTCTTTTTAAAACAAAAATTAAATATGGTTATGAAAATCAAGTATGCTATGATCCTAGAGATGATAATATATACATATATATGAGTTATATTTCCATCGTCAATGATCATTACAGAAAGAATATATGTAATATATTACATTTTAATAATGATAAAAAAATAATATATACCATATTGTTTATTTCAATGTACTAATATAAATTATACATGATTTTTGGTGATGAAAATAGAGTCAAATTACATCGTGAAGGCAGTAGTCCACTTATACACCAACAAAGTTATCATTTTTAAGTGAATTAAAAGGTAAAAAATGGTATATATTATATTTAAAAATAACAAAAATATAATTAATATAATAATTATGTAAATTATTTCACACAAATAATTAACATTAAATGTATTAAATATCATGTACAACATTACTGAAATACAAATAACATTGCTTCGTGAGGCGGTTGTCCATTGAACACATGAGTGACGTTCCCATATCCCTTATGGAATGGATTGAAATATATATATTTATATATATATATAATATAATAAAAATATTGTAATAAATATGTTATATATTATATATATATTCTATCTATCTTAATAACTAATAGTGAATGGTATTAATGAAAGAATGAATGACATTGGATCGTGAGGTAGTAGTCCACCATACACAGGAATGATGATTTATATGATATTCTACGGAAGTGGATATAGTTTTTGGTAATAATGATGTCATAAAATTCCCATTTAATTTATGATATTTATTTTATTTTATAATCATGGTTTAATAATAATATAAGGTGGTTGATAATGAAATAATATAAAGACGATTGTGGAATAATAGTACCTCTCTTCTGGGTATCCTCGTTTGGTTTTCACTAAATAAATTTTTGTTTTATTTTTAACAAAACTAAGGTCACTAGGATGAGAGGATATAATTTGAAAATTGATTTGGGTAGTTCATGGATGATCTAAAGGTCTTGAGAGGTTTGAGTATGTGAGAGGGTGAGTGACCTTTTTATAGTTAATGGGGAATATAATTTCTATTAATAACCAAAATAATTATATATTGGTTATTAAATATAACCAAAATTGATCATGATTTTATAATTTAAGGGATTGATTTTTTATATGTTCAATCTAGAAATCCACCTCACAATGAAACATGTGCTTGCGAGATTTTTTTTCTTATATTCTAAGTTCACTTATTTTTTTTATCATTTTGGTTTTCAACTAGATTAACTATAATTCATAACCTTGGTAATCCAAAAATTTAGAATAAAATGAAATGTTACATATTGGATAATTTGTATACACTTATTATATATATGATATATAATTTATAAAATATAAACCAGACATTTTATCGAATTTAATGTTCACAGTAGAGAATGTAATGTTCAAAAACACCACCTTAACCTTAACTACTCTAGAAGAGTTTTTACTGATTATGGTTTAATATATTAATTATAAAATAAAAGATTGTCTAACTGTGGACCATGATCAATATTTATTAATATAAGTAAATCACAAAGAAGAATATAGTATTTTTAATATTTTAAATCATTTAATTGAATATAATTTATAAATTACCATTAATATCAATATTGACATTATTCATTTAATATGAATTTTAAAAATATTAATACTAATATGGAATTATGATATATTTTATTAAAATTATTTTAATGATATATTCATATAATAAAATAATTAAATATAATAATTATTTCAATTTACCTTACTTTTAATATTTTTAGGGTTATTTATTTTATTTTATTATTAACATAATAATTACTATTTTGGTGTTTATGAAGCATTTAAAGTAATTATTTCATCTCAAAAAAATTAGAAAAAATTTTCATTATAAGAAATAGTCATATATATTTAAAAATGATATATATATATATATATATATATTACTTATTTTTCTATATTTCCCTATCCCAATTCATTATAGATATTAAAAACAATAATGGTTTTATTCTGTCTTTATCTCTAAAAAAGATATTATATTAGTAAAAATCAAGAAATAGTGAACCAAAAACTAATAAAAATATAACATAAGGTTATATGGTTCTATATATCACAATAAAACTGGTTTTGGAAAAACATTTATGTCATTTTAAACCTATTCTTCATGGTTTATCCCCTCGATAAACTCATTATTACCTTAACCATGATTATTACTTTTTTCTATTTCAACTCTTCTCATTGATAATGAAATAAGTTGTACTTTTTAGAAATTAAAATTTATTTTTATTCCAAAAATATAATCCATTTTGCGAATTCAATTCCCAAAAGCAAAAAAGTTAAATTTAAAATTAATCTCTATAAAATTATTAGAACGTAGAACATAAAATAGTTCTTTTATAAGTTTACATTATTTTTATATTTAAACTAAATATTAAAATTCCTCAAATGTAATAAATTGTAATAATTGATATAATATATAATTAATTTTACTTTAAAGCCAATTAAATATAAAATTTTACATTTTAAATAATTTAAATGAAATTGTAATTTTCAATTAAAATTAAATATATTTAACTGCTCATAAAAAATGAAACTTTTCTGGAAAATACCATAAAAATAACCCTAAAAATATTTTGGTATTCTGATTTCAAGAATGATGTTTATTTTTAAGAAAATTTCTAAAAGTGTAAAAAATTAACTTTATCATCTGTTTTCAAAACACGATTAAACTTTCTCTTAGAGAAATATAGATTTTCATAAATATTTATTTTTCATGAAAATATTTCTTATTTTCATTTATAAAATATAGATAATAAAATTACATATATTAAAAAAAATTTCTCATAATATTATTTTAATCATACCCACTAATTTAATAGGTAGTTTATAATGTTCATGTTTAAATACTAATTTTGATAAATTATAGAATTTCATTTAAAATTGGTGTTATTTGTAATCCAAGGTAAACATAGTGTTGTGTGTAAGGCAAGATAAACTCAATGATTCATTTAATAAATGTTGTATATTATATTTAATTTATATAAAATAAATATATCATAATATCTTGGGTTCTTATATTCTATCTTATGCTTCGTCTTGTGTGTCAAACACACAGTTGTATATGATGTTCATAGATTGGAACTTTGGTTGTTTATACAAACCGTCTATTGAAACATAATCACACGGGACACATCCATTTTCATTTTGATACAAATAAATCAATTATTTATATATATAAATGTATGTACCATCCAATATCATTATATTATAACCATGTTGCAAGAATAATTGACCATGTTGTTGAATTTTGTTTTTCATTGTAATAAACTACCACTAAGCATAACAACTTAGCAAGTAAATAAAATAATTTTCGAATTATTCTTTAATCCATAGTGGACTTCCAAAGACCATAAAAATTTGTTTTCCCAATCTCAACCCATTCACATGAGTAGTATTCTCCATCCCAAGGACATGGCCAAATATATCATCATTAGAGAATGAAAAAGACTGTGACAGATTGGGGTCTCATGGATAATTATTATTTAAAAATAAATAAAATACCATTAAAATTCAAATAAATACATATTAATTAAGTGAAAACTAAAAATGAGTTGTTATAATGAAAAATGTTTTCATACCCCAACTTAATTCTTACTATAATTCAAAAAACTCCTTTTATATTTCATATAAATTCCCAACCAATGTTCTGTCAGGGAGAAATAGTTACCTGAATTAATTACATAGATAAAATAAAAATATATAAACATTTTAATAAATTATGTTAATAATTTTATCATATGAATATTTAAACTAATGAAATTTTTAGAAAATTGGATCTGTTTTATGAAAAACACTTTAAAACGACATTATAGGGTATGATTTGTTCCTCTATACAAGGTCAATTTTTTTTGAATCATCCTAAAATAAATAATATAATATTTAATAATAATTAATATAGTGTTGTAACCATTTTATATTCTTGTATATATATAAAATTATATTAATATAATAATATATTATCCAATACAATATGCTCCTCATGGAGATGGAAATCAAAAAACACCCTCCACTAATCTCTAGGTACCCCTTTTGTACATTATCGTAAAAAGCATAGGCATTCAAAAATGTATTGTGGCATTCATTACATAAAATCTATTTAAAATATTTGCAGTTCTTGCCCAAAATTATCAATTATCACATCTGTAAAAGGATATTCATTTCATAAATATTAGAATTAAAAAAAATAATGACATTAAAATTAGATTTCAATTAATAGAATAAACATTACGTGGGAATAAAATACTTCATTATTCCATGATTGAAGCATATTCCCCAAATAATAATATTCAATATGAATTGTAACCAACTAAGCCTCCAACAGATCTATAAATCTAGAAAACTAATCACATAACATCATATATGAAGACACAATAATAGTAAAATGTGGAAATTAAATATAATCCATTTAGATAGAATACAACTAATTTTTTCATAATTTTCTCATAGTAAATGTTTCCCATATTTTATTACAAAATGCCAATTAGTGTAAAAAATTGAATTAACAACATTCACCATCACTTTTTTACCAATAATCAGCAGCATAAAATATCCTCATGAAGAAATATAAGTATCCACTAATTCCTTCAATGTAGTGTAACCATATATTTAAATTTCATAATAAAGAATTAGTTTTATAGGTACTAATGTGATTGAGATAGAGGGTGTGATAATCACTAATGGATGACAGAAAGAAGGTGTGGAAGAAACTAATTGGGTGACGATAGAAGTCATCTTATATTCAATATAGAGGTATCCTAAAGTATTATCATGTATGCCATATAATGTATATGTTTTATAGGAACATCAACTTGTAGTTGACTAGATTCATTTAATAAATTCATCCTTGTCCATAAATCCAATTTTACAATTAAAAAAACATCCAAACATACATTTCAAAGAGTTGTGTAGAAAAATGAATTTAAAATTAATTACATATTCATAGTACTAAAAAACATAATATATATAAGTATGATAATGAAATATTTCACATTAAAAAATTTACTTTTTAAACATTAAAAAAATCATGAATAAAACTATATTATATTTTATATCATATAGGCACTATTTTTGAATGAATAAAATATAACATAGGATGTTGGTAAGTTAATGGATGAATTTATATATCATTTTCTTCTTCAATCATGTCATTATTCTACTCCATTATTACTTCATCTACTCCATCTACCCTTTAAAGGAAAATATTTTCAATATCAATATGGAAAATTAAATAAAATCTAATTGATAGGATTCAATGTTAGTGGTACAATAATCCAATTCACTAGCCATATCATACCAGTGTAATTGTTGTGTGTGAACAACTAAACTCTATAGTTGATCTCCAACTTCTTCCACATAATAAACCAATTTCTCTTAAGATGAGAAGATATACAGATCATGCAATTCTTGTTCTCTGACGACCATCATGTGATATATGTTCATTGAACAAAATTTCAAAGATTCACTTAAACTCCCATAGTAATATAGAAAAGCATGATTTTGAATAATACAACCACAAAATTATAGTTGTAGTTTAATTCAATTATATTATTCTATTTTATAAAGTATTCTTATTCGTAAACTATAGATATATCACTATTCTATGTAATTAAACCCTGTTATCAATCGATTGAATAAAATTTAAAGCCATTCACAATGCATGAATCTTACATTCTATACTTTTCCAAAGACCCTGATCCAAAAACATCAAATGCTATGTGTCTCATCTTGAGTATCAATATTCATGTCCTAAAAAATCAATATATTTTATTTTTATTATAAAATATATGTTTTAACCAAATATATATGTTGGTTGAAATATTTATGAACATACATGATGTGAGAACTATTCTATATGATATTTTTTAATAACTATTTTTGCATCATTCTCATTTCATGCTGGAATTCCCATGAATATAGTTTTTCATCATGATATATTATTTAAATGGATATATAATTATAATATCCAGTATAACATTTATATGTTCTTATACATTTCTATTTTCTTTTAAAAATTCCATTTCTATCGTTGTAATATCTGATATTCTCCAATCTAATCAGCGAATAGTAAAACAAATTTTGGATTTCCTGTGTAGTCGAGATTGAGTAGATAAGTTTTCAACATGACCAAATTAATTGAATATTGCCTCAATTCCTTTCAAATATCATTAAAAAAATTTAGACAATCCCCAACTAGATATAATTAGAATATTATCACATTCATGTTGAACATTATTTCTCAATAATGATTTCAAATGACTATGGTATATTAAAAATAAAATAAATAGGCCCATTATATATTTAATTAGGTGTAAATAATTCTTTACATATGAATAAAAACATGGAAATAATGTAACTCTCAATAGGTTATGTCCATCAATAATGTACCGGACCTCCCAATTTAGTATATCTTACCAAATTAACAGTTTAATAGAGCATGGTAGTAAAAATGATAGAAGAAATATTATTTAAATTATACTATTTTTCAATAAAGATATATCTTAAATGATATCGGGCCTAGTTGGCTGTAGTGTTTTCTCACATTATTGACTAAGGAATATGAAATGTTGGGAAAAAATACAATAACTATTTCAGGTAAAATTTTATACTATACCAATGGCAGTAACTATTGTAATAGAACATGTGAAACCGAACATTTCAATCCTTGTAACCAATAATTCATTACTTTAGCACACCATGATATGTTCCATGAATACCCATTAAATATATTCAAATTTTTAATCATTAATTTGATATATCATTATAAAAAATTAATTATAGTGATTAATAGAGCCTACTTTATATTCTCATCTATCCATATGTCATGTATTATATTACTTTTTATAAGAAATTCAAAACATTGAGATGAACAATCAATTTTCCATGATCACTATGTAATTTGAAGATCAAAATATCATGAATAATAATGTCAATATTCATAAAACCATGATTATAATGAATAAAATTTAATTCCAATACATAAGTTTAATGAATATACTGTATTCTTTTTATTCTTGTGTTCTGATTTCATCTAATGAAGAACATTGAAATCGTTACCCAATATCATTAAAATAATAAACCTTACAAAATTTGGTTTTATTGTTTTATAGTTATGCCAACATTTCAAAACCTATGAAAAAATTTAGTGGTCTTCTATGATCAATAAACCCATGGAATATTAACATGTTCAACAAAAATGTATTAGATGCATAGAAAAATATGTGATGATATATGATGAACAATTTTTTACTATAAGGTAGTTATTAAGGATCAAAATCAATGTGACATCAATGAAAAGAAAAAACTGTGTTTGAATTTCAACAAGATAAGTTCATTATACTTTGGATGTCACTTATTGTACACATTAGAAATGTGTTCATTCAAAACATTTCTCTATAAGATGAATCATTTATCTCAAAATTATTGATTGAAAAATTTTAAAATTCTAGAGTTAAGATAAATAATTACACATCAATAAAATTTCTAGGAATTTTGTTTCCAAGAATAATCTTAGCAATGATTTTAGATGTTTTTTGCATAAATATTCATGGAGGTAGATAGTAAGGGGTTAACATAATAATCCAAATTCTAATACTCGTACTCAAGGTCCCCAGTGGGTTGAATTAATTGGTAGCCAATCTCAATGGCACGTTCATAGGATTAGATTTAAAATAATGATAATATAAATCAAAAGTAATATATTATTTTAAATATCATATATTTTACATTTACCACTCATTAATACTATACGATTAAATCCACATTATATTCTCAAAAGGTTTTTATGGAATAAATAATCTTTTCAAATAGGTTTTAGATGGATGTAAGGAAATGACATTATATGTGTGTATATTTTTCATCTTTTTAATATTAGTATACAGGATTAGACTTCCAATGTCACGACCCGCCCTCGGGGTCCGTGCCGTGACTACCCCAAGCCCGCCTTCCATAGGCCAGGGGCTGGCGACTAGCACCAAGGCGTAAATCCCGGTAAAAAGGGAAGGCATTGCCTTTGTAAAGTAAACAAACACCACAGAGTAGGCAAGCGGAAAGTAAACACTAAGCAAAAGCAGAGTACAACTGAAAGTGCGGAAAAGTAAAAGGGCCAGTATAAAAACCCAAATTGAAAGTAAAGTACAACTCGAAAGGGAAAACAGCAACTGAAATGTAAAAGCCGCTACACCGAGCTGTCCACTAGAAATCCCACCTGAAGGGTGGGTACAGATAGCTCCACTGCTCCATGGGTCCCGCCGTCCACTCCGAGCACGTCCCGCCCAGTGGTCCACCTCCAGGTACCGTCCTGCTCTACAAGCCTCAGCTAAGATCAACGTTGTCCGTCATCTGCAACCAACACATTGTAGTACGGGCAAAGCCCGTGCAGGGGTGAGTATAAACTACTCAGTAGGGACCCCCGAGACCCCTGAAGGTCTCTCAAAATCCACAAAGGATAAACCACGAAGAAAGGTATAATCACGAAGTAACAACCGACACTGCTTAGGTATATGCCCATACATATACCTAAGTCATCAATTTCAAATACACTCCAACCTCCGAGCCCAAGTACAACTCAGTCCACACAGGAAAGTAGACGTATTCCACACAGGAAAGCAAAACATAATCCACACAGGATAGCACAACTCAATCCACACAGGAAAGCAACAGGATTCAGCTCACACAGGTATACATCTTCGAAAGACGATAAAGATGATCTCTGATCCATCTAAGTCGTCAGACCCATGAAGGATCGATAGGTAACTAACCCCTGCAAAAGACCCACACAGGATCGGGCCCACGTAGGACCTGTAGGCTCTGGTTCACATAGGACCGCTGAGCGCAAAGACCCACACAGGATCGGACCCACACAGGATCGGGCCCACATAGGACCTGTAGCACTGATCCACGTAGGATCGCTGAGTGCTGAAGTCGTCGTCATCGAATCCACACAGGATCTCTGTACTGTCGTCGTCGCAGTCACAGTAGCAGTAGTAGCAGTAGTAGTCACAGTACCAGTAGCAGCCAGCACTAGGGTTCCCGCACACAACAAGCTCGTTCGGAGGGTCCGCTCCACGAGCCGGGAGGCTGATACAACAACTGTCACAAAGACCAGAGTTGATATATCCAAAAGTTCCGTATCGTCAACCGGAACTCAACGCAACAGACGGCGCGTCGATCGGACGCCCGGTCTAAGAGTTATTGGCATTTTCGTCTCCGGGGTCCGGTTGGTTTTTTAGGCAAAACCAACCCGACTGTACTCCACCTGCGTCCAAACCTCGGGCAGAGCATTCCAAAAGAACCGCCTCACTAAGAGGAACACAACAAAACTGACGGCACGTCAATCGGACGTCCGTTGCTCAAGATATGAGTGTTTCCGCTCCGAAGGCCTGGTTGGTTTCGTGAACGAACCAACCCGGCCGAACTCAAAGTGTTCCGAAACATTGAGTGCGATATACCCAAATGACCGTCTCGATCCAAGGATCGCGTTTCCGCAGACGGTTCGTCATTTGGAGGTCCGTGACTCAAGTTATGGCCAAAATACCGAAAACGTCTCCAAAATGGGGGGTCCGGTTCCGGGCCGACCCGGCCCGCCCCCCCCCCCCCCCCCCCCGGGTCGGCCCGAACCGGGTCGACCCGACCCGGGTCCGACCCGGCGCGGCGGCCTGGCGCCGCACGGAGGCAGCGCGCGGGGGGGGGGGGGGGGGGGGCAAGGCCACCCGCTTCTTGGATTGGCGGCGCGGCAATCAACCGCGGCCCCTTTTTTTAAACCCCCCCCCCCCCCCTCGAGGGGGGCCTGCTTGTTCGGAAACCGGGGGGCCGCCTGCCCCCCTCAAGGAAACCGCCCCCCCAAATAAAGGGGGGGGGGGGATTTTGAGCTGCCGGGGGAATTAAATTCCCCCGGATTTTTGTCCATCCGGCCGGCCAGCTGGCCGGCCGGTTTTTCTCCATCGGGACCGGCAAACCGGTCCCCATTCCGGCTCCTGACGCCGGCGGCCCGGCCGCCGGTCTTCTCGTCCTGCCGCGGCCCGGCCGCCGGTCTTCTCGTCCTGCCGCGGCCCGGAACCGGCCGCGGTGTTCGTCGTCCGGCGCGGTGAGACGGAACCGCGCCCCTCCGTCACGCCTTTGTTTCCCTTCGACGCGGCGCGGCGGCATCGCGTTCTTGATGATCTTTCCACGGCGTGGCGCGACGGCGCCACACAATATAAACGTGCGATTATCCACGTGGTGCGACGGCACCACGCCACCTTGTTTCCACCCGCAAGACAAATTAACAAGAACGATGGAGGGGGTTCGGCCGTGTTCATGCGGTCCGGCCCCCTCACGTTAAACAATAACACAAAATTATAATCCTCATGTTAGTCATGCTAGAACCACGAACAAGGATAAATAAATAAACAATAACAACAACCCCTACCTTGGGTATAAGTCCAAAGATTTGTCAACGTCCCGCGGAAGACAACGTCGTGGAGGTCGGGCGTCGCAGTAATCGTTCGTCAAATCCGATGACGAAGAGGTACGTCCGAAGAGGTACGTCATTGGCGAATCTTCGTATGCCGACGAAGGAAGTCCGAGGCGGAAGCGGCGTTCCCTCTCGTTGACACGGAGACGAAGAAGAGAGGAGCGACGTTCTTCGTCGGAGTTTGAGCGTTCTTCGTCAAGGCTTGAGCGTTCTTCGTCAGAGTTTGAAGAAAAAGGAAAAGCTCTCAAAAGCTCTCAAGATGGCTAAAGAGTTCTAACCCAACAAAATAAGATAAGAGCTTATTTTATTCATAAACTTAACAAACGAATTTCAAAGGTTTGAAATTCAAAAAGGATAACTCCAAAATTAAATAACAATTGTCATGTCATTTAAAGAGGGGTTAAGGGAGTTTGGGAGAAGATGAAAAGTTTATGGTTCGTGTGGGCCCCAACACACTTAATCCTCTCAAGGGAGGTTAAGTGGGTGTGGGTCCCACACCTAACTTCCTTTGATAGAAGTTAACCAACAAGTTTAAATAAAAATTTGTAATCAAAATTTTTATTTAACTTATTCTAAACTCCCAAAAACTAACTCTCAACCCGAAATAAACGCAACCTCGGAAGAGGTATCCTTAAGCGAATATCGGCACTGCGAGTTCATCGGTTCCCTCGGATTTCAATTCCGAGCACCGGATCAAAAGTTAGGAAATCCCGCTCGTTCGTTCACTGAACGTACCCGAGCCAAACTTCGGAAATTGATTCCGGGTACTCCGGGCCTCGGAATCAGGTTCTGTCAGAAACCGCGCTCTTGTAAAATTCCAAAAAAAATTAAGAAAAAATTTCCCTTGAATTTTATGGGTCTTTACATTACTCCCACCTCAGGGTTTTACGTCCCCGTAAAGATACATCAAAAACTAGGGAAACAAATGAGGGTACTGAGCACGCATCTGAGCCTCCCGCTCCCATGTGCTCTCCTGGAGATTCCCGTGTTGCCATCTGATGCGAACAAGAGGAACCGATCGCCCACGCAGGACCTGCTCCTGTCGATCCTCTATCTCCACCGGGACCTCCGTAAAAGTCGCCCCATCGTCAACGTCAAGCTCCCCATGGTCAATGACGTGCGTCGGGTCATGCACGTATCTCCTCAGCTGGGATACATGGAAGACGTCGTGCACCCGGTGCAACTGAGGTGGCAGAGCCAGGCGATAAGCCACCTCGCCAACCCTGCTGAGGACCTGGAAGGGTCCGATGAAGCACGGAGATAACTTGCCACCTCGGCCAAATCTCTGAATACCACGTCGAGGTGAGACCCGCAAGAAGACGTGGTCTCCATCCTCGAACTCCAGTGGCCTCTGCCTCCTGTCAGCATATGACTTCCGCCAGCTCTGAGCTGTCCTCATCCGCTCCTGGATGACCTGGACCTTCTCTGTCGTGGCCTGGACAATCTCCGGTCCCACAAGTGCTGACTCCCCAGGGTCTGTCCAGCACAAAGGAGATCTACAAGGTCGGCCGTACAACGCCTCGTACGGTGCCATTCCGATGGTGGAGTGGTAGCTGTTGTTGTACGCAAACTCCACCAAGGGTAGGTAGTCCTCCCAGCTACGACCAAAGTCGAGGACACATGCGCGGAGCATGTCCTCGAGAGTCTGAATGGTTCTCTCTGTCTGACCATCCGTCTGAGGGTGAAAGGTTGTGCTCAGTCGTAGCTGCGTCCCGAACGCCTCCTGTAACCCCTTCCAAAGCCGGGAAGTAAAGCGAGCATCTCGATCGGAGACAATAGATGATGTCACACCGTGGAGCCTCACAATCTCCTGAACGTAGAGACGTCCCAAGCTCTCCACTGAGCCCTGCTCTCTGATGGGTAAGAAGTGTGCCGACTTGGTGAGTCGGTCAACAATCACCCAGATGGAGTCGTGACCTCTGGAAGTGCGTGGATGTCCAGTAACGAAGTCCATAGATATGTCGTCCCACTTCCACTCCGGAACCTCCAAGGGTTGTACCAAGCCTGATAGTACCTGATGCTCTGCCTTCACCTGCTGGCAGGTGAGGCATCGAGAAACGAACTCTGCTACTGCCTTCTTCATTCCCGGCCACCAGTGCTGTCGTCTGAGGTCCTGGTACATCTTTTCCACTCTAGGATGTACCGCCAAAGGAGAAGTGTGAAACTCTCTCAGCACTTCCTCTCGCAAAGCGACTGGTACCATGGTACGTCCTCTGAAAAGGATGTCGTGCTCTGCTCCAAGGGAGAAACCATCAGGTGCCTGTCCCGAGGATATCTGTGCATGCCGTGTCTCACAATCAGCGTCCCCACGCTGTGCCTCCCTGACTCGCTGCAGTAGTGGAGGAGTGACTGTGAGGGACTGAAGGAAGGCTGCTCCATCTCTATCCACAATGGATATCTGCAAAGAGACTAGTTGCTCCGTCGCCTCCTCAAGTAGCTGAATTCCCGTCCTCCTGCTAAGGGCATCGGCTACTACGTTCCCCTTCCCAGGAGTATAGACTATCTCAAAGTCATAGTCCTGGAGGAACTCGAGCCATTGCCGCTGTCTGAGGATTAGGTCCTTCTGCGAGAAGATATACCTGAGACTCTGATGATCGGAAAAGACTGTAAAGCGCTCGCCCATCAGGTAGTGTCGCCATGTCTTCAGAGCGAAGACCACTGCTGCTAACTCCAGGTCATGGGTAGCGTAGTTCTGCTCATGCGGCCTCAACTGACGTGATCCATAGGCGATCACTGCCCGCTCCTACATCAGAACACATCCGAGTCCGGTCCTTGATGCATCGCAGTAGACTACGTAACCTACTCCCTCCTCGGGCAACCTCAAGATAGGTGCGCTAGTCAATCTCTGTCTCAGCTCCTGGAAGCTCTACTGACATCTGTCTGACCACACGAAGGGTTTCCCCTTCTTCGTCAAAGCTGTGAGTGATGCCGCAACTCTAGAGAAGTCTGGCACGAATCTCTGATAGAATCCAGCTAGTCCCACGAAACTCCGAACCACAGTCACGCTCCTGGGTGGCTCCCATGCTAACACAGCCTCAATCCTCGAGGGATCCACTACAACTCCCACCTCAGAGAAAATGTGTCCCAAGAAGTGGACCTCACGTATCCAGAACTGGCACTTCGAGAGCTTACCATAAAGCTGGTGCTCTCGGAGTGTGTCTAATACAACTCGCATGTGATAGGCGTGCTCCTCCTCAGTCGTAGAGTAAATCAGAATGTCGTCGATGAAGACCACGACAAACCGATCGAGGTATGGCTGAAAGTTCATGTTCATGAGAGCCATGAACACTGCTGGAGCATTGGTTACACAGAAAGGCATAACCAAGAACTCATAGTGGCCATACCGACATTTGAAGGCTGTCTTCTTCACATCCTCGTCTCTGACTCTGAGCTGATTATAGCCTGACCTGAGGTCTATCTTCGAGAACCACCGTGCTCCCTTGAGCTGATCAAAGAGGTCATCAATCCTCGGTAGCGGATACTTGTTCCTCACTGTCACCTGGTTCAGGCGACGATAGTCAACACAAAGTCGCAAGCTCCCGTCCGCCTTCTTGGTGAATAATATCGGGGAAGCCCATGGTGAAACACTGGGTCGAATGAACCCCTTGCCCTGCAAGTCCTCCAACTATACCCGTAGCTCTCGAAGCTCGGTGGGGGCCATCCGATATGCTGGAGTGGATATCGGGGCTGTCCCGGGGTACAAGTCAATATAAAAGTCTACCTCTCTGCGAGGAGGTAGCCCTGGAACGTCGTCGGGAAAAACGTCCGCAAACTGATCCACCACTGCAGGAAAACCAGGACTCCGCACGTCAACTGCTCCAAGGATAATGCTAGCCAACTGATGAGTGATGGGTTTTCCTCTCCTCCGTGGAAGTCCATCCTGTGCTGCTAAGGCTCCCTTCTCGCCGGTGAAGGTGAACCTGCTCCCGTCGGTGCGTACACATCGCACCTTGCGCCTAAAATAGTCAATCTGTGCATGGACCGTAGATAGCCAATCCATGCCCAAGATGACGTCGTAAGGCCTCGACGCTGCTACAAGAAGATCCCAGCCGAAGCTCTCGCCTCCTAGAGTAAGCTCACACTGCCGGCACCAGTGCGTAATCGTCGAGTCTGCTCCCGTAGGAGTCTCTAGCCGTAAGGATCGAGCCAACGGCTCTGTCGGAATCTCCGAGCTCCGAACAAGGGCAGCGGCTATGAAAGAGTGACTCGCTCCTGTGTCTATAAGAACTGCATCAAGGGTGGAATAGACACAGATAGTACCTCGAATCATCTCGGGTGCGCCGTGGTCGTAGGCCTCTGCTGCCTGGAGCTGTGCCTGTCTCTGCCCGACAGCTCCCTGTGGTCGGGGTGGACCTTCTGGTGGTGGTGGTGGCAGAGCCTCAAAGAGTCACCCACCACCGGCTGCTCGTCCAGCTCCTCTGCCTCGTCCGCCTCCTCCCTGCGGACCGCCATGGTCGACCCTCTACCTCTGCCTCGGTGGTCCCTCAACTGTCTGCTGCTCCTCGGCATGGCGGGTCGGGCAGTCACGAGCCATGTGGCCCTGCCCGCCGCACGAGTAGCACTATCTGCATCTCGAAAGACTGGCTCCGCGCTGTGTGCCCCTCACTGCTGAGCCAGTGCCCTGAGGTCGTCTGCCCGAAGGTCTGGTCTGCCTGGACTCCTGAGTCATCAGTCGACTGCCTGCTGCAGATGACTCTGCCACGTGCCGCCCTGCGGTGGGTCGCTGCGCTGGTGTAGACTCAGCAAGGAAGCTCTCAATCAGAAGGGCCTGCTCCAGTACTCCTGTCTGAGTCGGTATGCTGAGGGAGATCATCGATGCCCTGATCTCGTGTCTCAAACCCTGCTCGAAAGTCCGGGCCCGAAAGAATGGATCCCGTACCATGTCGGTCGAGTAGCGCGAGAGATCGGTAAATCTCGCCGAGTACTGAGCGACCATCATGCTGCCCTGCCGCAGCTGAAGAAGCTCCTGGATACGCACCGCACGAAGGGTGGCTGGGGCGAACTCCAAGCGGAAAAGGCTCTCAAAGTCCGTCCAAAGAAGAGATGCCTCATCGTGCACCTGGAGCATCAAGCTCCACCATCGTCCTGCTGCTGCGTGTAGTAGGCTCGCAACGAGGATCACCATGAGGTCTGCTGGTGTCCTCACTAGCCTAAACACTCGTACCACTGCCTCCAGCCAGTCCTGTGCTGCCTGGAGATCCGTCTCCCTACGAAACCTGGGCGGTCGCTGGCGCTGAAACTCATGCAGTGCGCTGAGGCGACGTGCATCGTCAGCGGCTGGTGCTGGAAGCATCGGGGGCTCGGCGGGTAGAGATACCACTGGTGCCACTGCTGACAAAGGGCCCTGCACCGAGGCCTCGTCGCTCGGTGGGTTGTCGTCACGCTCGACTCTCGGAACACTAGCTGGCTGCCGTCGTGGGGCCATCCTGAAAAGGAAATAGATGCGCCACGGTCAGAACAGTATACCTGGTGAGCTGATATAAGTAATTACAAAGAAAACTTGAAACACACACGCAATCAATGTTTTCGTGCATTAAGTCGGAAATCAGAAGTCAGGGTCCTGGTGTACGGATACGTCGGCTGCCGCACCAACACTGGACTCCCTGGACTGATAACCACACTCAATACGCTAAACATTATTGCTTCACATAGAAAAGATCAGAGTTCGCGGTAGAACCGAACTCCTCTGATACCAATTTGTCACGACCCGCCCTCGGGGTCCATGCCGTGACTACCCCAAGCCCGCCTTCCATAGGCCAGGGGCTGGCGACTAGCACCAAGGCGTAAATCCCGGTAAAAAGGGAAGGCATTGCCTTTGTAAAGTAAACAAACACCACAGAGTAGGCAAGCGGAAAGTAAACACTAAGCAAAAGCAGAGTACAACTGAAAGTGCGGAAAAGTAAAAGGGCCAGTATACAAACCCAAATTGAAAGTAAAGTACAACTCGAAAGGGAAAATAGCAACTGAAATGTAAAATCCGCTACACCGAGTTGTCCACTAGAAATCCCACCTGAAGGGTGGGTACAGATAGCTCCACTGCTCCACGGGTCCCGCCGTCCACTCCGAGCACGTCCCGCCCAGTGGTCCACCTCCAGGTACCGTCCTGCTCTGCAAGCCTCAGCTAAGATCAACGTTGTCCGTCGTCTGCAACCAACACAACTTAGTGCGGGCAAAGCTCGTGCAGGGGTGAGTATAAACTACTCAGTAGGGTCCCCGAGACCCCTGAAGGTCTCTCAAAATCCACAAAGGATAAACCACGAAGAAAGGTACAATCACGAAGTAACAACCGACACTGCTTAGGTATATGCCCATACATATACCTAAGTCATCAATTTCAAATACGCTCCAACCTCCGAGCCCAAGTACAACTCAGTCCACACAGGAAAGTAAACGTATTCCACACAGGAAAGCAAAACATAATCCACACAGGATAGCACAACTCAATCCACACAGGAAAGCAACAGGATTCAGCTCACACAGGTATACATCTTTGAAAGACGATAAAGATGATCTCTGATCCATCAAAGTCGTCGGACCCACGAAGGATCGATAGATAACTAACCCCAACAAAAGACCCACACAGGATCGGGCCCACGTAGGACCTGTAGGCGCTGGTTCACACAGGACCGCTGAGCGCAAAGACCCACACAGGATCGGGCCCACACAGGATCGGGCCCACACAGGACCTGTAGCATTGATCCACGTAGGATCGCTGAGTGCTGAAGTCGTCGTCGTCGAATCCACACAGGATCTCTGTACTGTCGTCGTCGCAGTCACAGTAGCAGTAGTAGTAGTAGTAGTCACAGTAACAGTAGCAGCCAGCACTAGGGTTCCCGCACACAGCAAGCTCGTTCAGAGGGTCCGCTCCACGAGCCGAGAGGCTGATACATCAACTGTCACAAAGACCATAGTTGAAGTATCCAAAAGTTCTGTATCGTCAACAGGAACTCAACGCAACAGACGGCGCGTCGATCGGATGCCCGGTCTGAGAGTTATTGGCATTTTCGTCTCCGGGGTCCGGTTGGTTTTTAAGGCAAAACCAACCCGACCGTACTCCACCAGCGTCCAAACCTTGGGCGGAGCATTCCAAAAGAACTGCCTCACTAAGAGGAACACAACAAAACTGACGGCACGTCAATCGGACGTCCGTAGCTCAAGATATGAGCGTTTCTGCTCCGAAGTCCCGGTTGGTTTCGTGAACGAACCAACCCGGCCGAACTCAAAGTGTTCCGAAACATTGAGTGCGATATACCAAAACAACCGTCTCGATCCAACGATCGCGTTTCCGCAGACGGTTCGTCATTCGGAGGTCCGTGGCTCAAGTTATGGCCAAAACACCGAAACCGTCTCGAAAATGGGGGGTCCGGTTCCGGGCCGACCCCCCCCCCCCCCCCCCCCCCCCCCCGGGTCGGCCCGCACCGGGTCGACCCGGGTCCGACCCGGCCTGGACGGCCGGCGGCGCGGCGGCCTGGCGCCGCACGGAGGCAGCGCGTGGGGGGGGGGGGTGGGCAAGGCCCCCCGCTTCTTGGATTGGCGGCGCGACAATCAGCCGCGCCCACTTTTTTTAAACGCCCCCCCCCCCCCCTCGTGGGGGGCCTGCTTGTTCGGAATCCGGGGGGCCGCCTGCCCCCCTCAAGGAAACCGCCCCCCCAAATAAATGGGGGGGCTTTTGAGCTGCCGGGGGAATTAAATTCCCCCAGATTTTTGTCCATCCGGCCGGCCAGCTAGCCGGTCGGTTTTTCTCTATCGGGACCGGCAAACCGGTCCCCATTCCGGCTCCCGACACCGGCGGCCCAGCCGCCAGTCTTCTCATCCTGCCGCGGCCCGGAACCGGTCGCGGTGTTCGTCGTCCGGCGCGGTGCGACGGCACCGCGCCCCTCCGTCGCGCCTTTGTTTCCCTTCGACGCGGCGCGACGGTGTCGCGTTCTTGATGATCCTTCCACGGCGCAGCGCGACGGCGCCTCGCAATATAAACGTGCGATTATCCACGTGGTGCGACGACACCACGCCACCTTGTTTCCACCCGCAAGACAAATCAACAAGAACGATGGAGGGGGTTCGGCCGTGTTCATGTGGTCCGGCCCCCTCACGTTAAACAATAACACAAAATTATAATCCTCACGTTTGTCATGCTAGAACCATGAACAAGGATAAATAAATAAACAATAACAAAAACCCCTACCTTGGGTATAAGTTCAAAGATTTGTCAACGTCTCGCGGAAGACAACGTCGCAGAGGTCGGGCGTCGCGGTAATCGTTCGTCAAATCCAATGACGAAGAGGTACGTCCGAAGAGGTACGTCGTTGGCGAATCTTCGTATGCCGACGAAGGAAGTCCGAGGAGGAAGCGGCATTCTCTCTCGCTGACACGGAGACGAAGAAGAGAGGAGCGGCGTTCTTCGTCGGAGCTTGAGCGTTCTTCATCAAGGCTTGAGCGTTCTTTGTCAAAGTTTGAAGAAAAAGGAAAAGCTCTCAAAATCTCTCAAGATGGCTAAAGAGTTCTAACCCAACAAAATAAGATAAGAGCTTATTTTATTCATAAACTTAACAAATGAATTTCAAAGGTTTGAAATTCAAAAAGGATAACTCTAAAATTAAATAACAATTGTGATGTCATTTAAAGAGGGGTTAAGGGAGTTTGGGAGAAGATGAAAAGTTTAGGGTTCGTGTGGGCCCCACCACACTTAATCCTCTCAAGGGAGGTTAAGTGGGTGTGGGTCCCACCCCTAACTTCCTTTGATAGAAGTTAACCAACAAGTTTAAATAAAAATTTGTAATCCAAAATTTTTATTTAACTTATTCTAAACTCCCAAAAACTAACTCTCAACCCGAAATAAACGCAACCTCAGAAAAGGTCTCCTTAAGCGAATATTGGCGCTGCGAGTTCATCGGTTCCCTCGGATTTCAATTCCGAGCACCGGATCAAAAGTTAGGAAATCCCGCTCGTTCGTTCACTAAACGTACCCGAGCCAAACTTCGGAAATTTATTCCGAGTACTCCGGGCCTCGGAATCAGGTGCCATCAGAAACCGCGCTCTTGTAAAATTCCAAAGAAAATTAAGAAAAAATTTCCCTTGAATTTTACGGGTCTTTACATCCAATATCACCCATTGCCCACTATCATGAAGGGATAAAAAAATCAAACCCCATATAGTAGAATCTTGTCCCCAACAAAGCATATAGTCAATGGAATGAGAATATAATTTTGTATTATTTAAACCAATCTTATTAAAATATATATATATCCTAAAACATCTTAGGGGTCTTTACATCTGAAAATGTGTCATGTAATAATTCCAATATCCTATAAATCTCATTTTTATAATTCTTCATAGAAATATGATACATGAAAATAGAATTATAAATGAATGTTTTGAATATTTCAGACATCCACTATACAACCCTTCATTTCCATCATCAACTTGAACACAAAAAGAATTTTTATACACAAGGATGTTATCTCATACATTTTCCTATAAAATTACTAGGATGGTCTAATGATATTAGAAAATCTTGATCTAGTTGTCCTATATTCCAAAAAAAATTTATTTTTATGCATCTATTCATGTCACACCTAACTAGTTTTTCATATATGTTTTACTAATTACACTATTTCCTTAAAATGTGGAAAAAATAATTAATAGGATTTTTTATTTCAATATCAATTGATGAAGATTTTGGGAGATCATTATATTGACTAACCTCAAATAATTTTTTTTGGAAACATATGATTCCCTATGCCAATTCCAACAGATATATAGAGAATTTATTTTCATTCATAATAGGTTCTCCTAAACATCATTTCTCATTAACTGTGTTTTAACTTTATACTTAGGGCTTGGAAATATTATTTTCCCATCAACAGATCAATATGAAATTATAAAATCTAAAAATAAATCTAATACCTTAAAAAAGTAAAGCAAGTTCTTCAGATTCATAGATTTTATAATAAATATGGGACAACCATATTCCACAATTTACCCATCTTATGAAGAAATATATAACCATGTGTGTGTACATACAAATTACTATCTCCAGGCCTTGGTGTAAACTATTTTTGATATCTACATTATTTTTATGGGTATAATGATTAATATAAATAAAAATAATAATAAATAAAACATTAGGTTGTTTCTATAAAATTGATATTCCATCCAATTCTATAAAATGTAACAATTAAGTAAATAATGACGTTGCCTATGTGTATGTATGTCTTACCATCTCCACGACGTGACGAGATTCATCATCCATGTTCACCATCGATGATTGAATATTAAAATATATATTAAGAATATGAAAAAAATAAATTACATATTAATTCAACTAGAAAAATATATATGTGTGTGTGTGTATATATATATTTAATTCACTTACTTCCACTCAATGCGATAAAAAATAGAAATAGTGTTCTTGCCTACATAAGACCTACCGTCTCTATGAATGGTATATTAAATTTCTCATATTTATCTATTATATATTCTAATATTATGAATATATATAGTATATAAAAAATTTCATACATTCTTTAAGTAACTAAATAATGATCTATATAATACAATCATGAATAAATATTTAAAACAAATGCGATAATGAAATCAATTATTACCTGAATCATTGATTTAACTTGGAATTGATAATAAATGAGACATATAACATCATATAATAATATTATATTATATAATTAATATTATTATGATTCTTTTACCAATTAATAACATGTTCAAAACCATTATACAGTTGTTTTGGACACATACAGATATTATTAGGCTTAAGGTAATGATTAATTTCACAATCTCTTTGTTTTTCGAGATTTCTTATACGTATGTTTATACTAGGAAATACTTTTCATCCATTTCCATGTTTCTTAAAATGTAATTCAAAATATTATCTACAGTTATTTATATCCAGTTTTAACCATGTTATAATTTTTACATTTTTTTTAAATGGAATCATTCAATCATTTTCTAAGCGTGGTACATTATAACCATTTCAACAAATTTATAGAAAGAATGTTTTTTAACTTATACTACACAAACAACTATTTTCCACTATTATGACACCTTAACATTATTATTCTTTCAATATAATATTATAATGCTATTTTCAATTTTAATGTATTCTTCTATAATTGGGAGGCTTCTAAATGATTATAATCTAAAAAAGGGATATTTCAATATTTTTTTTTAATAAATTGAATATATTATTTTCATCTATGACAACATCCATTGATGGATTTTATGTTTATTTAAAATGAATTATTATGATATAATCATACATATTTTATTGACTGGTTTACAATATAACTCATTAAGGATGTGTTATGTTTATACCATTCACCGTTTATATTTAAAGTAATTACATTTGGTATGGTATTTCCAATATGAATATTTATGTTATGTTTTAACTATTTTAGAAGATGAATAAATTTGATATACTATTCATAGAACCAATCAGTTTTATGAACAACATTATGTGAATATATAAAACAGAATAGCAGTAGATGGAAAAATTATTTTTCACCGTTAGTAAAATAGATCAAGAGGTTTCACACAATAAATTGAGGAAAAAGAAGAAAAAATGGTCTAAATATATCTAAAAAAATTAATGTTCCAGAGTTTTAATGACTAGATGGATGTATTTATAGTGGTAAGGTTGTTAATAAATCTATTGAATATGTTTCATCTAATTAAGAAATAATATGTGGTGATGAATATGTATTTAATCATTCAATTATTGATTCTTATTCTAATGTCAAGTATTATTCGATGAAAGTCCCTTAAAAAGTTTTCACATAATTTTTTTACATTAATTGAATTAGTGATGGAAATTCATAGCTGAAAGGAATATTTATGAAATAGATGAAGTATATGTCAAAATTGATAGCTGATTAAACAAACACTCTAATATTGATAATAGTAATAATTTTCAATGAAAAATGTTCACTTCTTAATGAATATATGAAGTCATATTCATGTTATAATTTTTAATTTTTCTATAATGAAATTGTCCCATTCCATTAATAAGTTTCACAAAATAGGTGGCCACATATCCTAAATCACACATCCTAATATACTAGTGTCTTTTAATTTTGCAATGATTTACAAATTTTTGGTGGGGAGA
This sequence comes from Viscum album, assembly GCA_963277665.1. Lineage (NCBI taxonomy): Eukaryota > Viridiplantae > Streptophyta > Magnoliopsida > Santalales > Viscaceae > Viscum > Viscum album. Next base: position 1,707,269,816 of record OY728145.1, read on the forward strand.
CTATAACCTCATTATTAGAGTTGAACAATATGGGGATGTAAAAGATAAATCATGTCAAATGATAACAAGAAGGAGAGGTATAATTTAATAAAGATAATAAAAAATAGATATAAGAAATAATAACCATTTTCATATACAAAATAATGATAATGTCATGATGTTATCGGGGGTAGTGAGCAACAAAAATTAACAATCCCCAATATAAAAATGAACAAAAATACCCAAATCTAACCCAATAGGTTCAAAATAATACTATTTGAACTATTCTCTCATACTCTATAATATAATAGAAAATTAGGCATCCAAATCATGGAGTATCCCTTTTTATACAACCTGCATACTTTAATCCAATCTAGGTATCGCTCGAAGGCCCGAACATGGTCTGAGAGAAACACATTTAGCCATTGGAAATTGTGTTTAGAACTATATAGATTATAAATATAAAATGAATAGTGTGTAGGTAATAATCAATGAAAAGTAGAAAATAAATAAACCACATTAGTATGAGTTTCCCATGGGATATATGTCCAACACTATGTATTCTGGCATAATATATAATGTATCTGAATAGTTCGAATTTAATGTTTATATTACATGGTTGGGACCTGATGAATAAAACCCAAATGCGCATTGTAGGTGATATTCATCGAAACATTCGTTATTAAAATTGATTAATGTTTCTTAAGCTGCATGAAATTCAATGGGTTGTATATGTGGTTGTTCACCCAAAATAGAATGATCTACCTATACCTTATGAGCATGTTCAAGGTATACTCAGTGTTTCACTTATATGAAGAAAATTTTAGAAAACATGGTGTTCCAAAATTTAAAGAAAAACACAAAAAGAATAATCTAATTTATTCAATACATTTAATTTTCAAAAATATTGGTAAACCCTCAGTGATAAGTCATGGAATTGACAATCATAAGATAAATAAAAAATACAATTTTGGTTTAACACATGTGTAGCTCATTAATGTTTCAGTTGATGTCACATTGTCCATAAAATGTATATACACAATGCGAGACCAAGTATTTTATAGGTAATTTGACACCATTAATGTAAGTCATGGTTTGTATCTATAATCAAGAATGATATAAAAGTATAGTAGTTAAATATTAATTCTAGGAATGAGATTAATTGATTATTAACAGTCATTATATCATTTATAATTAATAGATATGAATATAAGAATCAATCATTCTATTTCACCCTTCATTTAATTTTGTTTAATCATTATTGAATTCACAGTTTAATAAAAAATAGGTGAGATGGGGCGTCCGTTCACATTTCAATCAATTCATTTTAAATTAAAATTAATTCATTTAAGATATTTGATTCATAATCCACAATGACAAAACTATATTTTTAGGAGCTTTGGTCAAAAAGAAATATTTAATGGTTTCATGGGAACATAATAAAAATTCCCAAAGTGGTGGCACTATTCAAGGTTGAAAGCCTCCTATAATATCAAGGGTTAAAATGACAACCGATCCATGATTTTGAATATTAATTTATTTAATTTTAAATTGTAATTATCATCCCACAGAAGATCCATTTCCTCAAACAATGGGACATGATATAGAAATCCCAACATTACAGGAAGCATCTATATCACCTACCTTATAACTGTAGTCGATGCTACATTAATTATTATCCACAAATCATGTATAGAATGGGATAAATCGATGAAATATTCCATCACCATGAAAACATGTAACATTAACTTGCACAAAGATAATGTAAAATATAGCGAGATAAACCAAGAGTTAAATTCAACTAAGTCAATGGAATACCATGATGATAACAATTTCACTAATGGTGCATGATTTGAACATCATATGAGTCTGAAAACAAATTCTATAAGGGGAAATGTGAGGAACTCTCTTTGAGTGGACACTATTATAAGTGAAGAATGAGAATATGAAAATTATTATTTTTAAATAAAATAGGTAAAAAGGGTTATTTCACTATAATTTAATGGTTGTGTAATTTGGTTGCATGGTTGGCCAATCTATGGAACAACCATTCACCCCAACTATCCAAAAGGTACAACGCCTTGAACGGTATGTGTATCAATTGGAAAATTGTGGGCACACCATGTGGATCACCTCTTAAATATTAATAAACCATTTCTTATATATTTCTAGCCTCCTTAAAACAATAAAACAGACCAGGATAATCTTATTTTAGGATACATGGTTGATCCACATGATTACTATTAACAATGTTCTAAATGAGAACATCATCTTTTTCTTCCCAAAATTAGAGATCCTAAGTACAAACTAGCATTGGAGACACCTGAAACCTTAGTCCTTTATCCACCATCCCCAAACGAAAATAATTGATTCAAAAATGAATTTAATGAAATCTAACCTCTATGAAAAGTTGAGATTTCACTACATAACTACCATAAAACTACTCATCTAGGAGTTTCACTTTTATGGGTGGTAGAACATCATATAATAAAAGTTAATACCATTAATGATGTACAACAACTTATTTCTCTCCAAGATCACACCCATTTAGTGAAAATGATTATGCAAAACCTAAACTATAGGAATTAAACTACCATGTAGAGCTATTACATTATGATCACAAATAAGAACTAGATATTATTAAATAGAATCATCAATGTAAAATTCAACCACATTGGTCTATGTAACATGATATGGTTATGAACATAAATTAAAAATATGTGTAACATGGAAGATTTCATGAATTTCCTAGTCCTTCTATGGTAATTTAAATATTTCTCCTGCTGTATCAATTCTCTCCAAATACTATAATTTTTAATTAAAACTACGTACCATTTTCCCTTAACTCTGAATCAATAAATTCCATAATATTGGTGAAACATACAAGATAAACCTATCTATAGCCTAAAAATTCATATATCAGTGTTATCGATTGACAAAAGACTTATAATCAGATTAGGCTATAGTAATATAGTTCATAATATTTTGAACCCACTCAAATGTTTCTTAAATGGGATGAGGTCCAAATTTAATAACCTCTCATACCTCAAACTAGCACAAGGGTGAATGGAATGTCTTAATATATAATCCTCTAAACGATCCCTCTATATGGTCTCCTATAATATGTTATTATATGATAATTCAGATATAGGTAATGGTTTCTCCTAATAACCTCCAAATGAAATGGCACATTCTCAGAGAATGTCCTCTAACATAGGTATCATAATCATGAACTGATTATCTGTATGAGGGTGATAGGATGTAAAGAGAGGAACCTATGAACAAAGAGGATTTTGGACCCCTTCTAGAACCACAATGTCAAATGATCATACCTATATAATATTATATTATATGGAACTCTATAAGGGATTAAAATCTCATGAACATATATCCCCTAATATAGTACACTAAAAATGTCTCTAAAATACGAACAAAATGGGTATCTATCATTTAACCGTCCAAGATAACTTATACTATGTCACTACCTAGATGTTTGCAAGGTAAAAAACATATCAAAATCCATAGTTACATCATCTTATTTCCATAAAAAATCATTTAAACTGATTTAAAATACCAATAAGTCATAGTTTTAATGCCTTCACCTAGTGGCTAGTTGAACAATGAGTAATAACATTCGCTATTACATTTTTTTCCCTAGAAACAAATAATACATCTGTATGTCTTGGTACCTTTGGATAAGAATATTATGTAATAAAAATTATTGACATGAGAATATTCATTCAATTACACTCCTATAATGTTTGGAATCTAGACATATGCATAAATACATACAATATCATAATAATTAAAGACCAAACCAGGTAGTGGGTCCCAATCGAATGTTCACTTCTATAGGAACAAGAACTGGCAATCCAAAATCTGTCTTGTATTGAAATTATCTTGAAGTGAATAAATAACTAGTAATAAAGTGGTTTAATGTATTCTGAGATAGTGAGGTTCCACTAAGTGTATCTCTTAAAAAAATTCCACAAACTTCAACTCAATACAATCCTCCTCAACCTCTTATGCACGAGTCTTCCTTTTCATACCATCATCCACTATATTACCTTCCCAGTTATATAAAATAGATAATAGAATAAAGGATATAATAATTAGACCGACTTTCATTGTTTGAGATTCAAATCATGTTCTCTGAATATATATTTGATGCTTTTATGGTTAAAATACACAACAAACCATTCTCTAAATTTTTAATTCCATGAATAACATAAATATTGAAATAACGTTTCTAACTCATGATCGTTTTGTTTATAATTTAACAAATTATTATTTAAGTAAAGATAAATTTATTCCCTGATATATCCCGTATACATCATAATAACTGTGAGACTAATTCTAGATGCATCTCAAAAAATATTATAGCCTATGGCAGAATATTGACGAATAAATATATGTTCTGATTATAATAATTCCTTTCACATCCAATAAGGTATTCCCATACTCATCAGGCCATATAATATATATTCCAATCTTAATAATTATTGTAATATATACTAAATGGTTTTTGAAATCCGGAATAAGGAATCTATATTATCCATATTTTCCCAAGATACTTTTAATGCCAATGATATTATTGGGTTGTTCCAAGGAAACCACATCTCTCACCATCTATGGAGCCATATATACTCCAAATTATTAGATGATTTGACCCAATAATAAATCTTTATTTATCTACAACTGAAACATTGTGATATATTTCTTACAATTTAGGATCTATATTATTTTTCTCAAAAATAATCACAGTGTTTAGTTTGATCACATCTAGTATGATAATACACTAAAATACAATCCATGAATACCACTATTAATTAACTCTTGTATGGGTGGAAAATTTGGTTTCTTAAATCCATTTATACTACGAACATGTTTGTGAGAATAAAAAACAAAACCAAATAGTCTATCAATACATATCAACTATGAAATATTTGAGATGGTATATTGGAAGGGATGAATCATAAGACATGATAGAACATCCTCATATAAAACATCTAGATGACCTGAGGACCATAGTGATATTCAAATTGGTTATATATATGAAGTGGTTGATTTTAATTCTTAATCATAATGGGATCCATGTATTTTATTCCTTAAATAGATAAAGTGTCATATACTTAGTCTATGCGAAAATAACAGTTGATTCTATTGAATAATTACTACTTCATATGAATCCTCTATCCCTCGGGTCTGTAAAATACATCTTGAGTTTTTAAATCTCACTATGTGTTGTCCTATAAGTAGGAATGAATACCGATACTTCTCTCAAAATGAGATAAATTGTAAACTATACCTAACTCATATGAGGCAATGTAACATACGAAATAATTTATGGGCCTTTCTTGAATAAATTAAAACTCATTTATTAAATACTATTCACTAATTAAGAAATTCCTTTCACCTAGAACTTACATGGAGTATGTTACATGGAATGCAGACATGGCGTACGTTACATGGAACACAGACTAGCAATATGTTACACACAATACTGAGTTTCTATGAAATATATATATATTTTTATAATTAATTAATTTGTATCTATCTTAAATATTATTTAAAAATAGTAATATTAATAGAGGAAAAAACTTTTCATTTTATTTTTTAATGGTTTTATATAAAAATCAATATAAATTTTGGTAATCTCTGTATGTGACCTAATTATAATATCCTTTGGCCAAAAAATAATGACATTAATTTTAGGAAAATATATAAATATAAATTTAAAAAAACCTTATTTTTTAAATTATGAATATTAAATTAACATAGGGATAATATTTGTGATTTTTCTAAGAAACATCATTTTTTGGTGTAGTATGAAAAATACCCTATATCAATTCAAAATTTCGTTTTTATATTATTTATTTATAAAGTTATTTATTATTATTATTTTTATTTTCAATGTTTATTTAGATATTTTTTTATTAATTAATATTATTTAGGTCATTTTAATCTCTTTCACAATGAAATGGAGTATAAAAAACATAGAAAAATTTTGGATTCATTTACATTAAAACTTTGTAGTGTTGTACCTTCATCAAGATTCATTTTAAATTGAATTATACAACTTCATTTATAAGAATTTGGAAAAATGGATTCCATATTTGAAATCAGAATAAATTAAAATTTCTATTATTATCAAAATTGTTTTTGGAAAAAAATATTAATTTATTTGATTAAAAATATTTAAAATGGTTTAGAGAAAATTTAGGTTAATAAAGTACCAAACCATAAATTTAAAACATTAAATGAGCTTCACACATATCCAACACCTTTTTTGGGAGTTATTCAACCATAAACCTTATGTTTTTGATTTGTTTTGGGTTTTTATGAATTTATTATGTTAAAACTTGGGTACACCTAACTTGCTTTAAAAAATGACATGTGTGTATTTCTCTTTCACTCTAAAAGTCCACCACCTCTACCTCTTCTCCAAAACTCTCAAACAACTTATTTTTAGAAAATATATCATCCATACACATCCCTACATCCCTAGATTCTTCTTAGGGGTCTCACCTTATGACGAATGAATTCGGAAGGAGCCTTTGGGCATAAACCAAATGGAATTACCTAATTAAGTGGTAACACCTTCCCTCAAACTGGTTTCTTTTATTTTCATTCTCCCCCCTTAAAATATAATTATTCTACAATTTAAAAACCAATATGGTATCTTAAATATACTAGTTTTTTATAATGGATTTACCTAGACATACATACACCTCTATCTAATGGGTAATTAATGTACTATTTATGTGTACAACAAACCACCCCCTTGCAAAATGGTGATTATTCATTTTCCATTACCTCTACTGGTGGAGGAAATTATGATGGAAACTAGGTTACATATGTTATATATTATATTAATTATTTCCTTAGTATTATATAAATATTTTACAACAAATGCCTTTATAATTACCATTTTTTGTTGATATGATAATATCATTTTAGGAAGTGTGCATTATCGCCTCCTCAAAGCAATATGATTCATTCATAAAGTAGGTTAAATATATTAAGGATTTATTTAGGGAATATATATGTTATAATAAATATAATTTCATAATTATATATATATACATATATGTCTTTTACATTATTTCATTAATAGAGACAATTAAATGGAAATATTATTCATTGCTACATAGGTCTTCTTGTCTTCATGAACAAAGAATTAAATTTTATACTTATGAATTCTATGGATTAATAAAAAATATAATGAATATAAATTATATTTGAATCATGGTATAAATTTTGAAAATAATTATATAAAAATAATGACAAAAGATATAACAAATTAAGACAGTTGTTAATATCCAAGCAGATATTACCTGAAGTGAAACCTTAACATATAATTGTTTAAAAGAGGATACTATAAATCCATTATAAAACCATATATTGTATTAGATCTAATAATATGGTTATATTATATATGTATAATAAATTTATATTTTATTATATTAGAGTTTTTGATGTGAATTACGATAGTAAAAAATAAGGTAAAGGGATTTCAACTATCTTTTAATTTCCGTGAGATACATTCTTTATTCATGAACTATTTCTTTTCATTGGTGTGTATAAGGACCACTTATATATCAAATGATTATTATAATTCACATTATGGGTAAAAAAATATCAATTATATGATATTTATTTCTTGGATATTATGTTTTAGATGATACCAAATCGGAAAAATAGTTTTTTTCTCAATTTACCTTCTTTTAAAGTCATGTTTGTTATGCACATAAATTCATTATCAAAGTTTATATATTTCCAAATTACATGTAGTATCATTTATATTCATTTTTTCATGATTTTTTAAGATACATTAAATTTCATTTTCTTACATTGATAGTATGATCCGATGTTACCAAGTTATATGAGCATTTTAAAATAATCTCATCTCTTTAAGAGATTGTTTATGTAGGTGCATTATTTGATTAAATATTATGATCCATCCATAATGAACATTCATGAATTTTATTCTCCATTGTTTATTCATGATATATTCAATTATTCTTACCATTTTTATACTTTTTGGTACATAATATAGTAAAGAATGTAGATTTTCAAAATTCCTAATTCAACAATCAATTCAGTTTGAAATATATGTTTATTCTAAAACATGTATTCTAAAAAGGGTTAAAAATAATAATGAATAATTATACTATTATATTTAAATAAACTATTTATATTTTTTATTTTACTAATATATTTAAATTAATCTTCTATCGCTATCTGAACAATTCATTTTGTAACCTTTTACCCTGTAAATTTAATGTTCTTTTTACCTCACATGAAATATATGGATTTACCCAATATCATTTCATTAAAGTGAACTTTTAATTTTGGATTAGATAATTTTTAAGAATATTTTTTAAAAATTATCTTTCAAGGATAATTGTTTTCAATAATTTTCAGGCTTTATTTACAATTTTTCAATATATTTTCAAAGAAATGGGTTTCAATACATTTTTATGAATTTTTAATATATTTTCAAGTGATAATTTTTTCAATACATTTTCATTCTTTAATTATATGTTTTCAAATTGTTTTCAACAAAAAATGTTTTAATTTATTTGATTATTATTTTATAAATTTTGAAGGAAAAATATTTTCAAAAATATTTCATGAATTATTTTAATGTTTTCAAGTAATTTACTAAAAAAATGGATTTATGTATTAAAAATAATTTTTCGAAGGAGAATGGATACATTTCCTAATGAATTATTTTGAAATATATTTTAAAATTATTTTTCATCTAATATGACAAATTATTATGTTACTCAAGTATTTAAAGGAAGTGATCTAATGGAAATATTCATACTCTCTCTCTGAATTGGTCATTCATAATCTCATGGTCTTTATGAAACCCCATTCTATTTCACAGGTTATAGGTTTACAAAATCGGTTTCTCAATTATGGGTTATGCTTTTGATGAAATGATTATGAAACATGTATCTTTTTCAATATGTTATTATGTGATTTATTTTTTATGATACCCAATTAATTTCTTGGGTTATGATATTTTTTTTTTATTTTTTTGAAACATGTATGTATGATTTTATTACGAGATGGGTGAGACCTATATCTCCCTCTAATACATTTGGTAAAGATTTATATCTCACGAGATTGACATGGATGACATAAGAAATAAAATATTATTAGTATTATAAGGATTCAATATGAAATGAACTCGTTTCAGTATTATTGGGATTGAATGGGAAATGGATTTGGTTCAGTATTACAAGGCTGGAATTATGAGTGGACTAAGTTCAGTAACACAACGCAATAATTGGTTGTGAACCCGATTCACTAATGAACATTTGCTACTAAGAAAGTCTTGGAATAAATTCCTTGACTACTATAGATATCATTATATATTCTTATGTGTCTCCCATAATTCCATATTTATTCCTATGATATGCTTTAATGGATTATTCTTTTTATTTGTTTATGATTCGTGTCTTAGGAACTATGAATATTTATTCCATGATTCTATTTTATGATCATTGATAAGCCTGGTACGATATTCTATTTTCATTATCACATTCTCATACCTTTATGATCTTGTTTATGATTACATGTATCCCTTCATACCATAAATGGGCATTTGAGATCATGCCTTTTTATGTTTCCTTCCCCACAGTATGATTATGTGTATTAATTTTTATGTGACTAAGAAGGGTGTTAGTCAAGAAGAACCAAGTGGCAGATGGTGTTACTCAATTATAAAACATTTTTTAAATCTCCATTTTTCAATAGGCAATCGACTAATATGGTCTTTGGGTGTTAGTTTGTATAATGTTTTACATATTACAAAAAAGTTATGTAATGTTAACGTAGGAAAAGAGAGCATTACTATAGCTGGTACCAGAGAAAGGGTTTAGTTATACATTAGAATATATGATTAGAAAACATTAGTGAGAACCCTAAAGACATGTATAAGGATAAGTATATAGATAATAAAAAACAAAGGATGATGGCCTAGAATTTTGGTAAACGATAAAGTTATTTGTTCCCTTATAATAATTTCCTATCTAGACACAAAAAGTGGATGTGGATCTATAACAGATGTATCATGGAGCAATAAATCTAAATAGATATTTTGGTTTGAATATGGGTAATCTGGTATAAGATAATGGGCCTCTCTACAAACCTAGTTTGAAACTCCTTAGAGATATTCTATGGGAGTTCACAATACCTTCATGAACCATCACGATTGACCAAAATTTATGTTGAATAGGAATAACCTATCATGAACATAGGGTGTCATATATTAAATAAGGTTTCATGATTTAAAAATCCTTTAAGTAATTATTTTCAGGACTATGTGATTTAATACTATGATAATTATTTCTCACTATATTATTTTGGTTTTCGTCAATGGTGGGATCTAGAAAGACGTAAATTAATTTTGAATGTGGGGGATTGATTTCTGATGAGCATTCATGTGGGATGATCACTAGGGTGAGAGATATTGTGATAATTCCTAATCAATTTTCATGGAACATGATTAATAATGTGCACCTTAGCCAACTCTTTGATTCACAAAGGAAGAGAAAGAATGAGTTCGCTGAATGTTTGTGTAATGGACACCATGGTGGAAAGAATATTTGGTTTCCTTTGTGTCTATGATGTGGAAATAGTCACCTAATTAACTCTCATAGAGGAACCATAAGATATTGTGACTATTGGAGAGAGACACACAAATCATTTTTTTACAAGGGAGAATTGCGGAGTTCATTTAACGAAATGGATGTGATTATTAGTCACCCTAGTACATAATAAAATGTTAAGTGTTTTAAGTGTGGAATAAACTGTCATTAAGAAACTCAATGTCCCAAGGGGAAATCTGCAGAAGGGGATAAACATGGTGGAACATGTAATGGTTACATTGCGGATGATGAAGAGACTACATATTAAATGTGAATGTAAGGATGTATTATGATGAGGTATACTTTTCAATGTCTTTTGGATGAAGTAGTGGATGTTTATATTTATTTGGATTCAATATTTATTTAAGGTGAAATTTATAAGGATTGTTCATTGTTTATTTTTTTCCAATATATTTACAAGAAAATGTTGAATGGATTTGATAGAATAGAAAAGTGATATAATTGAAAGGGATTTTCCATGGGGAACCCATTATTAAGATAAATAGGACCATTAACATGTTATTTATTCTATGATAATGATATTTGGATAAATATATGTGGGAATTAATAAGTAAATAGGAATGTATTGATTACCTTGGAACTAATTATTGTCTTTTTGTAAAGTATTATATGCTATCATAGATGAATTTTAATTCTTCTTTGATTTATAGAATATATCCAACAATCTATAGAATAATGATGAATTCATGTAGTTCCGTAGTATCTATGATATTTCAGGTTGATACTATTCTCAAGAGAATATATTATGTGGTTATTCCCATGTTTGGATTGTAACAACCTAGAGATAATTTGTGATATAATGCGGAATCAATGTTAAGAAAATTTATGAATCTCTTTAAAATGTTTTTTTATTTTCAACATTAACAATGTTTATAAATTTAACCATTCGTGAATATTTTTCATCAAACATGGATGAAAGTATTTGTTAAGTGTATTTTTATTGAAAAATTGGATAAAAGTATATTTAGTGATTATCATTAGTTGAGGGGTGTATATGTTATTTATTTTTGAAGTTATATTAGACTAGTTTTAGAGAAGGAAATCATGTATTTTATGTGAAAACCAATCATTTCCAACTAGGCTGTGCATCCTAAACACATGAACGATGGATCATAAGGGTTTCACACCAACCACAAGCTTACACGTTGTCCTGGATAACATGTAATTATTATTATTTTTGAATAATTGTTAATTATGAACAAGTAGAAATATATATTATGTTTACATATAGATGTATTAACCATATTTATTTTGATGAATATTTAGAGAAAAGTAGTTATAATTTTATGTTTTTTGGGACTTAAGATCGGCTAAATGCGTATTTTAGGACATCTAGAAGAATTGTTAATTTTTTCATCCATTACATGAAATTATGGATGAACCAAAAAATGTTAAAATAATAACTAAAGAATGATTTTTTATTTAAATATATCATTTAACAATATTTGTTTATATTATTAGTCAATAAAAGCATTATTCAATGTTTGGAAAATGAAAAAAATGTATTTTCATAATACCATATTTATTTTGAACCGATAAACTTATAAATTATTATAGATATATTAATTTTAGGCCATCATCTTTTCTTTTACAATTCACATGTTTTTGACTGGTTACCTCAATCGCTCCCAATAAATATATATTCTTTTCCTCTATGTCCAACATTCTCTCAATAACTATGTTCTCATATGGGTAAACCATGTTTTTTGTTAATTTTGGTAACCATTCTGGATCCAACCATTCCATTTTAAGGGAAAAATTAATATCCCTTTTTATGATGTTGGTTTCAATCAATGTAATATTATAATAATAAACCATTGAAAACATGATGAGTTTGGGGGGAAAAATTCATTTTAAGAGGGGTATAATGTAACACACATAGTTTTTATAGACATTTTCAAGAATAAATAATATATTCATTTATTTATTTCAATTCACTAAGTCAAAAATTTCATTCACACAACACACAATTTGCATACATTACATGGAACGTCGACTTGGGATACGTTCCATGGAACACTAACTTGGCGTACATTTTCTCGAAACACAGTGTTTCTACAAAATGTATTTTTTTTATAATTATTTAAATGATATATTTATAATATATCCCTTAATCAAAGTTATATAAATAGTGTTAAAAACTTTTTAAATATATTTTTTTGTTTTATTTTAATAAAACATATTGATGATGAAAGAATTAACTTTTGGTAAAGTCTTTATTTAATTATCTCTTAATGTCCTTTTGTGAAAAATTAAACAAAATTATTTTAGTCACATTTATAGATTTATTTTGATAAAATAATTTTTATAATTGACTTTATAATCTCAAAGTTATATTAGGGTAAATTTTTGGGAATTTTCTGAGAAACATTATTTTTTGATGACCAGTGAAGAATATCAGATTTTAATTCAAAATTGTTTTTCATATTATTTATTTATAAGTTATATTATATATTAAAATTATTTAAATGTTTAATTAATCTATTATTTTTCAATTAATCCAATTTAGTCCATTGGAATCATTTTCACCTTGAAATTGTGTATAAAAATATAGCAAAAGTTTGGAAGTGTTTACTTTAAAACACTGCATTGTCGTCCCATAAAAAAGATTAATTTTAAGTTAATTATATCTAATTATTATATTTGAATTTGGGGAAAATGTTTCCCTAGTTTGAATAATCATAATTTATAATGGATAATATTTTAAAAAAAAAATTTATCCAAAATTATTATTGAAAGTGCTTAAAATTAATTACACCGGTTAACAAGAAAATTATTCTCATTATGAACTATAACATAAATATAAAACCCAAAAAGACATAAATGTTTCAAAATACAAATTTTATTGAAATTATTGTTCCATTAATATTAAATTATTTATTTTGGTTTGATTGGGAATAATTTTGTCAGAAAAAATCAGGATACACCTACCTTGTTTTCAAAAATGCCAAGGATGTTCTTTCCCTTCTCAAAAATTTGCTACCTCCTCTCCCTCTTCATCACACCTATAAAAAATATAATTCACATCAAATATATCTAAATAAACTTAATAAAATACCTCGTTTTCTTTTATTATCCTCTCCTTGGGTAGAAAAAAATCCACGTAATCCTTCTGGCACAAACGAAAAGGTGTTACCCGATTGAGAGGTAATGTATTCTCTCAAAATCCATTCTACGATTTTCATTCTCCACCACCTCCACACTATTTCTTCCAAGTATTTATATCAAAAATATTATATTAAATATACTAGGATTTTTTATGATAATATTTTTACCTACATATACCCAAACAACCATCTAATTGGTAACGAACATACTGTTTAAGTGTACAGATAATTATCGCCTGATGAAATGATGATTGTTCATTTTTACTTTACTACATCACATGTAGTACATTAATATGAGAAATGTGTTATATATTTTATATATTATATTAATCATGTAATTAATCTTATTTAGTTATTTTTAAACACATCTCTTTATACTTTCTATTTTGTGCTTTAATGATAATTTTAGTTGAGGAAGTGTGGACTACCTCTCCCTCAAAGCGATGTTATTCATTCATACACTACATTGAATGTATTAAGGATATTTTTAGTGAATATATATGATATATTTATTTAAATATATTATATAATAAAGGTAATATAATTATTATATATATACATATATTTGTTTTACATTCTTTATTTTAACGCCACAATTAAATAGAAATAGCATTCATGCGTACATACGGGTTACCGTCTCCATGAATGATGTATTCTGTTTCATAATTATATATTATATTAATTAATATAATAAAAATATAATGAATAATAATTATATTAAAATCTATGTATAATTTAACGAATCCATGATATAAGTAGAAGGAAAAAATATAAAAAAAATTAATTCACATTTGAAAAACAAAGTTGATATTACCCGAAGCGAATCACTGACATAGATTTTTTCACAATAATGTAATTTAAATCCATAATAAAACACATTATCTTATTATAATTAGGAATATGGATCTGTGATTTATTTATAAAAAATCATACATATATTATACATGAGTTTTGAATGTGTACGATTAGAGTCAAGACACAAGGTTAGGGGATTTCATCACAATTTTTATTTATGTGAGATACATGTTTTATTTACTTCCGATTAATTTTGTGCGGTGTGTATACATACCATGTATGAATTAAATTTTTATTATAATTTAATAAATTGGTAATTTTATATCCCTTATTTGATTTTTGTTTTATGGGCATTCAGTTTCAATAGTTACCAAATCGGTATGATAATTCTGTCTCAATTTTCCATCATTAAGGCTCATGTTTTTTTATGCATATAAATTATTTTTCAAGGTGTATATACATATATTTTACATGTTATAAAATTAATCTCATTATATTTTGTTTGTTATAATCTTCATGTAATTTCCAATTATTACAAGGAGAGTATGTTCCCATGTTACCAAGTGATATGAACTTATTGAAACAATATCATCATTTTTTGAGATTTTTTTGTTTATGGTTTCATTGACAAAATATTATGATCCATATATCAATAACAACAATTAGTTTTATTATCAACATCATAATCATGATGTATTAATTTATTTTTTCCTTTTTTACTATAGGGTATATAATATAGATAATTATGTGTGTTTAAGAAGGGTTTAATTTACCCTCTCTTCGATCAGAAATCTTTATTCCTTCAAAACCATGTTTTATAAAAAGAGATTCCAATAATATTTTACCATTGATAGATATATATCATTTTTTACCCTTTATTCTATTATGAATCCCTTCAATGTAATCTTATTTTCACTTTCTAAACAACACATTTTTCTAACAGTTTTTCTACGTAAAAGGAATGATACATTTAACATGTATTATAATTAAATAATTACATTAAGTCATTTATTTGAAACATACATTTCCTTTTAAAATGGATAATTTTTAATAAATTTTCATAAACATGGTTTTTATGGAAAATTGTTTTCAAAATGTTTTCAAGAATATTTTCAAATTTTTAAAGTATATTTAGTGAAATGGGTTTAAATAAATTTTTTTGATTCTTTCAAATTTTTTTCATGTAATTTTTTTCAACACATTTTTAATAATTATTTATAGGATTCATAGTGTTTTCAATGAAAACGTTTTTTAAAATATTTTGAATCATATTTAATAATTTTTCATTAAATAAAATTTTCATAATGATTTAGAGAGTTCTTTTTTTAATGGTATTTTATAAAAAATTGATTTTCAAATGGTTTTATATATAAAACATCCTTTTTAAGACATGAAAGGATATTTTTATCAATAAATGTTTTTGAAATATATTTTAAAATTATTTTCTCTCAATGATGAACTCTATTGATATTACTCAAGTTTATCTTGGAAGTGATATAATGTTTCCATTCATATTCTTTTTCAAAATGGTTTATGATTAATTTTATGGTCTTTATAATACCTATTTCTCATTAAAGTGTAATATATTAATAAAATACATTCCTCTTTATTGGGATATGCTTCTGATGAAATGATTATGAATCCTATATCTTTTTCCTATGGTTATTATATGATTGCATGTTAATGGTACCCATTTCATTTCATGGGTTTTGATATGATTTTTATGATTTTGGGCCAGATGTATATATCATTTTATTAGGATATATGGGGGACCTATATATACCAAAGTTCGTTGGGTTACTAATTATATCTCATGAGATAGGCATGGATGGAATGATAAATTACCTTGGTTCAGTATTATATACCTTGAACTAAAAATGAACTCGGTTTTGTATTAGAGAGCTGGAATGGGAAATGAAACTGGATCAGTATTATAGGGAAATAATGAAGAGTGAACTCAGTTTAGTAAAACAAGGCTAGAATGGGGCGTGAACCCATTTTAGTAAATGACTTCCGCCACTATGATGGATTTAGTAGTAATTCCTTGAATACTATGGAAATCATTAGATATTATTATGTGTCTACCATAATTCCATGTTTTATAACCATATTACACATTCTTGGTGTATGTTATTTATTTTCATATGATTCATGTCTTATGAACTACAAATATTTATGCCATGATTCTTGTTTATAGTCCTTGAAATATAGGGTATTATCTTATATTTTCATGAACATGTTCCTATAACCCTATGCTCATGTTTATGCTAATATGTCTCATGTGTTTACCCTTATTGAGCATCTTCTCTCACCATTTTATGTTTCCTTACCCATTATATTAAGCTATATATTATATTTGATGTGTTTACGATGGGTTATCGTCATGTAGGACCTAGCGAGAGATAACAAAGCTCAATAATGTATCAGTGTTTCTATTTCAATGTTTCCAAAGGAACTAGACTAATATAGTCATTTGAAGTCTTTTTGTGTTTTCTTTTATGTATTCCTCAAATGTCATGTAATACTAATGTATTAAATATGAGTTTACCTATATGTAACCAAAAAAATCCATCTGAAAAAATATCTCTAAAACATCCAACCACATGAGGTAAATATATCAGTATTGTTCCTTGATAACTTATTAAAGTACTGGAAATCTAGGATATCGCTTCACCCAAAAAAAATTCTGAAGTCCTTCTCAACTCTGCTAAATATCCAATTTTTCACTGTGGATATGGTTATCTCCCTTAGTTTTTGTGAAGTACACCCAATGACGAGATTTATTAATATGTGAATTGTTTAGAACTAATGATTTTATTCCAATAATCAATTCAAATCCATTATTCTAAATGATGATGTAGTTCAATTTGAAATTTTATCGTCTAATATCTAGGGGAACTCCCTACATTGGTGTATAATTTCTAATCCAATAACCAACAATGTATCATGATTTATCACTACACCAAATTATTCAATATCAAGGATAAAAATTTCCTTAATATGATTATATATGAAATAATTGGTAACTTATATATCAAATAGAAAAGATATAAATTCAATGGAAAGAAAATATATTGCTTGAACTATGGACGGTATGTAATCATTCACTTTGGGAATAGCATTAACTACCCAAATAACCAATTTTATAAACATGAGCTATAGCTTGACTAAAATAGGTATGTTTATCATGAATTAACATTATAAATGAATTCAAAATTCTTCTTCCTTATCTACCTCAAAAACCTATACTAATTATAATATTGTATCTCCTTTTCTTTTGTGGAGTTATTTATCCTCTTCATGTACTGTGGGTAGGTGTAGATTTCCAATCACTAGTCCCTAGAGGAAGTGTTCTTCTAAACCACTAGAGGTGAACCACTTTTAAAAAGTTTTTACACTAAAATATTTCCATACTATTTTCGGGTTTCATGTGTCCAATTTGACTACACTGATCAGATACTAAAATGCTATTGTTTAAATCACTATGAATAATACCACCTTTGTGAGATAGAATCAAATGGTGCGTCCAACCACTCGTCAAGGTGCAAATATGTTTAAATAATAAAATTATATTTCCCACGCCTCCATATTACTTTATATTTTACCCAATGCTAAGGGTTTGGAACACTATCCTTAACATGGTTATAAACCAGAATACATTCACATGCGAATGTATATCATACATGAACCCATCGTTAAAATTCATAGACTTGGATAAATCATTTACAAGGTGAGTTATGAATCAAGAACTAAATCTTTCTGAAATGAGAAGAGTAGTCAATAATATATAATGTTCCTTTCTCTAGGATCATAAACTCTATATACCTATCATTCCTCATCATCTCAAGGAAGAAGTACACAAATGATGTAGTCTGTAAATACCACCATGCCATCACCTAATGTTAATCAATAGAGGTCAAGGCCTCCCACCATATCTCAGATTCCACTATATTAATTTAAACTAATATATTTAATATATAAACCCTATTATTCCATGAACTACTGTTGGGAAAAAATCCCTCAAGGTATCATTGAAACATTTTTGAGGTGATTGTGTTTGTTGACAAAGCAGACATCTATGTTGTGTTTGTTGAAAAAGCAAACCGTGGTGAATGAGTGTGTTGACAAAGGGGGTTTAAATGGTGGCGCTGTTTTCCAGTGTTTTCCAAATTTATGTGCCTGAAAATCGACAATGGAAAATTGAGTGATATGTTTTTGGCAAAGGTTGAGGAGAGAGAAATGAAAGAGGTGCGCGGATAAATTAAGCGTGGCACACAAAATTAGTGGGTTGCACGAAATCTTGAAGTGTGTCATGCAAAACAGCGGGTTGCGCGAAATTTTATTTCGCGCAAAAGATGTTTCAAGGCTGAAAGCTTGAAAATCGGTAAAGGCACGAGGCGCGCGAAATTTTGGAGGCGTGCGTGAAAAATTGAAGCGGCGCACGAAATAGTGGATGAAGTATTTTGCGTAAAAGATGTTTCAAGGCCGGAAGCTTGAAAATCGACAAAAGCATTAGGCGCGCACAATTTTGGAGACCTGCGCGAAATAATTACGCGGTGCGCGAAATTCGTCCGGATTGCGCGAAATAAAGGGATGATGTTTTTCGCGCAAGAGGTGTTTCGAGGTCCGAAGGTCGGAAAATGGCAAAGGAATGAGGTGCGCAAAATTATGGAGCAGTGCGCGGAAAATGGTTGTGCGCGGAAGATTTGTATTTCGTGATCAAAGCGGATTACGCGCTCAAGGAGAGTTTTTCGCGCGGGGTCAATTTTGCCTATAAATATGGAGTGACCCTCCTCCATTCAGTAGATTTCAAGACATAGAAAATACCTGAGCTCTGGTGCACGAAATTGAAGTTAGAAAGGGTGTTGCGCATAAACTTAATGTTTGCGCGTAAAGTCTGTTGTTGCGCGAAAAGCTAAGGCTGCGCAGAAAGTTGGTGTTGGCGCGTAAAAGGAAGGTTGCGCGAAAAGTGAATTTCTCGCAAAAGCAGTGAATTGCACGCAAGGCAGTTTCCAGGATGCGCATAATATTTGGAGGTTGCGTGAAAAATGAATTTCGCGCAAATCATAGAAATTGCGCGCAACACACTGTAAGGGTTGCGCGTAAAAATTGATGTTGCCCGGTATATCAGGTGCAAAGTGAGATTCATCTGCGGGTGAAAGTTGGACTTCAACGGAGCATCTACATAGAGAGGAAGATGAATTACTTCATGAAAATGAAGAGACCTATAGGTCTATAATCTGTGAGTGGATTCCTTCCAAGAGCAGTGAGCTTAGGAAGAGGACGAAGGTGATCTTCTCCACCGGCAGTGAGCCATAGAGAGAGAAACAGGGAGTGACCCTTGGGAAAGCAGTGAGATGACCCTAAACCTTGTATAGGCAGTGAGCCTTGGCATAGAAGTGATCTAGCCGAAACATTGTAATCCACATCTAGTGAAGTTTAGTGGACTTGGTATGACCGGAAACCTGTCGGCGTATGCTCATTGGATGTAGCTCTTAGCGGTGAACCAAGTAAAATTGCTGTGTCCTGTGCTAGCTTTACTTTCTGTCTATATTGTGCAGCAGGAAAGAGAGAGAAGAGTATTTTTCTTAACAATGAAACAATATCAGAACGGGATTTATTTTTTAATTAGTCATACCCTGATTCACCCCCCCTCTTAGGGTATTCAGCCTTGTGGACCTAACAAGTGGTATCAGAGGGTAGTTTGACAGTTGTTCTTCTCTCAAATGGAGGTCACTAATCATAGAGGGATTCCGATCTTCGACGGATGCAATTTTCAGATATGGAAGAATAAAATGCAACACTATTTCTGATCTTTGGGAATGGATGTGTTTTCAGCAGCTATGCATGGTATCACAGCTGATATTACTAGTGGTGCTTTATCAGAAGCTGAGCACAAGGAGTTGGATGCTGATTCCAAAGCAATCAATGCCTTAGGGGGAGCCCTCTCTAATCCCATATATACAAAGGTTATGTCATGCAAAACGTCACATGACATGTGGGAAAAGCTTTTGAATATTTATGAAGGGGATACAAAAGTCAGAGAGGCAAAGCTGAAAGTGTTGTGGAAGAAGTATGAAGATCTCAGAATGAATCTGAATGAGTCTGTTGATGCATTCTTTGACAGGGTAAATTCTGTGGTAGAAGACATGCAGAGTCTTGGAGAAATTATTGAAGACATTAAAATCGTAAATCGCATCTTGAGAAGGCTTCCACCTCGGTTCAATCCGAAAGTTTCTGTTTTGGATGATAAAGATCCGAAAGAGCTGACATTGGATAACCTACACAGCACTCTTGTTGCATATGAAATGAGAAATGATGACAACGATGCTGTGGAAAAGGGGAAATCCAAGGAGGTGGAATTTAAAGCCATGAAGAGGCTCACTATTGAAGATTCTTAGGAGGAAGAAGAGTCAGATGAGGTGATGCCATTCCTTTCTTTAAATCTGCAAAGAGGAAAAGGAAATTTTAAAGGGAAACTTCCACTAGCATGCTTCCGATGCGTAGAGATTGGTCATCTTGCTGCAAGATTCCCCAAAAAGTTTCAAGAAATAAGCGACGAAGATGAAGTTGAGATTCTCATGAAAAAATCTTCAGCCTATGTGAAAGGGAAGAAGCAGTTCAAGAGAAATTTCATTAAGAAGAAGAATCTTCTTTCCCACGAAATAGACAGTTCAGCTGAGTCTGAGGGTGAAGAAGTTGAAGAGATAGAAAACTGCAAAGATCGTGGACAAAATGCAATGGTGGCTGTTTCCAGTAGTGCTCTAGAAAAGAAAGAAACTGAAAATGATGAAGAAGAAGAAGAAATTTAAGGGAGAGTTGACATGGAAGCTGAATTAGAAGCATCTCTTGAAGAGATAGATGTTTGGAAAGCAAAAACAAAGAAAGCCAACAAGATAGTACGTGATGCCAAACTCTACATGAAACAACAAGAAGAAGAGAAGTCTGAGCTTGAGAAATAAATTGAAAATCTTAAGTCTTCCAAGACAGAGCGCACAGAAAAGGTTGATGAGCATAAGCTCAAGATTGAAGAGCAGAAAAGGGAGATCGATTGCTTGAGTCAAAAAGTGAAAGATCACGTCAAGAGTATTGAAGAGCTTGAAGAGGAAGTTGTCGGTCTGTGGAGAAAAGTTTAAGACCAGGAAAAACCTTTGAATCCCAACACGTTCTTGGGAAATCAGGTCGTTACTAAGACTGA
Organism: Viscum album; assembly: GCA_963277665.1. Lineage (NCBI taxonomy): Eukaryota > Viridiplantae > Streptophyta > Magnoliopsida > Santalales > Viscaceae > Viscum > Viscum album. Next base: position 1,707,291,580 of record OY728145.1, read on the forward strand.
AAAGAAGAAAGAAGATCCTCGTAGTTCAATAGGAAATAAGCAGCTATTGAACTCAGAAGTTATGGCTGATTCATGGCATAATCAAATACAAAAATCTGGGGCAGTTGAAGTTAGACCGCAAGCACATGTCACGAGATTGAAGGTGGATATGAGCACAAAGAAGAATCAGAGTACTCAGAGATCCAAATGGGAAACTCGTAATGCTAAAGTAACACGATGGAATGCACCGTATATCAGGTTCTATTGTTGTGGAATGATTGGACATTCACAGTATGTGTGTTCCATAGCCAAAAGACATCGAAGGGAACAAGAACAGAGATTGCAGCCAAACAGAGAACGGTTTTCCATAACAGATTTTGAAGGACACTGTTTTTGGTGCGGAGAATTTGGACACATGGCTAGGTACTGGACTCCGACCATTCAAAAAAATGTGCCAAAGAAGAATCAAAATGTTCGCAAGCAGCAGATCAGTAAACCGACAAGTGAGTTAAAAGTTCAGAATATATTTGCAGTTTTGCAAGATCAAGCTGGTCCATCATACTCTGAGAAAGAACATAAGCCTCAATCCATGCCGAGTATGAAAGAAAAAGTATGGACCAGGAAGAAGAAAGTTGAGAAGGCCGTAGTTGCTGAAATTTCCCTGAAAGCATCAGATCGTTCTGGTGTTTGGATCCTTGACAGTGGTTGCACATCCCACATGACGGGTAATAAGGATCTGGTTACAGGCATAAAATATGACAAAGAAGGAGTTGTCAAATTTGGAAATGATGAAGGCCTGAAGATTGTTGGATTAGGAAAATCCATGTTTGGGGGTAAAGAAATGAGACATGTTGATGTCTTGGTGGTAGAGGGTCTCAGTCATAATTTTCATAGCGTCAGTCAACTATGCGACTCTGGGCACTCTATCCTATTTACCAAGAAGATGGGTTTTGTTAATGGAAAAGATGGAATTGTCATTCTTCAGGGAAAATGAACAAAGGGGAATCTTTACCTGGTAGGTGGGGAAGAATATTCATGCCTTTTATCCAGAGAAGAAGAAAATTAGCTGTGTCATAAGCGACTTGGTCATCTATGTCAACCCTCTATGGAAGATCTGGTAAAGTGTGATGCTGCTAGAGACGTTCCCAAACTATCACGTGATCGCACTCATATGTGTGATGCTTGTCAACAAGGGAAGATCATCAGGAAGACATACATGCCAAATGAACAAAAAGCAACTCGAGTGCTCGAATTGGTGCATGCTGATGTATGTGGACCCATCTCACCAAGAGCCATAGATGGGCAAAGGTACTATGTTCTTTTCATTGATGACTATAGCAGAATGGCCTGGGTATTCATCATTACCCATAAGACAGAGGTGTTCAGTTGCATAAAGCAATACAGGAGGGAATCAGAAAAGATGCTTGGGCAGAAAATTTTGAAGTATCGTACTGATAACGGTACGGAATTTACAAACAGTCAAGTTGAAAACTATCATGAGAAACATGGGAAAAGGCATCAAGTTTCATCAGTAAGAACTCCCCAACAGAATGGAGTGGTTGAAAGGAGAAATAAGATCATCAACAACATGGCCAGAATAATGCTTATCGATAAGGACCCACCAGAGAAATTTTGGAAGGAAGCAGTTTTGACATCGGTCTATGTTTCAAACAGGTCTTTGTTATGTCCGAAGCAAGGGAAGACTCCATATGAACTGTGGTACGAAAAGAAGCCAACATTGAAATAATTTCGAATCTTTGGAAGCATGTGCTTCATTCTCAACAAAGAACATCATAGGAAGTTTGAGGCACGAGGAGATGAAGGGATATTCCTTGGATATTCAGGAAAAAGCAAAGCATATAAATGCTTCAACAAGAGACTGGGAAAAATTGTTGAGAGCAATGATGTCACTATAGTTGAAAATGAGCAGAATACTCAACGATCCAGTGAACAGTTCCTGGATGAATGTGATGATGAGGTAAGAAACCCAGGGGGAGCAGAAGTGGTAGAAGTTGACTCAGAAGAAGATACTGATGATGAAGAGGAAAGTGTCAAGTCGGTGTCTACGAGGAAGCCAAAGAGTCGAGCTGAAATTGATAGGCAGAATATCATTGGTGATCAAGCAGCTCCAGTTCAGACTCGAATAATGAAATCATCACTGCAAGCATCGTTTTGGTCTCAAGTGGAGCCGAAATTTTTTTCTGATGCAGCTGAAGATGAAAACTAGGTTCAGGCCATGAACGAAGAGCTTGATCAGATTGAGATGAACCAGACATGTGAGATTGTTTCGAGGCCAGTGGACAAGAATGTCATTGGGACCAAATGGGTCTATCGCAACAAGATGAATGAAGATGGCACAGTGATTCGAAACAAAGCACGTCTAGTGTGCAAGGTGTACTCCCAAATCGAGGGAATTGATGTTGATGAGACATTTGCACTGGTTGCAAGGCTGGAGACAATAAGATTATTCCTAGCCATCGCAGTGCAAAGGAAGTTCAGAGTGTTCCAGATGGATGTCAAATCCGCATTCTTGAATGGGGTTCTGGAAGAAGAGGTGTATATTGAGCAGCCAGATGGTTTTCTCATTCATGAGGATGAGAACAAAGTTTGCAGGCTGAAGAAGGCGTTGTATGGGATGAAACAAGCACCAAGGGCATGGTACTCAAGGCTTGATCAGTACTTGAAGAAGCTTGGTTTCCAGCGTGGAGGAGTTGACTACAACCTCTATTTCAGCAATGACAGTAATCAAAGGATGATGGTGCTAGTGTATGTCGATGACATAATTTTTGGCGGAGCAGATGAAGCTCAGTGCAGACAGTTTTCCGAATTCATGAAAAATGAGTTTGAAATGTCAATGATTGGAGATATAACGTTTTTCCTTGGTCTACAGGTGACACAAGGAAGCAATGGAACTTTTATTTCCCAATCCAAATATGCCAAGGAGGTTCTAAGAAGGTTTGGAATGGATAATTCCAAGGAGATGAAGACTCTGGTTGCTACCCGGATGATATTATCAAAAGATGAGGATGGAAAGGCAGTTAATATCACAGAATATAGGCAAATTATCGGAAGTCTGTTGTACTTGACCGCGACAAGGCCTGATGTTGTTTTCGCCACATGCCAAGCAATGAGATATCAAATTAATCCCAAGGAAAGTCACATGCTTGTAGTGAAAAGAATACTTCGGTATATCAAGGGCACGGTGGACTTTGGCTTGACATACAATGACAAATCTCAGACAGAGTTATTGGGATATACTGATGCAGACTGGGCCGGTTCAGCAGATGATAGAAAATCAACTTCAGGTGGTGCATTCTATCTTTGTGGATTGTGTATTTCATGGCTAAGCAAGAAACAAGATTGCATTTCATTGAGCACCGCAGAAGATGATTATATTGCGGCCACTCAAGCATGCACACAGTTATTGTGGATGAAGTAGAAGCTTTAAGATATGGGAGTTGAAGTGAAGTCTCCGATCGGAATCCAGTGTGATAACTCAAGTTCTATAAATCTCATAAAAAATCCCGTCCATCACTCAAGGAAAAAAGCACATTGAGATCAAGTATCATTTCATCAAGGAGAAGGTTGACCAGGGAATCGTGAAGTTGGAGTATGTGCCTACAGAGCTACAGGTTGAAGACATTCTGACAAAGGCCTTACCCAAGGAAGCTTTTGAGAGGCATCAACTGGCTCTGGGAGTTCAGTCGATTCCCCGCACTTGAAATAGTGTGGATGTGGAATCCCCCCCTATCCCTGAGGTATGATGTGTTTTTCCCTAATATGCTGATATGTGTTCTCTACTATGTTACAGACTACAAAGGAGTGACCTTTGGGTTCATTGACAAAGGGGGAGAAAAGTGCTTGACAAAGGGGGGGAAAAGTGTTAGTTCTAGGGACTGTTGGGGACAATGCGGAGATTTGATAAATCATAATTGATACGGGGAGAAGCTGACAGGTGGAGCAGCCAGAAAGGGGGAGCAATGAGAAAGGGGGAGAGAATTTTAAATCTGACGATGCTAGAAGTGTTCGATCAAAGAATAGATATCACGATAGCTGAGGATCGTGACAAAAGCAGAAGAAAGGTGTTGGAAAGTGGTAAGAATACTTCCAAACCAAACATTGGTCTTCAAACAAGTCCATCGACAATTGGTATCAGTTTAGTACAAATTGGTATCAGTGTGGTGTCAACAGTGGATGTCAGAGATGAAGTGATTCATTGATGAACTTCTCATTTACTCTTTCTTCTCACGACGAGCATTGCTCATGTGGGATTAGAGTATGTGTTGAGTAAATCCTTGATCGCTATCAGAATCGCAATGAGGTGAATGGTGGATGAAGAATTAATGATGTATCTTTCCATAGAAGAGTTGTCAACAAACCCAAAGGGGGAGATTGTTGGGAAAAAATCCCTCAAGGTGTCATTGAAGCATTTTTGAGGTGATTGTGTTTGTTGAAAAAGCAGACATCTATGTTGTGTTTGTTGACCATGAAAACCATGGTGAATGAGTGTGTTGTCAAAGGGGGTTTAAATGGTGGCGCCATTTTCCAGTGTTTGCCAAATTTATGGGCTTGAAAATCACCAATGGAAAATGGAGTGATATGTTTTTGGCAAAGGTTGAGGAGAGAGAAATGAAAGAGGTGCGCGGAAAAATTAAGAGTGGCACGCAAAATTAGCGGGTTGCGCGAAATCTTGAAGTGTGGCACGCAAAACAGCGGGTTGCGCGAAATTGTATTTCACGCAAAAGATGTTTCAAGGCCGAAAGCTTGAAAATCGGTAAAGGAATGAGGCGCGCGAAATTTTGGAGGCGTGCGCGAAAAATTAAAGTGGCGCACGAAATAGTGGATGAAGTATTTTGCGCAAAAGATGTTTCATGGCCGGAAGCTTGAAAATCGGCAAAGGCATTAGGCGCGCGCAATTTTGGAGACCTGCGCGAAATAATTACACGGTGCGCGAAATTCGTGCGGATTGCGCGAAATAAAGGGATGAAGTATTTCGCACAAGAGGTGTTTCGAGATCCGAAGCTCGGAAAATGGAAAAGGCATGAGGTGCGCGAAATTATGGAGCAGTGCGGGGAAAATGGTTGTGCGCCGAAGATTTTTATTTCACGATCAAAGCGGATTACGCGCTCAAGGAGAGTTTTTCGCGCGGGGTCGATTTTGCCTATAAATATGAAGTGACCCTCCTCCATTCAGTAGAGTTGAAGACATAGAAAATACCCGAGCTCTGGTGCGCGAAATTGATGTTAGAAAGGGTGTTGTGCGTAAACTTAAAGTTTGCGCTTAAAGTTAGCAGTTGCGCGAAAAGCTAAGGCTGCGCAGAAAGTTGGTGTTGGCGCGTAAAAGGAAGGTTGCGCGAAAAGTGAATTTCACGCAAAAGCAGTGAATTGCACGCAAGGCAGTTTCCAGGCTGCGCGTAATATTTGGAGGTTGCGCAAAAAAGGAATTTCACGCAAATCATAGAAATTGCGTGCAACACACCGTAAGGGTTGCACGTAAAAATTTAGGTTGCCTGGTACATCCGGTGCAAAGTGAGATTCATCTGCGGGTGAAAGTTGGACTTAAACAGAGCATCTACATACATAGGAAGATGCATTCCTTCATGAAAATGAAGATACCTACAGTTCTATAAACTGTGAGTGGATTCCTTCCAAGAGCAGTGAGCTTAGGAAGAGGAAGAAGGTGATCCTCTCCACCGACAGTGAGCCATAGAGAGAAAACAGGGGGTGACCTTTGGGAAAGCAGTGAGCTGACCCTAAACCTTGTATAGGCAGTGAGCCTTGGCATAGAAGTGATCTAGCCGAAACATTGTAATCCACATCTAGTGAAGTTTAGTGGACTTGGTACGACCGGCAACCTGTCGGTGTATGCTCCTTGGACGTAGCCCTTAGCGGTGAACCAAGTAAAATTGATGTGTCCTGTGCTTGCTTTACTTTCTGTCTATATTGTGAAGCAGGAAAGAGAGTGAAGAGTGTTTTGCTTAATAGTGAAAAAAGATCAGAACCGGCTTTATTTTTTAATTAGTCATACCCTGATTCACCCCCCTCTCAGGGTATTCAGCCTAGTGGACCTAACAACTACTTTTAAATATATCATGGAATATTTTTAGATCACAATGCTATGATAGTGTGGGATTCTAAGTCCCAATGCACTCAAATGTAATTTTCTAAAAAATTTAAAAATATTTTATATGAAAGGTGCATAGTTTTTCGGACATAATAGGATATATTCTCTAATAATTCACAAATATAAAATTTTAAACCATAGTTGAATCAATTGATTGAGATTTACCAGAAGCACAACCCAAAATAGGTTGATATGGGATGTTTGGAATAAATGACCATTGAAAAGAAAAATATGTGAATTGATTGATTAAAAATTTTAATTAATTAAATTTCTGTTTAAACACCAAATTCCACATATACTTACACTATTAAGGATAATCTATCGGGTTAGATGCACAACCATGGGATCATTGAAAGGAGTTTCTGCCTCCCATCATTTTTGAATATTGATCAATTATTGATGAGCTTCTGGATCCAGTTGTTTCAAGGAACAATGAATGCAATGGATCATCCATCATTTTAGAGAATACATTTTTCACCAATGATCAAAAATATATAAATGTATGAATTATCATTTTTGGATTCCTCCATTATTATTAAAATCCATAGCATGATCAAAGCCTCATTTCTTTGATTTTCAATGAAATGAATACTTTTCATAATACAATGTATGGAATTTCAATTATTTATTTATATTATAATAATTGTGAGTTTTTTTTCACAACATTCTTCCCAAATATATATATGTTTTCTATGAAATCTTTGAAAATTATAATTTATCTTTTTTATGTTCATTTCCCCCATAATTATTTGTAATATTAATCATTATCCTTGAGGGACATGGTTCATCATTTTTTAGAATGATCAAATGTGATCAAACCCCCATATTAGTGACAAGTTCATATAAGACCAATGGATTGATGATTTCAAGGTGGATATGGATTCTTTGAGGGATATGGGTAATAAATCTCATGAATCTATGATCCTGGACCGATCTATTGTAATGGGAGTTGCATATGTCATGTGACAGACCACCACAGATTAAACGATATAGATTTTTTGTCATAACAGGATTGAATTGATGAATGGAAATCTTCCCCTTCAATTTTAGAAAACATAATGTGGAATTTGACACATAATAAGAGGATATATAATTTCTAGAGATGATCTAGCATTCTAAAAAAATATCATGTACACAATATATACTTGTATGAACACACATACTGTCGTGAATAAGATTTTATGTATAGGGTTTCCAAATTATTTATGAGCCATATGACATGTGGGACTCCCACACACCAAGTGACCTAGTTCTAGTGGCCTGAAAATTACTCTAGGAGTACAATGTCACAGACATGTCTAGGAATATTATGTTTATGAGCACATGAACAGTGTAAAAATACATGGCTATGAGAAAACGGCTTGTTTCCAAGTGGCCCAGACATGTTTTATAGTATACTAAAACACCATGTGGTATTACATGTCTATGAAGCCATGTACTAGAAAAGACACTACCATGAAGAGGAGCTGGTCAACATGTTGTGTGGACCACATTCACACCAGAAACAATATATTGTAAAATTTTGTTCCTATTATATCACCTTTTTTGGACTCATATATGGAATTACAGTAACCTATCCGAAGTAGTTTTTTTGTATAATGAAATGGTGGACATCGTAGTGGACTCTGACATATGTTGTGATATGTTATGCGTTAAACATATGTTTAGTCAGTGTTAGATGATGGTTGTTATTAGATAGGTTAATCTATGTGGAACACACATGTGGATTTAGGGAATGGTCTTTCTACCTTTTCAGTGGAACCCTCTTAGTGGATTTTGGTAATATGTTCTCTATATACTAAGTGGAAACATCTTATTGAGTTTGGGAATATGACCTCTGTCTACTAAGTGGAACCCTACAAGGGATTTTGAGCATGGGTATTATATCTTTTGAGTGGAACCCTCCAGAATAGTCAAAACATGGGGCCTCTATCTATTGAGTGGAACCCTCCAATGATTTCAGGGCATGTGTAATCAATCTACTAAGTGGAACCCTCAAATGGAGTTAGTTCATGGAACCTCTACCATTTGAGTGGAACCATAATATTTTTCAGGGTATGGATCCTCTATCTCTGGTGTGCCCCCCACCATTGGTACCTAGGTATGGGATCTATCATTATTGATTGTTTTCTCTTCACATTGTGGAACAATGGAGAGTTTTGGATCCATATCAATACATATTCGTACAGAAATGTGAGTTGTTGGGAATCATTAATGAACCTCCGGGAACTATTGGAAACAATCTTTTATTTGGTTGGGGCTTTGATATAGATATCCCCATTCTCTATCTACTAGGTTTCATTTATGATTGTAGATCCTTATTTATCAATTTTTATTAATATCCTAATATGGGATGATCTATTTATTTATATCATGTCCTTATTGGTTCCCCATCATTTAATGAGGTGTCCTTTTAGATATGTATATAATCATCTCTACATGGGATTTTCCTCGATGTGTTGTACCTTATGAAGAATATGTATAGGTACGATGATATTTTATAGTAGCATAGGGATATCCTAGTGCATTTGACCATGTACGGTGGATATGTCTTGGAGATCAAGATTTGGTCGCTATCAACATTTACATAACTAGTTATTTTTTGGCTGGGAAATCCTTTCTAATTGTGTGTGTATTTTCCCCTTTATTATTTTTATATAACAATTTCACTCTTTTTTATCCCATAAATATTTTTACATTAATGGTTGTTAATATAGATGTTGCTTCCTTTCATAGTTATTCCTCTACAGTTTTGTATGGGGATGTTTGGGTCCATGAAAATAGTTGAATTGGTAAAAGTCCTCCCATAGTAGTTATTCTTTTTAGTTGTTATTTACATCCCCTAGCCTGTGGATGATGGATTGGGGTAATTTTTTCTTTTCACTCTGGATTTTAGATGGGATTTAGTTGGTCGGGTCATGATATATTGGTATCAATGGTTGTTCATCCTTGGGATTTTGTTCGGTTTTTCCCATGATGAGGTTTGGTTGGGAACTTAGGGAAACAGATTCAATGTGTCTTGAGTAGGGATTTCATATCAGGGATCCTAATATTGGCATGGTGGCTGATGTATCTATTATACGAGGCTCTAGATATCCCATTTTCAACCTAGAATATTTAGATATTGGATCCATGGATATTTGGTACATATATCAAATGACTTTGATTCTTTTGAATTTTCTTCTTAAGTTAGTTGACCATTTATATATACTCATATGACCATGATCTGTCTTGAATTGTTTATGGACGACTCTATTGAAATAGACATCTAGATTAATAATTAAGGATTTTGATGGTTCTATTATTAGTTATGTGTCCTTGGTTAATGGGACATAACATAATATCTTTCCTATACATTGTAAGGAAGTAGCACCCCTTACTATCAAGATGTAAGTTATACCAGTACATTTTTATGAGTATGTGAAAAATAATATTTCACATAGTGTGTTCCATCATTAGAGGTTTATAAGGTTCAATGGTGTTCCAGATCTTATGTAGTTGATGATTGGAAAGAGTAGATAATATGGGATTTCAGACATTTTTGGACAAGTGATGATATATTGGATGTCCTGGAAGCCAGTGTCTTACAAGGATGAAATAGGTGGTTGTGAATTCTAGTCATGTAGATGTATGATGAGTCAAAACTATTGTTGAAAAACATTCAATTTCTATTATTTGAGGAGTATTATCACTCATGACTATGATCAGTATGGATTTAGGACCCTTCAGAGCTATATTAGAGAGGAATCTAAGTTATTGAGTTTGGTAATAGATTTTATAACCTCAAGAGGTACTCCTTCAACACGATTCGGGATGGATAAATCTGAGATCATAAGATTGATAAGGGACTCTGCATTGAGATCCATGATAGTGTGGTTTCATTTCCATGTTTGTTTGAGAGTTAGAGTATGTAGTGGTGACAGAGTGCTTCCTATCAGAGGGACTCTTTGCTGACTAATCAGGATGTGGGAATTATAGAGATAAGCCATCATCAGTAGCTAACTAGTGAGAATAAGTATAATATAGAAAAAGGAGAACATCATAGGACCAATCTATGGCATATTTTCTAGTGACACCGATACCAAATTGGGGAAATGTGAATCTCTATTAGGGGAGTTTATTGAAAAGTGATGGGAAATGTCACATGGAATAAGATTTCTATAACCCAATGTGCTATTTAAGAAAAACGTATAGACGATGAACATCCATAGATGATGCAATTCCATTACCATAGTTCTCATAGGCGTGGCTAGGAAATCCCTTCAGGAGGCAGAGCTGGTATGGGATAAAGTGGTTCTTTAGTGGAAGGTGATATGAGTGGTGGGTGACAATATGAGATACTTCCACCATTTCCAAAGGGTGTCACATATTAGGATCATGGAGCTGGCGGTCAGGGTCTAGGATATATGAAATCTATTGAGTCATATGTCCCAACAAATCAATAATTTTTTTATTAATAGGATCCTTACATATTATACACATCCTTCAATACAAGTAGACATAAGATTGAGTCATTTATTTATCTCTTTACTCCTGGCATGAGAGATGGGTCTTACAATTGAGGCTTTAACACAATTTATATTCCATCATATTCCCATAGGGAATTCATCATTAATATAATGATTCTATCAATAGTATGACCTATATCTTTCTTGTGAGTGTTTCCCGGGGGTCCTTTTGCTTGTCACAATGAAACATTATGAAAACATCTGAGTATTGACTAGTTTTCCATGTTTTTATCCAAGATTCATTAGGACCATAGATTTTTTAGATGCTAATAGAAATATGGAATGATATTCGTCATTATGGAATACATATATATATATATATTCATACATAAAAATATAATTCAATAATTATTGGTTTTTTGAACATGAGGCTACAACCCATCTTCAGTCAGTTGGCGTGTTTACCATTGGTGTTGTGGGATATTTAGGCATCTCGATTACTTCAGACATGTAGGGTTTTATGTATATCTTCTTGAAAGCTGATTCTAGACTTCCTCCAAAGTGTGAGAAGGATTTTTTAAATAACTAGAACAATGATAATTTTTTAGTTTCATATATGGAATATCATATGGACCATATCGTGCTTCAAGTATTATGATCGCATTTGGATGACCATTGAGATAATGGTATCATTAGACCCTATGTTCCCCCCTATGTAGCTCTGATTTTGTTCAAGAAAGATTAGTACATGAATTGTGGATTGGTGTAGACTATCACCTCATGAAATAGTGATAAATAAATAACATGTACCCTTTTGATGATTGATGGCCTATTTGATAAGTTTTGAGGCTCAAGATTATTCACTAATATTTATCTCATGACTAGATACAATAATATGAAAGATCACAATGCTAATATTTCGATAATGCAATAGTGATATCCTTATAGAAACAATGAGTATATAGTGATTCCCTTTGGCTTGAAAATTCACATACGATGTTTATAGATTTAATGAATTAGATCATCTTGTATTACCTATACTGATTTTTTTCATCATTAAAATAATAATTACAATCTCTGTGTAGGAGGTGAATAATGTAGAGTACTTGAGGATGGTCATATCCTTTATTTGGGAGAACCAACATTATGGTGATATCTTCAAGTTGGAGTTATTTATCCAATATGTTCAATTTGTGGGGAATACGATTTAGAAGCATGGATTAGCTATGAGATTGGTGTATATTATTGTTATTCATACATGGAATACACCCATGGTCATGTCAGAGGTGTGGATTTTTCATTTCGTGGAATGCTAATATATGTGGTTTATGGTATAGTTATCAAGGACCATGGCCCCTTTGCCCGCCCTAACATGGCAATTTTTGTCCTTTTCCTTGAATAAGTAGTTCCAAAGATACATTGTGGATATTGGGATGAGGATGATGAGTTCTCATATTTTGAGACTATTGGAGGAGGGCATGGAGTACAATGTATATTGTGATTCCTCTAGAGATGGGCTCAATGTGTGTTTCTGCAGATGAATATAGTGGTCACATATGGATAGAGGATATTTAGATATCATGGGAATTACTATATAAATAAAAAACAAGAGTAGGTAGTGGTAGTCATCATTCTAATGATGTGGAGACACTATCATCTTTGATAGAACATTCATGCTTATTTATACCATCGGTGTATCAATTATGTCTTCACGGAAAGAGATATAAACCTGGGATAGAGTAACTAGTTACATTAATTATAGGATAATGACTCAGGTTACTCTATACACATATGATGGATTATTTCATAGAATATTCTATTAGAAGTTAGTCCCACGTTCTCTTGTATAAGGAGACGTCTGAGATGATAGATTCATTGAATTATACCCCGGTAAAGGAGGAGGGTACAACATTTCTATATTTAATTGAATTAACCCGTCAACTTCTCTAGTTCACATGGGAGACTTATTTAAGAGAAATTAATAATGATGTCCTATAAAACCATATATCATCATGAGATCCACCTTATGAATTTTACGGATGTGGGAGTCACGTCATAATTTCAATGGAATGAATGGTGGTCCTAATAATGATGCAGCGGTGATGAGAGAGTTTCACACACCTCCTTTGGATTCACATCCCATATTAAAAAAGATGTATAGACACCTATTTTGATGATTTTGTTGGATGGAATAAGGTAGATGAAGCCCGAGTTTGTCTATGGGTTCTTCACATGTCACTAAGTATAGGTTGATCACCAGGTTGTAGTAGGTTTGTTGGAGACTCTTGAGATCGCTTTATGGAATTGGGAAGAAATATACATGGAATTTGTGATAGATATTCCAAAAAAATTAATATTCCATGACACCATCTGTGTGATCGTTGACTGACTTACAATGTCAGTGCACTTCCTTACTATATGGGAGAAAAGGTCGGTGGATAGTCTATGGAAGTTTTACATATCTGAGATCATCCATGTTAATGGTGTTACCTCAATTATTGTATACAATAATGATTCACATTTCATCTCACAGTTGTAGATAGGATCTTAGGAAGCATTTCCAACCCATATGAGGAAGAAAACATTCATTCACCACCATACAATTGGACATACTATGTACACTATCTAGATGATGGACTATATGCTAAGGTATGTGTTTTAAACATTACTAAGATATAGGAAGATCACATACCCTTTGTAGTGTTTTATTATAATAAAAAATTCCAATATACTATCATCACGGAGCCTTTTGAGGCTCTCTATGGGTGACACTTTAAGTAACCCTTATGCTAGAATGAGATTAGAAATTCATATCTTATCAGAAAAGAGATAGTGCAGGCAACGACAGATAAGGTTCCTGTGATAGGTCAGTATATGGGGATAGCTTAGAGAAGTTACACATATTAGGTAAACATCCTCCGTATTACCTTGGAATTAGAGTAGAGAGATTTTCTTCCAAACATTATTCCTAGAAATAATAATTTTAGTGATCTGGATGGGGAGTAAAGCTATCGATGAGTTTTATTGGTTCATAAAAGAACTTTCAGATGTTTGGTGAGGTTTCCTATATCCTCACCATTCCCCCATGGTTAGAGTCAGGTCATAATTCATTTCATGTGTTAATGGTGATAAGACACATGCACAATCCAAAAAAAGTCATTCAGTAGAGTGTGCTAGACATAGAGGATAGATAAATCATTATGGATCATCCAATGGTGATCGAGGATCGACATTATCGGATCCAACGTTTATTGAGTAGTCCCTTGATTAGTATGATATGACAATATGGGATCATTCATGAGATAACTAGGTAGAGGGAAATCCAAATGTGGACTTAGTATCCCACTGTTAATGTTTTTTGGATAAAAATAATGAAGGAGGGAATATTTTAGAGACTTTATTCACTTATTGTGTGACTTTTAATATATCAAAGAATATCTATACATCCATCTGCTAATACAACATGTAATTTTGAGACCCACTTCTCCATGAATTTATTTTATGAAAATATTAAATATGTTTTTTATCATGGTCGTAGAGTTTTTCAAAAATAATTGTATATATCATCAACAGAGTCTCAAATCAATATCATACGATAAAAACTGAATTGAATGAATTATATTTACCATATAAATGTTCTAAAATTGGACAACACTTGGATTTTTTTGAAACGAAAACTATTGGGGGATTTTTTATGTGAATTAATTATTTAAAATATTCAATTAAATTTTTATGTTTCTAAAAAGATAATTTTCCCAATAATAGCATGTTGTAGGGAATAACATGGGTTAGACACATAACCCTCATATAATTTAAAGGATGTTATACTACATATCATTTAAAATTCAGATTTAACGATGATGAGCTTCAAGATCCAAATGAATCATAGAATTTTAAATGAAATAAATCATCCCCCATCATTGGTCAGTTCATTATTCACCATTAATAGAACTGATATAAAGGTCTCACTAATCATTTTTTGATTCAAAAATTATAATAAAAAACATTATATAATGATTAAAACATTATTTCAATGAATCATGTTTTATTTAATCCTTTATATGATCTCATGTATCAAATTTCAATTATTTATTCAATTTCTATCAATTATTCCATGTCTATCACCCTCTTCATCCCCAATCAATATTACTTTTACAATAAATATTTTTTAATTATTTTCTCACTTTTTTATGTTCCTTTCTAATATAATTATAAACATTCATCTTTGTTGATCTACATGACCACATATCGACCTAGCATGGAGGTATTGCTCATGATAAAACCCTTATATTCATGATGGATTCATGTGAGATGAATGGATTGATGATTTGGTGTTAGATAGTGATGATTTGAGATATATGGGTGATTATTCATGTGGATCTAGGATCTGGTAAGTATTGTAAATTATGGGAGGTGTGTGGGGCATGAAATTGAATTTCACGTGTCATCATTCTCTTTTAGAAAATAAAATTTCTCTTATAATATAGATGTGGCAAATTTTCTTTATAAGGGTATAAAATTTATAAAAAAAATTAATTTCTATTTCTATTAAGAATATATAGTATACATAAAAATGAAATTCAGTTTAATGAATTCAAAGGAAATTAGAATTTATTTATTTTAATTGAGGAGATATATTTTTTTGGTTTTTTTCGGAATGAAAATATGGGAGGGTCAAATAGGTCATAATTTTTGTGTTTCTAGAACTGAGTAGGCTATAGACACCCCTCATATATCTCATAGGTGGTTCCTTGGTAGAATGGGAAGTAGTTTTGTACCGTAGATGCTTCCATTGGGAACCTAATTGTGACACCCCAATTTGACGTATGTACATGTTTTACTCAATTTTTATATAATAATTAGGCAAATTTTGGGTTTGGGAAGAATTATAGGGTTTTTGGTTTATGAAACTGGTGGTTTTGATATTTCATCTTCATGGTAGCCTTCACTACATAATGGGGTAGGTCCAGGTTTTGGGAATTCTTGATCATTGGGCTTTGATTGATCAGTCCATTGAGTCTAGCACTGAATATTTTTCTAGTCATAATTTGTAGGAAGTCCACATATAATTAAAGGAAAAAACAATGTTTCATAGTAATAGGGCATTCACATTTTGAAACCACCAATGAAAATTACCCATTCTATGGTTCATAGAGTTATTTTCACCCCTTTAAAATGGCTAAAGAGATTATAAGATATTTTTTTATAGGGAAAGGTATAGAACTTCAAGGTTTTTGGAATTTTTGAAATGGATACCAAATATTTGGGGAGTTATGAACATATAATTGGAAATATTTGTTATATTTCTTGGTGTTGTTATTAATATCTATTTGACATGTCTAACGCCACTATTACTCTAATCACCAGTAGGGTAATAAAAATAGACGATTTTTTATAATAATTTGGTATGGTTAATACATTTCTAGAGAATTCCATATTAAATTATATTGTGTTGTAAAACATTATGGTATATGGATTTTATCTCCCTCCACTTTAAATGGAAGTTTAAATCAGGCATATATAAATTATGTTTCTAGTTATTTTCATATTAAAATATTTTTAAATTAAATTTAGAGAAACTATATTTTATAATGGATTAGAAATATTTTTTTTTCAAAATTGGATTCTAATTTTTTTAATAGTTTAAAGTAAATAAATATTATAATTGATTATGTAAAATAGATATTGGAATATATTTCTTGGCATGTTTTAATAATTGTATTGTGAGGGTCCTTATTAGATTCGGGCATGGATAACTATGAATCTTGGGGAATGCGGGTACAAGACAAATTGAGAACATCATATAAAAGAAAATATACAAATTTAAATTATTGGTAATAGAATCTTAGATGCATTTTTCTATGTTTGAGTATCTATATTGATAATTCCATGAGTAAAAAATGGATATGAAACATAAAATATTTTGAATTTCATGAACCCATTTGATAATTAATTGTATCTAAATTTTAATTTTATATAAACTATTTGAATAGTAATCTTATATATTTTTATATGAACAAACACTTTAAAAAATTAATTTTTTCATCATTTATATACATTATGTGATTTATTATCGTTTTAATATAACTTATGGGATTGTTGTGGATTATTTTATAATAATTTCATATAATCATCCACTATATATACACATTGGTGAATATGTAGACCTTGTTTTTCATGAAACTATTGAGGTAAAGGTTTCTTATTTCTCTAATGGATCATAATGATTCTATGGTTTGGGTGAAGTAGGGTGGATCTTGGACATTTTAGGTTAGATGTTTCGATTGATTCCACATTGTTGAAATTGTCTTAGTCTTTCACTTTTTATTATATACATTATTCGTTTAATTATACTACTACTATAATTTAATTTTTTTGTGTCATGTATTTATTATCATGAATCATATAGAGTCATGGTTATGTTTTTTATGTCTATTAAAAGTTAGTTGTTTTAGGTCAAAACATCCCCCCATTGTTTAAAAAATACATTTATGTATATTTCTAACAATTCGTTTCCAAGGGATGTTACATAAGGTTAGTATCACATAATCCACTTCCCAAGACAACAAGATTATGGTGGTCTATTGAAAATTGTATTAATTTAGTTGGTTATATCTATCAAGATGGTTTTTATGAGATAATACATATTAGAACCCAAAGTATAGAGTATAAGAAAGAATAGATAACATATTTTTGATGACCATCATGATTCTATGGTGGTGAAACTACTAAATATGATCTTACACACCTTTATGAATATGATCACCTCATCATCATGGGTTTTTCAGATGTGTATAGTGTATCATGTATTGAAAGAAATTCTTTCCACTATTATTTCAGCATAAATTGTTATTATATTTATTTTTTAATATTGATGTTATAATTTGGATTTTTAGAATTTTAAATACCCTAAGATATCTATTTGGTGGTTTTACTGTGTTTGAGAGTTGTTATCTTCTATTGTAATTGAATGAATGTAACTAGGGAGATTTCATGGAAATTAATAGGAGGATATGACAATTAATGTTGTTCAAATTAAACTATAAGTGAATCAATACATTTTCTTGAGTATAGATCATTCCTTAAATGTTTTTGATGAAAATTGAATTTTGAAACCAAACAATGATAATGAATCATTGTAATTTCATATAAAAAATCCAAAAATCTTTTAGTGGATGGAGTACTAGAAAATATAGAGACATTTAATAGAAGAATTATTATAATATTTAATATTATGGTAACAAAAAACATTATTAGGGAAAATATTGAATTATACATGCACAAAGATAATTAAACATAACTATAGGATATATCTATTCATCCTAATCAATAATAGGACCTTACATGGAATGTGTTTGAGGATTTGTTTAGTGATAAATTCTACCATCATACCATCTGTATCAAGAGGATAGAATCTTTCATCACTCTTTGGAAATAATATTTGTCATTCATGATTTATAATTATAAATTAATGAATCTATATCATTTTATTACATAGGTCAACAATATATATAACATGTTTTCCCTCAACAGTCGATACTATTGTAACTAGACATAATCTTTATAATCATTATCTTATTTATTATTGATTATATAGAGATGGTCAATAGAGTTTCTACAATGGGAATATGACTCCTGGGAACCTATGGTGTTATAAATACTTCTATATATATGGATACACATAAGAACTAAAATACTAGAAACAATATGCAATCATATTGTGGAGGAATCATGGTACTATAGAACCAGTATACTAGATCAGTCTCTTTCACCTTCATCATAACACCCTAACGAGTTGTTTTTTATAATGATCATTAGACCAAAAGAAAATAGATTGTATTGGGCCATTATAGAAGTGTCACAATTATATTGAAATTGGTTTTCTCAGACATTATTGAACATGTGAACCATTTTAAACAGCTATAGATATCTCCCACATATCACAAGACTCGTATGCATAGATGGGTCAGTCTCATCAGAATAATATTTAGCTCTATAATATTACAGTCATAGTGATTCTAGGAATACACAATCACCATAGTTGATTTCATAAAAAATATGAACCAATGATTATTTGGGAGTACTTGTAAGAAAGTTTATGGTGTGGATTAAATATTTATAGATTATAAATTAGGTAATTCAAAAATGTTCGGTTCCATCCATTTGAACAAAAATCTTATCAATATTATTTTTATACAGACACATCCCACATTTTTATTAATTATGGGGTAATAATTCAGATGGAATTACATGTCTATATGATTCCTCATGTAATTAAAATTTTGAAACATCTAAGGAAATTATAGTATAAAGGGTGGAAATGTGTCGTTTGTTAGATAATAATTGATGGGGTCCAGCTTGTTTATGGTGTTCTGTTCTAGATGTGTTTTTGTTGATCTAGTTAGTCTATTGTCGAAAGACTAAAAATTTATAAGTTGGATATATGTCCTTAAAAATTTCTCTTTATTTTGGATTCTTGATATCTTTGATAAAGAGAATATATAAAATTTAATTCATGAATATAGTGATGATAATGGAATAAATTATTAATATTCATGTGTTCTATAAAGATCACACTTGATACCTTAATAAATTGCGTAGAACTGATTAATCGATAGAGGATTGACCATGAATAAAAATAAAAGATCATGAAATTGGATTTTATATCAATGATATAGTGGTCCAAAGGGTTAATTTTTGTTTGATTAAATATTTATTTAATTTTTATTTATAAAAATGATTTAATATTGTTATAGTGTTAATCCAGATGATGTTGTGGATAGGTATGAATTGTTATTTTCTTTATGGTGTGATACAAGTATATGTTTATAAAAGTTTTTCTCAATTTTTTAAAAATACAAATTTAATTTTCGGGATATTTATTCACAATAATTTTTACACAATTCAATATAAAAGTGTATGTAACAATGATTATTATAATTTATTTAAAATGGGAGACTATTATAGGTATAACCTGAATCATATATTTCATTTTATGACACAATCATGTAATCATATTTTTATATATGTATTCCTGGTATATCATGTATCAATAAAGTGGGATTATCAATATAAATAAATGGTATATGTTATGATGATATTTTTAAATATGTGTAAATGAGTTAACATTCAACTATCAAATATATAATCTATCATTTATGTTTAATTTATTGAAACATGTGGTTGAAACATTATATATGAGTATTCCAAAAGGGGTTTTAAGGCATATACATAAATCAAAAATTTCAAAACATATTATTTAATAATATATAACTCTAGAGTGTCTTAATAAGATATTATAAAGATTTATAAGGCCATAGTTTTTGTGTGAGAACATTTTCAAAACATATTTTGAGTATCACTACTTGAAGTACTCAAATTTTGTATCCTTTTCACCACGAGGCACTGTCATATAATGGTGAGTATAATACTACCACTCATACATTGAGTGATTCATTTAAAAAATGGATATATAGTAGAGATGAGAGTCTAGTAGTTTCCATTATGTGTTCTTCAATGGGATCGATAACTAAATATTGTTGTTGTATCTCTATGGTGTATAGTACATAAATTTGTTTCATCACTTATACAATTTCAATGTTTATGGTATCTTAGAAGGTAAATAAAATGAATTTATAACTTATAGCTTCAACTATGTTACTCAATGCATAAAAACAATTTAATTACCACCTAAAAACCTCCATTGGTTGTTAATAATCATGGTATGAGTTGTTTTCTATAGTGATAGGCGACATATATTCCTCCAATCCCACTTATTCTATGTCATCACATTGATTCCATGCATCCTATTTATTTAATTAAGTAACGATGCCTTAATTTCCCTTCTCTAGAAATTATTTCTTTCCATATATTCAATCTCATGTCAACTAATTCATGAACTTTTTCCCAATATGTTTCATAATTTTTTTTTTATTTAGTTACAACGGTCTCATTTTCAATCCAATGTATTTTAAGGGAATACATAATATATATAAGTATATACATTATTATTATATCTTTTCATTGAAGTTCATTTTATCATAATGAGGTTTTGTAAGTTGGTTAGTTCCTTTAATTTTTTTATCTTTATTGGATTCCCCATTTTAGTGACCCTTATTTATTTGTTTTTAATAAATTTACATCAAGACTCCATATAAATGGTCATTGAATGTTTCAAATTGAGAAAAACCGTGGGACATTAATCCAATGTAAAATGATTTTTATAAAACATTGTGAATTATATAACATTTATGAAATTTTATTTTCATTTTTTTCTATAATATACATGATTCATTATCAAACACAAATACATATAGAGGTTTATGAATTAAAGCCTTAATTGTTTGAAAATATCTATGTTCATTCTCTCCCCATTCTATCAACATCCCCCATTTGATATTAATAATGAAAAAAATAATAATTCATAATATTAATAAAAAATAATATAATATTAACTAATAAATATGAAGATAAATTAAATAAATAAAATAATAATAAACACATTTAAAAATTGAAAATAAATTTATTAAATGGATATTTAAAAATTAAATCACTTTTAATGAAATTTAGGACCATCATTGATAGTGATTATTATCTAATGATGTATAACTACAAATAAAAATTATTCACCTTTATCTGTAAGATAAAGATTAATTTTTTTAAAATTAATTGTAGTATATAAAATTTATCTTCTCTCACACTAGAGTAATACAATATTTAATAAAATGATGTCGTAATACATGAAATATTTGATTTATTGGTAAAAAATAAATAACTAAGTATACATTATATTTATTTCATGTAATATGTCATATAGTTTTATACTATAAAATTTCACTCATGTAGGGTTGAAATGAATTTCTTTTAAAACGTAATATTTTATATAATATTTAATTTATAATATGTATGTGATGATATAAATTGAATGTATAGTCATAATAATTTTAAAAATTAAAATTAAACTCTTGTAAGATATTAGATAAATTTAAATAAAAATCTATTGAAAAATAAATTTATCTCATCCATGAGAGGAGAAAAATTTATTATGTTTAGTATTCTCCTATTTTTAAAAACGCAATTTATCTTATGAATTAGAGGTTTTGAATTTTATGTTAAATGGACAAAAAATTATAATAATATTTGTATTATTTTATTATATATCATTCATTAATAGAATCAATAAACAAATATTCTATGTTTAGATAAATCCAGTATAATTTCACATTTTTTCTATTTTCATTGATGGTTGGTATTTTGTTGTTTTATTTGTGGATATATAATTAGTGGTTCTGACCTATAAAGTTGTTTTCATGTTTCATAAAACATAATTTTTACAATTTCAGACATGAAGGAATTTATTAAGCTATAGAAGAACATTTTAGAATCTTATTGGTGATACCATGGTGGGTTGCAAGTAGTTTTTCACCACATCACCTATCACATTGAAACCTATTATAACACCACCGAATTTATTTTTTAAAATTATTATATATTTTAAGGTATTATGGTGGTTGAATTTGGGTTTAGGATGTCTTGAAGGGTTGTTGGATAAGGAATGTAGATTTTGTTATTTTTTAGTTTCACTATGGGATTCACTACACAGTGGTGTTTGTTTTGGTTTTGGTCATACCAATTTTCCCGCATTGAGAGACACAAACGCCTTAGGGACATTAAAACACCCAAGAATGACTAATTTTATTTTTAATTATGGATGGTCAGCCCATCTATGGGAAATGTCTAGACCAAAATGGCATGTCAGCTAGTCATGCATGCTTCAAAATGGTTAATAAAAAATGCACCACATTAGGGTCCATAGAGTTTTTTCCCCCACAACATGAATTTGGAGAACTAATTACATATTAATATATGGTGTGGTATAAGAATATGTGGTATTTGAAAATGTCGATTTGGATTTTAATTTTTTATGAAGTCGTTCACATTGAATAGTAAATTCCTATATTATTTTTTAATGTTATTAACAAATTGTTTATTTATTAAGTCCCTCATTAATCCTCTCGCCAGTATGACACTTATACAAGAAGAGTATAAATGATATTTTATGATGGGTAAATTCCATATCATGTTTTTCTTCTTATCAATTGTGGAATGATTAAACGTTGAGGTATGTGTCTTCCCTCAATCTCCACATTCTATAAAACATAACGGATTGGATTTATAAAATAATTTCTACATTCTTTTCAGTAGAATATAATATTATATTTGTTTTGGACAAACGCATTTGGTTAATGTCTTAAAATAATGTATTTTTCATTTATTTTAAATATGTGTTCAATGAATTGATTAATGGAAGATTTACTTACCTAGGAAAAGATAAAATATAATGTGGAATGAATTAGTTTTCATGTGTCTATGATTTATTTATGAGGTTCCTTGTTGGATAATGACTTTACTACCTATGAAACATGGTAAATGTGAGTTCATTTCTAGTTAGTGACTTGGTATGGAAGAAATTATACTGGTCATGAGTAACTGGAAAATCATCAATTGTTTAATAATTTATGTGTCATTATATATAATTAGTAATTAAAATGAATGAGTGGATATGCGAGATAATTTTTTTTCAATTATGATCTTATTTGATAATGAAATGGTTGGTAAATTATTCTTTCTAAAGGACTATTTTGATAATATTATTTTATGGTTTTATATGAAAGACTAATGATTACTATTTTTACCTAATGTTGAATCATATAAATTTTGATAATTTTGTATGGTAATATTTTCATTTATGGGAAGCCTTTACTAGATTTCAAACTGAATCAGTAAAGTCACTCCATGAATATACAATTTATTTCTATGTAGAACTTTTTTATTATGATATTGGTTTTTGGATAAGATTATTATTTCTATTATGAAGAATCATGATGTAATTTTATTGGTGATGGTGGGTGGTGGTTTGAGATGTTCATGTTGGAGTGCTGGAGTGATACTAAATCGATGACACGAAGTCAGGATGTCTACTGTTTTTTATATGCAATAGAAATTTCATTTTGTTACATCTTTGAATTTTTTGGATTGGATATAAATGTGTTGGACTTATTCACATGCATAATATAGAATCATGGTTTTTGTTTTGTTTTCTATTTATCATAGGTTATTTAAAAAAAATCACAACAGTTTAGTCAATCCCCTAGAATTTATTAATAACCATTAGTGACCATGGTATTTCACCTATGGTTAGTAGATCATTTGACTCCTAACAAGACAATGGATTATGGGAATGCTATAAAAAAATTTATCATTTTGACTAGAACCTCTATTGGGATGGTTTTTATGAATATTTGACATATTAAACTATAAAATAGAGATCATAAAAAAGAACAACTAACATTTATATACTAATAATCTTGTTAAAAAAATAATTCTTTTAATTTTTTTTCATACACAAATTTTAGACTATTATCACCTCATCATTATTGGTTTAACTGATTAGTGTAATGATTAACGCCCTGGAAATAATAATTAACACAAGGATTTAACTCGTCATGTTGTATTAGAAAGCTATTGAAATATTGTTATGGTAATTTTATTTTTTATTATTTGAAATATCCTAATATATCCCATTTTTTATTATTTAGTAATATCATATGTTTTTCTCTTCTATTGGTATTGATATAATGGAACTGAAAATATTCCCCTGAAATCAGTAGGAAGATGCATATAAGAATGTGGTTTAGTGTGAAACATAAATAAATAAAAATATTGTCTAGAGTATAGTTCAATCCTTCCAATATATTTATGGATATTGGATTTAGTGATCACGACATGATATCCATCAATAGAATAACAACATTAAAATCCACAAATACTTTGGGGGATTAAACAACAACTAATATAAAATAATGGATATGAAATTTAAATGAATCCATACTTTTTTGTATAATAAAACACATTTATACTCAAAACTATAAGTATAAATGCTCAAAGATATTCAAATGCAATTTTTTATATAGTTTTTAAAATTAAATATTACAAGAAAAATACATATAAAGAGTAGTATGAAATTTTTAACAAAAAATTATACAAGAATGCCATTAAAATAAAAAGGAATAAATATTTTATTGCACTAATGAAATTAAATTAAACCATCATGTATTATGAAGATAAAAACATGATTATTGTTCATTTCATTACAATGGTTTCTAATATTGAGTATCTAAAATATCACTACATTAAGGAAGGATCGTGACTAATAATTGAAATTAAAATTCTTTCCCTCTTTATTAGTGCTTATACATAGATAGACATTAGATAAATTGTATTGGAAATACCATACAGTAACATAATATGTAGGGGATACTTTTATTTATATGGCTACAAGTGGGAACTAATATATTGTAAAAGTAGACTTATATTATCAAGGATAATGAGAAATAAATAACCAATATACTGGATTAGTTTCTTTTCCCCTACAACGTATCACCATACTATGTTTTTTCAATATCAATTGTTAGACCACATTGAATAATACTGTATAGAACAATATTAAAATTTTCATAATATGTTTTATATAGTATCTTTAAAAAATTGTTATACTATCACCCAAAGGAAAACATGTTGAAATGAACCCATAATATCGCAAGTCTATTATGCTCAGACAGTTCAGTCTAATTGGAATAGTTATTAGCCAATAAATAGAATGAGTCATGGTGAGAATTTGAATTCCCTATCACTCCATATCTTGACACAAATACCTAGAATAAAAGAGTATTTAGGAGTAACTAGTAAAAAAAATTACTATAGAGAAAATATTTATGGATTTTCATGATGCTCCTACGACAATGTGAGGTACCATCAATTTGAACTCAACACTCGCATAGGTTTTGTATGATATTGGAACATCATAAATTTTTATTACTCTTGTTTAATAAATGATATGTTCCTACATGTTGAAATTATGGATCAAATAATGATAATTTAGAAACCTATGATGAAATGAGAGTGTATACGAATTAAATGTGTTACACATTCTATAAAAACTGATGGGATCCCCCTTGGGTGGGGTTTTTATATTTTTGAGATAGGTATATTTAATCTAATAATAGAAATATACTTGTTATATTATTTCAAATATAATATTGGTTTTTATTATTGGTGAGATTTTTTTAAATAATCTGATTGAAGGGTATGTATCTTTAAGGATGTCTGGGATCAAAATAATGGAAGAGCTGTATATTTGGTATTGATATTCAAGATTATATCTTATTAGTCATTATTAATAGAATTAAAAATTATTTATGAAATCAAAGAAAATATATTTTCCACAAATCCTAGATCAATATCATATTGTCTTCCCAAAAAAATCATTGGGTTTAATCAATAAATAGATGTGTACTATTTTTTATATGCTACTGTTGACCAATACGATTGAAAATGGTTTTTTACTGAATTATGGGATGATATATACCCATAAAATAACATAGAAAAAACCCAAGGAGGTCTACAGAGATGAAGCTTAAGGGAATCCACATCTATGAAAATCCTACACTCACATGGGAGAAACCCTAAACTGGAATGAACAGTGAGAGACTCATGTTCCCTACCTTTATGATCAAGAGAATCATCAACCAAATTAGCTTCTCTCGAAATATGGTGAAAATTTAGGCCTTTAATAAACTACATTGAAAAACATATGATAGTATAAATCATATCCCATGGGGGCCATCGTTCCCTTGTAGAGACATCACTTGAAACTCAGTGTCTGACTCAACCTCTGAAACCACCACACCGTACCTCTTGAATAATATTAATATGAAGTGAAAATCTCTCACCTTCACACTCAATGTCGTACCAAAACCATAAAATTAATTGAAATATATATGAATAGATCCATTTTAATCCCTAAGAAAACATACCCATGGATATATCCATTCACATATATGCAATCCACATTTAGTTTGGTACCATTATTGGGTGGGAACCATATAAATCATCCATCGGGAGAACATGCTACTGAAATATGATAATTGATGAAGCTGCAAAAAAATTTCACCTCTATTAATAAGAAATTATCAATCCCAGATCATATATGAGTTCCATCGATCTGATGAGAAGATTAAGCATTGAGATTCAATATTAAATTTTCACCAGGTTCAGTACAAACTAGAGAGACCAATAATTGGATATGAAAACGATGATGTGGATCATAATCACCATATCACAATTTTCCAAGCCCAAAAAACACTTTTTAATGATGTTTTTCATAGATTCACTCACATGACTAGATCACCCATGATGTCCCATATCAGACCAAAGACTAATAGTCAAATCACTCACGACAAAAATTTGAAATACTGTATCTTTTTGTTGTTTTGTACAATAAAAATAATGGGAGGCCAAGGAAATACCCTTTGATTAAACATTATACTCTATCATAATT
This sequence comes from Viscum album, assembly GCA_963277665.1. Lineage (NCBI taxonomy): Eukaryota > Viridiplantae > Streptophyta > Magnoliopsida > Santalales > Viscaceae > Viscum > Viscum album. The sequence goes on from OY728145.1 coordinate 1,707,318,529, forward strand.
TTCTGGTTCTTCATCCTATAGACTAGAATGTTTATCTTCACGGGGATCTACATACACCATAGTTGTGAATCCAATTAATCATGAATAGAAGAATCATGAAGAGGAGCTCTATAATCATGGAAATCAAAAATACAAGAAGTCAACCTGATGAAACAACAATTTTATACCTCTTCATTAAAAGAAAAACATTTAAATATGACCGTGTGGTCAATTATCATAATGGACTCTAACAGCGGAGAAAAATTACTTTCATCGTTAATAGACATGTTAAGAACCATAAATCATGGATAAAATAACATATTTCCCACCAAGTTATCCCTCCAAAATTGATCGCTCCACTCACTACAAACCATATTGAAACATTCTAGAGAACGTCTAAATGATTCAGTAGACATTTTTTCAGCTTCGAAATCCTACAAGTAAATTTATCCCAATCTTCATGTGCATGTCATACAACTTTCTGATAAAACTGGGCCATAAAGAATGCCCACAATAAAATGCCCTGCAATTGATGCAAATGTCTCCTACATGGATTCTTTCACGTCACGTAAACCAAAACATCCCTCCTCAAATAACTTTTCCATATGGATCTTAGAATCCCAATGATAATATCTGATGGAATTAGCATCACCAAAAACTATTCTAGATCTTATTAATATTATATATATTAACTCTTAGAGGATTGATAGTTGAGAGTACATGCATCTAAATGGAAGAAAGGACACTATTGATTAATGTCACACATCCTCTAAATGAAAAAAATCTTCTTCCAATTTACAATCCTCCACATCATCCCATTAATGATATCATCAAATAAAACATTTTTATTGAGAACATTAGATATCAGATCTCTGAGATAAATAATTCTAATCATTTTACTCTAAATTCAAAGAATATATTTGATGTCCCTAATTCTTCTACCTGATTATTTGTTGGAAATATAAATGCTTCTCTTCCATTAATTAATTATTTATCCACATAAATCACCATATACTGACATAACCTTCATGGTGATATGGAGCAATTTTTTCCTTCCATTAATGAATATAATAATATCACGAAAAAACATTATAGGAGAAATGAATCCTTCCCTTATTTTATTATGATACCAAAGAATCCTTATTTCACTCATTCACTTATACATGTTTCGTGACATGGAATCCAAGTCCAAGATGAAAATAAATGGGGAATGTGATCCCTCTTTCACACAACCTTTGTTCTTTGGAGGAATCCAAACCCTTTCCCATAAGAGTGATGTATAACCATGGTGAAGTGTAACACTTAATGAAAATATCACTAAACCATTCATTGAGACCAGACCTTCTCATGTATCAGATAATGAATCTCTATTACAATTTATCATAAGATTTATCCATATCCTCTAGTAATATGAAACTGGATCTAATATCTCTTTTATTAATATCATCCACCAACTCCTTAACAATTATAATCTCCCATTATATAATTTTCCCTTAAAAAATCCATATTGTTCCTGAAAAACAATGCGAGTAATCACTCCATTCAATATCTTATAATGAAATCTTGATAGAATTATATAAGAGACATTGCACCAGAAAATGGGCCTATAATGATTAATTCACGATGTATCATAAATTTTGGAATAAGATCCACCTTGGAAGTACATGTAATTCAAATGATATATCCAACCTGAAAAAATACTGAATCACTTAATTAAAAAGAGCCCCTATGATGTCCAAAATAGCAATATAGAATTCCCCTAGAAAACCATCTGGTCCTAGTGTGCTATCCAAAAACATGTTGGTGACTATCCCTTACATCTCTTATACAGAAGGGATGTGCATGAAAGAATCATTAAACAAATCTTTAATTTGTCTTGGTAAACACCCCATAAAATCTAATTCTTCATCTGATAAATCAGCAACACTAGCACATAGAGGTGAGTCTCCTTAAAAAAATCATTAAAAATGTTTTAGAGAAAATTTCCCTATCATATTTACATGAGAAGAGTGGGTCCAACATCAACCCTATGTTTTATTTTCATGCTTTTCATAAACTTTATGTTAGCATAAAATTAGGCACTATTAAGACATCATAGTTGAAGCCTTAAAAATATATATCTTTTTCTATTTAACCACTCAATATAAATGAGTAACACTTCCAATAAATTGTGTTTATCACATAAAATAATGTATTTACCCTCATCCAAACTTTTCTGGAGCTCATCTTCTGGCCTATCGATATATGCATGCAAGGCCTCCATAGAAATGTCCATAGTAGGATGGTTCATGAACAATATGTTGATCTCCAATTTATGATGCGTTAGGCACCTTGATGGACCAAAACATGCCCTCCCACCCTCCTCTCACTCCAAATAATTCCTTATCATTTCTTTAAAACTGTCAATAATATAACTATTTGAGGAATACAAAAAAGGAATATTTGTAGAATCACCTATTTTAAAATCAACCATTTGAGGTGCATGGTCCAAATGATCATGATATAAATTTGAAATAATAACCCATGAAAAATAAATAAACCATATAGATTGGACAATCATCTATTAAAGAGACTCCAAATGTAGTTTTAGCACTTACAATTGTCGAATCAAGAATATTTTTGGCCCTTAAAACCAATGTATAGAAAACCTCTTCTAAAAATAATGTTTTTAAAATCAAACATACCATTTCTAAAAACACCAGACACTCCACTTTTTTATAATGTATACCTACCTTCATGCCATGATAGACAAAGAGAATCAAATGAATCTATATTCTCCCAGAGGGCCCATATTCCCTATGCGTTAGCATTGGAATAAATGAAAGAAATGAAAACTATGGATCCCGTCAAAAATAACATCACAGAAATACATTGAACCATAGAATGATCCACATCCACCTACAAAACCTTTTTCCAGTTGATCAAAATTTTCTTATTCTTATGGGAAGCATAAAAATAATAGTTGAAACCCAGTTTCATAGAAAAAGTAGTAATTTTATTCTGGTCTTGCTCTGGCCCCAAAATAACAAACAATAAAAAATTTTATATCCTGGATTAAAAGTCCATAAAGTCATGATTTACAAGTGACCCCAATCAAAAGGTGTTATAGTTAAGCAAAACTGACATTAATATATAGAATTAATGGACTTTTGGATAGAACTACCTATTCTTGGGACATATAGTTGTTTATAATCATCATTAGATGTAGACTAGGTAACCTGTCTGGAAAAATAATAGGTTGAAACATTCTTCTTCGGATAAAGATCTTATTATTTAGAGGGATATATGTCACTTTAATTGAGGAAAACAAATTGATATGAGTTTCTAGATTTTAAATTTGAACTGGTACCTCTAGAAAAAGAGAGACCAAAACCATTCTCTATGAAAAACTCCATGAATTGCGTATCACTATTTCCACCACTATTAAAAATGAATTTCAAAGAATTATCTCAGGATTAACCTTGGAAAAAACTTTTGTAGCCAATAGAAAATTATTTGGGGCTTATGGAGAAATAATATATGAAATCTGAATGTAGTGAGAAGGAGGTGAATGATCTCTGGGTAGGGATAAAGGAAAGATGGAGAAAACATTTCCTATCCCCCCAAAATCTGGTGCTGTTGTCGATGCCTGTGAAATTAATATCGGAATAATCAAACAAACCATATAACTAGAATCGATAGACAACAATGAAAAATTCCTTATAAGAATATGGATAACACCCGAAAAAGGAAATCCATAGAAGGAACCCCAAAAAAGTCTTCCACTGTTTCTGTCACATCACTGATAATTTTTTTAATTGAATTTCTCAATGATGGATCGACACTAGTCTCCCCCACCACCAAAAAATATTAATGATGATAACCAGAAGCCACTTGATTGCCTTAAAAACCATAATAACCCATCTTATCATCCACATCCAACCCCACCCCATTGAATAGGAAGAAAAATGGTCATAAAAAAAATCACTGAGACCTGATCACCCTTGAGCTGGGGCCAAAACATTCTTTTTTAAAATGTTATCAACCTAGTTTCCTTGAAACCAGGTCACCGATTAAAGCCTTGGAGGATCCTAGAAAACAATCACTTCCCCCAAATGATGCTTTTCAGAGTCTTGATGGGATTACATGAATAAAATTTCATAGTTGGGTTCATTTTGACCTAGAAATGGGGATTATAAAAATCTTATAGAGATTTCATTTTAATATCAAAGAAAAGTAAAATCCTCGAAGAGTCATCCACTGCATCAGTAATTTATGGGTTGTGCAACTGTAAAGGAATTCCCAGTAATTTGTTCCAAACGGCCACAATAAAAGACTTATTAACATAGTGACATTCCAAAGAAGATTGATAGAGGGTATAGTGCAGGTATCCATAACCTTTATTCTCGATATCCAAATCAAACACAATGTCATCCTTATTGAACAAGTCAATACAAAAAAGAAAACCTGGAGAGCATAGACAGAATACTGGATGAAGAAGACCCCATGAAGCAATAAAATAGCTGACCATATAAAGATGGGGTTTATCTAGACCTGACCATGCCACAAGAGAATGCATGTGATAATAGGTAGCTTCTTGAAGCCCATTCTATGAAACCCCAACAACTAAAAAACCATATGTCTTCTCTGAACATCTAGGCAGAAGGAAAATCAAAAGAATACTTGTTAATGAACAATCCATAGTAACCATAGCTCATGAAAATCCCCCTTCAATGACTTGGGAACCCTATCAGGGAATGTTCCAACCACACTACTAGCAGGAAAAGCCACCAGACGAGCACTGAAAGTTGAAAAAGGAAGGCCACTCGCAACCGTAGAAGTGTCATCCATAGGAACATAGGATCCTTCACTAGTGGAAGATCATGGAATATTTTTGGGCCTTTGAATCCTAATGTGGTCCAATAAAATTTCACATTCATCTTACAGAATAGAACATATAGAATTAACGTAATTAATTTTATTGTTAGAAGAGTTAAAATGTAATTATTTCATAACACAAAATATTCGACCATGGAATGTTGTATTCCACTTTTTTAAAGAAGGAAGGTGGTTTTCTTTATCATTTCATTGATTATCATCAGATAAATAAAATAACATTAATGAACTGATATCCTCTTCCTCAAACTAATGTTCTATTTAGCAAATTATAGAGATACAAAAGGATCTCTAAATTTGACTTATCATCACAGTATCACCAACATCGATTTAGAAAGAATGGTATTTCTAATTAATCTATTACAATTAATTAAAGTCATTATGAAAACCATTTTATAAACTTTTGTCTTTGGTTTTCACTAGGATTGTTAATAGAATAGTTGATTTGTATCATTCACAGGAAGGTGGAGTCATTTTTTGTGGGATTTGTTTAGGATAACATTGTTTATTCATTGACAAAAAGTGAACATGAGTAACACTTGGAAATTATAATGATCTCCCTAAGAAAACATCACCTTTGAAATAAATTCTCTATGTGGGACTTATAGAAATAACTAGTATACTTCATTTGACATGTGATTTCGATGAAACATTCATTGGTAGAAAAGACAATATAAAAGTTATTTTCACATGAAAACATACCAATAATGTATATGAGAAAAGTATATTTAATTGTTTAGCTGATTATTACCCTTGATTGTTTCCTAAATTTTCATATCTTGTCTATCTTAATGAATTTTTTATTTGTAAGGGTATTTATTTCAAAGGGACCAGAAACTGTCTGAAATCCTTTCAAGAGCTTAAATCCCAATTAACATTGATGACTACCTATACATTTATAGATCAAAAGAATGATTATATGGTATATTTTTATGTTTCGGGATAATGTTAAGGCTGTGTCACTAATCAGGAAGACCATGTCATAGAGTATACCTCATGGAAGCAATGGGTGCATGAATATTTTTTTTCCAATACATGATCTATAACTATCTATGGTAGCCCATGATTTGAAAACCAAACATCATTATCACTTTGGGGGAAGGCTCACTATTTTTAGAGATAATAAAATTTTAAAAAATATCTTTTAATTAATATTAATATAAAATTTATATTAATAAAAATAATACCTAATATTAAAATAAGTAATTATTATAAATATAAAAGTATCTAAATAAATAAAAATTCATATAATTCATGAAAATGAAATAATAATAATAAATAAAATAAAAACATGAAAAGAAATTCATTAAAATAAAAACTACAGATAAAAGCATTGTAATTAAATTCATGACCATTAGTGATGAATTTAGTTTTTTAATGATTCATCATAGGAAATAAATTTTTTGGCACATTAAATGTGAGATAAAATGTTTTATCATTAAAGTTTTTATATAAAATTTATTTGGAATCATAAAATATGTAAACATTATTTTTAATAAAATTAATATATAAATAAAATTTATTTTTTATTTTTCCAAAATAAATATCTTATTATGAATTAAATTAAATTTAGGTAGTACATTATATTGTTTAATAAATATAAAATTTAATCATATTGATTTGAGTTGAATTTTAATTAAAATTTTGTATATTTTGTAAAATAAATTTAAAATGTTTATTTGATAATATAATTTTCACATATGAATATACAATTTTTAAAAAACAAAAATTATGCAATTAAATTTTTTTGATAAATATTATTTTCTATTATCTGAAAAAAAATATTTCATCATGGATATGAGAAAACTTTCATATGTTATTTTTTTCATTATATAAAAATTAAATTTACCTTAGGAATTATAAGAGATATGTTTATGTATGGTTGTGAAATTTATAAAATATAATTTCTAATGTCTTAGTCTTCTTGGAATCTGTACAATCAACAAAAAATGGTTTTATGTGGAGATAATTCTTATATATTTTTTTATTGTAATTTGGATCGTTGGGAGTGATTTTTAGTGCTTTTTAGGATGGAATATGGGGTATTTAAACATCTAGTAATGATTACAAGATATTGAAGTTAAGATTTTAATTATTTTGGAGATACATGAAATCAATAATCTATAGAAAACCCACCTTTAATCTCATGGTTGGTGCCATAATGATCTACGTATCAGTTTGGTACTAGTTCCCCTTCCATTTGAAATTGAGTTTTAATACCCCCAATTAGTTGCATATATATTTTATTTTTTAATTTAATATAATAAGTTAGTTTATTTTTGGTTTGAGATGTGTTGGAGGGTTGTTGGATGAAGGAATTAGTGTTTTTCATTTCTTACATCACCGCTAGCTTTACCACATCGTGGTTCTGATCATTCTACAATGTTTATCATGGGAGTTGGTTATGTTGTAGAGACAACAAAACATCCTGTCACTCACCATTTTACCTGGAATAGTGGTTGGGAGGACAACCTATTGGAATATTCTACACTAAAATGAAATTTTAGATGAGTGGGCATAGATCAAAATGGATTGTGAAAATGAACAATGTCGTGGTTCATAGTTTGGTGCTAGCGAACTCAAAATTTCATTGGATAACACACTAAATTGTGGTATAGGGAATGGTGTCAGACTTATTGGTTCTCAAAATCACTTACTTACCTTCCTGATATTTAGTGAGTTATATGTGTTTAAGGTGAAATGTGATTGATTGTTTGGGGGATAATATTAACACATTTCTAACTGAATTAACTCCATTATTCATCATCACCTAACTATGATTTTTGAAACATATGATTTTTGAAGATATATTTGGATCGGTCAAATTATTTTATTATTTTCTTATTAGATTTGTGATCAAATTTTGTGGATGTTGGATTTCTCCCCATTAATATTTTCTAGTACATGAAGGCCTGGATTTATAAAATGAATTTCTTAATGTCCATTGGAAAATCATGCTAAATTCATGTTAGGGAAAATATTTTTTTAATTGATTAGAAATAATATTTTTTAAGTTGATGATAAATTTTCTTTGATAAAATTGTTTAAGTGAAAATTGTTTTTAAATGAATGTTTAAGAAGAATAGGAAATATAAGGGTTGTCCTGTGTTCACTGTTTAACTATAACAGACTTTCTTAGAGTCAGACATGGAAACGTATAACACTAGGAGAACATGGGATCATGAACAAGTGATGTCTTGCTATGGAAGAAAATTTACCACTTATTATTTTTGGGAATATCATCTTAGATGAATTATTTTGCTTTTTTGTATCAATAATTAGTATTCTAAGAGGTATGAATGTGTAATCTACTTAAAAATATGTTAATTTTAGGAAACTATTTGATAATTGAATGCTTCATAAATTATTATATAATTAAAACGTTTTTGAGAATCAATTTTTCTTATTTTATATAGAATTATATTGATTACTATTTTCATTATCCTATTAGTATAATATAAATTGTGATTATGTTTTCTTGTTATAGTGGAATGTGTGAATCTATTCTTGAGGATTTCTTCCTGAGTTAGTATACTAAACCCATGTAAGTACGTTTGGTGCAGAAAATCCCTTGTTTATCATCATACATGTGCAGGGGAGTTTTCATGTTTATGTAGTGTAGCATCATGATTCTGATTTCTTTTTGGCGGTTGGTGGATCTTGGAGATGTTTAGGAAGGATTCATTTAGTTATTTTTTGTCAGTGACATTACATCATGATGTAATTTTTGTATTAAGACACTATATATTTTCGTTATTTCACATATTTGATTTTTTGTCACATGGATAACAGATAGTTCAATTTATCCTCATAAATAATATAATACCACTATTTTGATAATTTTTTCTATTTCAGGTTATTTACATAAGGGGAAATCCCCCATGGTTTAGTAAATCCATTAGAATATAAATATAATCTATTATTACTATTGGTTTTCACCTAAGGATGGTTGAACCATAGCCACTTACCGACACAATAGGTTAGGGTGGATCATACATATATTATCAGTTTGGTTTCGTAAAACTATTTTTATGGTAGTTATGGAGATAATACATATCAGAAGCTGAAATGTAGAATATACAAATTCAAAACTAACTGATTTGTCCCAAATATCATGTTACCTTTTTTCTTGAGGTAAAAAATATGATTATTTAAGCCTTTATGAATTTCACCACCTAATCCTTGTGGGTATAGCTAATGAGATCATAATATCTTGGATTTGTAAAATCAAATCCCACTATGATTTCATCATTCATCTTTTATTGAATAACAATAGAAATTTTGATGTCGTAGTTTGGTTTTTTATGATTTTGAATGTACTATGATATGTGATTGGATGTTATATTCATATTAAGTGTTTGTAAATTTTAATTTTATTGATATAATGGAACCATTAGATTCCCAGAAAATTAATAGGAGTATATGAATAAAAACGTTAGCCATCTTGAACAACATGTGCATTAAAAAATTTTCTAGGGAATAGTTTCATCCTACAAATATATTGCTGGAAATTAGATTTTTAAAGAATTCATTTATAATTAATATTTATAATTTTTAAATTTGTATCCACTATTCATTTAGGTGATTCAATACAAGAAAACTGGAAACCTGGAGTGGTTAAATTAAGAAAATCTTTAGTTTTTTGGATCCCTAAAAAATATCAATGTAAATATGGATGTATACATTCTCTATGATCTATCAACGAAATATAAGGTTATATTTTTTTTAACTAAACATTTCCAGGAACATAATTTGAATATTTTTGATAAATAATTTTCTAAAAAATTAATCCAACATAACTTGAAGGTCACAACAATGATAGAATTATTTATTCTCAAACTATAAAATTTTTCAGTAATTGATTATGATGCTAAATTCATGAATCTATTTATTTTTATTCCAAAGGTGTCTATTAGTGACTACTTGAAGAGATACATCACCATGTGATGATTGTGACTAGAAATTCATGCCAAAATAGTTTCCTTATGTATCAATGATTATACAGATATCGTCAAAAGAGTGACTTTAGTACAAAAATACATTATTAGAACCTATGGTGTGAGGAATAAAGTTACCTATATGGGTAAAAGTGGGAACAATAATGTTATAAATAAGAGGGATACTTATTATAAAGGAATAAATACACTAGGGAACCAATAAAACAAATTTATTTAATTTTCTCTACATCACAACACTATACTAGAGTGTAATCAATTTCAATTATTAGACAATAGGGAAATGTATTTCATGGAATCATTATAGATGTTTAAAAATTATGGTGAAATAGGACATCTCAGTCATTATTGTACTATATCTAAAATTAAATATTGTGGAAATGTATCTAACATATCACATGACACTTATACATAGATGGGATGACCTCTTTATAATATTTCACATACCCAAATCAAGTGAGTAATGATGATTCTAGTAACATCATATAATTGAAGTTGATTCCACAAAAACATGTAGGAAAAGATTATTTTGGAGGAACTAAGTAAGAGATTATATGGTGCAGAAATAATATATACAGAGGATCAATCATGCCCTTCATCAATTAATGGTAGCATCAATTAGAACACTAAAATTATGTAATTTTTTATTTTATTCACGCACATATAAATGTTTTATTACTTCGTATTCTATTATTCATAGAGGCCTATATGTGTGAATGATGCATAAGAGAATACAAATTCATAAGTCACACACCAAATGTTAGTGTATAGTGTTGAAATGTGCTACATGATCAGTAATGATTTAGGGGGTCTACCTTATTTGGGGTTTCTATTTGGCATAAACATATATTTGATCTAATCCAAGGAATAGACTATTTAAAATGATTCAAAAATCATATAAATTTGTTACACTCAATGAGTGTGTTTTATATCATCGAATGGAGTGGTAAATCACATTTGGATAAATTGTGTTCTACATGCTCTTATATATGAAAGGAGTATCACTCATATGTTATCACTATTAGCATTGAATATTAATGATTCAATAAATGACTAGTATTTTCAATGAATCCTAATTAATTACCGATATTATACCCTTGAAAATTTATATCTATTTCAAAAAAAATAGAACTATAATTTTCCATTGTTCTATAACTAGGGATTAATCCTATTTCACTTACATATTATAGGACAGTGACAATATAATTGTAGGATTTGAAGGACTAGTTAGATGATTATGAAAGAGAATGTTTCGTAAAATTTAGTAAAACACCTTCGGAATATCATGTTCTCTTTTTGAAGAAGGAATATAGTAATATTATCCAATACATTATGTATCATAAGATATATAAATTTATTATAATGAAACAATATCATATTAGAATAAAGTATAATCTGTTTGCCCAATTGAGGAGATACAAATGGTTAACTAAAGTTGATTTATGATCAGGGTATCAACATGAACTCATTTAAAAGAATGATATAGGGTTATGTATTCATTAATGTTAATATTAATACCTTGTTATACTCTTCGTTCTTACCAATTCCCCTACAATGTTCATCAAATAGATAAATTAGATTAATCAAAGGCATATTGACACCTTTGTAGTTCTATTTTCTTGATGATAACATGGTGTGTTTTTGGAATAAACGTGACCATGAAGAACTCATAACAAATGTGATTATTTCCATATAAAATCAATATATTGTTTATAAATTATTAATGCGTGACTTCTGGATATCATATGTGTTCTTCAATTCCATTATATTTTTAATAAAATCGTATTTTTTGATTATGAAAAATAGATGTTATATTCTTATTGAACTGTTCATGAATGTATTTGATATAATTAAATTTAACATTTTATAAGTTTTAAAACATTTCCTTGTTCACAAAATTTTACATCATAACTCTGAAACGAATTACATGATTAGGATTGGTATCATAATATAAAAGACCAATGAATATCATATGTTCTTTCGAGATCTAACATATAAACTCATATTGGAACCTATCCTTAACATTACAAAACCATGGAATGTTTATGTGGTATATTTTGATGTATTTGGACATGTTTTTGGGATATTACAACATGTGAGGAGATCATGTCATATTTTAAAAATTGTCACGGTTATGGGTTCCGGAATAAAAAACTAAACAAAACATGATATAAAACTAGATAAGTTTGTCCATGCTTTAAAAAAATTGATTGTTGTATCTTTTGTTAAAGAGTTATTGTGTTTATAGATTATAATAGTTTGAGACACATATTTTATCAATGATGTTTGAATCATATTTAATGGTGACTAATGGGATATATATAAATATTATACATTGACATTATATATATAGTATTTAAACGTAATTCTCTAAATGGTCCATTAATTCTAATGATTTAAATCAGTTTGTCCAATGAATCTTGAGATCTGTTTCAATTTATGATGTTGATTGTAGATATTCATTACAATTTTATTGATTATCATATTAATGTTGTTTTATTTTTGGGTACATTTATTTATATTTGTATTGATTAGGTATAGTAATCTAAAATCTCCAAGAATTTTTTTATACAAGTATGTATAAATAGAGTGGTGTGAAGACCTCTGACTAATAGAGCTCATATGGGATCTTAGTATTGTGTTTTTGATATCAGATAGTAATTTATTCATTTTTTAGGAAACACTTATTTATTCTTATCACATTTTAAATTGGTCAATCAATCGAGGAATCCAAATGATGAATGAGGCTCTAGAAACCCATTATTTATGATTTTTAATAAATATAAGAGTGGATGAAAATGGATCTTGAAATAAATCACATATTATCATGTTACAGATTAACATCAATAAAATTTTGGTTTGTTTAAATACTTACTTATACCCGTATGGATGTTGCGTAAAACCACTGTGGCCTTTTTCGTGGTTCTACTGAGAATGAATCAGTAGTGTGATTTGGATATGGTTGTTATTTAAAAAATCATGAAGTCATCCAATGTCATTCAAATCTAGGAATCAAATACATTATATGATATAAAAAATCCTTATATACAATAATTAGAAATGTTTCTTTGGGAACCATTCCTAATCAAATCAATATAAGACCCATGATTTCCCATGTGGTTTTAGTTATCCTTATTGAAGGAAATTTGAATGCGTTTTACAATGATCATGACATTTTATTATCCAAAAGATGGCCAATATTAATAGATGATGTATACATTGGATGAAATTACAAAATCTTGTGTTATAAATTTTTTATGCTCCTAGGAGGATCATTTTCTTTTAGTGGGGTTACGTTTTAGACATCATTATTAGTCCTTGAAATATATGTATCTATTCATAAAATTATCTAGTTCTCCTTGTAACTCTCCATATTTATTGATAGAGACAGTATGTATATCCCCAATTATTCCTAACATTGTCTATGAATTTATGGAGATTATTTAAATGATCATGAAATGAAAAAAATGACCCAAATTCATCAAATATATTACACTGATTATCTTCATTCCCATAATCATTCCTTGTGAATTATATGTTTTCATGAAGTTATTTTCATGACATGGACATTATAATATACATAAATAAGGATAGTTGATCATAATTATATTATACCTCTTGAGATACATGAACATTTTAGTTTTGTGGCTTATCGATTAGACATACCACAAAATTCAATCTTAGTTTATAATGTTTCTCATATACTCAATTAGAAAAGTACAAAAATAAAACAGACCAACTAATTTGATGCGATCATGATGATCATGATTTAGATGTTAACATTATATATTATTTAATAAATATTAATTAAAAATAAGACATTATTTGGAGTAAAAATTCATTATGTCGGTGTAGGAATAATGGTATCCTAGCCTTATTATGGAGGAGCATTGGGAGAAATTGGAATTCATGTCAAATCAGTGGATAATGATTTTCCAAATTGCATATATTCTCTATATTTCCTTGTATGTAAATCTGAATAGTGGTGAGAATGTTACATCCTTGATTTTATGTCATTACATATTATTGTATATTTTAATGAAATAAAGTGGTGAATGTTCTGTTAATGAAGTGTTGAAGTATTAATGAATGATGAAAGGGGTGTTTATTATTTTTAGCATCTATATAGGCTTAACCATGTCATGGTTCAAACCATGGTGACATTTTCAGTTCCAAGAATTTTATAAATCCATGTGTGTGTGTGTGTGTCCAAGTCTTAAGGGATGTATTTATGCCATAATGTCGACCATTTTTCTTGGTGTGGAGGTTGGGATGTACAATTTTTTGGAATACATAGAACAAAAATGTGGTAGTTTGTAATAAATATTTCAAAGTGGAATAGGATAATAAACCATGTTTTGGTTCATTTAGCATTGTTATCCATCTAAAATATTCTTCAGAAAAGCAACTATTTTTTAGGCCGAGGGTGTAGTTCTTATCCACATGGTGTTTTAAATGGTTGATTTGAATGATGAATCTTAGTGGATTTAATAAAATTTAATGGGATAAATGTGTCATATTTTTTTGGGGATTTATTCACATGTTTTTTCTTTATTAACTCCCTCATTCCTCCAATCCACACTAGGATGGTTGTACTATACAATTCTAGAAGAATTTTTTTGGATAGATTCTATCCTGCAAAATTGTTTCTTCATTTCCAATATTGTGTGAATAAATTTTATTATAGGTTTCTTATTCTTTAATATAAATTCTAGAAAACATAAAATATAGTATTTCTATGATTTGTTTCCTAGGGATTAAAATAAAAATATTATTAAATAATAATTAGATAACTCATCTGTTATTATTTTAAAAAATTAATTTTTCAGTGATTCTTGATATGTTTTTTATAATATATTTTAATGAAAAATGGTTTTTCATTTAATGGATATAATATAACATGGAATAAATAGGCTTGAATTAGTTAATTATTACATTATGTGGGGAAATTTGACCTCCAACATGGCTACCTTTGCAACATGGGGCAGGCTGCTGCATAGTTAATTGAATACTTAGTTGAAAATATGTGTTAATTCTCATGAGTATTGGTTATATAATCTTGTATGAATTCATGTGTGTGTGAGCATAAGTAATGATATTCCAAGGGAAAATAATTGTTATGATATATACAAAATTGAATATCTCATTATTATAATGGGAGAGTTCTAAAATTGTTTATTGATATAATGATATTTCGTAAGACTCAATCATAATTTTATATGAAACACACATAAAATTATTTTAATCCTTATACATTATTTATATAAACGATGATAAC
Source organism: Viscum album (assembly GCA_963277665.1). Classification (NCBI taxonomy): domain Eukaryota; kingdom Viridiplantae; phylum Streptophyta; class Magnoliopsida; order Santalales; family Viscaceae; genus Viscum; species Viscum album. Next base: position 1,707,333,616 of record OY728145.1, read on the forward strand.
ATTTTCTTTTCTTTGTAGTTTTTAGGGATTCAGCTGGAAGATTTCTTAATAATTTTTTATACTTACCTTTTTCATATTAACATTCATGTTTATTTAGCCTTGTTCTATCATAATATAAATATGGGGAATATTTTATCTTTATGTAGTGGATAATCATGATTATATGTGTAAAATAATACATTTTTTCTGGTCTTTCGCCCTTTTTCATTTAAAATTCATAAATGAGTCTTGTTAGAAGATGTATACGATTTGTTGGGGAATATTTCATAATGTTTAGGGATTTATGATTATTTTAATAAATTGAGTCTAGGTAATAATGTATAAAAATGGGAATATGAGGATATATTGATAGCTTTAGAGGCTTCATAGGTGGTTTGGGAACACTCCTAAATGTTGGGATGAGAACTATGTTCAGTAAAATTCATACCATGTATATATTACATGATTTCAAACTATTTCCAAAAACACTTCGTGAACTAGTTCAGAACATGAAGTGGTTACACATTATATACCTAGTTTGCATCATATAATTATCTATGAAGATATATATATTAATAGTAGAGGACACATTTTTCATATCATATCATTAATTGAGAAATAAATGTCATGAAAATTTTACATTCCATGAAATTCTTAGCTGCATCTATTTTAATCTATTTGTATGTATGATCCTTTCATTGTTTTAGTGAAACATTTCCTAATCTCAACCCATTGATTATTCAAAGTAAATTATGGAGTCTCATCCTTTGTTCTATAAATCTCTATTACACACATAATCTTTGTTGAATGTTTCTACATATGTTTAAATTCTATCTATTCATTCCTCATTTTCATATGATGTAAATAAATTGATCATGGATTTTTGGGTTTTTATCTTGAATTTAGTTGATCTAGGTTATTATTAAGTTCTTTTTTTCATTATTCCTTGTTAAAATTTTCCATTGGAAGCATTGCATTAATCTCCAATTTAATTTCTATAGTCTAAGTTTGGACATGTTATTTTTTTATTGTGAAATATAAGCAATATTATGATTAAACAAATGTAATGTGTGCACTAATAAATATGTTGAATTATGGTATTTCTGAAATGGTATATTGTTGGGATCCCATTGGAATCATTTATTAATATCACCTATCTTATGGATACCCATTTGTTGAGTGGACTGTTCAATAATAATATCATGGATAATGGTTTAAAAATTTGTTTAGCATGACATGATTTGTAACTGATTGTTTTTAAATTTAATCACATTGGTTGTAAATAATGAGATGTTGATATGGATGTTGACAAATGTATATATAATTGACTGTTTAATTAAAATTATAATTCTAATTTTTATAATTAACCATTGATTCTTATGATGTGATGTTGTGATATTTGATTTGTTATGAAATGTGTTCAGATTCCGGTTTTAATGCATATATTGAGTGGGATCTACCCAGTCCTAGGCTTAATTCTTATGTTGATATGGATCTTCCCGGTCTAATGTTGTAATGATTATATTGACCAGATCTAGTCAGTCACATATTGTAATGCTTATACATTGGAATATTCATAGTTATATGATAATTCTGTGGATTATAGTTTTGTTTCCAATGGTAGTATTACATACTCAGAGACTTTTTGGCATTGTTCCAAACCATACTAATTAATAGATTGTTTCTATTGGTTAATTAACATATAACTTCAATAACTTATTCCATACAATTATTCGAAGAAATTTTCTTATACATTTTGGATTCAACCTATTGAGTTTTAATTATAACCAATTCAGGACACCATTTGGATCACAAAGTGATAACACAGATGATGGTTTGGACAAGTGAAATGGACCATTTTGCTGGTTAGTTTCTTGTTAAATGGTGTGGAGTTTAGTGATGGGTCTAACTGTAACAACCAGATATTTTATAAGATACATTTTTTTTAATTTCATTCATATATTTTATTGTATGACACACCAAGATTATCTTGCGCTATACGCAACACCGTATTAGCCTGCAGTATAGGCAACACTTTTCTTGGCTCTTGTTACACACAATTTCAAGTTCGTTTGATAAAAGTTATTCTACTCAACATTGAGTGTATATATATATATATATATATTAAATGTATAAATAAAATATTGTTGGATTATATTATACGCAACAACAAAAGAGTCATGCACTACACGCAACCCTGACTTGGCTTGCATTACACGTAATCGCGACCTTCCTCGATAGCGTGTGTTGTACGCAATACCGGGATTTACAAAACAACAATATATTATTATAATATTGTTATGAACTAGATGTTATGAATAGTGTTAACTAAATTTTGAATTTTATAACATTATTATTCATCTTACACATTTTCTAGAACATGGTATAAGAACAAAATAAATTTTTCGGGTAAAATAAGTATTTTTAAAAAAAATGTTGTTTTCCCGCAAATTGATGGCGCACCAACATTAAATATAGTTCATGACATGTTTATAAGTTCCATTTAACAAAATAAAATTATTTTTTTGGATCATGAAATAAAAATTTATTTTGGATAAATTTTTCATTTTATTCTGATGACTTTCATATTTTAATGAATAGTAAAAACACGCTATATTTTAATTAAAAACAACTTTTTCATCCTAATATATTATGTGGTTAAATTATAATATTGAATGGTTTTAAAGTATAAATAGAATATTTTTTTACCATTTAATATAATTTATGTCATTAGCATTGATTTTACCTTGAATTCGTAGGTTAAATCAATTCAATCTTTTGCAATGTTTTAAAGAAAAACCCATTTTCTTTCGACAACGAGATTAATTTTAATTTAATTTCAGAAACTTTTGTGTATTGAATTTGAAAAAATGGATTCCATATTTGGAATCAGTGGATCCAAATTATGTTAATAATCTACTTTTTATTTTTGGGAATTATGAATAGTAACTACGGTAAATTTTATTTACCATAGTTAAAGGTAAATCGGTTAATTAAGAGTAAATATAATATTATAAAATTACCATAACACATGTCAAAATCCTATTGGATGACTAAAAGTCGACCCATATCACCTAAGGGTCAGATTAGATTCATTTAATGGAATTTTGTCCATGAAAATAATTTAATTATTATTAAAACCAAAGAATGTGACCACAAGTCACTTTCTAAAATTTTATAAGTATAATAATTTTAATTTAGTGAAAAACTTCATGAAACATTGAACATGGATAGTATCCGGAAATCTAATACAATTATCTACATCATAGGAATTTATTTATAATTATTAGGGATTAAATAATTATCATTTATTATGACATAAAGATGATGCATTAATTGTCTTATTAATGAAATATTGACATAATTGATGTTATAATTGCCCAAATAAATGTAATTTGAGACTTTTTTTAACTTACACTAATTTTCTAGGTTAATATGACATGTTATTGTTGATTTAAGAAACTTCGTTCGAAATTATCATTCTGTTATGAATTTCATAAAAATCATGTACCAAATAGTGTCAAAATTGACATAAATTAGTTTTTAAAACAAATATTATATTATTATTTGTTATTTTATTCCTAAAAATATAAGGTTCGTCCAAATGACTTTGATAAGGTGATATATATTAATAATAAACAACTTGGGGTCCGTTTGGCTTGATATAGTAAGTTTATTAACCATATAGTGTAAGAAAACAAAAAGACATGGTAAAAGTTAAATTATTTAACTTAGAGTTAAATCAAATTGATAAGGTTAAAATAATAACCTAAACTCGTCTAAATCATATTGGATGAGATTATTTCGACCCCTACCCACTTTAGCTTTGAAATAGGACCCTTTGGAACCATTATAAACCGAATTTGACCTTAATATCAAATAATATTTTGAGATTTTCCTAAGGTGCCCCTCTCCTCCCTTATAAAAGGGCACCTCCTCCCTCTCCTCCTATCACCAATTTGAGCATTCAAGCTCGGACAACCCCTCCCAAAATATCTTCTCCACTCCCCTATTATCATATTAGAGGTTCTAGTATTCTTCAAAGACCATCCTTAGTTATTTAAGTGGAGGTTAAGTGAAGGCGCATCAAAAAGAGGAGGTTTGGATCTGTACAATGCATATCGGACATAAGGTAAGGGAAATATCACAATCTCATTTTTATACAAGATTTTTTTATAATTTGGAATTTATTGGGGTTTATTTTATCATCCACATCCATGTTTCCTCAATATGTAATATTATTTTCGTCCACCTATAATTGTTTAAATCCAATTTTACCCTTCGGTGAGATTTTTGTAAAGGATATGAAAGGAATCATTTGTCGTTTTTCGTAAGAGGTACTGTTTGACTTTTCCGAAAAAAGTATGAAGAATATTTTTTTAACATATATTTCATGAATGGGTTTTTAAAACATTATTTCCAAAAAGATTCCTTTACAAGTTTTCATGTTTATTTTTAATCAACTTCTTTTAGTTAAAATTGTATGACATGTTAAGAAAGGAAAAGTGTTTTTTAAAGTAAAAAGGATATTTTCCTAAAGAATGAAGTTCAAGTGTTTTATCAAAATTATTTTGCATATAATATAATAAAGGGTTCTGTCTTTATCCCTATTATTTCATTGATTTGATTATGTTGTGATGGAATTATTTTTATGAATTCCTTTATCGTATATAAATTGTTTTATGATGTCATGATGTTTAAGATTCCCATTTTTATTACATGGGTTATGCAATGATGTCTGATTTAAGATTTTGTGGCACACATTAGAATGGTATCATTATTAGATGGGTGGGACCTATATCTCCCTCCAATGCATTGGGTAAATATTTTATATCTCATGAGATAGACATGGCCGGAATGGTAGGTTATACCGGTTCAGTGAAAAAGGACTGAAACGAGGGTGACTCGGTTCAGAAATGGACTTTGTCCACTAAGATAGTCTTGGAAATGAGTCTTGACTAATAAGATATGATTCTCTATGATTATGTGTGTATTCCACAAAGTTTCATGTTTTAAGTTATGATTATTGGGATTCCATTTCAATATTATGATTTATCCCATGTTATGATATTATGATCTCTTTTGCAAGTCGAGATTTCCAAAATGTTATGTTCTTATGAATATGATGTGATTGATTTTTCTTTTGTTCACCCTTAATGAGCATTTGAGCTCACCCTTTTATGTTTTCTTTTCCCCATGATATAAAGAAAGGTTTTAGGTAAGAAAAAAGGGAAGATATTTATGGGAGATGTTGAAGATCATTCGCCATGATTAGAAGATTACGCTCCGAGTTTCCAAAGACACAAAACTATTACGGTCCTTGTGTGTGTGTTTTTTTATGTAATAAGTATTCCACAAAAGTAATGTAATGTCCTTGTATGATAAGCGTCGGGTCTCTATAGTTGGCATCAGAGGAAAGGTTTAGTCAACCTTTGGAAACTAGGATGCGAAAACGTTAGTGAGATCCCTAGAGATATTTCTAAGGTATGTCTAGGGATGTCCCTAAGGTTAAGTATACGTATAGGTTATAGTACTAGAATTACACTAACGATCATTTAATTAAACCTAAGATGTTAGATATTGAAGGTACTCCCCCTTTATTATGTTGTTTTCTCTATCATGATTTTTTCCTATTACACTATACTTTTTGGGTTTTAGAAAATGGCTGGAAACAAGATGATTCACAATAATGGAGGATATGATGGACAATGGAATGATATTCATCATGAGAAACCAAATGAAATTCGATTTAGAAGTCTGAACATCATTATTATGTCGAATCATCAATCTCATAATATGATCAATAAAGTAAAATTTGTTAAGTTTCCTGACTCAGCTAATAAGAGAAAGATGGAGTTTCATGATGATCATAGAGGAAAGAATGTTCAATTTACCCTATGTAAATCATGTGGGAAGAGGCATCAAGGAGAATGTTTCAAAGGAAATGGAAGATGCTTTGGGTGTGGAAAAGAAGGACACAAAGCCAGTAAGTGAAAAGGAAAAGGTTCAATTAACACCAGGGATGAGGATAATGGTATTGCTATGATATCGACAATGGTTAAATGTTTTAAATGTTGAATGGACTGGCATTATGTAAACCAATTCCCTAAGGGAAAGTCTCATGAAGAGAATCATTATTGTCGTATGGGTAGTATTTATGTGGATGATGATGAAGAGACTACAAATGATATGTGAGATGAAAGAATTTTTGAAGCTCGGTCAATGGTTTAAGAATGTAGTGGAATGATTACATGTTTACCATGTGTAATGTTGTATAAGTAATATCATGGTACTATGGAATAAAGAGACATCTAAGGATTGTTACACTGTTTTCTTTCCTTGAGTTTTGAAAGTGTATGATTAATGTTACCAGTATCCATGAAAGGTTATTCAGATATTTTTGGAATGTAGATGATATGCGCATAATGAAGGGATAAGGAGAAAATTAAATGTTTGATAGTATTCATGAGCTCATGACTGATATAAGGAGAAGGTTATATCATGGTTTGAGTATATATAATTTTGAGGATTTTGGTTAGTGTAAAGTGCTAACGTTTAACTGCATTCATGTATTCACTATGGTTCAATGGATATTCAAGAGAATACATGATTAAGGCCTTTGAATGTTTAGAATGTGACCATCAAGACATATCATATGATATATGGGGGTTAATGATGGTATTATGTCTCTGGTAATCGTTTTCACTATATTATGAGAGTGGACTGAAGTATTATGGATAAGCCTAAAGATTGGAATGGATTATGTTGGAGATATGTTAGTATTGTTTAAGGATAGAAGTTTTTTCGATATTATTGATGGGATGTTATAGTAATATAGTTCTAAAAAAAGGACAACCTGCAGGATGGGCGACAGCCCATCACGTCAGACAAGGACGTAGGAATCGAACCCACAACCGAAGTGCGACTGGCCTTTTTTGCCTACCACTGGCCTATAGGAAGTCCATGTTTAGTAGAAACTAGTTTTATTATGTTAAGCAGTATAAGTCCATTTTAGTAACTATATAAGATTAATCTCACTATAGATGGACTTGTGTATTTTTTTTTGATAACTTTTATAACCTTTTGTTTGAGACAGATGGAATGACCCATCATTCTATCACATGATCTGCTAACACATCACGAATTACAAATTCAACTTCACTTCTTTAAGAGATGAAGTGGAAATTGTCCAAAGAATGACAAATGGCGAGACTATACCAAAATCACGAAAGTATTTCTTCTAATTCCAATTTTATCAACTATAGGGAAATGATCTTGAAAAACCAAAAATGTTGTCCTACTGACCATATATCCGATGAATCAGATGGTACCTTAGATCACCACAAATCAATATCTTTGTGATTTTTGGCTTTTTCAAAGCCATGTTATCTACCACTCTCCATCAGAACATGACGGTTAGATTTCTCTTCCATGTCCATATTTTCTCCGATATAGAAACCCATTGATGAGTTCATTTGGGTAACCATTATATTTCATACTTTAGTTTTTAAATTTCAGTTTTGGTATTTCTTTTTACGATGTGGGTTTCTATTAAAGAAACTTTCGAATAGTAAACCATTTATAACCCCGAGGAATTTTGAGGGAGAAATTCATTTTAAGGGTGGTAGAATGTAACAAACCGAGATTTTATAAGATACATTCTTTTTAATTTCATTCATATCATTTATTTTACGACACACCAAGATTATCTTGCGCTATACTCAACACCGTATTAGCTTGCAGTATACGCAACAATTTTCTTGGCTCTTGTTACACACAATTTCAAGTTTGTTTGATAGAAGTTATTCTACGCAACATTGAGTATATATATATATATTCAATGTATAAATAAAATATGGTTGTATTCTATTATACGCAACAACAAAAGAGTCTTTCACTAGAAGCAACCCTGACTTGCCTTGCATTACACGCAATCGCGACCTTCCTCGATAGCGTGTGTTGTACGCAATACTGGGATTTACTAAACAACGATATATTATTATAATATTGTTATGAACTAGCCATTATAAATAGTGTTAACTAAATTTTGAATTTTATAACATTATTATTCATCTTACACATTTTCTAGAACATGGTATAAGAACAAAATAAATATTTCGGGTAAAATAAGTATTTTTCAGAAAAATGCAGTTTTGCCGCCTTTTGATGGGGCACCCACATTAAATCTAGTTTTTGACATGTTTATAAGTTCCATTTAACAAAATAAAATTATTCTTTGGAATGAAGAAATAAAATTTTATTTTGGATAAATTTTTCATGTTATTCTGATGACTTTCATATTTTAATTAATAGTAAAAACACGCTATATTTTAATTAAAAACAAATTTTTTCATCGTAATATATTATGTGGTTAAATTATAATATTGAATGGTTTTAAAGTATAAATAGAATATATTTTTACCATTTAATATAATGTACATCATTATCATTGATTTTACCTTGAATTCGTAGGTTAAATTAATTCAATCTTTTTCAATGTTTAAAGAAAAACCTGTTTTCTTTCGACAACAGGATTAATTTTAATTTAATTTTTGAAACTTTTGTGTATTGAATTTGAAAAAATGGATTCCATATTTTAATTCATTGGATCCAAATTATGTTAATAAGCTACTTTTTATTTTTGGGAATTATGAATAGTAACTATAGTAAATATTATTTACAATAGTTAAAGGTAAATCGGGTAATTAAGGGTAAATATAATATTATAAAATTACCCTAACACATGTCAAAATCCTATTGTATGACTAAAAGTCGACCTATATCACCTAAGGGTCGGAATAGATTCATTTAATGGAATTTTTTCCATGAAAATAATTTAATTATTATTAAAACCAAAGAATGTGACAACATGTCACTTTCTTAAATCTTATAAGTATAATAATTTTAATTTAGTGAAAAACTTCATGAAACATCGAAAATGGATAGTCTCCAGAAATCTAATACAATTATCTATATCATAAGAATTTATTTAAAATTTTTAGGGATTAAAAAAGTATCATTTATTGTGACACAAAGATGATGCATTAATTGTCTTATTAATGAAATATTGACATAATTGATGTTATAAATGCCCAAATAATTGTAATTTGAGGCTTTTTATGACTTACACTAATTTTCTAGGTTAATATGACATGTTATTGTTTATTTAAGTAACTTGGTTCATACTTATCATTCTGTTTTGAATTTCATAAAAATCATGTACGAAATAGTGTCAAAATTGACATAAATAAGTTTTTAAAACAAATATTATATTATTAATTGTTATTTTATTCCTAAAAATCTAAGGTTCAGAAAACTGACTTAGATAAGGTTATATGTATTTATTATAAACAACTTGGGGTTAGTTTGGCTTGATATAGTATGTTTATTGACCATATAGTTTAAGAAAAAAAAAAGACATGGTAAAAGTTAAATTACTTAACTTAGAGTTAAATATAATTGATAAGGTTAAATTATTAACCTAAACATGTCTAAATCCTATTGGATGAGATGATTGCGACCCATCCCTACTTTAGATATGAAATAAGACCCTTTGGAACCATTATGAACCGAAGTTGACCTTAATATCAAATAATATTTTGAGATTTTCCTAAGGTGCCCCTCTCCTCCATTATAAAAGGGAACCTCCTCCCTCTCCTCCTCACACCAATTTGAGCATTCAAGCTCGGCCCACCCCTTCCAAAGACTCTTCTCCACTTCCATAGTATCATCTTAGAGGTTTTGGTATTCTTCTAAGACTATCCTTAGTTCCTTAAGTGTAGGTTTAGTGAAGGTGCATCAAAAAGAGGAGGTTCGGATACGTACAAAGAATATCGGACATAAGGTAAGGGAAATATCACAATCACATTTTTATCCGAGATTGTTAATACTTTGGCATTTAATGGGGTGTATTTTATCATCCACATCCATGTTTCCTCAATATGTAATATTATTTCCATCCACCTACAATTGTTTAAATCCAATTTTACCCTTCGGTGAGTTTTTAGTAAAGGATATGAATGGAATCTTTTGTCATTTTTTGTATGAGGTACTTTTTGACTTTTCCGACAAAATTACAAAGAATATTTTTTCTAACTTATATGGAATGAATGTATTTTTAAAACATTATTTCCAAAAATATTCCTTTACATGTTTTCAAGATTATTTTTAATAAACTTCTTTTAATTTAAAACTGTATGACATGTTAAGAAAGGAAAAGTGTTATTTTGAAGTAGAAAGGATATTTTCCAGAAGAATGAAGTTCAAGTGTTTTATCAAAATAATTTTCCATCTAAGATAATAAAGGGTTCTTGTTTTTATCCCTATTATTACATTGATTTGATTATGTTGTGATGGAATTATTTTTATGAATTCCATTATCGTATATAAATTGTTTTATGATGTCATGATGTTTAAGATTCCCATTTTTATTTCATGGGATATGCAACGATGTATGATTTAAGATTTTGTGGCACACATAAGAATGGTATCATTATGAGATGGGTGGGACATATATCTCCCTCCAATGCATTGGGTAAATATTTTATATCTCATGAGATAGACATGGATGGAACAGTAGGTTATACCGGTTCTGTGAAACAGGACTAAAACGAGGGTGACTCGGTTCAGAAATGGACTTTGTCCACTAAGATAGTCTGGGAAATGAGTCTTGACTAATAAGATATGATTCTCTATGATTATGTGTGTATTTCACAAAGATTCATGTTTTATGTTATGATTATTGGGATTTCATTTCACTACTATGATTTATCCCAAGTTATGATATTATGATCTCTTTTGCAGGTTTAGATTTCCAAAATGTTATGTTCTTATGAATATGATGTGATTGATTTTTCATTTGTTTACCCTTACTGAGAATTTGAGCTCACCCTTTTATGTTTTCTTTTCCCCAGGATATAAAGAATGGTTTTAGGTAAGAAAAAAAATGGAAGATCTTTATGGGAGATGTTGAAGATCTTTCACCATGATTAGAAGATTACGTTCTGAGTTTTCCAAAGACACTAAACTATTACGGTCCTTGTGTGTGTGTTTCTGTTATGTAATAAGTATTATGCAAAAGTAATGTAATGTCCTTGTACGTTAAGCATCAGGTCTCTATAGTAACATGGGGTTTAGGACCTGACCCTTTGGGGGATATTATTTTCAGTTGTTTATTATATTTTTATTTTTTCAGTTTTACATTTAGATACATCTCATCTTATCAATATTTATTTATTATTATTGCGTTGTCGATCCCTCTTTTTCCCCAGTTGTATTTCATAAATTTTTCATTGTTTTCCCAATATTATTATTGATTTTCTATTATACTACACTCTATACTATGAGGAATATTTTCCCTACTATAAAAATCACTCCTTACTATTAGTCGGTAGCCTCTGGAATATGAGGACATGTGTTTGAGGTCTCGTAATATAACGACACATACTTTACATACATTTTTAATACTTCAAAAATTGAAGCACCCTTATTACAACATATGATAAAACTAAAAAGGACCGTATAGGTATAGTGCCTTTAGAAACAGGGAAACATAAACAACTGGTTCATAAATCTTCTACAGTGTCTCCCATTTATTTCATCATATCTAGGGTCCCTTTTAGCATATTCTACTTAATATCCATCTTCCTGACCTGGGGAAAAGAAAACATAAAAGGGTGAGCTCAAATGCTCAGCAAGGTAAATAAAGGAAATAAAAATCATATCATATCTTTTTGAAAATCATAACCTGCAAAAGAGATCATAATATCTTAACATGGAACAAATCATATGAGTGAAAATGAGATCCCCATAATCATAACATAAAACTTGAAACTTTGTGGCACGCACACATAATCATGGAAAATCATTTCTTGTTAGTCATGGCTCATCGCCAAGACTATCTTAGTGGACAAAGTCCCTTTCTGAACCGAGTTCACTCCTCGTTTCAGTCCTGTATCACTGAACCGAAATAACCTTCCGTTCCAGCCATGTCTATCTCATGAGATATAAAATCTTTACCCAATGCATTGGAGGGAGATATAGGTCCCACCCATCTTATAATTAATCCTTTCTTATGTGTGCCACATAATCATAAAACATACATCATCGCATAACACATGAAACAAAAATGGGATTCTTGAAACATCATGACATCATAAATCAATTCATATAAGATAAAGGAATTCATAAAAATAATTCCATCACAACATGATCAAATCAATGTAATAATAGGGATAAAAACAGAACCCTTTATTATCTTAGATGGAAAATAATTTTGAAAATCACTTGAACTCCATTCTTGAGGAAAATATCCTTTCTTCTTCAAAAACATTTTTCCTTTCATAACATGTCATACAACTTTAAAATAAAAGAAGTTGATTAAAAATAAACTTGAAAACTTGTAAAGGAAGCTTCTTGGAAACAATGTTTTAAAAATCCATTCATGCCGTATAAGTTAAAAAAAAACATTCTTCGTACTTTTGTCGGAAAAGTCAAAAAAGTACCTCGTACGGAAAAACGACAAAAGATTCCTTTCATATTCTTTACTAAAAACTCACCTAAGGGTAAAATTGGATTTAAACTATTGCAAGTGGATGGAAACAATATTTCATATTGAGGGAACATGGATGTGGATGATAAAATACACCCCAGTAAATACTTACGAATAAACAATCTCGGATAAAAATGAGATTGTGATATTTCCCTTACCTTAGGTACGATTAGCTTTGTATGTGTCCGAAGCTCCTGTATAATGGTTTAAATAATGTTATTGACTTATTCCAGAATCATACATATTTATATGATATCATATATGGTCATATTATTAGCTTCTTGTTAGTAATATTTCATTGTTACTTGTTACTCGGGTCTTTATAACTTTTTGTTTTTGTCGAATAAATTCTTATTCTTATCTTTAGGTTATAGATAATTCATTTCCAGAATGGTATTAGTGTATTATATACCATATTCATTCATTAAATTCATTTATATAATCATTATGAAATGAAGATCATGTAGAACGAGTCGCATCACATCGTGGAGACGGTATTCCGTACGTACGCACGAGTGATGATATCATTCCTATGATCGTGGAATTGTATTGGAGTATATATATATTATTTCAGTATCAATATTACTTAATAATAATCATATTTAGTTACTCATTACACCATTATAACCATCCTTGTAAGGTGATGGTGGAAAATAGATTACACCACGGCGTGGAGACGGTATTCCGTACGTACGCACGCGTGGTGATTTCATTTTTCCGTAGGATGGATAGAAGGTGAAATAGGGTTGTTTCATATTTATAATAACATATCAGTATGTAAGTAATACTTATGTTATTACTTTATCATGAAACAACTAAAGAAGAAGAAGTTGAAGAAGAAAGAAATTGAAAAGATCGGTAATGGATATTACCTCTTCTTTGGAACGCCTCTTTGAATCCTCCATTTAAGGAACTAAGATTGGTCTTTGGAGAAGACCAGGACCTCTAGGATTATTCTAGGGAAGTGGAGAGGAGAAAATGGCAGGGGTTGGCCGAGCTTGAGTGCTCAATTTGGTGTGAGGAGGAGGGGGAGGAGGTGCCCTTTTATAAGGGAGGAGAGGGGCACCTTAGGAATATCTCAAAATATTATTTCATATTAAAGTCAAAATCGGTTTATAATGGTTCCAAAGGGTCTTATTTAGAAGATAAAGTGGGGAAGGGTCGAAATCCTATCAACCAATAGGATTTAGACAAGTTTAGGGTATTATTTTAACCTTATCAATTAGATTTAACTTTTAGTTAAATAATTTAACTTTTACCATGTCTTTTTGTTTTCTTTTCACTATATGGTTAATACACTTACTATAACATGCCAAAAGAACCCCAAATTGTTTATTATTAAAATATATATCCTTATCTAAGTCATTTGGCCGAACCTTAGATTTTTAGGAATAAAATAACAATTAATAATATAATATTTGATTTAAAAACTATTTTGTGTCAATTTTGACACTATTTGATATATGATTTTTGTGAAAGTCATAAGAGAATTATATGTTCGAACCAAGTTGATTAAATCAACATTAATATATCATAGTAACCTATAAAATTAGTTGAATTCATAAAAAAGTCTCAAATTGCATTTATTTTGGTGTTTATAACATCAATTATGTCAATATTTCATTAATAAGATAATTACTGCATCATCTTTGTGTCATAAATAAATTACATTATTTGATGTCTAAAAATTACAAATAAAATATCATCATGTAGGAAATCTCTTTAGATTTCTAATGAATATTTACAATTGAATTTATCTTATGTATAACCCCATATTAAAAATGATTTACTTATTAAACTTTGATTTTAACTATTTTAACCCTTCTTTAAATAAATTAATAATAAATGTCCTAATCTAATCCAAGTGGGCCTAAATGGTCATATTTTATTCCTAAGTTTGTTTTTGGTCGAATTACACTTGTCCAATAGAATTAGGACATGTGTTAGGGTAATATTAATATCATATTTACCCTTAGTTGCCCTATTTACTATTAACCGCGGTAAAAAAAATAAAAAGTTACTATTCACCAAAAAATTATTTTCATCTCATTGAACCACATTTTAGTCCTTGATATTAACCGTGTCTCTCGGATTTTCGAAATTCCAATCACAGAAGCGATAAAATTAAGTTTTATGCAAAATTCAGTTTTTAACCTACCACTTAGTGGTTTCACTATTCATCAAAAATTGAAAATTTTCAGAAAAATACCAAAATTTCACCCTAGGCTAATTTCGATATTCTGAGTCCAACAATGAAGTCCATTTTGAAAAATAAAATTTATAAAATTTTAAAAAGTGGTTATTACTATTCATAACGGCTAGTTTTAATAGCATATTGTTGTTTAGTGAAACTCGGTATTGCGTACGACGCAAGCTATCGAGGAAGGTCGCGATTGCGTGTAAAGCAAGCCAAGAAAGTGTTGTATAGAAAATGATTCCTTTGATGATTTATATAACATAAAAGTCTCGGGTGTTACATTCTACCCCCCTTAAAAAGAATTTCGCCCTCGAAATTCGTCACTTTGCAACAAACAGATGAGGATACTTCTCCCTCATCATATCCTCAAGCTCCCATGTAGCTTCTTCAAATTGGTGGTTTCTCCATAAAACTTTCACCAAGCGAGTGGTCTTGTTTCGTAGGACTTTTTCGCTACGATCCAGAATCTCTATCGGCTGTTCTTCATAAGAAATATCTTGCTCCAGCGGTACAACTTCTGAGCTGAGTACATGTGAAGGATCTGGTATGTACTTTCTCAGGAGAGATACATGGAACACATCGTGAACTTGAGAGAGATTCGGTGGAAGCGCCAATCGGTAAGCTACCTTCCCAACACGATCCAGTATTTCGAAAGGACCGATATATCTAGGGCTCAAATTCCCCTTCTTTCCAAATCTCATAACCCTCTTCCAGGGAGATATTCGTAAGAACACTTTATCACCCACTTCAAACTCTAGGTCTTTTCTTCGGTTGTCGGCATAACTTTTCTGTCGACTCTGAGCTGCTCTTATGTGTTGTTGAATAGATCTAACCTTTTCTGCCATTTCATCAACGAGATCAGGTCCTAATAGCTTTCTTTCCCCAACTTCATCCCAGCATGTTGGAGTCCTGCATTTCTTTCCATAGAGAGCTTCATAAGGAGCCATCTGAATACTGGAGTGAAAGCTATTATTATAAGAAAATTCCACCAAAGGTAGGTGTTGATCCCAACCTCCTTTGAAATCCATAGAGCAAGCTCTCAACATATCTTCTAGGGTTTGAATTGTTCTCTCAGACTGACCGTCTGTCTGGGGATGATAAGCAGTGCTGAAACTCAACTCTGTATCCAGAGTATGCTAAAGACTTCGCCAGAACTTCGAGGTAAATCTCGGATCTCGATCAGATATAATAGAAAGTGGTACTCCATGCAATCTTACCACTTCCTTTACATATATCCTGGAAAGCTGATCTAGAGAGAAATCCTCTCTAATAGGAATGAAGTGTGCAGACTTTGTGAGACGATCAACTATGACCCAGATAGCATTATTTCCTTTGGATGTTTTAGGAAGTCCTGTGACAAAGTCCATAGTGATGTTTTTCCATTTCCATTCGGGTATGGGTAATGGTTGTAACATCCCCTTAGACTTCTGTCTCTCAGCTTTAACTTGTTGACAAACCAAGCATCGAGAGACATATTCAGCAATATATCTTTTCATGCCATCCCACCAGAAGTACTCTTTCAGGTCCCTATACATCTTCGTGCTTCCATGATGAATAGAGAATGAAGAACTATGAGCCTCATCCAGCAGCTCCTTCTTTAATTCGGGGATGGGAGGAACACAAACACGATTCCTGAACATTATTATCACATCACAATCAAGGTTGAATTCAGGAACATTTCTCACCTTCTTTTGTAACTCGACATCTTCTTTCTGTGCCTCTTTAATCTTCACATGTATAGATGGTTGAACATTCATTTGAGAAAGATAAGATTTTTCCCCTTCCATTATAATTCCAAGATCCATCCTTTGTAAATCCATAAATATTGGATCTTTTGTGATCCTCATCATGGATAAACTAGCATGGTCTTGTCGACTTAATGCATCTGCCACCTTGTTTGCTTTCCCAGGGTGGTAATGGATTGAGCAGTCATAATCCTTAATCATCTCCAACCATCTTCTTTGACGCATATTCAACTCCTTTTGTGTGAAAATATACTTTAAACTTTTATGATCAGTATAAATATCACACCTTTCACCATAAAGGTAATGCCTCCAAATCTTTAATGCAAAGATTACCGCAGCCAACTCCAAATCATGTGTTGGGTAATTTTGTTCATGGATTTTCAACTGTCGTGAGGCATAAGCTATCACCATATCATTTTGCATAAGAACACACCCCAATCCCTTCTTGGATGCATCACTGTAGATCACAAACCTTTCTCCCCTACAAGGCAGTGTGAGCACAGGTGCACTGGATAACCTTCTTTTCAACTCCTTGAAATTCTCTTCACATTCCTCTGTCCAGACAAACTTAACTCCTTTCCGAGTCAACTTGGTGAGTGGATTAGATAATCGTGAAAAATCTTTTACAAAACGTCGATAATATCCAGCCAAACCAAGAAAACTTCGGATCTCAGTTACTGTTGTTGGTCTTGACCATCTCTCGATAACCTCTGTTTTTGCTGGATCCACAGATATCCCCTCTTTTGAGAATATATGACCCAAAAATGCAACTTTTTGAAGCCAAAATTCACACTTGGTAAATTTGGCATAAAGCTTCTCCTTTCTCAGGGTCTTCAATATAATTCTCAAGTGATCTTCATGCTCTTCCTTGCTCTTTGAATAGACAAGAATATCGTCTATAAAGACTACCACAAATTGATCAAGATAGTCTCTAAAGACTCTATTCATTAGATCCATGAAGATAGCAGGGGCATTAGTAAGACCAAATGGCATCACTATAAATTCATAGTGTCCATACCTTGTACGGAAAGCCGTTTTTTGTATATCCTCCCTTTTGACCCATAATTGATGATACCCTGAACGAAGATCAATCTTGGAAATGTATTGAGCTCCGCGTAGTTGGTCAAATAAGTCATCAATGCGTGGGAGAGGATATTTGTTCTTGATAGTGATCTTGTTAAGTTCTCGATAATCAATGCAGAGTCTCATTGATCCATCTTTCTTCTTAACAAATAGAACAGGTGCTCCCCAAGGTGACGCACTAGGGCGTATGAATCCCTTATCAAGATTCTCTTGGAGTTGCTTCTTCAATTCCTGCAACTCAATTGGGGCCATTCTATAAGGTGTCTTTGAAATAGGCAAAGCACCCGGTACGAGTTCTATTGAAAACTCAACTTCACGATTTGGTGGAAGACCCGGTAATTCCTCCGGAAAGACATCATCAAACTCCCTTACAATGGGCATATTCTTAATCGTGAGTTTTTCACCAACCATTTGAGATAAATAACCTTCATTTAGTGGGATCAATACCCATAAGATGGAAGAAATTTCCACTGGAAGGTTATGTTCATCCTTGCATTGGTATATGATCGTAGATTGATCTGGAGTATGAAATGTGACTTCCCTTCTTTGGCAATTGATATGAGCTCCATGTAGAGAAAGCCAATCCATGCCAAGAATCACATCAAATTCCACTAAAGGAAGGATCACAAGATTTGCAGGAAGCACTTTCCCACAAACTTCGATCGGAGAAGAATTATAAACTTTTGATGCGATTGATGTGCCATTAGGTGTTGTCACAGCTAACTCAACATCTAATTGTTGAGGTAGTACGGTGATACCCTTAGAAAAGTCTTCAGAAATAAAAGAGTGGGTGGATCCAGAATCAAATAAAACATTTGCTACT
The DNA here is from genome assembly GCA_963277665.1 of Viscum album. Lineage (NCBI taxonomy): Eukaryota > Viridiplantae > Streptophyta > Magnoliopsida > Santalales > Viscaceae > Viscum > Viscum album. The sequence continues at coordinate 1,707,351,993 of OY728145.1, forward strand.
TTAGAGTGGATGGTAAGTGTACCTTTCACCACATCGTTATCGTACTCCACATCGCTGATAGAAATTGCATGTGACTTTCCTTTGTCTTTAGCTTTAAGAGTTTGTTGACGCCGACCATCATCATCAACCCTTGGATTTGGGCATTGATTGGCATAATGCCCCATCTCCTTGCACTTGAAACATTGAAGTGTTGTAGGTTCATTCTGTGTATCCCTTCCTTTGTTTGCATCATTAGACATCTTCTTCCCATTATCACGGCATTCAAATGCCCGATGACCTTCCTTTCCACATTTAAAACATTTACTTGTCCCTTTAAGACAACTCCCTCCATGTTTCTTTCCACACTTTGAGCATAATGGAAAGTTCATCTTCTTTTCAGTGTGTTCTTTAGAGTTTCCTTTGAATTCCATATTCCTCTTCTTATCAAACCCATGTGACTGATGGGTTACTCCAATCTCCATCTCGACTTTGAGAGCACATCGAATGATTTCCTCGTAGCTATTGAAGTCCCTTATGGATAACGCCCTTCGAAGACTTGGTTTTAAGCCACTAAAGAATCGATCGATCTTACTCTCTGGTTGGATAATAATACCAGAAGCGTACCCTGCCAGTCTTGTAAAATTTGCTTCATAGGTACCAACAGATTCATCATCCCTTTGCTTCAGTTCAAGAAACTCTTTCTCCATATTTGTTCGGAGAATACGAGGGAAGTACTTATTGAAAAATAAATTCTTGAACTCGTCCCATTCCATAGACTCAATTTCATCCCTTTGCCTCGTATTCTTAACAAGATTCCACTATTGATCAGCATCTCCTTCCAAACGATACACTGCTAGGATGACTTTATCATGTTCAGAACATTGAAGAACTGAAAATATCTTTTCAGTAGTACTAATCCATTGTTCAGCAACTAATGGATCAGTAGACCCGCTGAAAGAAGGTGGACGCTGCCTCATGAAGGATTCAACAGAATGTTGCTCCCTCCTTTGGTCGTTTGGAAATCCTGCATGATTCATAGCTTGAGAAAGTTGTGTGAGCATGGCTACAAGATTTTGCATTCCAGCTCCCATATCGTTTGGTTGCTTAGGGGGACAATCATTGCATTTCCCATCGCATTCCGCATTAACACGGTTCCTTCGGGTTCCAGCCATTGACTAAAACCAAGAAGAATAGTGTGAGCAACACTAATTATAATAGGAAACCACATAATTCAAGAATAAAATTTTCATGCTTATGGTCTTATCCTAGGTTATTCAAGGCCATTTCTAAAACACTAAGATTGTGTACTATGCTTATACTTATCCTTAGGGTTCTTACTAAGGCTTTCACATCCTAGTTTCCAAAGGTTGACTATACCTTTCCTCTGATACCAACTATAACTACCCATACTTTACATACATTTTTAATACTTCATAAATTGAATCACACTTATTACAACATATGATAAAACTACAAAGGACCGTATAGGTATAGTGCCTTTAGAAACTGGGAAACATAAACAACTGGTTCATAAATCTTCTACAGTGTCTCCCATTTATTTCATCATATCTAGGGTCCCTTTTAGCATATTCTACTTAATATCCATCTTCCTGACCTGGGGAAAAGAAAACATAAAAGGGTGAGCTCAAATGCTCAGTAAGGCAAATAAAGGAAATAAAAATCATATCATATCTTTTTGAAAATCATAACCTGCAAAAGAGATCATAATATATTAACATGGAACAAATCATAGGAGTGAAAATAAGATCCCCATAATCATAACATAAAACTTGAAACTTTGTGGCATGCACACATAATCATGGAAAATCATTTCTTGTTAGTCATGACTCATCGCCAAGACTATCTTAGTGGACAAAGTCCCTTTCTGAACCGAGTTCACTCCTCGTTTCAGTCCTGTATCACTGAACCGAAATAACCTTCCGTTCCAGCCATGTCTATCTCATGAGATATAAAATCTTTAACCAATGCATTGGAGGGAGATATAGGTCCCACCCATCTTATAATGAATCCTTTCTTATGTGTGCCACATAATCATAAAACATACATCATCGCATAACACATGAAACAAAAATGGGATTCTTGAAACATCATGACATCATAAATAAATTCATATAAGATAAAGGAATTCATAAAAATAATTCCATCACAACATGATCAAATCAATGTAATAATAGGGATAAAAACAGAACCCTTTATTATCTTAGATGGAAAATAATTTTGAAAATCACTTGAACTCCATTCTTGAGGAAAATATCCTTTCTTCTTCAAAAACATTTTTCCTTTCATAACATGTCATACAACTTTAAAATAAAAGAAGTTGATTAAAAATAAACTTGAAAACTTGTAAAGGAAGCTTCTTGGAAACAATGTTTTAAAAATCCATTCATGCCGTATAAGTTAAAAAAACATTCTTCGTACTTTTGTCGGAAAAGTCAAAAAAGTACCTCGTACGGAAAAACGACAAAAGATTCCTTTCATATTCTTTACTAAAAATTCACCTAAGGGTAAAATTGGATTTAAACTATTTCAAGTGGATGGAAACAATATTTCATATTGAGGGAACATGGATGTGGATGATAAAATACACCCCAGTAAATACGTACGAATAAACAATCTCGGATAAAAATGAGATTGTGATATTTCCCTTACCTTAGGTCCGATTAGCTTTGTACGTGTCCGAAGCTCCTGTATAATGGTTTAAATAATGTTATTGACTTATTCCAGAATCATACATATTTATATGATATCATATATGGTCATATTATTAGCTTCTTGTTAGTAATATTTCATTGTTACTTGTTACTCGGGTCTTTATAACTTTTTGTTTTTGTCAAATAAATTCTTATTCTTATCTATAGGTTATAGATAATTCATTTCCAGAATGGTATTAGTGTATTATATACCATATTCATTCATTCAATTCATTTATATAATAATTATGAAATGAAGATCATGTAGAACGAGTCGCATCACATCGTGGAGACGGTATTCCGTACGTACGCATGAGTGATGATATCATTCCTATGATCGTGGAATTGTATTGGAGTATATATATATTATTTCAGTATCAATATTACTTCATAATAATCATATTTAGTTACTCATTACACCATTATAACCATCCTTGTAAGGTGATGGTGGAAAATAGATTACACCACGGCGTGGAGACGGTATTCCGTACGTACGCACGCGTGGTGATTTCATTTTTCCGTAGGATGGATAGAAGGTGAAATAGGGTTGTTTCATATTTATAATAACATATCAGTATGTAAGTAATACTGATGTTATTACTTTATCATGAAACAACTAAAGAAGAAGAAGTTGAAGAAGAAAGAAATTGAAAAGATCGGTAATGGATATTACCTCTTCTTTGGAACGCCTCTTTGAATCCACCACTTAAGGAACTAAGATTGGTCTTTGGAGAAGACCAGGACCTCTAGGATTATTCTAGGGAAGTGGAGAGGAGAAAATGGCAGGGGTTGGCCGAGCTTGAGTGCTCAATTTGGTGTGAGGAGGAGGGGGAGGAGGTGCCCTATTATAAGGGAGGAGAGGGGCACCTTAGGAATATCTCAAAATATTATTTTATATTAAAGTCAAAATCGGTTTATAATGGTTCCAAAGGGTCTTATTTAGAAGATAAAGTGGGGAAGGGTCGAAATCCTTTCAACCAATAGGATTTAGACAAGTTTAGGGTATTATTTTAACCTTATCAATTAGATTTAACTCTAAGTTAAATAATTTAACTTTTACCATGTCTTTTTGTTTTCTTTCACTATATGGTTAATACACTTACTATAACATGCCAAACGAACCCCAAATTGTTTATTATTAAAATATATATCCTTATCTAAGTCATTTGGACGAACCTTAGATTTTTAGGAATAAAATAACAATTAATAATATAATATTTGATTTAAAAACTATTTTGTGTCAATTTTGACACTATTTGATATATGATTTTTGTGAAAGTCATAAAAGAATTATATGTTCGAACCAAGTTGATTAAATCAACATTAATATATCATAGTAACCTATAAAATTAGTTTAATTCATAAAAAGTCTCAAATTACATTTATTTTGGTGTTTATAACATCAATTATGTCAATATTGCATTAATAATATAATTACTTCATCATCTTTGTGTCATAAATAAATTACATTATTTGATGTCTAAAAATTACAAATAAAATATCATCATGTAGGAAATCTTTTTATCTTTCTAATGAATATTTACAATTGAATTTATCTTATGTATAACCCCATATTAAAAATGATTTACTTATTAAACTTTGATTTTAACTATTTTAACCCTTCTTTAAATAAATTAATAATAAATGTCCTAATCTAATCCAAGTGGGCCTAAATGGTCATATTTTATTCCTAAGTTTGTTTTTGGTCGAATTACACTTGTCCAATAGAATTAGGACATGTGTTAGGGTAATATTAATATCATATTTACCCTTAGTTACCCTATTTACTATTAACTGCGGTAAAAAAAATAAAAAGTTACTATTCACCAAAAAATTATTTTCATCTCATTGAACCACATTTTAGTCCTTGATATTAACCGTGTCTCTCGGATTTTCGAAATTCCAATCACAGAAGCGATAAAATTAAGTTTTATGCAAAATTCAGTTTTTAACCTACCACTTAGTGGTTTCACTATTCATCAAAAATTGAAAGTTTTCAGAAAAATACCAAAATTTCACCCTAGGCTAATTTCGATATTCTGAGTCCAAAAATGAAGTCCATTTTGAAAAATAAAATTTATAAAATTTTAAAAAGTGGTTATTACTATTCATAACGGCTAGTTTTAATAGCATATTGTTGTTTAGTGAAACTCGGTATTGCGTACGACGCAAGCTATCGAGGAAGGTCGCGATTGCGTGTAAAGCAAGCCAAGCAAGTGTTGTATAGAAAAAGATTCCTTTGATGATTTATATAACATAAAAGTCTCGGGTGTTACACGTAACATACTCATTTTGGGAATGTGAGAGTGTCAGAATGAGTTAGGTCACAATGTGGTATGAAATGATGGTTTTATTCTCTATTAAATTAATATTTCTGAAATGTATAAATAAGGAAATGATGTTTCAAGACATTTTAATGAGATTTTTCAAGGGTGTATCTATACCATATATGGTTAAAAATTCAAGTGCCCTGTGATGTGATTATTGTTTATATTATTTTATAATTACTTTTGATGTTATTTAAAATTTCATGATTCACATGTTCTCTATAGATATTATTTCATGATAATATTTTTCTCTGGATATTTCTATTAATGGTCTAGTATGGAATGATAAGTGCATGCATGCATCATGATAGTCACATAAAGATATATATTTACAAGCATTTCTCATGATATGGACATCTTCATTTCATGTGTTATATACATGCATATATGAAAAATGAAATGATATACCTCTTATATATGATAATGGACATTAATGAATTATTGTGTCACTTAAATACACTTATAATACATTATTAGAGAGAGCACGATTTTGTGGTTCTCTATTGTTAACAGCTGTTGAGGTTGACCATGATTCTTGATACTATGTTCTAATGTGTTTGTTTATCAACATGAGAAAATTCCTCTTTGTCGTATTCGTGTTAGGAATCTAGATAGTAGAAAAAAACACTACTGATATAGCTAAGTATGAGCTTAATGTTTCCCCTAAATATCATTTTGATGTTCAACTTCTCAATAGCTTCTTGAGGTTCATAATATACATGGAAATATAGATTGATCCTACTATCTATTTTATTTCAAAGATGACAAGAGAGAATTTACAATAGAATTTACCTATTTTCACATGGGAGGGAGGCCCCCAGTTAGTCATTTTCTAGATTGAGCTATTTCAGATGATCTTTTTGAATCATGAGACATCCACATATAGGAGGGTGATTCATACAATGTATATACCCTATGGACATACCAAGAATTAGTGGTATATTATAGAGTAGAATGGATTGAAGTAAGATTTGTCATTAAATGAAAGTGAGTTGATTTTAAATATCAAATTTTATCAAGATATTTGAGGGATGAGAATGATAAAAAGCTCATTCATCTAACAAATAAGGGAATCTTAGTGATTGAAAATCCTGAACATTTCACTGAACAATAACACTTTATAGATTTTTTAGCTACTGATGGGATATATATGGTGACACAATTTCAGGATGGGATTTTATATGTCATAAGGGAAAATATTAATGTTCTTCCTCTGAGTATATTTTTAGACACGATGAATGTGGAACTAACCACAAAAGGGATTCTGGGAGAGACCTAAAGTAATAGTCGATCCATTTTAGTAGGATGAACTAGGATATCATCATCTAGTCAAACAAATCCCCAAAATGATAGTTATAGCAAATATAATAGGGGTAAATAAATTAGGGTTGTGGAAATCTATCAAAGGACCATGTTGTGTTGACGTTTCATGAGTGTGGAATGTTGGTCCACAATTTTCCTCAGTGTCTTTACCCATATTTGGAGTGTTATTATTGTAGAATAATGGGATAATTTTTGAGGTTTTATAGGGGAATGCTACACCAATGAAGTGGAATGGGAATGGTACAACTAATAGAGTACCAGAAGGACTCTAATACTCCTCAGCAAACAAGTAGTTGTAGTGTGACTAGGAATTTATGGTGAGGTAGGGGATATGGTACCCTTGAGTGGGAAAAACTATACTAGTTAGAGGGGATCTCATAGGGGAGTCAGACTAGATCCTTTTATTGAGGTTCTTTTAAACATCACATTATGAAATTTTCTAAATCCATTGTGGATTTCAGACCTTCTACTATCAGATGTATGATTATTGAATTCTCTTCCATTTCATGTGTTTCATTGAAATAGAAGCATTGAATTCCTTTTTTTCTAAAAATTTATAAATTTTTTGGACATTTTTGTTGAAATCATGGATGGTGATTTGACCACGGACACAACATTGGGAGTACAGATAGATAATATAAAACATTGGAAGTCATGTTCTCAAAAGGTCATTGGAAACCATTTCTGTTGGGAACCATTTTTTATATAAATTATAATATTCAATTTGATTATTTTTAAGTATTTTCTTGTTCAATACCATGATCATGTTAACTATTAATAGAAGACAGTTTCCCCTTTATCCTCAAAAGGAGGTTGCTATTTTTACCAATGTGAGTGAGATCTTTATCTGAATATACAATACCAATTCATTGTAGATTGTATTTCCTCATAGATCATATAGAAATACTTGTTTTGGATGATTGTTGAATGATGTTATATAAGATTCCCCCACTAGTGTATAATTTTATGGATATCATTCCTGGTGAGTTATATGGATTATTACATGAGAGAGAGATCGAATTTGAAATCGAGTTGGTGTCAGGAGTAGAGCCAACTTCTATCCCTCCATATAAGATGGCCCTAGAAGAACTTCGATGTTGAAAGTTATATTAGAAGATATATGAGATAATTTTTTCATATGACATAGTAAATCTCTAATGTTTTCTCTAGTCCATTTGACCAGGAAGGATGATTATACCTTGTTTCTATGTGTCCATTTTAGAAGGTTCAAAAATATGAAAATTAATAATCAATACCCCCTTAAATACATCGACAATATCCTCAATCAACTGAAAAAACCAACCTCTTCCCCATGATAAATTCAAGATCTACATACCAACAGTTTTGGGTTACACCATCAACCTACATTTAGGATCAATTTGTGCTTGTATATGTTCATAGTGATGTAATTTGGTTTGATAAAATCGTTTATGATATTCATGGACATTATTAATATGATCTTTTATTGTTTCCTATAATAGTTTGTGGTGGTTTTTTCAAAAACAAAACAATGATTACACCTAGTATGTAGATGATCATGCCCAACATCATGACATCATCCTATGTACATTGAGAGTCCATTGAATTTATGATAATATTACAAAATCTAGTATCTAGATTGGTAAGAAGAACACATTGGGTCCTATGATCTGAGAGGCTAGAGTTTCAGTAGACCCAAAGATGGGTCCAACCATGATATCATGGGACCAATCCAATAATTTCTTTGAGATACCAAGTTTTATGTGTTTAGCAAATTATTATTGGTTATTTATCTAGGAATTATTCTATATGGAAGCACTGATGTTGGGGATGACCAAGAAGTGATTGATGTTTGTTTGGTCAGATTATTGAGAGTGATCATTCCAAGAGCTGAAGTGTATGAGGAAAAAAACACCTATACTCACATTACCTATTACATTTAAAGAATATTCGTGTACTTGGATGCATTTAGAGTTTCAATCATAATACTTTAAATTCCTGAGGATTTAGGGGTTTTGTATAGCTCCAAACTACTAGAATGAATTAGAGGAATTATTATAATCATGATATGAAGTTAGCTATAGTGGTACATTCCATATTATGTTTTAGAAAATATCTTATAGGTGATATTTATTGTGTACATGGTACATTACATCCTCATGTACATATTTTTATCTATGTGAAATAAAAAATTGGTAGAGTAAGAGGGTTGAGTATCTATAATCTTTCAACATCATGTTTTATTATACATCGGGAAATGGAAATGTTGTGGTTGATTATTTTAGGTAGAATAAATAGAAATTGTCAGTGATAGAGACATTTGGTGAGTGGTCAATTATGGATCTCATTGTAGACATGTGTCTAGATGATATAGATTACCAGGGTTGACTAGCTCAGACTTCAACATCTATTATACCCGTGCTTTTGGATCCAATCACAAAATAAATTTTTTCTTACTCAGGGGGCATAGATCTAAGAGAAATAACATATGGTGGGGAGACACCATCCAAATTGTCTCTTGGTGGCATTAACTATCTTCTATTTTATGGACAAGTATGTGTTCCATCAGGCTTGTGTGGGGAGCTAATGAGAGGGTTCCAATATTCTAGATGTGTGGTATATCTTGGATTGAAATATATGTATCGTGATCTCTATAGATGGTAATAGTTTATAGGATTAAATAACAAGGTTGTGGGAATTATGATTATATGTTTCTCCTATCAACTGTTAAATGCCTTGATTTAGTGGATAGCAGGGCTATTTCAGCAATTGTCTATTTCTAATCATAAATGGGATGACACCACTAAGGATTTTGTGAAATTATTACCCAATACAACCAATACGAACATTATGTTATGGGTGATATTGGAACGAATAAATAATTTAGACTAATACATTCCTATCATAAAGACATTCAATATTGATTGATTGGGTTGTCACCATGTTCAAGAGATTTTTTTGGGTGAATAATATTATGAGGAGTTTTGATTTTGATAGAGATATACAATTCAAATGTTAGTTATAAAAGGGTCTTTTGAAGGCTCTAGGATCATAGGTTCTTTTGAGCACATCATATCTTCCATAGACTGATGGTCAAATCTAAGTAGACTATTTAGGTTTTTGATAAAATGTTATGGCCTATGTTTTGGATTTTAGTAGTTCATGGTACTATAATTTGGAAGTCATGGAGAATTCCTATAATAAAATATTTCATGAATTTATCTGTATAGAACTTTTATAGGCATTGTATTATATGCACCTCCATTCACATATTTGTTGGTTAGAAGTAGGTGAGTCAGCTCCTGTAGGACCAAGTTTCGTCCATCTGACTTATAAGGATGTTCGAAAGATTATGAGGTGGTTCGTGACTACATAGAGTAGGCTGAAATCATATTTGTAACGATCCAAACATTCATCAATTGAAATTCTTCTTGATCTAATTAAATATATTACTATAGTTATTTAAAATGAAAAAATCCTTGGCTTCCTGTTTTTGGATTTTAAAATACCATTATGAAATGTGACCGTTGCTAATATAGTCTTTGAATAGTGATCACATGATTAGTATAAATATAGGGCTTTACCAAATCTGATTTACATAGAAAAATGAAGAGATGGACTCAACCAGTAGATTTGCCAAGAATGAATCCATTTTTTGGAGCTCAGAAAGGAGGTGGTTTCATTGGGATTCACTCTTGACCAAGCCCAATCTGAGAATGAACACATTAAGCTTAAGAAGAACTGAATACGGGTGAAGTGGAAGTCAATAGAGACTACCACCCGAGTGATGTTATCGGAGCCACCCCAAGTGTATGGAACCATTTCACACCATACCCTTGGGTATTATGCGGGTGTAATAAGTGGTTATGTATCAAGACTCAAGAACTATGAATATGTATATTATTTTTGTATAAAGAATGTGTGATGAAATTATTATTGTTACTTAAATCATTTTTAAAGAATAAAAAGCATTTTTACTTAATATTCAACTAAGAAAACTATTATGATGAATTATTGGATATTTTAAATAAATAATATTATAATATAATATTATTATAATTAAATTAATTCTTATTTAATATAAACTGTCATAAAATTTATTGAATGGAATTGAAATTTTTATTATGGTTTGAAAGCTATTTTGGTCAAAACCCATGAATTTTGGGTGAATGTCAGTTTTTATTGAAAAAGTAAAAAATTCACATATTATAAATTTATTTAGATAAAAATATTATTATTATTGGAATCGGGACGTCGATATAATCCAACTGTTATTTTTTCATAATTTTCTGAGACAGACTAATTTTTGGGAAAAAATTAAATACTGTTTAAATATATAATGTGTTTTATGACAAAAGAATAAACCAATAGTGATGTAGTAAAATAATATAACCTTTTTTGGCCAATATATGTTTTACCATTAATATATAGTGATTTTGTGTCTGTTTTATTTATTTTAAAAAGCATTAGTGGACCCTTCAAGGCTTATAAAACATTTTGTCATTTAAATTATTTTCGTGGAGAGTGTGACTCACCTCCACATAAGAAACCCTATTGTATTAAAATGTTCATCCATTGGCCATTTAAAATATTTGTTTCCACACCCATTTGGAGAATACCATGGGAAGGTTTTTGGTTTTGATTAGTTTAATTCAAGGTGTCCAAAACCTATATAATAAAGAAATTTCTCTCTTTTACTATATAAACCCACACAAGATCCCACGTCCTCTTCACAAAAAGACATTGGAGTTTGACCAACCCCCACCCTTGCCTCTATAAAATCCTCCCAAGGTTCCCCAAGCTCCCAGTAAGCTTCTCTCAAGCCACTCCCAAGCCTTTGGGAACACACATTTATGTAAGGGATTTCTTCCTTTCTCATTTATGTCCAATTTTATTTTAGTTGTTCTGCCCTTTTATTTTCAATTACAAATGTTGTGGTATGATTTCAAACCTCACCCATTCTGCACTATTTATTTTTCGATGATGGGAGACCCCTTTATCTCCCATTAATGCCTCCCATGTTCACCCGTTACCATGCCTATATTCATTGAAGGATCTCTCTATCCTCTTTTACATCCATGTAATTATTTTATAGTATGAATCGAAATTACATTACATTTGTGTGGAAATTAATATATATGAACCCCTGACTATAAATTTCATGTAAATATTATGAGACACCCTTTTCTCACTCATCAACAATTTTCATGAATCTTTATGTCACGTTGTTACACTACCGAAATTTCACAGTGTGTTTCCTCACAAAGATCATTGTGTAGTGAATACCATACCCATGTCTCTGCCAAGGGTATTCACCTTTATTCACATATACATATTTAATGGTACATTAATGAATTTATTCCATATTCTTAATCTTGGAACAACTTATTATGTTTATTGATTCTATGTTATATGATCAATGTGTAACACTTATACATGAAATGAAATGTTGAAGAAGGGTGCCCCATAATAGCGCTCCAATGCATTGGGTAAAGTATAGTATCATGATACTTCATGTGCAATTGGTGTTGAATCATTTTAATTAATGTGCAACAAGTTTTTACTCTTGATTCATGTGAAATTAGGGTTCACTTGAGCTCCATGTGCAATGAGCCTTGGATCATGCTAATTCGATGTTAAATGATGTTTCCACATTTCCATGTTATGATTAAAATGCTTTTTTGTCATGTTTCACTTATGCACAACTGATATTCCTATTGTCTAACACGTATTTTATTCCTCATGTTATTCCATGTTTATTCTGTTACTGGGCTTTATAGCTGCCCCTTTTCTTATGAATGTCCTCAGGTTATCCCATGCACTGCTAGGTATGAGAGAATGTAGGGGTCATGTAAATAATTTTTTCAATAAAGATATTTTTTGTTTTATGTTCTAAGAAGTTATGTAATGTTCCTAAGCCCCAAATACACATGCCCTTTAAATATTATATGTTCTATTAAGTCAAGATTTTATCTAATAAACCAAGTTTAAGTGTTTAATAAAAAGAACGGTTGTTATAGTGGGTATCAAAGGATAGGTTTAGTTATTTTTTGGGATTAGGATTAAAAAAACCTATTGAAGACATAGAGAAACTAATAAGTATAATAAAAATATCCCTATGTATTGGTGAGTGTTTTTAAGTGGTTTATCAAGAAAATACATCCCTGTCTAGATATGATCTGGTAGTGCTGGCTCTAGCACAGATGTATCCTAGGGGTAAATCCTGAAAATACAGATTTGAGATAGACTCGAAGGGGAACTGCTACACGACAATGAGCCTTGCTACACTCGAGGTTATGACACTCCCAGGGGATATGCTTTAGTAAATTCACAAGCATAGTATGAACCCTTATTAATGGAATTCAAAAATTCACCTATGAATATATGTTATAATGTTGATCATTTGTAACATAGATTGAAGAATATGGATTCATAAGTTAAGGAAATAAAAGTTATTTATATGTAATCAGTTTTTTCCATGGAATACCTTTTATGTGTTACCCCTAACATTCCATTTATTCCAGCCAGTGGTCTTTAATAGGAGGACTCGATCTAACAACTGATGTTATGATCAATGTGATGACTGTGCTAGTTAGATGCCCAATCTGATGGGAGTGGGAATCACGAACATTGTCATGCTTCTATCTCAGTTAACTCAAGCTTTGAATAGAAACATGGGTCAAGAGGAACATTCACTCCCAGAAATAACAAGTCGATATAGAGAACATCATGGGACAAAGGCCTACAACTTTTAATGGATCATTCGATCACTCAATATCCAAACAATAGATCAATTCCATTGAAAATATCTTCTCCATCTTTCAATGCTCTGAACAAGAGAAGGTTATTATAGATTCTAATCGTATGGAATGTGATTCCGATCAATGTTGGACATTTATAAAAAATATTAATCCTAAGGAAGAGATCGAGAGGTTTAAATGGAAGGATTTTAAGAATATGTTTTTCCATAAATTTTTTCAGTGCGCCCTCCCACTTAATACGGAAATGGACATACTTGACCTCAAAAAAATGATGAAGAATATGTCATAGTTTACGAGGCAATCTGCACATCCCTTGCACGAAACTCCACTAGCTTTGTTATCAACCTTGAATGCAAGGTAGACCGATTATTTGGATGGCTGAAACCTAGCCTAAGAAATGCCCTAGCGATCCGTGACTTCGACAACTATGAGGAAATTGTCTGATGTGCCCTCAAGGTCCAAATGGATATCGGATAATCTCAGGGGTATCATGGGGATAAGAAGTGTAAGGTGGAAATCAAGTCTGACAGTCTGATTGATACATCCCATGGTTCTAAAAAGATCCAACACCCCACATGCCAAAGGTTTGGAAAGAACAAAACCAGAAGTTTCTTGAAGGGGATGAGGAAATTCATTAGGTGTGGAAGATAAGGGCACCTAGCTGTTAACTGCCGACAAGAAAAACCAACAGATATAATAGAAGAGAGGAATGCTTTCTTCAAACCTCAATGCGTTGTTCATTGCTACAACTTCCAAGAATCAGGGAATCTTACAAATCAGTTTCCTAAGCCAAGGGTTTTCATAGGAAAACAACATCCTCCAGGGCAGTAAGGGAGAGATGTTTCCATCACTACTACTAAAGTGAACCCCGACAACAAAGTGGTGATAGGTACACCAGTTATTCATTCAATAATAGTGAATATACATTTTTATTTAGGTTTTACGCATTATTTTATATCCCAAAAGTTTAGTAGAACAATCTGAGAACCACCACAAAGCATGGATGAAAAGATTTCAGTGAGGATGAAAAATGGGGAAGTCATTGCATCTGATAAATATAACTCACCCACGGTCATAATATGTGGATTTAACTTCCCGATGAACCTCATCATAATCACTTTAGTGGAATTTGATGAAATTATTGACATGGACTGGCTTTCCTTATATAGAGACTACATATATTGCTGTGAAAGGAAACTCACTCTACATGTGGAGAATTGACCCCCTGATTCTATACAAGTTCAAGGAGGAATATGAATCTTCTTTAGATCCATTATCTCAAGCGTGAATATTACTGCCTTATGAACATGCATATCTAGCTCAGATGATTGCATCTAAGGAGGCAACCATATTTGAAGATATTCCTATTGTGAGGGAATTTTCTGAAGTGTTTCTTGAGGAATTGTCTGGTCTTCCTCTGAGAAGATATATTGAATTATAATTTGATCTTATACATAGGGTGTTTCCAATATTCTTGAATCCATATAGAATGGTTGTTGTGGAGCTTGAGGATATGAAGAAACAACTACATGAGAATCTGGATAAATGTTTTATATACCCAAGTGCTTCACCATGGAGTGCACCAATCCTCTTCGTCAGGAAGGATGGGTCAATGTGCCTTTCCATCGATAATCGTGAACTTAACAAACTCACGATAAAGAACAAGTATCCCCTCCCACGAATTGTTGACTTTTTCAATTAGCTACACGGAGAACAATACTTCTCCATCATGGATTTTTAGTCGGGATATTATCATGTAATGGTGAAGAATAAAGATATTTGCATGACTGGTTTTCATACAAGATACAGGCACTAATAATTTATAGTAATTCCTTTTAGACTCACTAATTCTCTAGAAATCATCACGGACTTGATGAATAAAGTCTTTAGGGATTACCAAGACAAATTTTTAGTAGTCTTTATAGATGAAATTATGAGATACTCCAAAAACATGGAGGATCATGAGGAGCATCTATGTACTGTACTAGAGACCGTATAGAAGGAGAATCTTTATGAAAAGAAAATAATGTGTGAGTTCTTGTTGAAGGAGGTATCATTCTTAGGCCATATCATCAAAACCAATGGGATATCTGTGGATTCTTCAAAAACAATTGAAATTGAGTGATGTTTGATGCCGACATCGGTAATAGATATCCATAGCTTTTTGGGGATAGCTGTATATTATAGACGATTTGTGAAAAATTTATCACAATTGTCCAACCCACTTACCAAGCAAACTAGGAAGGGTGTAATGTTTTCCTATAGTGACTAATGCAAATAAATCTTCAAGGAGTTAAAAAAGGAGTCTTATCACTCCACCCATGCTCACTTTACCCGCAAGTGGATAACTTTTTGTGATATTTCGTGATGCTTCAAAGAATGGAATGTGATACGTGTGATGCAAAATGAAGAAGTCATTGACTATGCTTCTAGGAAATTTAATGTTCATGAGAAGAATTATCCAACAAATGATCTAGAGTTGGTTGTGGTTATCTTCTCATTAATAATTTGGCAGCATTATCTCTTTGAGGAGAAGTGAGTTATATATACGGACCACAAAAGCCTCAAGTATATATTCTCATAGAAAGAGTTGAACATGCACCAATGACGATGGTTAGAGCTGATCAAAGACACTAACAGCTCAATCCATTACCACCCTGGGAAAGATAACAAGGTGGAAAATGTTATAAGTAGAAAGGACCTAGCGATTCTATAACTAATTAGAATTGACAAGGATGCAATATTCATAGATTTAATGAATATGGACATCAGGATCATAATGGAGGGAACATCATCAATCATTTTACAAATGATTGCTCAACCATATCTTTTGGAAAAGATAAAGGATTCTCAAAAGGATGATGTGGGAATTCAAAATAAACTAGAAGCTATCCAAAAAGTGAAATCCTCAGAGCTCAATGTTAATGAATAAGGAAATGTATGATTTGGGAAATGACTATGTGTTCCATCAAGTCTAGAGATGAAGAAGGAATATTTGGATGATTCACAAAGTTAAATTTTTTATATTCACCAATGAAACACATTGATGGATTGAGATCTTTGAGATAATTATTTGTGGGATAATATGAATAAGGAGATCACTGAGTATAAATTAAAGTACTTAGTGGGTCATAAAGTTAAGATAGAGAGGTAGAAGTCTAAGGGGATGATGCAACCATTGCACATACTCGCATGGAAATGGGAGAACATCACAATGGAATATGTCACCGGACATCTAAAGACATCCAAAGGAAAAAATGAAATCTTGTTTGTTGTGGATCATATTACAAAGACATCACACATCATTGTAATTCGATAGGATTTCTCATTGGCTAAACTGGAATATATATATATATATATCCGGAAAGTGGCAATGCCATATGGAGTACCACTATCTACTGAATCGGATCGAGATCTGTGATTCAACTCGATGTTTTTGAAGTGTCATCAACATTCTCTAGATACTGAACTGATCGTCAGTACGGTTTGTCATCCTCAAACTGATGACCAATCCAAGCCAACTATCCAAACACTTGTGGAAATGTTGGGAGTGTGTTATATGGACTTAAAAGTATGGTGAGACCAACATCTTCCACTGGTGGAATTATAATGCAATAAAATTTTCCACTCGAGCATCTGAATGAAACCTTATAATGCACTTTTTGAGAAGAGGTGTAGAACACAGGCATGTTGGGATGATGTTGGTGAACATAAGCTGCAAGGACTACAAATGGTTGATGAAATTGTGGAGAAGGTGAAAACCATTCAGCATCATATCAAGGAATCCTATAGTCGACAGAAGAGATATGCAGATAACCATCAATGAGACTGTGAGTTTAAAGTTGGGGACATGGTACTTCTACACATATCTCTATGCAATAAGGACATGTGGTTTGGAATGAAAGGGATGTTAAGTCCTAGGTACATCGGCCCCTTCAAGAATATCGATCGTGTTGGGGTTGTAGCGTATCGACTAGAACATACACCTACCATGGACAAACAATATGATTTCTTACATATATCCCTCTTAAGTAAGTACATACCAGACCCTTCACATGTAATCTCTTTAGAGGTAGTACTGCAAGAGGATGGTCTTTTTTACAAGTAGTAACCGGTGATGATCCTAGATCATAGAGACAAAGTTCTATAAAATAAGAAAATGCCCCTCATCAAGGGGTTGTGGTGAAACCAAAAGTTTGAAGAAGTGATTTAGGTATTGGAGGAAGTGATGAAGCAAAGTTACCCGCATTTTTTTTAGTGTGGGAAATGAATATTTTGAGGTTGAAATTTTTTAACGGGGGAAGATTTTAACGACCCAAATATTCATTAATGAAAATTCATCCTGATCTCATTAAATTTTTAATTATGGTTATATAAAATATGAACAACTTTGGTATTATGTTCATGGATTTTAAATTACCATTATTAATTGTGACCGTTGTTAATATAGTTATTTAATAGTGATCACAAGATTAGTATAAATACTTGACATTAAAAAATCCAATTTACTTAGACAATGGAAGCGATGGCCTTATCCAGTAGACTTTCCCCTTACAAAGCCTGTTTTTTGGAGCTCAGAAAGGAGGTGGTGTAATTGAGCTTCTCTTTTGACCAATCCGAAGTTGAGCTTGAACATGTTAAGCTTTCGCAGAACTGACTATGAGAGAAGTCAAAGTTAATAAGGATTACCACCCGGGCGATGTAATCTGAGCCACCCCAAGAGTCTTTTACCATCATACACCTTACCTTTCGATCATATGCGGGTGTTTTAAGTGTTTATTTAACAAGACCCTAGCACAATGACAATTTACATTATTTTTTTATAAATAATGTGCATTCATTTTATTATTGTTACTTTGTAACTAGTTTTAATTCACAAAGAGAATTTTTGTTTAATATTCAACTAGGAAATCTATTTTGATGAATTAATGCTTTTTTTAAATAAATAATATTTCAATAAAATATTATTATAATTAAAATATTTGTTATTAAATATATATGATCATATAAATTTTAGAATGCAATTATAATTTTAATTAATGTTTTAAAGCTGTTTTTGACAAAACACATGAATTTTCAGTATATGTCAGTTTTTATTTTAAAACTTAAAATTCACATATTTATAAAATTGTTTAGATAAAATGGATATTATTCTTAGAATCATGACTTAAAAGTTATCTAATGGTGAATTTTCCATAATTTTCTGAGATAGTCGAATTTTGGGGAAAAAATTAAATACCATTTAAATATATAATGTGTTTTATGACATCCGAATGACCAAATAGTGAGGTAATAAAGTAATATAAACATAATTTTTGGGAAATAAATGTTTTAATATTAAAATAATGAGATTTTGGGTTTTTTTGATTTATTTTACAATGGTTTAGTGGACCCTTCAATTCTTATAAAACATTTTGTCTTTTTAAATTGTTTTCCTTGAGAGTCCGACTCACCTCCACATAAGAAACCATATTATATTAAAAATTTCTGTCTCTAGAATTATAAATTATTGTGTTCCAATCCACTTTGTCAAAAAACCATGGGATGGGTTGTTGTTTTGATTAGTTTAATGTGAGGTGTCCCAAATCTAAATAATAATGAATTTCATCTCCATTCATATATAAAACCACGCAATCGCCCACTTCATATTCACTAAAAGCATTTGGAGTTCGAAGAAACCCTTTCCTCCCTTCTCTAGAATCCTCTCAAGGTTCCCCAAGATCCCACTATTCCTCTCTCAAGCATCTTCCAAGACTTTCGGATCACACTTCCAAGTAAGGGATTTCTTCCTTCCTCATTTTTGTCCAATTTTGTTTAATTTGTTCCTCCATTTTGATTTCAATTAAAAATGTTGGGGTATGATTTCTCACCTCCCCCATACTGACCTATTTATGTTTGGATGATGGTATACTCCTTTCTCTCTCATTAATGGCTCCTATGTACTTCAATTACCATGTCAAAATTCCTTGAGGGATTTCTCTCTCCTCTTTTACATCCAAGTAATTCTTTTGTATTATGCATCTTAATACCATTATGTTTGTTGGAAAATGAATCTATATGACCCCCATAAATTCCATTTCATGTACATAAGATGAGACAACATTTTCTCTCTCATCAACCATTTTCATGAATCCCTATGTCATGCTGTTATGTTGGCGAAATTGCTCCGCGTTTTTCCAAGACAATATCATTGTGTAGTGAATGCCATACCCATATCACTATCAAGGGTATTATCCTTTATGAACATATATATTGAATGGTACATTAATTTATTTATTCCAAATTACTTAATTGTGAAATAACTTATGATGTTCATTGATTCCATGTTAAATGATTCATGTGGCACACTTATTCATCAAATGAATTTTTTAAGAAGGGTGCTTCCAGATAGCCCTCCAATGCATTGGGTAAAGAATAGTATAATGATACATCATCTGCAATGAGTGTTGGCTCATTCTAATTCAATTCCAATGAGGTTTTACTTGTACTTCATGCGCAATTAGTGTTTACTCATGCTCCATGTGCATTGAGCCTTGGCTCATACTAATTCCAGGTTAAGTGTCATTGCCACATTTCCATTTTATGATTATCATGCATTATAATCGTGTTTATAATTTCCTCCATTGATATGCCTATTGTCAATCATGTGTTGTATTACTCATGTTATTTCATGTTTATTCCCTTACTAGGCTTTATTACTCACCCTATTCTTATGCATGTCATAAGGTTATCCCATGAAATACTAAGTATGAGGGAATGTAGTGGTCATGTAATGGATGTTTTCAATAAAGATGTTGTGTGTTTAATGTACTAAGATATTATAAAATGTTCGTAATCCTTAAAGACACTATTCCTCTTGATCTTCTATGGTGAATCAAGTGGACATTTTATGTAATAAATCAGGTTTAAATGTGTAATAAAAATGCACGGTTGTTATAGTATGTTGACCATCGGAGGTGAGCTCTATATTTTGAGGTTGGTCCTCAAGGTTTCATTCAAGATTCACATAGGTTGATGAAACACTATATCAAGAAACAACATCAGCTACCCCCTAGGTCGATTAAGACATTTGAGATAGTGGAAAGCTTCATTCTACTGTTTTACCAATTATCCCATCCATATACTAGAATTACATGAATGATGTGGTTCACATGTCTTAACTTTAGATATATTATATTCTGCCTTAACATTTAGTAGTCATCAAGGATGTTGAAATTCTCTCTTCTGTTTCCTTTGAGGAGTATCTAGTAAGGATTGTGGATTATTGTTAGAAGTGTCTATGGTGTAAGATTATATCATCAGTTCAAGTGTTGTGTCATCACAGGAATATTCAAGAGTATACCAAGGGGATGGAGTCTGATATACAATAATAGTGGCTAGAAATAGATATTTATATCATATATTCATTCTTGTATAAACTCAGGGATTATATGTTATGTGGTTGGAAGGTTGTAAGATCATGCCTTTTTTCATTATATCTCTCTTTGAGTTGTTTGTTTGACCATGGGGGATAAGTCCTGCTTGAATATGGATAGCATATTTTTTTTGAAAAGGACCTCATTTTCAAGTATTTTTATTTATTTAAATTAATTTAATATATTTATAAACATGTTAAATAGTATTAAAATGGATTGCCATGAGTTTGGAAGTCTATAATAAGGTTTTTGTTACTTTCAAAGAACCCATATAGAAAACTATTCACTAAAAAATAACACACCATGTATTTGGTATAAAACATATAGCATTCACCAGACACATATCATGAAACTATTTCTTAGGGAGAAGTAGATACAAATCATGTACCTATTTTGTTTTTTAATGCTCGATCGAGTTAAAATATTAACCAGAGGAAACAGAGATTTCAGTGTATATCTTTCATTGAAAAATACATGATTTGAAAGTGTTATAATCAATGTAATTATCTAGCCCTAAGATTATTTACATGCATACGATTATATCATTATTTATGTACTTTATTTCATCCTCTCAACACGAGGATGATTTTTATGACATTTTGGAGTCTCCACTTTTGTCTTAGACATCCCAATTACACATCTAACCCCGGGTGAGTGTTTCTTCTTAGGTTTCCCATCACTCCCATATTTCTCATTTCAATGCATTGTAAATCTATTGATTGTAGTTTTTATGGGTTTTTATCAAAGCCTAGGTTGATGTAGTTTCATCATAAGATCTTCTTTTCCATAATCCTTGTGATATATTTTCATTGGAAGCATTCCATTGGTCCACAATTAAATTTAGATAGTCTAAAACAAACCCTAGTTTTTGTTTAATTATGATGTTAATCCCATATTACGATTACACTAATGTAACATTTAGACTAATAAATCAGATGATTTATGATAAATCATGGATTATATTATTGGTGGTATTAATCTGGATTCAATTATTTATACAACCTATATTATAGATACACGTCGGGTTAGTGAACCTTTGAATAATAAGAACATGTCTACTAGATTAAATTATGTTTTAAATAATATGAGTTTTCAAGTGATAGCTTGACATAGAATCCCTTTGGTAAAAGACATTGAATTTTTTATATTACTTTTTATAACATTATATATAAATTAATGTGTAATTGAATGAAAAATAAAATTTTCATAATTTACCATTGAGGATTATGATTTGTTTTTGTTATATCTTAGTTGTTATGAAATGTTTTTGGATTCAAGATTTAATTCTATTATTTTGAGATGACTCTACCATTTCCCATTTTCCAATACTTGTACTGAGTTGGCTAACCCTACTTCCATGTAGTAGTGCTTATATTGTGCAATCCCTACATTGTTTAATTCTATATTTCTTATACAAGGGGTTCTTCCTAGTTATTTAATTATGCCAAGGATTATCATTATGGTTATAAATGTTGTGATAAAATATCAAAACCATTTTGAAATGGTTCTGAAGTAGGTTGAATGATATAATGTGTTAATTTATTACATATTTCCAATTTTGTAACTTATTTCATTCAACTATTATAGGACTAGTTTTATTTTGAAATGATGGTGGTGACATGCTAATTTTTTCTCGCATAGTATTTGGGCGGCCATTTTGTACCAAATGAGATTACATAGATACAATATATGATAAGGGTAAGGGACCTTATTTCTAATTAGTTTTTTTACTGGATATGCTATATATTGGAGATATATATGACATTGATTTTTGGATAGGGATATTTTGGGTATATTTTTGTTATCTAGTAATTTTATTTCTATTTTTTAGTTATATGATTAGATAAATCTCATATTGTCATTACATCATTCATTCTTATTGGGTTATTTGATCCCCATTTTAATTTCCCAAATTTATTATATATTATTTCTATCATATATTTTTTAATCTGATATGTATTATTTTTTATTATTTCATTATATTACACTATATTCCTGGGGTTATAGTCTCCCCCTATACATATGAAACCCAGACTACTAGTTTAGAGCCTTTAGTTTTTTGGGAGGTGTGATTGTAGTCTCTTAACAAAACCATTTTGTTCACATGAGAATGTGTAAAATTAGAAGACATTACACTATCGTAATAGTGATAGTGTGTGGAAGTATGAGATTTTTGGGTAGGATGATTAGAGTTATTCCACATCAGTCTCATTACATCATGGTGTATTTTTTCTTTTTATGGAACACTATACATTTCTTTCTACTAGAATAGTGGTTTTCCTATCATTGTGTTCATGTTATTGGATTTATTCTCTTGAATCAGATAGTAACAATAAATATTTTTTATGATACATAATATTTATGTAATGGAAAACCATCCACCATGTTTTGGAAAATTCCTTTTCATTTATTTCCATGTTTTTATTTCTAGGTGACATAAAATATTGTTAAAATCACCAAATCCTCTTCCCAATATAATGGGTTAGAGGTAGGATGAGACACTGGTTGGACTGCTCGATTTATTGTGGGGATTGATTGGGATTCTGAGGGAATCCTTATGATCCACTTTTATATAGAGATTCTATTCAATTTTGGGTATTTTTAAAATAAATCCCCAATTTGTTTTATTTATTATGACAAGAAGCACACAAATACATCTCATTGAGAATCCATTAGTCCCTCCCCTTTGTATTTTTCTTGAATTCTCATCCAAAATTATAATGGAGAACCATTAGTGTATATAGTCATATCTCATCTATGATAATGTAACACAAAAATTTATAGTTTATTTCCGTTGTGACAATGGAGGTGTGTTGCTTCAAATAAGTAATTTTAAAGGGATTGGCATGCTTTTAATTGAGGCAGTATAAATTTATAATTTTATAGGGGATAAATCAAATTTGTACATGAAAGATTCTACCAAATTTATTACTCAATATTATTTTTTTATTTTTTATGCGGTGAGCTACATACCATGGGTAATCAGGCCAATGATGTCTAAACAAGGACTAAGAGGGTTTATAATTTTTATATATAATAAGTTGATCCATTTAGTATAAACAACATTCTATAAAAGGTATATGATTTTACAATTTATTTAAAAAAATTCTTGAAACTGTCTTGATAGTCGTGTATGGAGAAAATAAAATAGGTATCCAAATATGAGTTAAAATATGTGAGACCTAGGATGGTCACAGGGTAAATTTTTTAGAGATTAGAAATTATAGATTTCTTAGTTTATGGTTTTTTTTCCTCCATTTTATAGGTTAATATATATAAATGGAACAAAACATGATATGGGGACTATGAAATTCACCTTAAAGATAAAATTGTGTTTGGAATGGGTTTTGTTTTGATTGTCCTTATGAATCCTTATGTGGATAGGGGAGGTATTCCACCAAGAGTACATTGATGGGATGAAGTACTAGTGAATGGTCTTCCATGGAGGATAAGTGTGAATAATAGATAAATGTGAGTCCTGTGGTATATGGACTAAAATTGGAGGTGATAATATGAATAGAATGTTACAAAATATGGTCATAGAAAACTAAGTAAAATGACTTACCAAGGTAAGGATGGTTCACTGATTATTCATTATATTTTGATATGAGATATGATATATAGAAATAACAATTCATTTTTTATGATCTCTAAAAAATAAATGATACAATAAATAATGATGATTTGAAAAAAATAGGATAAAAAATATCTTAGAGTTGTTTTTGGGTTATTGACACATGTAATGTAATATTGATTAGATGAGGTACGAGATTGAAATACTAAAATATAAAATTCATGGGATGTAATACAATATAATGGTTTGATATGATTATAAACTATGTTATTCAATATTTTTATTGTTTTCAAATCAAAATCAATGTTTGATGTGTTATTTTGACTTAATAGGTACCCAATATCATGGAATACCATATTATATAGATTTACATAACAATAGAGTTGAAAAAATAAAATGATATCAAATTTCATATAGGATACAATTTATTAGGAGGTAACAATATCTTATAAAATCTAATAATGTGATTATATTGTGGTTAGGAATCAAATTTTGTGTATCTTTTCTCCATAATATGAATGTTAAATTAATTGGTTTGTTATATGAAACATGGCAAAAGTAGGTGGGTGTAAGTACCATTATTTCCTCAAAATTGTATAATGAATTAATGAACATTATCAATGATCAGTTTCATATTGTCTTATTTGTTATAGAATTTCAACACACATATATAAATTATGGAATATTTTAGGGGTATTTGTTGATTACCTATTATTTTTAAACTCACACCATACACATACTCCAATTAGGATATGTAAACCAAAAATTTTACCTAGATGACTAGTAATGTGACTGATGATAATTGATTGTGTTGGAGTTACATTTTAAATATCTGGAAGTGGATCTAACATGAGTCTATGTATTGTTTCGTTCTAAATTTTCCAAATAATATTATTCAGTTTATGTCTAACCATTAAAATGATTGGACATATTAAAAATAATTCGTTGATATTTGATGATCCCTTAGGGATATGAGGGAAATTTAAGATCCCATAGTGATTAGGTCTCTTTCATGACATTAGAGAATATATTCATGATGGTAATATATAAATGGTATTTTTCAATCAATTCGATCAATTATGAAACCTTCACTATTGAATTGATCATATATTGAGGGTTATATTACTACTTTAAACAATATTTTCCTTATAGTGTGGTGTCTATATAACCTTCATACTAGATGCTTCATTTGACATTATTTTTGATACAATTAATTAATGTCATGTGGATTTTTTTTCTATTTTTATATACAAAATTTTCATTTATGAATTAAATGTTCACTTAATTTGAGCAGAGATTGAAACAAATTATGTTATTCTAAGATTAAGATCATCATATCTTGTAAAGTAATTATCATTTTATAATTGGTTGGTGTAGAACTATAGCTTTACTCCATTGTAGATTTCTAATGAAATAATAGAGTTATTTGTTTCATAAACCATATGAGGTAATATTGGAGTTAATATTAATAATGAGTGGAACACCGTAGAATAATCCATTCTTCTATGAAGAATGCATGAAAACATATTGTAGGATAATGACTATTATATGAGGAAATACCGATAAAAATTATGTTTTGAGATGTTTTGATGTCAAATGAATTCATGTAATAATGATTTGTCTCATTATTAGAAGGAAAATAATAGTCACAAATATAAAAACATAAAGTGAATCTCTTTACATGATTTTATGAAAAGAAATGCATTATTTCATAACCCACATAGACATTCCATAATACATGTATAACCAGATATACAATTTTTTGAATTCTTGTTATATATCTATTAATTATCTATATCAAGCCTCAAGCATATAATTAATTCCAAAAATTGTTTTAATCATTAAAACTAGTGGTTTCCCCACCTGAGTTAGAATGTGAGGGATTATTATGCAAAATATAAGAATCTATAAGATAATAAGTTTTCCATTATAGGAGGCATATTGATGATACATAAAAGAATAATTAGGGTTAAAAAATGATCTTATATTAAAATAGACATAAGGACGAGGGGAGAAAATAATTATATTCTGCTTTTCACCAAATATATTTTCATTCACATGGAGGTTCACGGTCAGCTCACAACATGATTTCATTTTTTTGCTGATCATAAAATTTAAATATGTGTGTCTGGATCATAATTATTTCTCCCTATGGACTATCCAATTAAAAAATAAGATTTAGTTACCTATTCGTTCACCTTATGTAATGATATTTTTCTCTAACTAAATATCTAATCACAATATCTTTTAGATATTCTTCTGATCATAATAACTAGTGAACAGAATAATATGGATTGAGATTTTGTGTTTTTTGTAACCATTAATACACCCTATGTCTCTCTATCTCCTAAAATACTCTCTCTTTGGCCTTCCATTTAGTATCAATATAATATTTATTTTTTTAAAGGTATCTATTAAAATGGGTCAATTATCATTCAATTTCGTAAATCATTGTGTAGTAAGGTAAATAGACTATATGAATATCCTGAACAATACAAATGTATCACAACATAATGTGAATAGATTTCATCTATGGAATGGTAGGATAGTTATATTCATTCTTTCTCAATCATTGGATATTATTTACCTAATTAAAATTATTTTACATATCCCCAAAAAATAAAACTACACAATTATTGAAAATAAAATTATCAAAACTGATGGGAGAGCATGAAACTAATTATTTTCATCCCCCATATAAAAGGTGAGGACATAAGTTAGGGGAATAAATTTGGAAAACATAATCTAGAAAAAAAACAACAATACGTCCATTATGTATAAAATAATGTAAATAATATATGTTCAGAATCATTTTATGCTCAATTTAATGATATCTTTATGGTTGTAGATAATTGGTTGATGATTCCTTTATTTTTATAACTGGAATTTCAATATCTATTAAAATATATAGAGAAATTATTAAATTTTTTACCAATAATATGAAGAAAATAATTTTCCTATATACATTTTATGTGAATATATCATCTCTTTATGATAAAATATTTTATGAGTGGACCATTCATAATTATAATATTGGTTAAAATGCTAATCTGATCAGGAAAGGGACTTCCATAAAAAAATAATATAAGTGGGTGATTACTCTCAATGTTTATGAGGGGTTTGAACATCAAAACCCAAAAATATCCAATTATAAAGAGACTAATTTCAATGATGATAATATAGATATTAATGGGTTCTGATTTTTACAATAGAAATAAATATATGGAGGAAAAGATATGTACAAATGTAAAATTTCATTCATTTTTTTAGTTATTGAATGATTAAATCTATTTTAGGTAATTTACTGAAAAATAAAAAATATTATATAGACAATGACCAATAAAACTTTTCATCACAGAGAGATAATATTGAAACTTAATACAATAGAAGAATGGATTTTATATGTTAATAATAAAATAAAAAATTACAAGGAAAACACATTCTATAAATACAATATTCCAAATTTTTTGATGATGAATGATAATGAGAAATATAATTTAGAGGATTATGGGATATCAATGGCCAAATATTTTTATTCTCTGTTATCCTTAAGTGGATAATAAGATGATATTAATGAATAATTAAAATTTGGTTATGAGTAAACAATGACAGAGTTCCAATTATGAATGGATATTTTGTGTTATTAATAGAGAACATGAATCTGGAGTGATAAATGAATTCAATTAAATCAGAGACTAATTTGTTGTCTAAATATCAACCAAAATCATAGTCAAAATACCTTTTATATATTTAATTTTTTTCACATAAAAATTGGTGATCATAATTAAATATTTTAATTTAATTATAATAAAATTGAGATTACCACTCTAAATATCTTTTCTTGATATGACGAATTTTCCTTAAAGTGAAATTAATAGATGCTCAAAATTACATAAGAAACATTCAACCGATATATCAAAATTCATTAAATTATTTTTTTGAAATCTAAATGATATTGGAATAAATTTATATTGGTACCAATTGTATTTGATATTGTCCCATAATAAAATTTACCAATTTACTTTGGAAATTGAGCATTCAATTCAAATGGGGAAAATTTCCAAAATTGTGTAAAATGATTAAAATTTACCAAGAAGGATAATGTATCCATTTTAAAATATAGTGGTGGTTCTAAAAATTTGAAAATAAATTAGGTATGAGAGAATTTGAATACAAAGAAAAAATCAAAAGGAAATATCAAAGTAATAGAGAAAGACTCTAAGAATGTATATAGAGAGACTCTAATAATAAGTTGTTTGAAAAAAATATTGAGTTTCAAATTAGAGAGTGTATAAATGAAGGTCATTTAAATAATCTATTTATTACTCTATATGATTCAATATTGAATATAGTTTAATTTTTTTTGTACTAAATTGGAAAAAAATTAAATGTAATTTTTTAAAACATATGAAACATCCAATAAAGTAGTTGGAAAGAATTGAAGGAGAGTCGACTTGAAATTAAAATATTCCAATCGAGAGAAATCCAAATGAAAAGGAAAAATTGTTAAATTTTTTTTCATTCTATAGAATGTATATATTGGCTCAGATATCCACAAGGAAACTCCCCCAATTATTGTATAATGATGTTATCCAATAAGAAGAGGTAAGAACCAAATACAAATCGACCACGAGGTGGAATAATCAATAGTAACAATGTTTGTTGAGAATTATTAAAATGTATGAGAATGAGTGATTAAATGATTTATTAATAGTATTTTCTTATTATATATGTATAAATAAATATAAATTTTAAAAATATCAAAATTTATAATGGTGGATTTGTGTCTTTCAATAATTATAGATCACATGATCTCAAAGGGGTTAAATTTAGTTTAAAAACTTGTATCGAACAACATTATCCTTATTTATAAGATGGTTAAAAATCACTTGAGTGTCTCTAAACATGATAAAAATTTTAAGGATGTGATATTTTAAAATGATGGGTGTATTATAAAAATGAATATGGGTGAAAAGTAATGATGAATGGAAAATGACAAACTGAAATATTTTTTCATATTTTTGTAGATGAAGACATATTTTTTATTAGTATAGAAATGTTAATTCTGTTATTTCTTATAATAATTATAAAATTGCGTAAAAATTACATGGGTATGGTTATGATTCATGATTCTTTGAAAATATAATAAAAAACAATCCTAAGAGTATCAATAATTTTAACCCATATTTGAATGGCTTAATGGTGAACAAGTTGCAAAATCTAGTGTGGACAAGTAAAAAAGAAACCAATCTTCTTAATACACTCATATGTTTTTATTACAAATGATCCTAAATTTAGAAAAAATATATAAAAATTTCCTGATCATGTTTTATGAATTTAAAAATATGATTTATATTTATTGTTTTATATAAGTTAGAAACCCTTTAAATATTCAATAACTTTTAATGGAATTTTATGAAATAATATGAATGTATTAAAAATAATTTATTCCTATTAATGGATTGGAATAAAATAAAGATGAAATTGAATAATTTTTTTAGAATCAAGGAATAAAAATTTATATTAGTGCTCCATTCATGGCCTAAAAAATTGAGTTTGAAGAAAAATAATTTTTTGGGTGATATAGGAAAAACCATATTATCATAGCATGACTAGTCAAAGTAATTTTATATAAAATCCACAACAATGACAATTTATTTTCATAATTATGTCATGGAATAAGAAAATTAATTTAACAATTCATATAATATGTTGTTTATAATGACTCTAACCTTAATATTTTTTATATAATTTTGAGTGAATTGTTACATCATGTTCGAATATAACACCGGGTAAATTTCTATGAGAGTGTTAGAAAAGGAATATTTCTATGATACACTACTAGTGAATTTATTAATCAGCACTAAAATAATAATCAGAGAAATATCATTGATTGATTTGATATAAATGTGTTGGAAAATAAAAATCACTCATAACCATGATTTTTTAATGATGATAATACTGATGATGTTAGTAAAAAATGTTGTAAATAATGGGACTATTTTGGATTTCTTAGAATATTTAAAAAATCCTCCTCATGATTTTAAATTATTTATCTAGGAGTATGGCCCTTGGAAAGGAAGAAAAAATATCATGAGACATAGAATCCATGATGAAATTGTAAAAATTATTGAAGATATCAACAATGGTGTTATAAATTAAAATATTTTTAGAAGTTCCACACAAGTTAGAATTCTATAAAAAGTTTATCATATAAGTTTTAATGAATATTTTCAAATTGGGTATTATATTAAAGTGATGTAAAAAGTTCTAAATTTAATTGATTGTAACGATAATTAGAAATTGGTTTTATTCCTTAATGATAGTAATGTGTACCGTGAAAAGTGAGTTTTATTAAATATGCTCGAAAATAAATTGGAATTATAATGATGAAAATATTATCTTATTCATCATATATTCTCTCAAATTGAGGGTATTAATTTTTATAGGATCATTCCAATAGTTATATGTATCAAAAAATACGGATATTTCATTGGATTTGAATATATTGTCGTATAATACTTCCCAAATTGATGTTATGTCTGTAGGGCTGATAATGGGTACCGAACACTACCTATTCACAATAAATAGTTTTGGGGTAGTCTATAAAATGGGGTTTTTAGTGTTATAGAAATAACTTTAAATCCTAATTAATAAATAGGTAAAGATAGTGTAATTCTAATAGGGTAACTTAAACTGAATCGTGATTATGGAAATTATTATTAATTACTCCATGATAAATTTTAAAATGAAATTATAATTAAAGAAAAGTTATTTGTTTTGATATAGTTTTATAGTATATGTATTATTAATTTTAAATTTTTCATTCATTTAAATTATGTTATTAAATAATTTAAATTATAGAAATTTTTTAGAAATTTTTTATTATGATTATTTTACGTTTTTAACTAAAAATTAAACATTTGAATTTGTATTCAGGTAATTAAAAGGGTTATGGTATTTAATGTTATAATAAGGTAGGATTATAGGTGATTTAAAAAATAAATATGTCAAATTTATGGATAGTGTTTAGTAAACATAAATTACAGTTGGGTTATGGTTTTGTAAAAATAAATGGTATAGGGTTGGAGTTGTAACACTATGCCCCAAATAACTGGATCTATGTTGGTGTGACACATGGAGTCATGGAATCCTTCTAGTATAGATGATTTTATTGACTAATAGTTATGTTCTTATAAGATCCATGGGAATATTATTCTGTTTGTAATAAAAATCTGTTAAAAAATAAAACAAAATCATAAATAATAATAATAATAATAATACAGGAAAAAATAAACCAGGAACAACATGAAATCATATCCATAAATTCCAAAAAAAATATGGGATTCCCATTAATTATAGATTAATTTAATAAAGATGAGAAATATTTGATTAATATAGAATAAAACATTAAATTCCTCGAGTCTACCCAAAATCACCTTGCAGAATCTTGTAGCTTCCACTCAATTGTCCACCATCAGGACCTTACCCTTTTTTAGATCTCTAATCATAATGTATACACATGAACCAATATTATTGTGTATGTTTTCCATAAAAAAACATGGTAGATAATGAAAGATTTTTAGATAACAAAGGATCATAATATATATTTTATTATATGAAATATTAAATCAATAAGTAAACAATAAAAAATAATGAATGTTCACACATATTCTAGGTTCTTGAACACATGATCTAGCTACTCCTGCTCCAAACTCTAGTGTATTCCTAATGTTGTTCTAATGTACCGGAAAATATAACTTATCCACTTATTCTATGATGTGGTAGTCATTCCTTCATTGAATTTTAATACAGACATTGACCCAATTCATAGATATGGGGAATGATTCACACTACATTTTAACCAAATTCATGGATCTAGGGTAATCCGTATCATATCTGGAAAAATCATGGACTTAGATAAATACATAGAATTATCCCCAATCCCCATAAAAGGGTGTTATGGGCCCATAAAAATCAACTTGTTCATTCAATTTAATACAAAAAGAATGTACACATGCAACACACAATTCTATAATTATTTAAACCATAATCATGTCATTAAATGCATGAATCACATAACTAACACACATTAACATACAAATAATATCTTTACTAGTTCACATGCACTACATATGAACACCAATTTTGAATCATATCAATCATAGCTCTCACATTATACACAATTACACCAACTATGAATCATATCAATCATAGGTCTCAGAGGCTTCAAATTAAATAAAACATGAGAATAACAATGTATCATAACAATCATATGTCCCACGGGATACACATAAACACCAAAATATCATGGAAACGTCGTTTAATTATTACATATATAGCAATGAGTCTGTATATCTTATTTGTCGACACCAACATTTCATGTGTGTGCACCAACCGGAACAAACCTACATGCCAAGGGTCCATGGAACACATTATAATTCTATATTAAAGGTTTGTTGATTGAGATTCAATATGGAAAAAATTGGGGGTAAAACATAATCACATACATAAAGAGAACTAAATTCAACCAAAATTCTTTGTCAAGTCAAAGAATATAACTTGTCTCTCATAGAATTGTGACTATAGAAGATAACTTCAGATCCACATGAGCCTAGGTAAACAAGAAAAACCATTGAAGGAACGGATTCTCCTAGTCTATTTTTAAAAAAGAAATATCTATCAAATTTTCACACTAGAAATGATGAAATCAATCTCCATAGAAGGAAATTTGGGAAAAGGTACATCTAAGTAATAAATCATGTCGAAACCCTATCAATGACACCCTAAAATAAACACATGCAATTTCCTATATGAAACACATGAATGGATCAATATAATTTTAATGAATAGGAAATTTTAATGATATTTAATATATTTCGCAATGATGTGGTGATTCTCTGCACAGGAATAGTATCGTATAACAAGAAAATCCATGGAAACATATCATGGTGATCCATTATGGAATATTGTCAAACCCCTACAATTCTTGGTCCCACCCCTCATTTTATCATTGGATGGTTATGGTAGTATCTCCATGGAAAAATATAGTACAAGAAGCATTAGATGCTCATGTCTAAACCGAAATACGGGTGTGTTTGTTTGGAATATTACCCATATGCTCCTTTTAGAAAAAATTGCCTACACCTAATTGTGTTCATTCCCATGGTACACCTTAAAATTCTGATGATATAGATTATTCCACCACTGAAACTCTCAATCATATTAAACACAAAATTAAACCATAAAATTTATAATAATAATGATAACTTCAATAGTTTATGATGGTACAAATCTCCCCTATTATGAATTCTCATCTTGAGAAGCATCTCAGAAGTTCCCCATGAAAAACATGGGACATTATTTTGGAATCTATGATTCCCACTCATATATTTCATATTGTATAAACATGTAATACTTGTAAACTCAACTATGAGGAACCCTATTTTTTAACAAAACCATATCACTTCAATTGAAAATATCAACCACTCACTCCATATACGATGCATCAGGATCCAACCCAATCTCCTCACAATCAATCAGATCCACAGGATTGAGCTTATACATATAATGATGAGACCGAAAGTGCATAGTATTAATACTTTGGTATCTTGTAGGATAGATAATGTAATAGGAATATATCCTAAAATTTTCTATTATCTTGAACTATCCAACAAATCTCACTGCAAATTTCCCATAACTCGTTTATTTTCAATGTCCAATTAAAGGGGACACACCCTAGGTGACACATTTACCCACAGAAAAATCGTAATATCAAATTTACTATTCAAAATACGACTATTTTAAACTCTGAGTAGTTAATAGTTTATTTGGAAATAAATTCCCCCATTCTATGTTATCATTCACTATACTAGGACCAACAAATATAGACTTACACACTTCATAACAGAGTGCTGAAAAAAATTGCTGCAAAAGGTTCCTTCTAAATCGAATCATGGAATGCACTATTTATAGAAAACTCAACCAAGGCCAGATGACCATTCCATTCTCCATCAATGTTTGGGATAGATGATCAAATCATATTCTAGAAGATATATATTTTTAACAATGATTAACCATCAGTCTATGGATGATAAGTGTTACTTACCTTCATTTGAGTCCCCATCCACTTCTCCATTCCATTCCACAACCATGAAAAAAATACGGACATCACTCTATTATTATATCATAAGGATCTTAATTTAGTCTTAAATTTTATCAGGAATAGAGTTTCTATGGTGACCCATGTATTTTATAAAGATTATTCTATGATATTTAACATATATATAGAATAAACCCAACATAATGGTTGATATTTCTTGTTTCTTTTGAATAATATTTTAATAAAACATCACGGTAAAATGAAAATAAAATTTAGTTATTTTAATCTCCATAATGAACTCTTAAATACATTTTATCTGCTAAATAACAATACGATATTCTATGAAGTATATAAAAATGGGGTAACCTATAATGTCTTTTTTGGAATAAAAAATGTATACAAAGAAAAACATATGATTCAGAAGGAATAATATGATATCATAAAAGATAAGGATCACTGAAAATAATATGGGAGAATGAGAAAAGGAAAACTAAATCATATGTTCATGGAATTATAGTAATGTGGAATCAATATTAAAACATCACATGGGCATAACTTATGGATAATTTCAAAGGCAATGACACTTAGTTGACAATGTCTAATCGTAGATTAGGTTTACCCCCTAATCCATTACATATAATCTCATGAGATATAAAATTGAACCAGAAAAAATATTACCCTATATGGGTTCTACCATCATAACATATACATTCTTATTTTTTACAGAGATTAAAATCATATGTAACGTATAAACAAAAGAATTACCCATGAAAGTAAATGGATTACATAATCATGCATTATAAAAAACCCAGATGGCATATCAAAATGGCTTACAGTAAATAAGGGATTAAAATATTATTTGAAATTTAATGTTTAAAATAGGAATATATCATATAGGTTTATTTCAATGTAAAGTGAATATGTGAATAATATATCATAGGTATCATTATAAATGTACTACTTAAGAAGGGATTTAGGGAAAACGGTAAACAATATAAAAGAGGGGAAATATATTTTTAACAAACAAAATACCATAAATTAATAGGAAATTATTTTCTATAATAATGAGATATTTTATAATACATTCATTAATAAATTTATTTAATTGAGTGGTTCTTGAAATGGTGAAAGAAACTGAGATGTTCCCATTAATCAGGTTTTCATAATGAATGAAATTGATAAGGGGGCCATTAAACATATATATTCCCATCATGGAATAGAGAATATAAATTTATATCTATTTATTGAACAAATAATAAAAATATATATTATGTATACAATAAAAATAAGGGTATAATGTGAGGTAAAATGAGAGAAAGAATAACTTAAAAAAAGTTGTTATTCAAAGAGATCCATTATCTTATGTTCTAGAATCATTATTCACATTCAAATAACAATAAAAATAATAATATAATATTAAATATTTTATTAATTAAATTTTATTAAATCCTATATTTTATTTACCATAATTATATTATGTTCATTTAAAACCATTTCAATAAGATATAATGTTTATTTTCGATGGGCTGCATGTGTTTGTTTATTAGATCCAATGATCGATCACTTTTGTATAGTTATCGAAGCTCTTAGATAATTGGATATAAATTCCCAAAAATGAAATGCAATGATACTAATGAAAAAATATAAATTGAAAATTTTGTAAATATTCATGTTTTATATTACATATGGATGGTTATTTAAGAAAAAATATTAAAGTTTTACATTTTGTTTACTTAGGATGTTTTATGAAACACTGTAATGTAGATTTTTATTATTTTATATTATTGAAATATATTCAATACATAATATTAAATAATATATGATGTATTTTTTATCATCATATTTATCCATAATAGTTTCTCTATAATCTATATTGAATGCATTGGATATAAGTAAACTATGTTTCTCGAGGAGGTGCTGAACCAACCAAATTGTGAAGAAGGTTTTAATTATTCAATAAATTAAAGAGATAGTAGAAGATAGATATTACACCATAATTATAATAATGACATTTCAGTATAACTAGTATATTATTATTACTTTTTCTGGTTTTATGGAAAAAGTATGGGGGTGGTAGTTAAAGTATAAAATTTGAAGAGTTTATATTGATAACTTACATGTCACTTTGGTTGTATCCTCTTATGCTACACCTTTTTGATATATAGAAGGAGGTTTGGTGAGGTGAGGTATTCAAGGATATATGTATGGATATTAGAGTAGATATTTTCATGGTTTACGTATTCTCTTAATCTAATAATGTGTGTAGAGAAGGGGTGATAATTATATGGGGTGTATACATGTGTTTTTTGAATGTTTTCTTCATTTGTATTTTCTTCCTCAAAAATACCAATTATGATGCATCCTATGATAAAATATAGTAAATGGTAAATGTTAGTGTGAAATAATGGGTTTATACATCGTCTAGTATAAAATATATCATTTATTGAACTTTTAATATTAAATATGGTATTTTTTATTTCATTATTCATTAAAACATTTACTACTTTAGATTAAAAAAATATTCACACTAACAATTCTTAAATGGATAGATTCAAAAAATTATATCCATTTTATGAAAAATATTTCGTAAATATTTGAAATTTATTTGTTAATAAAAAAATTTTTTATTTGGAAAAAAAGAAAAAAAAATACAATGAATAAATTCATAACGATTTTAAAAAGTATTTGTAGTCTCAAAAAATTAAATTATCATAATAATTCATGTTAATATTAATATATATCCATTTTAATAAAATAAAAATTATATTCATTATTATTATTTTTTAAAAAATCCAAACAAAACAGTTATGTTTTTGAGACATTAAAACTCATATTTTATCATTTTATATTTATTTACTAATATCCTGATTTATATCTATCAAAATTTTATTTTATATGAAAAAAATTATTTTTCACTTCCAAAGGTTAGAATACAATTATAAAAATCATTTTACTATTCGTAATGGTTATATTAAAACACCAATGGTCATATTACTATTCCAACAGTCATATTTTTAAAGGTCATATTGGTTCCCTACATTCAATGAATACCTCATATTTCATTTAATATTCATTACATTATAATTTATTCCGTGATTAAATATATGGTTTTAAAAAAATATTAGTCCATTACTAGTTTTTTTCCATTTATAAAATGTTTGTCAAGAGTGCAGTTGATCTCATGGATCAAGCATATCTAAATTTTCATATAACAATTATCTTATTTTCTATTTTAATCTAATTGAAAACCTTTCAATTTTCATCTGTATATTTATTCTATAAATGTAATATAAAAAAATAGTATAGGATTTTACTGGTTTTAAAATGTGTTCCATATTCATTATATAAAAATATAATTCTAAATATGATGCATTATATAATCAAAAGATAAATTTCATTATTAATTTTTGTGTCATTACATTGTCTGCATTATGAAATTTCACATTAAAAATATTATTTGACTCATTAATATAGAAATATCTAAGAGAATTATACTTTATTTCCTTCTCTAATTCATAGGATTCATCCCCATACTTATGGTTATTCCATAGTGCTCTGACAAGGTGAGTTGTATTATGGTGTAGCAAATTGTCTCTATTGTCCAAGATCTTCACTAGATACTCGTCATAAGATAAATTATTTTCTTCTTATTCCAGCTACGAAGTAAATACATGTCCGGGATATGGTTAGTAATTTTTCAATATGAATACATGGAATACATCATATACTTGATAAATGGTCAATGGGAGTTCTAGTCAGTAGGCCTCATCTTTCATGTGGTTAGGAATCCCAAAGGGGGTTCTATACAAATGACATAGAATTAATTTCTTCCAAAATTCCATTACTTTAATATAGGGATATATATATAGAGGAACACATTACCATTAACCTCAAACTACATGTCTCCCCAATGGTTCTCAATAATGTTTTTGTTTTTTAACTATATGAATTATTCACGAGTTATAGAATGACCAGGTTATTTTATTCTATTTCATTTCCCATATGAGGTACTAATATATTTTATTGACCATATTTATCCTTAAAAACATGTATTATACATCTCTCCATATAATTTACTTCATAAATATCCATATTTATTCTTGAGTGAAGGATGTTATTGTACGAGAACATGAAAAGAGGAATATGTTAATCTCATCTTCCTTTTACGTCTGTCAAAAATTCCCTCAACATGTACTCTAGTTACTATATAGTATTCTCAAATTGGCCATCAGTTTGAGGGTGATATTTCAATCTGAATTTATACTCAATTATTAGATTATTTTGGTGGTTTCAAAAAATATAAAAGAAAATATCAGACCTAAAATGTATAAAATAGATTATAATGTTCCATGAAGCCTCACCACATATATGATGTATATCCTTTAAAGTTGATCGAGTGAGAAGTCCTATTGAATATAAATTAAGTGAGATGTATCTTTAATCTAATCCATAATAACCCATATGTAATTATTTTATATTTAGTTCACTAGTAGTCCAATTACATAGTCCAGGGTTATTTTTTCATATTTTTATATAGTTATGTGGAATGGTTACATCACCCCCTCGGAAGTTTCTCTTTTATTCCCTCACATGGTAACATAAATGGAACTTTGATGTATATTATGTGATCTTCTTATTTATATTTTCCCACTAATAGTGCTCTCAGAGACACCGATACATCTTCATTCTACATGGTTAGATGGAGAAGGATGATCTAGGTGAATCATTAAATAGTTATTTATTTATCTCATGATTTTATAGGGCTCATAGTCATGACACAAATCCTACATCACATTCTTACTCAATTTTAATCATTGAGGATTTACCTTTTAATAGGGCTTCCAACTTCAATGATATTTCAGTTATATCACATTGTGTATCTATTATCATCTCTACGAGAGATGTTTTCATAATCATTTCAGAAAATTATTATTATTTTACCTCTTTTATGACTTCAATTTCCATTCATTAAATGTATAAAAGTATTTTGTCATTATCAATTCAAAACATTCATATGTTTATAGGATTGTTTCAAATAATTAAATTCTCAACATCATTGATTAGATCATGAAAATTATTTATGAACTAAATTAAAATATTTTAAAAAATATATCTTATGAATGAAATTGAATGATTTAAAAATTCATTTGGGTTTGTGGAATGGGTTTTTGTGAAAAGTTTTTTTTTCAAAATTGACACTCTATTTTAGAATCATTATAAAATGGATTGCTAAGTCTATTTTTAATGAATTTATTTGATGAAATAGTTTATGAAATATAGCACATGTGAATCCTTGGGTACGTAGGATGAAGGTTTATTTTATGTTCATCATATATGTATTATCAAGGGTTCACTCATGATGTGATCATCTGTTCCCTAGACCCAATGTTTTCTGGGAATTGTAGATGAAATTTTTATGGGATTAAATCAAGTGGTTCTTATTTACACTATCTGTTTATTCCCTAATAAATTAATTGGGAAAATTTCACTGATTGTGGTATGATCAGTCTAAATTCTTGACTAAGAGTTATTTTTGACGTGCTGTTACCTGTGATTGTGGTTTATGATGTTTTATTTTATACTTCTATGTTTTTCATGCTAGTTGATATATGATTTTCTTTAATTTTATATGGTTTCGTTGATGTAAATGAATTTTTTTAAAACTATTTACCTCGATTTATTTATTGATATTGAAAATGGATAAATTAAATGTTATTCAACGCTGGTGATAAAAAATCATTAACATTTATATCACACGTTTAATTCTTTAATGTTGAGAATGTTTAGATTAACAAACATAGAAATGGTATAGAACTTATGTGCGGTATATTACTTATCATGTTAGGTTTAAACTTTTGAACCACTTAAATGGTTCGTATACCATTGTGTGTATTCCAATGTAGTGAAAGATATGTTATTATAGTGAGGTAGTTAGGTTTTGGTTAGCTTATCTAGGTAGCTAGTTGAGTGATTGTGCAATTTTCCCATGATATCACATAGAGTATTTGGTTTCTATTTTATTAGTCATTTGATTTTAGACTTTTACTTTAGGTTTTCCTAACATTCAATTAACTCATATATATATATTTCTTCTATTATACCTCAAATATATATATATATATACAATGTAGATTCTTTAGGTTGGGATAAATAATACCATTTGATTGGTTTTCATGATATGATTCTAGTAACCATCCTATGGGTATCATAACAACCCTTTGGGTATATATATATATGGGTTAGGTACTAGTTTAAAAGGTTATTCAGATTGGGTTCATCAGTACTTGGTATCATAGGAGGTTTGTTCCGTTCTCTATCTTGTGATGTTTGGTAGACTACAAATAAAACATTATATTCATGATAGATATGTTTTAGTGGGATATTAGATGGGTCTTTCAATGTAGAGATTGATGTTACCAGGGTATATTGGGATGTGTGTATCCTATTTTTTGTTCTCTATATTAAAAATATTTTTTTATTATGGATTTCTAGTTTGAACTGATATTTTTCTATTGTTTTATCATTTCTTATTTTTTGGTGTTTGGTAGTATGCCTCTAAGACATGTTCCCAGAGATCTCTTTGAGGGTGAAACAAATGATTCTCACTGGGAACTACCTACATATATGAATAATATTGAGGATATCATGCGGGAATGTTGTGTTGTGAACTATAATGCTAAACATGTCCAAAAAGTGGTTGTTTAGGAATGACTATGAAAAGGTGGAGAAAGGGATATAACATAGGTGTAAAAACCCATATCATCATTTCTAGTACAATTTTGGATTTTAGGATTTTTTACCAAAAAAGGAGGAAATGGTAAATCCCAATGTATGAGTCATGTACAATTAAGTGCATGCCATGTATTTTATTTCTGCGTACAGTTGCGAACTAGATGGGAAATGGCCGAGTACATGGCCATGTGGTGACCTTGTAGACCCCTTAAGGCGGGGTTAGTTAAGGTCACAAAAAGAAATTCACATTCAATGAACACAGTGTTTAGTTTTATTTTTATTTGATATATCGGAGTGGGGTCGCATATCATGTAAAAAACTGACTTCTTCTTCCCTTGTTTTATACAGGTGTTCTTGGGAATGATGGAAAATGATCGAGCCCATATTTCTCCAGGCTACTTCCAATTGAGATGGTAACATGTGCATTAAAATCCCACTAATATCTGCATATCTAGGCCCATTCAAGTGCTAACATTCTAGAGTATACATCATACGACATCATAATAGGTGGATTGTGCCTTTTGTTGCTTGTCTAGGGATTATTTGTTCTAAAAGTGTTGCATAACCACATTTCGGGTATTGTGTGTTTTGGATGTAAACCTCGTTTATCTCCTTCTATTATTTATTTAATTGATAAAAGATAGTTTCATATATGTATGGTTATATACATTGTTTATGGTACAACATGGGTGTGTTTCCCTTGTTTGATTGTTTATGGTTGTTTGGTCTAGGCTTACTATATGGGTTTCCTTATTTTTATTCCATTCTTTGTTATTATGCACATGATGATTATGTGAGATGCCTAAGGAATTCAATGTTAAGTTTCACCATATGGAATTTGACTGTGATAGATTCCCTAGGTAGGGTCATTTATGTATGTTTTACTGTTATGTTGACCTAGTGGTATTGACTGTGAGATATTCTAGGTAGTCTTCGACCAAGGGGGTTAGACCATTAGAGCTTCCCAGGTAGTCATTTATAATTTATTGATGCTATATTGACTAAGGAGTATTAAACCTGAGAGTTTCAATGGTGGTTATTTTTAAATGATTAGTGTTATGTCAGTCCAAATGGGATAGACCATGAGATCTTCCCGGAGGGTTGTTATTAAATGAATATCTCTTATGTTATACCTATGGGATTATACTATAAGAACATTTCCAAAGGGTTGTTATTGAATAGTTGAATTATTTTGATGATATTTCCCATCCAAATAACACCCTTGGACTCTTTCATATATGATTTTTTCATATAGTCTACTGAGTCTTTGTATTTCTTACATACATAGGGGATACATAGATTATGATATATTTTAATGTTTACATGACACAACATATTGAATAATAAATATGTATGAATGTTAGTGAAAAATGTATTATTGTTTACTTTTGAGTAATACTTATTTTATGGTTTCATTCCTTCTTATTACATTAAATTTATATTCAATCACTGATAGTTAGGTATAGATATTTTGGTGGATTCTACTAGGATATTTCTCACACCCTTTTTGGGTCATGATTTTGGACCAAAACAGGTTATATAGTTACAGGTATAGATAAGGGAAAGCGTCCTTCTTTTGTAGGTACTTGATTGATGTTGGAGATGGAGAGCATGGGACAAAGATGAGTCTTGCTATGCTGTTGGGGTTTAATGTTTCATTTTTACTTCAATTTATGTATTACATACATCATTTTGAGATTTTTGGATATTTTCTAACATACATATTCCATGCATAATTTCTATATATGCTTCTACGGGATTTACTTTCAGTATTACACTATTTAATTCTATAGTATGGTATTAATTCTTTAACTAATTTTTACTATTTGTCTTTTGTAGTGTATACTCTTACAGTGAGGTTATAATTTCCAAAATATCACACCTTGTCCCTCACTGCTAGTCAGAAGCCTCTGGAGTTTGGAGAAAAGCACTCAAGGATATGTGACTAACCAGGTTCAGGGAACCTTTGGGTGACACTTAGATCTGAGACATTACAACGTGTTAATAGAGGGAAGATCTTTTCATATTTTCCGTACTATTTGGAGACATTGGATGAGTATAGAGATGAATTGGTAGTTGGTAATATGATGTTCCTGGGAGTATCTAACCAATTTATATTTAAAAGCTGAGTTACCTAAAATATTTCAATTTCTCTAGTTTTGCATTTTTTACAATTGATTTGATTTCACATTGGGTGATTCACTTGATTTGTTCAATTCTGATTGATATCATTGAGGTTAAATTTCTATTCCAACCTATTGAGAAGTGGGTATTCCATATCATTCATCATATAAGAACTTTCAAGATATCACATTTCATGATTTCTTTCCATTCCATTTAAGGATCATTACAAAATTCATGGTGTTTTGATATATGTTATGAAAGATATTCTTTATATTATGTTATATATCTTGATAGAATACTTTCAATTTTGATAGAGTATTGTTTTATGTGAGGTTTCATTTTGGTGGAAACCAAAATTTGGTCCCTGAGGTTTTATGGTCCCTCTTGGACCAGAATTTTCTAAATCATGTTTGAACATTAATTGAATTCTATTAAGTAATGACATGAAAAAGGATGCCAAGCATTGATTCACTGAGAGTATGGGCTCTAACATATTAGAGCATGGCATGACCTTTCCAATATTTTATGTTTTTGGGGGTTCTAGATATGTTTCAGAGGCTCATTGTCCAGAAACACAAAAAAACATAGTGTGTGATGTTATGAACACACTCCATGTGTTATTGTATTATGGAAGAACTAAATTTTATTGAATACTTGTCGTGCACCATATGTGCATGTTGTGAAGTCCTTAACAGTGTGACTGACTATGTGAATAGTGACATGGTGTTGATAAGTGATTTGTAGAACATGTTGTGTACTGGGATTACACACCATGCTATAGTAGATTATGTGTCTGGCCACTTGACAAACGATATGGGGGGATGAAACATTTTTAGTACACAACATGTTAAGGGTGAAAACTCCAGGTAGTGTTACACCAGGATTGAACATGGTAGTCTTAGTCGAGTAGATGAATTTCGGAATGAGATAATATTCTAGTACAAATTGTGTCTTAATAAGGACATGTTGTGTGTATGGGGTTTACACGATTTTGTTGGTAGGTGTACACACCCATGTTACGGCTAAAATGAAAACACACCATGTAGTGGTTCTACACATCGTGTAACCCTATTTTGTAAACAATAATGATTTACTTCTATAGTTCCATTATTGAAATTCTATGTTGGACCTCATAGTAATATTTTACTAAGGTGTGAACATGACATTGTAGTTTCATTCCACTATGAAATTCTCTAGATGTACGCTACGTGCATGGAAACAATCAAACACTAGAAATGTTAAATCAGGGACTACACATAGATCCTCCCATTGTGCCCATATTTGCACCGGCTATTATACCAGAGGCTTGTGCGGATGCACAGTTCTGTGAAACCCTTTTGAGGATAATGCATACAATTCATGGATCGCCACATCTTGCCCTGACTATGGAAGAGTTGACGTGGGTGTTCCAGCAGCAGCATCCTCCAACTATTTCTGGGGATTGAGGACCTCAGTTTGCAAAGTCATGGTTAGAGTTCGTGCTTCCTATCATAGAGCATCTAGAGATTCTTCTGAATATGAGGGTAAAACTTGTGTCATACATGCGACATGATTCCTCTAAGACATGGTGGGATGTTATCTCACATGAGGTACATCCTCAGGATATGGATTGGGAAGAA
Source organism: Viscum album (assembly GCA_963277665.1). NCBI lineage: Eukaryota > Viridiplantae > Streptophyta > Magnoliopsida > Santalales > Viscaceae > Viscum > Viscum album. The sequence continues at coordinate 1,707,396,639 of OY728145.1, forward strand.
TATTAGAAGACCTTTTATTATTATTTCTACCCTGAGATGTTGAGGGCTGATCAATCTCAGGAGTTCATGTATTTGGAGAAGGTAACTCTTATAGTGATGGATTATTCTTCACACTTTAGAGAGCTTCATCCCATCACATATATTTTTAGCGGCGATGAGTTATCACTAGCAAGGATGTTTGAGGATGGTATCAGGTACGATATCTGATCGTAGGTGAATGATTTCAGGGTGATGTTGGAGAATGATAATGTAAATTTGGAACTGATTACTGATCACAATATGGGGGATATTGGAGCTGTGATATAGGGCAGTTCAACATCTAGGTTTGGTTCTCCTTTGACAGATAGTAGTATGTTCCACAGGGAGAGATCATGTGATATCTCTTCAGTTAAATGAGTGGTGTACTAACAGTGTAGAAGGAGTGTGAACAGGATACCACAGTGCCTGAGAGACCCAATTTAGTGCCTATAATGTTGAAATATGGGTAATTTTCAGAATTTAAATAGGATTTTCTCACCAGGAGCGAGTAAAAAATGGCTCCATTATGAAAACACATAAAATAGAATAACCTCCCATTTCTCATCAGTGAGGGAATATGGGTTCCTCAGGTAGAGGAGGTGGTCATGGTCATAGTAGCCAGAGGACAGTTTTTCGATGATAGCTTGGTGGATTAGCATAGGGTAGCCAAGTAGGGTCATAGGGATGTGGTACCAGTCATAGTTGTGTAATGGAATAGACCCATTAAGAGAATGATCATATACCCTCTATGGTTAGAGTTTTGATTCTAGTTTCCTATGTTGTAGCTTCTTCTCATTTTTATATAGGGGATTCCAATAGTTATATATTTGTTTCCATTAATGTGAGACATGGACTATGTATCATTACAGATGATGTGGTTATAATGAAAAATAATCTATTAGGGATTATGAATACTAGTGTACATCAGGGAAAAGAGTGTCCTATTGAGTTTGGTTGGTGTAATTTCCAATGGGACATCTATGTCATAGAGATGACGAGTTTCGATGTCATTCTCAGAATAGACTGGTTGGTATCCTTTAAATCCTTTGTTGAATGTTATCGTTTTAGGGTGAGTTTCGCTTCAGTATATGGTTGGTATTTTCTACACAAGGGTGAATGAGATGTGTAGGCATGAAGAGATAGACTCAAGCTTCATGGGATGGTTTTAATTATATAACATATTTCAATTTTATATCTATATTACTAGGGTTCTTCACATATAGACTTTATTCCAGTGGTGGATCATTTCATAGATGTTAATCTAGAGGTGTTTTTAAGATAACCTCTAAGGATAGAGGTAGACTTTTCTTTTGGTATTATGCTATGAGTGGAACATGTATCCATTCCTCCTTATAGGATAACTACAATAGGATTACAAAGGGTCAAAAGGAAATTATAGGAGTTGTAGGAAAAGGTTTTCATCTGACCCAGTACTTCTCCTTGGGGTTTGCCTATCCTTTTTGTGAATAAGTCAGATAGAACCCTCATAATTTGAGTGGATTATCCGAAGTTGAACGAGTTGACGGTCCAGAACCAATATCCCTTTCTATGGATTGATGATCTATTTTAACAACATCACAGAGCATGGGTGTTATCAGTGATTGACAAGAGATCCAGATTCATTAGTTTTGCGTTAGACCATCAGATATACCTCTTATATCCTTGTAGAGACGGTACATTCTATATGCATATTTTGTTATAGAATTCAGTCTCACGAATGCACTGGAAGTTTTCATTGAACTAATGAACCGATTGTTCCATCCTTAAATGGATTTTTTTGTGGTATTCTTCACGGATTATATCATGGTGTACTCTCACAGTCGACACAACCATGATACCAATTATAATATCATTTTGTGGGCATTGAAAGAGTACTAGTTATATTCCAGGGACACAAAATGACACTTTTGGATGGATCATATTCCCATCCAAGGGCATGTCAACTCAGAGACAGGACTGTCAGTAGACCAAGTGAATGTTAGAGTAGAAGTTTACTGGGAGAATAAAAATAATTCCTTTTGAGGTACATAGTTTTCTAGGGTTAGCTACTTATTACAGGAGATTTATTCAAGAATTTTCACTCTTAGAAATGTAACTAAAATTCCTTACTAAGAATGGTGTAAAGTACTTGTGGAAAAATTCCTACGATTCATTCATTGAAGAGTTGAATGGGAGATTCAATTCATAACTGTTACAAATTTTTTCGATTTCAGGAAAGAGTTAAACTATTTATAGTGATGTATTAGGTATCGGGCTAGCAAGAGTGGTTATACATGGAGAAGGTTTCATTGCATATGATTCTGTAGAGTTGAGGACACATGAAAGAAATTACCTAAAACAAGATGTCGGGTTATATGTTGTTGTGCAAGCTTTGTTCTATTGGAGAAATTATCTTTTGGGAGTGAATTATGCGGTTTACACTGACAAAAAATGAAAAATATATCATTAATCAGTGTGATCATAATTTTATATAGTAAAGGTTGGCTGAGTACCTTTAGTCATTCGACATAGAGATTTCTTATACTCCTAAGAAAGTCAATGCAATGGCTAATTTGATGAGAAGGAGGAGTCTGGAACAAGTAGTCCAAGAGGATAGTATTGAGTGGATGCTTATAGAACTATTCTCTGAGAAGAATTTGGATGTTCATGATAGACAGAGGTAGTGAATTCATTCTTCCATACCATTTACCTTTACTCATCAGGAATCAGTGCGAATGAGGAAGCTTTTAGATTCAGAAGTCCCAGAGCTAAGGGAGAGTGTGTTAGGAGAGGACCCTAATCTTGGGTGGACTATTGGAAAGGATGAGGCTTTTAATTTTCATGGGTGCTCATGGGTGTTAGCACACATACGAGAGGAATTGTTGTGATAATTTCATGCCTTGGTATAGGCAGTTCATCCTGGTGTCACCCAGATGTATCGATATCTACATCATCAGTATTGGTTCCCCATGTATGAAGAAGTATATAGTTTTTTTATGAGATGTTATACCTATAATTAGGTAGAGGTGAAGCATCAATGGCTGACATGTCTTTTACTATATTTACCCATTCCCAAGTTGAAGTGGAATGATTTTCCAATGGATTTTGTGACAGGGTTACCATGATCCCAGTGAGGTAGTGATGTGGTTTGTGTTACTGTTGACAGACTCACCATGGTTTCATATTTCTTTATGTTCAAGGAAACATTCAGTGTTCATGGGCATGGGGAGTTTTAAATCTAAGATATTTTATGTCTTTATGGGGTTCCACACTCTTTCATTTCATAAAATGATTCCTTATTTGCATCTCCTACATGGATGGGACTAAAGAGGGATTTGGGTACATATGTTTTTTTGATGTCAACATACCATCCCCAAACATATGGCCCATCTAAGTACACGATACAAGTTTTGGAGGACATTATCTGAGCATAAATATTGTATTTTAGGGCCTCATGGAGAGACACATACCCATAGTGTATTTTTATATTAATAACTGCTTTCAAGAAATTATTTAGATGAAAACATATGAGGATTTGCACTATAGGTCTTTCCAACCAACCCTATGTTGGCTGGAGGCGGGAGAGGTAGCCATGCTGGGACCTCATATTTTCATGGATACATCAATGAAATTGGAGTCGGTTTGGTAGAGGATGGCCACTGCACAATCTCAACAGAAATCTTATGTTGGTCGATGGAGGCGACCCTTAGAGATCGAGGTAGGATATCATGTTTTCCTGCGTGCCACACCAATGATGGGACACCAGAGTATTAAAAGACAGGTTAATATTTCACTGAGATACATTAAAAAATTATATGGTAGGGAGATGTTTGGCCCTGTTTCCTATCACTTTCAGTTACTTCATATATACCAATCTATTCATGACACCATTCATGTTTCTCATATACGATAATACTTTTGAGACATGTCTCTTGTTTTGCAACTCAAGGAGGTTGATTTGGAGAAGGATTTATCCTTCAAGGGGCACCATATTCCAATTTGAGATCCAAAAACAAAGGTTCTCTATGGCATGTTTGTTCCTCTGATAATTGTTCAATGGAATCATAGGAGAGTAAGGGAATAGGCTTGGGAGAGGGAGGTGGACATAGAATCAAAGTGGTCTGAGTTTTTTGTTGTTTCTTCTTCATGACCCTTGAATATGAAATTCATGGATGAATTTAATTAATAGGTAATGTTTATAAGAAAACACTTCTTTATTTTATTTATGTCTCAATATTTTGGGTTGTTCTTTGAGGAAAAAAGTAATAAATGGGGATTTACTATTTACAATTCGTGTACTTGTTTTTCATGTACAGTTTCACACTAGCTGTGTAACAGCCGAGTACCTGGCCGTGTAGTGACCTAGATGACCTCTTAATGTGCGGGCTACTTAAAGCTACCACACGACATGTACATTTGATTAACACACTATGTAGTTCTATTGTTATCTGATATATTGAAGCAGGGATACATCTCATATCCATAACCAACTTCTTCTTCCTTTTATTTATACATGAGTGATCAATAATGACGAACAATGATTAAGACCCCGTTTCGGCATCTGACCTCATTTTGAGATGTCGTTGGTTCATTGGAATCCCCCGGATGTATTCCTATTTAGTGGAATTCAACGGCTGGAGTTAAATATTATTGATCGTATGACATCTAGGTAGGTGGTTTGTGGTTTTAATTATTTTTCTATGGATTCTTTGTGCTAAAAGTGCCACATACCAAGGTATATGTTATTAGGTGTTTTAGAATTAGACATTCTTTATCTCCTGTTATGGTTTATTTAATTGATAATGGAAATTTTATTATATGTATAGTTATATAACTTATATATGGGACACCATCAGTGTGATTCCATTATTTTATTGTTTATGGTCATTTGGTATAGGACGCCTATAAGTTTTTCCTTTTTCCCGTGATTCATTTTTTAGTATGGAGTTGATGATAATGTGATATTCTTGAGGTATGCATTGTTATGTTTGACAAAGGTGAATTTGACATTGAGAGCTTCTCGTGGTTGGGTAATTTTTGTATGATTTACTAGAATATTTTACTACGGGTATTGAATATGAGATTTTCTTGGTTGTCATCGACACAAGGGTTTATACCATGATAACTACCTAGGTTTTCATTTATAATTTATTAGTTTTATTACGTCCATGGGGTATTGAGCATGAGAGATATCCAGGTGGTCATTTGTAAATTATTAGTGTTATGTCATTCAAAAGTGGTTAGACTGTGAGATCTTCCAAGAGGTTTGTTATTAAATTAATTTCTATAATGTTACAATAGGGGGTTATACTATGAAAAAATTCCCAAAGGGTCATTATTGAATAATTGAATAATTTTGATGAATCTACCAAGCCAAATAACATGCTTGGAATCAGTACTAATTTATAGTTTAGAAATCTTCTAAGACTTCTATTTTGTTAGTTACATTGGGAATTCAGATCTTAGGTGACATCCCATGGTATTCATGATTATATTGATTGAATAAAAAATGTGAATGATTGTAATTGAAATCTATAAGATTGATTACTTTTCAGTACTTCTGAGTTTATTGCTTCATTCCTACTTATTTCTTGTTATATATATTCAATGATGGTTAACAATAGATCTTTTGGTGGTTGTCTATTGTGATTTCTCTCACCTCTTGGTCAGGTCATGGATTTGGACCCAAAAAAGATTATATGGTTGTAGGTATGGATAATGTCAAATGCCCTTCTTCATCGAGTACCAGATTACTATTACATATGGATAGACTATGACCAAGCTGAGGCTTGAAATGATGCTAGTTTTTAATATTTTTTTGTATATTGGATTCTATATTACTTTCCTACATTGTCAATTTTATCAATGGTCTCTTAGATAAAAATAACATGAATCATTTATATATATATATATGCTTCTATTGGATTTACTTTCAGTCTTCCACTATTTACATCTATTGTATGATGTTACATCCTCGTTTTTTGTTTACTACTATTAATACATCGTGTATGCTCTGCCAATGAGGGCATAGTTTCCCAAATATCGCACCTTGACCCTCACTGCTAGTCAGTAGCCTCTGGTGTTTTGGTAAACGTGCTCGAGGACATGGGACCAACTGGGTTTGGGGCATCTTTGGGCAACACCCGGATCTGGGATGTTACGACATGAGTTTTTAAATGAGATGTCACTATCCATTTAGGGAATGAATGAATATCAATAGGCGATGTGTATGTTATAGAAGATCGATCATATCCTTGGCTTCTTGGATAAGCCTATGTTTATCTAGCTGATGTGTGTGTTGTTCAGAGTTAGGGGTCCTAGAATGTGATGTTTGGATTCCAAGGTATAGTCAGATAGGCATGTGGTCTTTAACTTTATGGGTTTTAAGAATCTATTGTTCCATTAGTTTTATCTATATTCTAGGGTTATGGAGAAGCCTCTAGAGTTACCCAATATTCTATATGGAAATCCATCGGTGAGTACATACACTAATAGGTCTTCTAAGTTGGTTCATTTTTCTATTTTAGGGGTAAATAATGGCTAGTTAAAGGCACAAAATTACATTTAAGGTTTGTGATGGGATATCAGATAGTGATTTTTATGATGATAATTTTTACCCATAAAAAGATGTAAGAAATACCTATGATCGATGTGATAAATATGGAATGAATTTTTAGATATCCTTCCCCATAAATTCCACCCAGTGTATTCTTCATTGGAAAGAATGGGAAAAGATGTAAGGGGTAAAATCATCACTGGAATGGTGGATGTGGTTCTCAGAGGAAGGTCTCCTATGTACCATCAACTAATCCAATAAATGTGACACTAATTTTATATCAGTTTGGAAAGAGGGACATGCCCAATAACCTATCCCACACCTACGAAGATGTGTAATAGTTGTGGACATTACTTATATTTTTCCTCATTTATGTTACGTTATGTTTATGCCTTGATATGTCCAGGGATCATTAGATCTAAAGGATTTTGTGTCATAGTATGATTCTTTATATACTATGTAGGTACTTCCACAATCCTCGAGAGTGGATCACCTTCAATCATTAGATGAGTTTCTGTTAGAGGTAGATGTCATTCTAGAAATACTTAGAGAAACCATCATTATTTCATCTTCAATAATGATTTAATTATTTGATACAATTTCTCCCATCTCGGTTATATATGGAAATTTATTTTGATGATATATATTTTAATGTCTCTAATATCTATTATTATGGAGTTAGTGAAACCCTTCTGGAATGGAAATAGTATGGTTTTTATGTGTCCCTCTTGTTTTTTCAAATTTCTGATGCAGAGTTAATCTATAATTTTCTCATTCTTGGTCTGGACTGGTATGAAAAAATCATTAGGATGGATTAAAAAACATATCATCACACTACTGTTTATTTTTATCATAATTATCTCTCATTTAATGTGGTTGATGTAAGATCACAATTGTTTTAGAGAGTATGGGATCTAATGTCAAATCATGCAAGACAATCCCACCCTGATGTCAATAGTTTTTTTCTACTGTAGTAGGCGATCTTGATGGGTTTTCTCTTATTTTATATAATTTCACTATTTAATTGGATCTTCCTTATATATTATTAGTATTTTTATCAATAATTATTATATATATGGTGATAGAGTTTACAATTTTCCACATTCCATGTACATATCAGATTTCGATACCTTGTTAGTGAATGGAAATACAACATCTGAAATATATCATGATTCAGTTTTATGATGTGATGGAGAAAGGATTTTTTCACCAATGCCTTTCAACTAGGAAATCCACATTACCCTTTACCAAAAATAATATGGTTCACTCTGATTATATGGGGACTATCAGATGTTGAATCGATAATGATTAGGAACAAGTATCATTTCCTCATGTTGATGAATTATTTTATTAGTTATAGGGGGGATGAAGTTTCAATGATTTATATTCATCTAGGTTATCATCATCATAGTGTTAGGTAGCCTGATATACAAAAAATTTATATCAAGAGTAGGTATGGACATTTAAAAAATCTTGTGACTCCATTTTGTCTAGTTAATGCTACTTCAATTTTCATGAATTCGATTAATCGAATATTCCCTCAGTATATAATCAATTTTATCATAGTTTTTTGGATAATGTTTTTGTTTATTCATGATCGGAGCATGATCGTGATAACCATAAGTTTTTTGGTCATGAATACATGAGGATTCATCATTTTTATTTAAATATTTTGAAATGAAAATTATGTAGAGATGAAATGATGTTATTGTGGAATTTAACATCTTAGCGACACTTATCACTTGATCCAAAGATATTTATGGATTATTATTCATTTTATGTGTTGCGAAATATCATTAAATGTATGATATTCCATAACATTATTGGATAAAACCAATGATTTTTAAGGATTCGAAAATTTGGAATCACCTTTGACTAATCATACATGGAAAATAGGGAAATTCATAATGGATACAAAGTGATAAACTACTTCGATGAGTTAAAATGTCTACTGAAATGTGTTCATATTATGATATTATATGAGACTAGTAAGAGGTATGTGGGTTTTTTATGCTTCTAGAACTGATTTTGATTGTGTACTTATGAAGGTTGATCAGGTGGTGGCCTATGGTTTTCGTCAACATCAATAACATGAGAAGAATTACACCACAAATTATTTAGTTCTTAATGTGGTTATTCATGAGCTTGATTGTTGGGGAAAAATCGAATTGGGGAAAGATTAATTTTCTTATATAACCAAAATATTCTTAGCTATATTTTTTTTAAGAGATACATAAATATCATATAGTTTTGTTGAGTGGAATGCCATTAGTTTTCTGACATCAACATCGACTTTACCCAAGGATGGGGATGTCATCACATATTCTCGTAGTAGGAATATACCATAACATGATGTTTTCGAATTGAATAACGTGTGAAACCCTACAAGTCTCTTTTCTTTGTTTCCCCTATATTATTATAAATTATTTTTAGGTATGTTATTGACTAGTGTTTAGTTATCATCATATCTACTTGAATCTATAATATAGATTTAGAAAGAATATGTTGCATTTATAGGAATTAGAGAATTTCTATATGGTTTGGGGATAGTTTCAGGTTGGTCGCTCTCTTATGATGGTAATATCTAGTTTAGGGATCGATTGGTAGTCTCAGTATTAGAGAAGACCTCAGTTGTGTTTTATTGTCATTTTTAATCATTGTCCATTCAATTGATAAGGATTAATATGTATTACGACATGGTATATCAATTATATTGCCTAGGTATGAAGCATGAACATGAATATAATTTGTACTATTATTACAGATTCCAACAGATAATGGAAGAGCATCTAAATATCTCTAGGTTTCCTCATCCTCATTTGGTGATGGTTTGGGAATGGGATGAGGTACCCATAAACATTTTTTACTACAATGGACTCCTTAAGGGTGGAATTATAGCTTATTTTTGATTGATCACATAAAAAAATTGAAGTTTTATTCTTACCAGGTACACTATAAAAGTTAATGATCTGGTTAAGCTGTGCATACATCACATCATGATGTCACATGGGGTTCCTTATAAATTTTTTTATTAAGGTATCCTATGTTTACATTTAAGTTCTAAAGGAGTTTCTAAAAGGTAAGGGGGACTAAATATAGGTTGAGTACATCTTATCATGGAGAGAAATAATGTTAGATAGAGGATTCTATTCAGATCCTGGAGGATATGATTCATGCCTATGTCTTGGATTTTTGTATTTTATGGGATATATATCATGGACTATATGGTTATTTTTATGATAATAGTTATTAGTTATCTATCATAATATTTCCCCTATTGCCTTTGTAGAGATGCATGTGTTGGTCTACTCATTGTTGGGAAGAGGTGGGTGTGGACTCTTTGGTGAGATCAGGTTTTGTTCAGTAGACATTAGCAAGGATATCAGATATACAGTGGAATATAGATACAACTTTGAGTTGACTAAAATCTTATGACTATAAAAACCATATACCTTTAGTGATTTCATTTGGGGAAAGGGTTTTCTGTATTTTTTCTACTCAGTTGGGTCAATATTGTCATTGGAAATAGGGATATTGGGATCTAAGATATGTTGGACAATTTCGTGTCACTAAGAGGCTTGGGCAGGTTGATTATTTTTTGGAATTTTCAGTTCAGTTGAATATAAATAATGATTATTTCCACATATAACAACTCTATAAATAACATCTTCAACCATGTCACATTTTTAGTTGGGAAGAGATTGAGATGGAAAAATATGTTTATGTTGTGGAGTAGCTAGTAGGTACTGTTTACAATGAGGTGAATCTATTATGTGGAAGGTTTATTACATTGGTTAGGGAATTATGGAGACACAAATAATATTATTATGAGTATTGGGATTTTTTTTCATTGATGAGGTATCAATTGCCTCACCCATTTCAAAAATATTATTCATCATCCTGGCTTCCCATGGGAAATAATTCTTATGATGGTGACTTTGTATCATCTTGTTACCATATTTTTGGTATTTCTATTCTCTCTTATCTTAGCCATATTTATTTGGTTTCATTCTAGGGCTCACAAGGACAGAAACAATTTTCTATGGAAAATGTAATAAATTTTGTGGTTGTATGTTTTTTATGAAATAATTAAGTCCTTGAATAAATTTATTAAATGATTTGTAAGGTTCACCCCATTTTTTATGAAAACCAGTGTCCGTATATGTTCTTTATCAGAAAATGGTCATTTTTATTTACTGGAGAAAGACAAATAATTTAATGGGTTTACACTTCATATATTTTTCACTATGAAGAGGCTTTGAGTTTCGTTCAGAGTATAAACCTCTTATGCTTCATGATAATTTTGCACACCTTTTATAAAGTTTACAGAACATGTAATGGGTGTTTAGATGATGTCATGAACTAGTAAAAGTCATGATGATTAAACTTCTTGAATGTCTATTATATGTTATTTACTAGTAAAATTTAGTTTTTTATAAAAACCTTACAGATTTTTTTGGAATACTATGGTTTAGGGGACTACAAAACATAAAAATGGGTTTCACACAAAATTAGTCTTAGTATTTTGGATTTTAGCGTAATGAGGGATGATCTCAATTTTATTCGGATCCAGCCCTCCTCCTCCTCGACATAAGATATCAATTAGAATATTTTGGATAAGTTATTTGCTTCTAAATCATTTAGTTTAGTGATTGATGGTCATTATAGTTAAGGTGTATTTCTCCGGATTCGTTCTATGATCTTCCTTGAAAAGCTCTCCCTTGTGTTGGTTGTGGTTTCACATTCATTCTCCATGAGGAATTTTTCAATTTCTCTTAATCTCTAAACATTATTTTATGTTGAATACATTATATGGTGTATTTATTGATTCTATGATTATATTTCCTATGTTTTCTTCATCGTGTTCTTCCCTGTTGGTGGATTTTATTGCAAGTGTGTGCAACCCGAGTTTTATGAAGGTGGTTATGTCTCAAACCTATGACATATAATCATCCATGTGATGGTTTTTGATAAGTAGTTTTATAAATGATATGGATATATTATTAGGTGTATTAGATTTGGTGGATTGGTTATTTATGAAAATATTATATTTCCCTAGTTTTGGTAAAAGGAAATTTTATTTTCAAAGGATTGTGAAATTGATTTCTAAAATTGTTTTAAATGAATGGTTTTGAAGGAATTTATTATAAAACAGTGCCAATATGAAGCCATGGGTACTTAGGTGGAAAGATTATCATGGTGGAATATTCTCTGTATTGACATAGTGTGCACTCAAGGGTGTTCCTCTATTCCCCAGGCTTGTTGTTCTAGGGAATGTATATTGAAAGTTTCAAGGGATTCACTGATGGGGAGTTTTTATGACTATTTGACCTATTCTCTAAGGACATGATTATTAATTAGTCATTTCTTGTGCTATAATTAATCAGCTAGAAAAACATTGTGTGGTACTTGAAATGATGTTACCTATGCTTTTGGAATGATCTTTTTTATCTTGTCCATCAATGGTTTTGATGGTATGTGATAAGTTCATTTCCTTGATTTGATATGACTGCATTGATGTAATTTAAATTATTTGAATTTTTTTACATAGATTTAATTAAAAATATGTAATAAAAAATTTAAAATTCTTTCCATGATATTAATATAAAAACTATTAATTAATTATCATGACGTGTTTTGTTTATTGTTGAGAATGTTCAAATTATTGTATAGACACTTGTTTAGAACAACTGGGTTGGATCCAATTGGGGCTATCAACTCAAACAACGAGCACCCCATATGTTGTGCATTGTACCTCATAACCATTTCGATATTGGGAAATGCAGTGAACATTAGTGAGTTGGGGAGGTTTCTTTCAACTTGTTATTTTATCAAGTGGTGATAAGGTGGGAGTTTTCCCAGACTATCACATAGAGTATTTCATTTTTTTTATTAGTCCTTTGACATTAGACTTTTACTTTGGGATGTTCTGAAAATTTATGAGTTACAGAACATCTGTTATCTTCTTTATGTTATGGAATTTATATATTTATTCCTTTATTCATTTCTATTATATATAATCTCTAATTTATTTCCTTAGTTGGGGTGAAATTGTTCCCTACAGTTGTTGATGATTCATGGGATGTAGTCTCCAGCCTGTGGGGATAGGGAATTCTGATTAGTTATGTGGAAATTTATGACCGGTTTTATTTTGAGAGGGCATACGTGTCATTTTCTCAGGCAACTCAAACTCCTTCTTTATTTCAAAGTATATCATAATATCTTCTATAAAACCATTATACATTTTTAGAAAATATCATATGACTCAATTCATTAATTCCATCAATATTTTTTATAATCATTGATGATGAATTGAATCAATATGTACATTGAGTGTCAGTTCATAATTCATGACTTAGTGTTAGGAATATCTACATTTATCACCTTTATATAGTGATATTTTGGCTGATGTTCCACTGTAGTGAAATAATAGGGTCCACATATTGGATTGAACAAGAAATAAATACATGGATCAAAAAAATAATTTATCATTCTCTTGGTGATTTTGAGATAATCAAGGCAGATGTGCATAGACATGTCCTTCTATTTTATTATGAGGACCAGTGAAACCCATGATGAAGAACTAGATCAAATAAAACCATTGCCCTGATCCTCTTAAAGTTGATTTTTATGTTCTTCTAACAAAATTATGATCATTATTTAAGGATTCATGGTTAAGGGATGGGATCCATGTATTGGTTCAATTGTGAACTCAAACTATTCACAAGGATGAGAATAAGAAACTCTTCTTATAATAAATTATTATAGTCACACATAATGGGAATGTCATCAAGAATAGTTATCTCCATTTTATCAATTATTTGTGATAAAATTGTTTTCTCATTTGGAAATAAAATCTATTTTTTTGAATAATATTCCAATAGTGATTCATTTGCAACCATATACTAGTACAGAATAAGAGAATGACTTTGGTTGTGAATAATCAACTCCCTCTCCCAATAGTTGATGTTATATTTATATAAGGATAAAAAATACATACATAATATAACATAAAATTACACTAAATGATGTCTGATAGAATTTTAATGTACTTTTAGTCCCAAAATATTATCTGGGGTGGAGTTATATACATTCAATGAAATAATTTATCCGTATATATATATATATATCTAAATAATTTTTTGTGGTGTTTTTTAATATTTTTACTATACTTATATGATAAGAAAGTGTTTAAAGAACCTAAATCGAATAATAAATTCTATATTCATCAATGAATACCTAGGGAACATGACAGCAAATCATCATCAAGATCCACCTCATAGGTGGCGATAAATCATATTGGTCCTTTCCTTCGGTGCCTTGGAGGTTGTTTTCATTTATTGACATTAGTTTCACCTGAAATAGGACATTATATCTAAAATGTATATTTTTCTAGGAAGTTATAACACTCTAGAACATTCCTTTTGTTTATATTAACATTATTCTCTTCCATTAACATGGTAGTATTATTCATATCTCTTCATCATCGATTGTCCCGATTCCCCACTATCTAAACATATAACATCTCTTGGTTCCCTTAATATTGTTTCTTGGATACTTATTTCCATAACATTGACATATGAGATGTTGATTTCCCTTTTTTCCATATTATTTATTCATTATTACCCTCAAATAAATATCCTTTTCAATTTTTTTATGTCTAACCCCAAAAATCCATTGAGATTCTCATACCTCCATTTGAACCATAAAGACATCAGGGAAAATTTATTTATTTCTCTGAATGTCACAAATAATCAATTCTTTTCATAGAATAATCATTAATCCTCTAAATATGTGGTCCACAAAATATTCTATGTAAATGAAATATCTAAAAGTTTGTTTTACAATCATTGTAAAGTTTTCTATATACTTTTAATAGGTTTATCTTGATTCCTTTAGTCCATGGAAATCCCTCACCATTATAAGAAGGATTTTTTAGTGAAATTATTTTTTGGAAAATATATTCTTGAATCCTTACAATTAAATAGAATTTATTTCATCAGTTTAAAGATTGTTCTTGATCTAAAAAATCACCATCTTTTTTATAAAAATCCATCACTAAATTTTCATTTTAAAATAATTTGAGGAGATAAAATATCATATCATTGATGTAATTCCATTTTTCTATGATGTTTGGATCACAAGATCTACTAAGGTAAAGAAACAATTTCTTATATAAAGGATTAAAATAATACTAGCACTTATTTATTGGAATAATGTAATTCAACACGATTCATGTTATTATTAATAACATTAGTAACTTGAAACATTACTTCCATGATGTTCTCATTTTTTTATCCCATCTGGATAAGAATCTCATTAGAGAAATTATCACATTTCATATATCATTGGTTGTGGGAATGGTTCCCTATATTTCCCACTATGAATTGAATAATGGAAAATTATGAATGATAATACATTAAATAATTATAAATACTGGGAAACTATGATTATAAAAGATATAAAATGTTAATTACATTTATATCCTAAATTACAATTCTATATGTTTCAATATTTGAAAAACATGGTTATTTTTATATTTGTCTTTATAACCTAGGAATCTATTCAATTCCTTCATAATAGTTGATAATGGTGATTCCTGTCTTCCATAGAATATCCCAAATTATTTTTAAAATTGGTTTACTATAAGGACACTTTTTTATGAAACATGTGTAGGTCGATTTAATACAAGATGAGACATGTCAAATATCTTACCACTTTGTATATTGATTACATATCCACGTCCTCTTGTAGTATTAGAATATGGATGTAATTTCTTGAAATCAACATTATTTATACCTCAATACAATTTTATGATATTTACCAATATATATACATCTCCCATGTTTGTATAATAATATATTAATTTCATAATCATAAAAATTACAAGGGCTTTCCTTAACAGCAGCTATAGAAGAACAATATTATTAAACATATTATTTCATTATTTTTAATAGAAATATCAAAAAAATATAACCATAAGGTAAAAAGTCATGGTGTGGCTAGAAAAGTTTTTATATATAAAATAAATATTAATCTAGAATAGAAAATATTTTTTTAATATCATTATTGATTGCTAAAACCCCAGAAAATTTTGAAACATAATAAGATATCATAAGGAAATAAATAAACATATGGTGTAAGATAAAAACATTATAAGTATATAAACCTAGTAAAGAAGCATAAAAATGCATTTAAAGGCATAAAATGTTATCATAAAAGGCGAATTTCATGGATAATCGCATAGAATAATTACCTAATTTTAATTTAGTCTTAATATCATGAATTATATTATTATGGAAACAACATAAAACACAACAGAAGTATAAGTCAAGGTTAATCCCATTGAAAATATCACATGTTAGATAGACTCCCATCATAGATTATGTTATCTCCCTAATTCCAAAAAAATTGTCTCATGGGGCATTAAAATTTCCCAATTCATTGGATTCCTATCTTGGTTCATCGATCGTAATATTTAAACTCTTTTTTCTTCCACAATTAAAAGTCATTCATAAAAGAACATAAGAATTAACCATTTGATGAAATGGGTCGCATAATCTTGTTTTCTAGAATAACCCGATGGCATATCATAATGGTTAACGAGGAAAGAGGGATTAAAAAATTATTCTATATTAATAGAGAAAAATAATAATATACCCTATATTTTTATTTCCAAAAATTGTGATAATGTGAAAAAGAGTTGATAGGTATCTTTGGAAATGTACCACTGGAGTAAGGTTTTAGGAATAATGGTAATTAGTTTATAAAAAGGGGGAAATAATTATAATATCGTATACATAAAAAATAAACATAATAAAAATTCCATAATATAATGGCCATTTTATGAAAAAAATTAGTTTATTGGAAATATTATGGACTGACACTTGAAAACGGGTGAGATACATAGAAGTTACCTTTCATTAGTTTTTCTTAGTGAATGAAATAAATAATGGAACAATTAAAATAGAAATATCTATTTATGATGCATTTTGTGGGGAATGGTATCCTTGCGAATTATTGTGACATTGAAAATGAAAATGTACCCCACATTAATTCCTTACAAAGGTAGAAAACATACTTCACATTCACTGTGATGTATTCTCCTTGATCGAATTGGGATGATGGAATGTTAGTTCCTCCATCCATGGATTCATCCTTGTAATTCATCACCATCTCCAAGAGACCCTGATAGATTAAGATGTGGTTCGTGAATCTAGTTCCCAGTTCCATCTCCTTGGGTATTCTGGTTCATTACCCTATTTCTATTTAGACATTTCAAAGGGTCTTGATAGGGAAGCAACCTTTAGTTAGGAGAGTAGTCACATCGGGCATTGCTAGCATGTATGGACACTGGAATATTTTCCACATATATCTTCCTCATTAGAGGGTATCTCATGGATCCATCAATAGAGTGAAACCTAAGGAATCCCATGTTGATCATGGGGTATATAATTCCTAATACATAACTTTTTATGTTTCCTTATGTATCCCATGTTTAACATGAGATAGGTCATGATTTTACCATCTTGTGGAGATAGAGAGAGGGTGATCAAAACATCACATAGAGGCATATCAGAGGTGGTGAAACCCTAGGATGGATCTACATGAAGGTTTATCATTGGTATGGATTGAACATCATGGAGGTTTTATACATACCCTATTTAAATGATATGGATTAAAACCGACATTTTTCGATTTATGGGGTGGGTATTATACTTGGGAGAATCCCTTTTCAAGAGTATTGATCTTGGTTGGATATTGTTAGATTCTATGGGGATCATACACATGAGAGTTTCTCGAGATCACTTGGGATCAATGATGGTGGATAGGGAATATAGGTAGGAATTCTCCAAGTGATGGAATATCTTCATTGGGATGTGAAATCTTGGGTAAAATCTGGATGGATGTGGATGAAGTGTTGAGTGGATTTAATGAAAAGGAAGGATGTTCTTGAGGGTGTTGGGATTGAACCTCAATAATGATTCCCACATATACCAATTCATTAGTTATCAATTTCTACATAGTTATAGAGGGGAATTTGGGCTTACACCCAAAGAGGTATCCCAATTTTAGTGGAATATATGGTTTTGGATTATTCATATGAGCTACTCATGGATCATGATTGGGGTTTATAGATAAGGAGGAGACGTATTAGACGGGCCATGTTGGGGATTACCGATAAAAATGGACCGTGAATATGATTAGGTGTTGTGGTTACTACTAACTCTTAATCCCATGTAAGTCATTATCATTTCGATAAACATGATGAAGTAGTTGACCTGACAGTTGTGTCGCAAATGATCCAGTGACGAGATATGATGTGGGGATTTAATATAAATTATACATGTGTAAAATTTCATTCCATTTGAGGTGGATTCCATTATATGTGATGAATATCTCATTCCATGTGAGTCACACATAGAGTATCCGGTCAAGGATATGTAAGAGCTTAAACGTGGAGACTTCCTAAGGTGAACATGGAAACAAATCCAAATGGGAGAGGGTTGATCTAGTGATAGAGCAGATAGAGACCGATTTCCAGTATCAGTCTTCTCCTAAATCCAATGTAGAACATTTCACTCCATGTTTGGAGGATCGGGTTCCCTATCAAACATGCAAAGAGAGATATCAGGCCAACCCTATTGGGTAGGAACATAGTTTAACATCATGTTTCAAGGAATTTGGTGCTAGGTAGTTTAACATCCTACAACCCGGACATGGGGGACTTACTCCTCACACCTTGGACTTATAAAAACTATTTCAAATCAGCCATTGGTGGAGGGAAGTCATCAATAATTCTATAATGTGATGGTGTGGAGGTGTGGTCAATAGTGGGGTCCATGCCATCATATATATTTTGAAAAATATATATCCATTAGATTTCATATGTAGAAAAGAAACACATTGGTCTTTACTATAGGGTATGCTACATTAGGGACCAAGAAATCACAATGCATAATCCTAGCACGATGTTTAGAGAGGGTCCATGCAAGAGATGGGGGTTCTTTACAAAATTGGACGAAACATGGTTCTTTGGTGTAAATAAAACCCATGGATATTGAAAGAGGGGTGCACACATGAATGGAGGGTTCTATACAAAAGGATGGGTTTGATCCCAAATATGGTGTGCACAGAAGGGTGGATGGTCCATGCAAGATGGGAGTTCTATGTGCACATGTCGTTGGGGATTAATAAGTAGTCAAGGATGAGACCACTATGGGATCATGTGAATGAGGACCCCTATGGAAAATGTCATGAAAAATATTTTATCATGATGGGTTTATATTGAAAAATGTTGTAGAAGAATTTTATTACAAATTGTAGAGTGATGAATATACATTCAAAGGATCTTCCTAAAGAAGGAGGTGTGCACTTCAATATATATAAAAATTCTCGAGTGGCATCTTGTGAGATTTCAGGTGCAGAGGTGGTTTTCTGCAATTCTTTACCTTCAAACTATGGAAGGTGAACGTGTAAAGGCTAGTCAGAATTCTCATTCGTAATGAAAGTGTCTTATGCATATATTTACATCTTTTTTTCGTGCCTTATAACATATGTGTTCCTTCCTTGTGATTCTCCTAATGTTTTTTTTATTTTAACGGTGCTATAATTTCACCCGAATATGGTCATTTATGACACTATGTGGAATTCCCCAAAAAAAAATTCCCCCCTTGGAACTTGATCTAAAATAGGACTAGAAGGTGAGGTTACAATTAAAATTCCTAAGAGGTGGTTGAATCTGCAGAGATGCACAAAAAAAGAGATTTAGTGTAGAAGTAACCATAAATTCTCTCAGAGGGCTCGGTGCATAGTTATATAGACATGGGTGTCATTATGCACAATGGCTTTTCTTTTTGTATTATAGGAACATTCCCTCCCATGAACTCATTTCTATTATTTCTTCATATAAAATTGAAATATATACTTTTACATACAAGAAAAAAACATCTTTGTACATTTTCCATTCATCTTGTAACATTCAAAAAACAACAAAAATGGTAGGACAAAAAAATTATGTTGATAGGGAAACATCCAATGCCATTTGGAGATTTGAAATGATTGGGAATCCATAGATTTTACATGATAGAAATGTTCTTTTACCAAATCATATACTCCTGGTCATGTTTAAGTAGTATTAGAAAGACAATCTTTTGAGTGACAACCTCCCATTGCAGAATTCTGACATATGAGAATAAGTACGGATCCCAAGCTTTAAGACCAATTCACCATGATCATGGTTCAGACTTGAAGATAATCTTTAGTTGTATAACATCAACATTAATGGCCATGTTTCAAGGGAGAAGTTTGATATGATTTCCTTTTTCTTGAATACAAAGTCCATGATGATCATTCGAGATGAACCAGAGGCATAGAAGTACCCCTCCTACTATACCATCATAATTCAATGATGTATGATAGATAAATGTGTGGGAAGGATGGACTGGGACCTAATGTATGGGGGTAACTTCATGAGTGACGGGTAATGAGAATACTGGTTACACTAAACTTGCGAGGAATTAAGATAAGAGAAGTAAAAGATCAAAGTTTTTGAGGTCATTTGGACATCACAATTCAATTTCTACCATTAGTAAAAGTTGTTGCTGGAATTTTTCAGTTTATTATATCTTAAAAAAACATTTTCATCCTTTATCATGGGGTGGTTGACCTCATCTTTTGCGAAAATCACCTCTTAAGAAGATTTCCCTTGGAAAATTTCCATTTTGATGAATCCCTCCCACAATAGAAATCATTGTTGGATCACGGGTGAATCCAAGACCCAATAAGGGACCTATTGGAGGGGGGAAGAGAAGTTGGAAATCATGTAAATCTAGAAGGAAGTCTCATTCCGAGTGTGGTTTGATCTATACATTTTGAAGGATGAGAACATGAGGATGTTGGGATGAGGGATGTAGTGCATGAAAACATTTTAGAGGGGAAGGGAAAGATCATAATCGGTGATCCTAGATGTGGGACAATATCAATCATGGGGGTATAGAATGGATGAGTGTTGGGACTCATTAGTTCGATATGTTTCCTTTCAAAATACCATCCCGATTGGGTTGATATTTTCAATGAGGGGAGTGATAATATGGGTCTTCCTTTGTGCTTTGGTGATGGAGGGGATCATGGAGTCTCATAATAGAGTCAACCTCAGAGTTCTTATATTATTATGTATTTATAGCGTTACCAGACTCATCTCAAGGGGAAGCACACACAGAAGAAAATGTCAGCCATTCTGAATCTGGAATGACTAGATTGCAGCTCACATAGGATAATATGATTTGTCTAATGTCATTCTTTTTTTAGGTCTCAGTCAACAACCCTCCCTAATGAAGATATCTGGGGCTCAGGCACTGACACTTCATAACAATTATGTTATTCCCCATATGAGAAATCATGAAAATTTCAATTTCCAACCGTTACACACTAAGGTCATCTTGATAGTGGATAACCAACAATGTCCATGGGAGAAGAGGGAGTACTTATAGAGAATCAAGATCATATTTCTATTATATCTTATGGATATAATGATCCTTGATGAACAATACATTCTATCCCACATCAGAATGATGTTTAGATTCCTTCATCAATTAGTGAATAAATATTATATAGGTGTCCATGAAGTGTGACACTCATGAATTTTATACAAGATATGGTAAATGATGAAGAATACTAGCTATTTTGAGACTATCGCACTATCACCTATGGATGAAAATTTGTACCTATCAAAATAATATACAAAAAACTGGGTGGAGGCATACGTAAAAAAATATTTTGATGTATAATTAATATGATTAAAGCATCCATCATAGAACCAGAGTAGGTGGAAGCATAGTGATATTCCACCCAAGATGTTATCGAAGAGTCAAACCAGGTGATTGAGGTTCCACAAGATTGAACCAGAAAAATATGGATGTCACAGGGTTTGTATGTCCCTCATCCTTCTCAAGATGGGTGGTCCAAAAAGTGTCCTCAAGATCCAAACAAATAATGGACCAGAAAGAATATAAGATATCATTTAAAACCCACCACTATCATTATATTCAAATTTATTTGGTTTGTTTAGAGAAAAATGTGATAAATGATATTACCCAAAGACTAGTGTAATATGCTAATGTGGGATAGAATCACACTATTATGATTTGATTGAATTCTGTTGGCGGAAAAGGTATGATTTAATCAGATCCATGCATACTTTATTTCAATGGATTTCTACTCATGGGAGAGTGGAAAATTTAGGTAACCTCCCACCTTGGAGAAGGTAATGTCTGACCAGTAATCAAATTGATAGGAAATGATGAATGTGGATGATAAGAAAGAGGATGAGGAAGAAGAAAATGTTGATGAATAAGAAGAATAAGGAGAATAATAATAATAATAATAATAATAATAATAATAATAATAAGATTAATTAGAATAAGTAGGAAGAGGATGATAAAAGGAAGAATATGAATATGGGGTACCCAAGGAAATGGTTCTCATCAAGAAATTCCATAGAATATTGGGGATATTTTTGGCTTGGAAGAATATTTTTCCGACTATACCTCTATAATTTAAGCTTACTATAGATTTCATTGTCATTTATCTTTTATTCTCACATACTTATTAAATGTAACTCACCCTAAAAAATTAAATCATGGTGACGAGAATGTGTTCCCCTAATTCGATGGTGGAACATTCCAATGGCTGGAGGGGAGCATGTTTTAGGGCCTTCACCTTGGGATAACGTAGGCTGTGATCTGACTAATACTAAGGTGGCTAGTGGTGGGTAAACTAATTTGGTTGGGGTGAAAATATCAGAAACATTATTCCTTGATATTTTCAATGGGTGGCCACTTTCTATTACTCCCTCTATTCCACATACTGATGTGGAACATTCTAAAAGGATCATCATTAATATCCCTCCTCTGGGTAGGAAAAAAATCTTAATATCCTAGCCATAATTTGGCCTCCAAAATGTTTTGACATCAACATGTCTCTATATTATTTTTCTCCCACTCGAATTGTGTTTGTAGGGACAATTACAATAATTGACATACCAATTAATGAAGGATATCATGTACCGGATGTCCCTATGGAATCCCCAAATCTAGAAATAATGGTGCTTTTTCTCTTGCACATCATTGATCTCACAAAGTCACACATGTCATCCACTGAGCACACTGATTGAGGGGCATTGTTACATAGAGTTCTAAGAAGACAACATACACAAAAATAATATGGGGATGAGGCATCCATGGGGTAAATTCTAATAGTCACACTTATTGATGAAGATCTAGTTTCGGATAATAATCTGGCCTTTGTAGTGCCATACCTACAGGTGGTGGCTACTAAGTGTAATTCCATAGGAGGGTTGGAACTCAGTGCTTGCATTAGTAATGCTACCAATGAAGAATCAAGAGAATATGTTTTCCCAGAAGATATGGAAAATGACTTTATAGATTGGATGGTAGAGGAGAACCATGCTACTATGTTCCTCATAGCCTTTCTAGATTACAAACCTACCGATCCTAAGAAACTAGACTATGCAGACCCTAACGTGCACAAAGAGTACAATATCATCCAGCACTGGGAATAAATATGAATTCATGACCTCATTAAAATTACCCTATAACAACAATTGATTACTCATGTGGTTTCACTTCATCATTGGCTTACAAATCTATGCACTAGAGGGGAAGATGCTTGGGGCCTACATGAACTGTTCAGTGACTATATTTTTGAGATGATACTGGAGGGATGCCAACATTTTGATGCTTCCCATTTTCAATAGAAGTATACTATCTTTATCAAACATAAATAAGTCAATCAAAAGATATGACACATATAGGATAAAGTGAGTGAGAAGACAGTATTCCTCTAAACCCAATCATAAATCATGAGTAATCTGAGGTCTCAGGTGGAGGAGAATGAGGACCATTTGAAGCATGAGACTGATCAAATTGATGATTTTCAACCACAGTGGCTTTAGAAACAAACAATATATGATGATATTTTTACATCATCCCATGACTTTGAATTAGATATTGGGAGGAGGCATGAAGTTTTGGGGTCTACATTCTGGAGGATGGTGGAGCTGAAGTGGATGATTATTTAATTAGATCTATATTGACTATTTTTTCCAAAAACCATAGATATTTCATGAAAATTATTGTGTTCATGGAAACATTTTTTTATTTCACAAATTATCACACATCAATCATGTTTATGAGACAACTAATAACCAATCCCTAAACTCATGTTGGTCCTTCCTAGTGTGGGAAGGAAGGGAGGAACCCATAATCGGGAACTTTGTTTGAGAGTTATAAATAACCAATTGAACACCTAGGTTCTACAATTGGAGATTTAGAACAAAGAGTGTTCATTCTAAGAGAATCTATGACTAGAGAGTTGGTCTCTGAGGATATCCAACATGATCTTCCCAGTGTGTGCTAGTGCACGAATGAGATAACTCTGGTGGGGATAGAGTCAATCTAAAAATGGGATATGGAATTTGTAAATCATGATGCCTGAAATTCAAAACACATGGATGATGTCATGCAAGTGTAGGATGATTTTTTACCATGGATTAAACACAATATCTATAAGGATATCTTAAAATGGGGACAAAAAAATGAATGTCGACCACTAACTATGTTTGAAACATGAAACATAACTTGAAATTTCATCTGATGTGTTCTAGAACATTGTCCCATGATTGTATGTGAGCCAAAGTGGCATAAGCAGGTCTTTAGGGTGTCCCTTACAAAATGAAATAGGTCGAGTATATAAATTATGGGGCACAAAAAGCATGGGATTTGAGATATGTAATGTTAGAATGGTTTCCAACACTCTTGGAATTATGGCACAATGTCTTAGATCACATTTGTGTTGGTGCATTTTTCTGATCAAAGGTCAAACTAATCCATCAGAGAGGACCTCTCAGGGGAGGTCCTATGATTCCACATAGTTTAATATCATGAAAATGATGGTGATGAACATGTAATTTAACATCTTATGGAAAACAAGATGCACGAAACTACTTAACATTGTGTGAAAAATATGCCTCCCACAGTATAACAACATGTAATCAAGATTTTCCAGAAATTTCAAAGTCATATTAGCTAGACCATGAACATGTCTATTAAAAATATAATAATGTGGAATGAGGGAAATAAAACCAATTTAAATGTTCAAATAGAGGCTTTTATACCACAATTTTAGTAGGAAACATGCATATAAAAGGTATATCTTATATAGGGAAGGAAAACTATTAGAACAAGGAGCTAATTTCAAGGTCATAGAGAATAGACCATGAAAGGTGTGGATGGTTAGTATGGGATGACCGTTGACCATGTTGGGAACATAGAGAACACTACCAAACCAATCAATATGGGGAAAACAAATACAAGGCCAACTGTCGATCAAGTGTGAAACACAAGTCCTACTGTTTGTTACCAAAAATCAATAAGGGAATTCGCTTAGGATGGAAGGTTAGCCAAAGGTGACATGATACCATCACCATTTGGGGGGTCTGTATGGACATAATTAATGGGGGAAACCTGAATCAATAAATAGTTGAAATATGGAATGGATCATAAAAATATTTGTATTCCAACACCGGGATATGAAAAAAGTTTACATCCATGCTTCTCAGACTATATCAGTTTCAAATAGTTTAATTCCATAATGTTTAGGCAATGAAAATGGACATCCCAAATAGATATGCATAGTGTGATGGATTAACATACCATATGTCAATGGGGACAATGGGGCCAACCACCACACCATAGATTTATAGGGATTCAACTTCAATTTAATGTATTGATTTATTGGAAATGGATTCTATTTTAATGTCATAGTGTTTGGACAATGAGACCACGTTATATTGAACCTTTCCAAAATCCTAAGCCATTGTGAGACAGGATCAAGGTGGGAATGAAGTAATTCTTTAGGGATCATCTAACAAGTGTGTGTGTGTGTGGAAAATGTAAATGATGTAAGATGATACATTCAATACTATGATCATAGGGGAGAGAGATTTGGGAGGGTATATTCTTATCCACATTCTAAAATGAAGGAATACCTATCTAACTATCTAGGAATGGGGAAAAAAATATAAAATACAATTTTACCATGAATGAAAACACATGATCAAAAAAATGATACCAGAGATCCATTATGTCATTGTCCCAAAACAAGAGGTGGGACAAAAGTTTCATAATACCATCACCATTAATTGGGAATTTTGGGATTTTAATGTGCAAAGAACCTTTATTGAGAAAGGATTGGAGTATAAAATGGGAAAGGAATAGGGAATGAGAATAAATCCTAGTATTATTGTATAGTTTAAGGTCATATTGGATGGACCAAATTCAAGGACAAGGGGGATAATATTTTAAAAATATTTTTGATGGTCCTAAAGATAAATGTTCATATGTTCATATGTATCCAATGAAAATGGGAATCAAGAAACACCTAGTTATTAAACATTGATTAATCATATCTATGATGAAACTAGGTAGTCCCATTGTTATCATGGGGAATACATAACATTATAATGGAATGGTTTAATTTTAACATCATTAATTGAAAATGTGGGTTCTTAGTTTACGGTCATAGAGTGTAGACCAAGATGGGGGAGGACTTGAATGGATATGCATAGTGAAACCATATAATAAAACAATTGTGATGGAAGTCTAAGGAGGACCAACACCACAAAACAAATCTTAAAAGAGATCCCATAAATAGTAAAAAGTAATATAATGTTGACTATGATGAGGTTGGGGATACAAAAGATTGGTGTATCCATGGTTGGGCCCGAAGAAAAAATGTTTGGACATCGCTACATATCCCATGTATATGAGAATCAAGCCACATGTATTTCTAGATATCCCATGAATTTTAACATCATACAACAAGGAAGAATAGAAAATGTATGCAATAATGAAAATGACATAGGTAGGACCATGGTTTATGATCTGGTCATCACTATGTATCTCATGAGGATGAGATACATAGTGAGGGAATACAACATAGAGTGGTTGGATCATGATATAGAATCCACGCATCACTATGGATCATATATGAATAGGAGTCAATTTATATGTAGTACATAATGGATATCTCTCTACATAGTCATGATATATACATAAGAAGGTGGAAAGGTAGGTGACTGATTTCGGGATCGATGATGTCCTTGTTTACAGTCAAGTGACATGACCACTCCATGCACATTATCATCATACGAAAAGGACATTAGTTGTAACACATTTTATTATCATGTGGATAGGATTTTAAAGGAGATGATTGTTCAAAATGGTGGTGAATGGTGTAGTAGTTATCCTTCAAACATGAAAGTGCCCCCAAAATATTCCCATTACACATCACATACTCCCAATGAACACTAAGGCCAAGGGGATGAAAGGATGAATCTTCAGCTGGGACCAAAGAAGAAATATCCTGGAGTTCCTATGTATCCCACAAAGAGGGGAAGGAAGCCACATGTAGTTCTTAGAGATGGCTTGGTATAGGACGAATACTAGGGTAAATGTCCTATCATGCTAGGAAATTGGGATTTTTGTGAAATTTATCATTTTACGTCCAATTAGTAAGAGGAAATACATTAACCCATAGAGATATGAAGACACAAAATAAATTACACGATGAAACATATGATGAAGGAGTCATGCGCCACACCGCATGGTCCTTAGGAGAGTCACACACAATTTAATTTTTCTTCAAGGGACATGGATTTCAGTGAACTAAGCATAAATTGTGGTGTGGTTTCATGAAAACATGTATGTAAATGAGGACCTGGGAGGCCCCTTTCCACACAACATATTCCAAAGTAACATCCCAAACATAATTTAAAGTAATACGATTTGGAAGTAGACCATTATATTTATGTCATGTGCTTTGGATGTGGTAACATTCGTTTTATGTTCATGATAAATTGAAAATCAACAGAGTACAATTTAATATTATGCTGCTAAGGCATTAAATACACAGTATAATGTCATATGGTAGGGATGAGGTGGAGTTTGTGTTCCAACATAGATATGTATGGTGAATCTACTGTAACCTGATGTGAATGGGGGATAAATAGGCCCAACACCACACCATAAATTCCGAAAAGGAACCATCACTTAGATTAAATTCATGATGTTTGGACATGACAACCATGTTTAAAATCATGTACCTGAGACATGGGAAATTTTAGTTTTAGGATTTAAATATCATAAAATGAGATGACGCATATAAAGTGGAAATATATTGTGTGCATCATGAATAAACCTGATGTGAGTGAAGAGAAATGATGCCTAGAACAGCACAACACATTCCTAATAAGAACTCACACGTAGTTAAATTCATATGGTTTGGACTATAGCACAAAAATTATTATTATTTTCCTGGGATGTGGGTTTTTATTCAGTATACCATTGTTCAACTAGGATGAGGGTTGTTATACTTTAGAATGTAATGAAACTCAAAAAAGGGTTTTTTTAGTTTAATGCCAGGAAAATTAGACTACAGTTGTTATGTAGTTTAAATTCATGCAACTAAGATGAGTCTTTTATCAGTGTTTAATGTCCTGAAACTCTAACAATAGTTTCTATATAGTTTAATGTTGTGAAACACATACTGGGGATAGCATATGTGTGAATTATATCTTTTTAGAACATAGAATTATTTGGGGAGTGATGCGCTCTCCATTAATGGTGACCACAGAGAATATTCCATTGTGATGGTCCTTTTGAATTATATATGGCCCATACTATTTGAGTTATTTCATTGTTAGCTTCCTAAAAAGTATCATCACCCTTTGGAGGGCCAAAAATATATCACCTTGGAGGAAAGACGGGATGGAAACCTTCTAGATGAATTTTTTGGATATCTTTTTCTAGTTCCTATCTAAATAATGGAATGCCTGTATCCTTCTTTCTTGAAGTTATTAAAATACCACTAGTGGTAAATAGACTGCTATTTATATCATATTTTGATCATATATATCATATTTGACATGATAACAATTGGATAATGATTGTAAGGACTTCCTCTATTCTATACAATAGGTAATATGGAGTCACTTAGATTGAATTATGAGTAATCTTCTAATAGGACTAGAGAGCATTGGGGAACTTTTCAGACTATATTTCCTTATTCTATACTACTATATTCTACAATATAATGTATAGGTTTTTGTTGAACTCATTAATGATCAAATTTTATGGGGTATGGTAGTAAGATGTATAATTAGACTAGGTGATTTACATAGTGTATATCCACTTCCATGAAACATCCTAGACATTGGTTTTGTTGTAAATGATAATGGAGGGACAAAATGCAAACCAAAAAAAAATATGATGGAGCATAAGAATTGTATGAGTGATTAATACTTTACATCCTTGATAGGGATTGGTTATGCCCACTTAGAGAAGTAATTAATCATGTTCAAAACAATCATATACTTGTGAGTTATTATTGGTGGATACAGTACCATTACATAGAGTCCCCATACCACAAATGTCCAATAGTACATGGTAGTATATAGTGGATCTTGAGTTTGATTCAGAAAGATGGAATGGATCTAACATGCATGGAACCTCTTCAAAAACTAAATAAATTCAAGGGTCATTGTGGTCCATATGTAACCCAACCATTGAATCATGTGATAGATTTTAAAACCTACCTGATGACCACCATAAGACCTAGCATGAACGTTCAATATAACCAAGGTAATCTCATCTCCATGAATGTAACTGATGATAATTCCATTAAACCCATATTTATGGAGAGTCTTATCTAGGTTGGTACTACTCTATATGGTGATCATCACTACATGCTGATGAATTCACTCAATTTTGACTTTGTTTGGATGAATAGTTCCTTGCTGAAGATACTCAATGAATGGAGTCATCTAGTCAATGATTTCATCAACTGCGGGAAATCTGGAGGTCCCGATGTTGAAGAACTGGTGGTTAGGTTGTTTACATATTGATAGTATTCATTAATAGTAATTATAAGAGAGGTGAATCTTGAATGCACCGCATGAATGAAATGCTAATCTAGGTAAGGCTCTAAAAGGGATGCAACTATAATGGACAAGGAATAATCTTGACCATTTTAATATAGGGAAAATCAATTACCTCTATAAAATAAGAGAACATATACATTAGTTAGAGAGAGTCATTGAGAAATGTAATAAGCTCTATATTTATAATGAATTAATAACCATTAATCTTCGTGATGATTAACTCAGATCTCCCTTTTAGATTCATGTTGTAAAAATCAATCTCATTGTAAAAACATAGGAGAAATAATGAGAGCATGATTCTATTCTCCATTGTTCAATAATACATCTGAAAGAAGGAATTAAAATGGAAAACATAAAATGTCGAGGTGGTGAAGATGATTCCTAGACCCAATCCATTCAGCATCGCATCATTGAGCCTTCTACTAGATAGGCTCTAGGAGGAAAAATCAATATTCATCTACCATCATGGCATAATGTTTTCTACTAAGATTATATCCTCTTCTGGGAAATAAATAACAATAGGCATTTCCTCAAGGGTTAGATGAATTTCCCAAAAATCATCCAACACCTCACCCATGAAGGCCCACTTTGAAATGAACCTAATTTCGATGTATTGAAGAAGAAATTCTTATAGTTCTAGGGGGCCTATCAATATAGGGTAGTTCAAAGTAAACTATTGTGGATCTATAGAGTAACCAACAATATTTTGTGGTGCTGCAGATAGTGCCACAACATTTTTACTGTGAAAACCAGTGTAAGTCATCACTTCTAGAAGTGTGAGTATCTAGACTCTATTTCAAGAATAATGAGACTGAGATTGAATAAATTTTTATGTATCCTATACATGTTCTTCTATGCAAGTAGGGAATAGAGGTATCATTCTAGGGAAATCACATATAATCCCAAAGGCCTCCCTAAAATGGGTTCCATCTGCACCAAAGGTTAATACAAATATTTCTTTGTTTCTTATAAGGTTTTCTAGCACTCTTCACACCACTGGTATTTGACACCATTATTCAAGATCCTGGAAAATTGATTAAACTTACTATCTTGGATTTTAATGAATCAAAATATGTAGGTTATGTGGTATTGAAAACATTATATCTATGAGAGGATACTCAAACTAATCATATAGATGATGGATTCTACCTTCTCTGGGTCGATGTTGATACCCCTTCATCTCATGATAATTTATAGAAACATTCTTGAGGTAACCCCTAAGGAAAACATTAAGGGGTTCATCTTTAACTGTTAGGAAATGAGGAATACAAACACTTTCTCAGTATCTATGAGATGGTTCTAACTCATGAAATCATCTCTGGATAGTATAAGGTACCTTGAGGTTCACTTAATAGATAAATTTCACATCTTCAAGGGCCATCCGGATGTTGTTGTACCTGGATTACCCATCCATTATGGAAATATCTAGGAAAAAATCAATGGAATTTATCAATAGATCTCTCACAAGAAGGAGAAAATCATCATTTTGTTAGTGGTGGTTGAGATCTCACAATAAAATATGGAATTTGATCTTCTTATTCTTCTTCTTGATTTGGAAAATGTTAGTGATCTACTTTGGGTACCGAAGATTCATAATGATTTTGGATTTTATAGTATTTTCATCATCAACCTCAACTATGAGACCATGGGATAGATGAATCTTTTTGGGATGATTTTGGAACCTATGATCGCTTATAGTGGGCCCAAGATGACTGATATAAACCTAAGGGTCCATCTATGTCAACTCTCCATATCTGTAGGGAACAAACAACTTGGTGGTACTTCAAGAAATCCATGTACTATTTCTATGACTATGTGGGAATGGATTTATTGATTAGTGTTGGCCTCAGATTTGTGCCAGTCATAAGATTCACCTGAACTGGCCCATCCATGGTAGTAGAGATGCCTTTTCAAAGGGAGGATGAGTGTCTTATAAATCTTCTTCATCGTATGTGGTAGGGTGATCATTGGGAAGTGGAGATTTATCTGGGTTGACTGATTATAGAGGAACACTAGTTCCGGCTTGGGTAGGGGTGAAATATTCACATAAAGACTATCTAAGTGAAAAAACCAGGGTTCTATAGGTAGTAGTGTTGATTCCAATAGTCCTTCAACCAAGAAGTTCATGAATTATGTCAAAACAATTGTGTTGGGTCAGTTTTTTATGGTTCAATATATACCAGAAGAACAAATGGGTATGCAGGATAGATGTATCCATGGGGAAAACATCTTGATACCTTCTAGGATAATGGTGTTCTAGTATTACTCGATCTTGACCCATGAATAAATATGAGGTAATTAGAAGGAATTCATTAAACTTTATGAGGTAACACCCTCTTCAATAAAAGAATAAAAATAAGTTCCCCATGTTTGTCATTGTATCATTTAACTGCTGAATTTTGTGAAATAAAATTTCATAAAAATCTACACATGTTCTAGCTGTGATTGATGTGTGCTCAACCATGCTGGTCTCAGCACGATCATCCTTTCTCTAATCATGGTACATGTTAATATATCAATCGTTACAAGAGGAAAATTGAGAATCATCACTATAGAGAATTCCTACCCAACCAATGAGAGAGTACTTGTGGAATTGGTGATACAAGGAGGGGACTATTACATGTAGATGAATCTAGGGACAACCAATCAATGTATTTTAAATGGTCTCATGTGAGACAACCATAAAATCGGTGTCTTCAAACTTCCTATTTGTTTATTCAAATAGATCCTTATACATGGTATATGTTTCATCCTATCATTATCATGAATCATTATGTTAGTGGGGTTAAAAGATGATTTACATACTCTCAACATGTTGAGTATATGGGTAAAGTTAATATTTCTCTTGGACAATATGTCAATGAGATAGTGATAGACCTTCTTAATTGAACTGACCAGAGATGTACACTGATCATATGTGAAATTGTACGAGAGAGATCGTTTTTTTCTTCGAAGAATGATATGATGGCATGGAATTATAACTACTCGATCTCTTCAATATAGTTAGTATCAGCTGGAAAAACCTCTGATTTGAACTAGAGGGGGCATTTTAATTCTTATATCATGGATTCTCACATATCATCTAATGGATGGAGATCATAGAGGATTGAGATTTTGGATGAAATGTTGGTGAGGTTCTTCAGAATTCCTAAATTTCATTCTAGGCACACATTTCTTCCCAATGGTGTCACTCTATGAATGGATGTATTACATTCACTAGTGGGGGAACTATAAAATTCTGGCTGGTGCTAGAAACATCCTATAGCGCAATGGGACAACTGCCAATAACTAGCAATAGATGAATTCTAACAAAATGAGTCCTTATTAAATATGGATGACCATATTATGATTGTGAATGTTTTCCACAATCAGTGGTAAAGATCAATGGTGATAGTGAATCAAGTGGAGTAGGCTGGAAGGACTATGCATGCTAAGTTCTGTGCAACGCCATCTGTCTGGTCATAGTGACATTCATATCCAAAAAGGAAGAAATAGAATAAAAATTCTAGACATATGTATCTAAATGTCTTATTATTTAATGGAATCAGCCATGGACATTTGTATTTCCCACCTGATACTCATCATCATCATTGATCACGTAGGGATCCACCTGTTCAATGGTAATCGCATACGCACACACCTGATCATTCTCAGTAAAGTCTTCTATTGTTGGATGGACATTGGATGTTACTCCATGATCTGGAGGAATTATGTATACAAGAACATGGGATTGATTCAGTAATCTCAAGGGTCTTTTCATTCCACTAGGTCATTTGTGCTTGCTCTTATGAGATGTGGACATCTAAGAGGTGGATGTAGAAGCGGTGGCTGGAGAAGATGCAATAGCTTATGGAGGAACAAGTTGGCCTAGATGGGTAAGATTGATGTCATTGGAGAGAGTGACTTCTGAATAATCCAAATCATAATCACACATATGATTCCCATGTCTGTATACCCACATCCACTCATTGGAACAATATATGTCAATGTGTGTCTCAACCTTGATGTGTTCAACCTGTGAGGGCACTTCACCTAGACTAACCCTGCTGTTGTCCACCTTATCCTAAAGCCCGTCCTATAACTGATTACTAGGTTTTATAGTATTTCTGAGGATCCTATGGTAAGGATAGTGGTCAGGGTTATCTGAATGGTTTTCATCATTTGTATTTCTCCACTTGGGTGGCATTAGGAATTCTTACAACAAAGCAATAGAGAAATAACCACCAACATTGTCCTCTAGGAAGGAGTAGGCTTGATTTATCCTATATCGATGGGAACACCTATGAGATTTAATATAATTAGTGGGTCGTGGAAAAGGAGGAGTCAAAATCATGTTCTCTTCCCTAGGTGGTGGTTCCTACTTTGGAAGTGTTGTCTGATTCTGAAGATTATGGGGCAGATCATGCAGAGGCTGTTGTCCACAATGGGGTGGTTCCTGGAGAGGGTCCAAGTGAAACAACTATAGAGGTCTAGAGACAACATATAGACCATGGTTCTAGTATGTCAGGGGGAGTATTCTTGAAGGAGTTGTATAATGAAGATTACATGTTTACATATCTTGTTGTAAGGATTTCTCAATGTATTGACCAATATCAATTAAATATCATAATATTCCAAATAAATTTTTAGATATGAGGGTGTTGAAGAATTATGTTTTAAAATTATTAATGAGAATTTTAAAAAACTAATCCTGATTCATAGTAATGTCGATCGAGTACATGAGCTAATTCCACATAGCGGTGATGTCTTCGGAACACACATATGAAAACTGTGTGCACTTGAAGCGGTCATAAATACATGTCTATCATGTAGTGGAGTTAAAATAGAATAGAAACTACCTATGGAAGTCTTAATAGCATTTGATGGACCTAATGGTTAACTATTTCTATGAGAAAAAAACAATCCCTTACATTTTCTGAATAAAACACCAATTCTCATATTGTTCTTTCTTTTCTAGGGTTTCGAATATCGGTCCACGCCTCGATAAGTACCAAGATATATGATACATTGGGTCTCCCATCCTATTAAATCATATGATTGATATATTCAGAAAAAATGGGGGTTCCCAACTTATTTCTACCCATGCCATATATGGCTTTCCATCAGGTGAGATAACCACCTATCACATTTCCAAGGATTTCAGGTGAGTGGTGAGAGCAGCTATCAGATCATCTTGAGGTGTATTCCTATATTGGTGATGATTCCCAACCACCAATAAATTTATGATATCATAAATAATATAGGTAGAATTATTGGATCATAGGTAATCCTATACTTTAATTGGATGAATGACCTAATCTAGGTCCAGAGGGAGATTATCATACTTGATGGGATGATTTGACAACACATATCACATATTATTTCTATGCATATCCATGTTCGTAGGATCAACATGCTCAATTGGTTCTAACAATATATGAAGGACCTATAGCTTCCCATGATGTCTCATGAGAGGAAAAATATGGTCCTTATAGGTATCAACATAATCTGGATGTCACTTGCTGAGGATATCATTGATGATCTTGTGATGATCTGCAATCGGTTGTCCTAGAATGACAACCTTGGGATCATCCTCTTTCTAATATGTGGTATCAGGTGGATACGATCACCTGATCTATCCCTTGTCCTTTTTAATATTCCAATTGATTGGAAAAGATGAAAAAGGTTCCACTCGGATAAGGTTCTTCCATTGCTAACAAGGGAGAACACTTGTATACTCCACATACATTGATACCCAAGTAAACTAGCTCCCTCTCTCTTATCATGTGCCAATTTATCCACCCATGCATAGTGTGAGATCAACTGTATTCACTGGGATGTCACATATCATTTCCTTGATGTCACATGACCAATTAGGATGCCACTATATAGGTTTTAATTGAAGAACAAAGTACATTACCAAACCATATATCTACACATGTGGGAACAATTCTTCAATGACGGTGTTGAAAACTGTGATGGTCTAAATGCATCTTCATTGAAGGGACAGGGTGTAACTGGGTTGTATATGATGTTTTTCCACTATAAATGATTCCAAATCAACCATACCGCATTACTGACCAATTTAGTCTAAGTTCTCTCTTCTATTTTGGGTAGAAAAATACTATTAATGAAGGGAAAAGTGATTTGTCTATATGGTCTGGAGAGAGAAATAAATACCATCCTGAGTGAGGTTCTCTATAATTTAGACATCCAGAACCACATTCAATATGAAAAATTTAAGAATATGGTCTGCAACAATGGTGTCCAACAATATTCCACGCTTAGATGTTGGACCAAGCTCCGAAATACCCCATGCTCTGATCCGAACTGGATGAGAATCATACAACAGTACAAATGTCGACCAATATAGAAGTGTAATAGCCGGTGGATGGATCACTAAGTTAACTAATAGATCACAACATTTTAGGCCATCTCTTGGAGGTAGTGTCGAACACATCATCCCATCCATGTAGGATGGGGATCCAAATACCACATCAGGTGTGAGGGCTGTGGTAGTAATTTGTAGATCCACTAGTTTCTCATGATCTATAATCTCCCATAAATAATCTCTATGATCTCATATAGAGGTAAATAATGAAGATGGTGATGATAGATATGACTACACAATGAGACATAAGAAGGGACCCAAGTCTTCCTCCACTAACATATCCCTAAAAATAGAATTCAAGACTCTTATTAACTTAATATTCTATGATGATGAAAATAACCATTCAGAATCATTTCATGGACACTAAAACATATGAATGAGGGGGGGTCCACCATCGAGTAAACCCCTCCTTCTGAATCGGTGTGTCGAACGCGATTGAAAACAACCAGGATCTTAATGGATTTATTCCTTAGGTGAATACATAACTCCCTTCTTCACTGAGATTCTTCATTAGTGTTTATTTCTTTTCATGAGAATGACATTCATTTTTTGGGTTTATTGTGTTGGGGGGACCTCCTCTTTGATTATTTGGGATACTGGGTGGACCTTCATATCAGTTTCTATTAGAACAAGGTGGACCTCAGCTCTAGATATTGATGTAATATGGGGGGCCTATGATGTTGTCATAGTGATCATGGGGAGGACCACCATGTTGATTAAAATTCGTATGGGGAGGACCTACATACCAGTATTTGATGATAGGATGGAACTCCACTTTATCTCGACATAGAATAAGGAGGACCTCTTTATTGGTCAGTGGAAAGTGATTGATAAGGACTTTAATACTGATCATAGGCTATATGGGGAGGACCTATGCATTGATGGAATCCATAGTGGGGATGAACTCGGTGGTAGTGGGGAGTATCTACACTATAGTTGGTTTTGAAATGGGGAGAACCTATGTATTTGTTGGTGATGTGAAAATAAGGAGGACATTCATACTAATCATCGATGATATGGGGGTGACCTTCACATTAGTGTTAGATGGATTAGGGAGGAGCTTTTCTATGTTTGGGGATGATATAAGGAGGATCGTCACATCACATTCAAAAGACACGGGGAGATACTATATATTAGGAAATACATGCATGGGGAGGACTTCCATACTGGGAATAAACAATGTATGGAGGGCCTCTGCATCAGCTGAGGCTGGTAGCATGGGAAGAACTACATGATTGGTGTGAGAGATGGGAGGAAATCCACATTGACTAGAAAATGTATGGGAATGACCACTATTAATAGTTTCATCATCACGAACCAGATCGTAAAAACTTCTAGAGACAGCAATGTTTGAATGGGTCCATCCAATTTCTATGTGAGCCGGTTGAGTGTTTGTCCAAATCAGGAATTGAGGAGTACTTATCATATAGTAGCATGAGACTTTTTGGAATATGATCATAGTGGAATTGGCCACTAGGGCTATAAGAAGATGATTCCCCATTACGGGCATCCATCAGAGCATGATCCAGACATTAGTGCTGACTAAGTTGGACTAGGACCAGAACAGTAGGGGAATGATCCATCTATTCCTCATTCCGGAAGATCAGTCATTTGTGGCATTGACTAGACCTGACGAGAGCCCTTATGGGGGAGTCCCAGATGGTTTGAATTTCTGAGGTGACTCGGGAATCCCAATTCCACTCATAATATATGAGATACTCAAATAATATTTCTAGAGATAGGCTCCTAAAGTGGTTCATCATTGCAGTGGGGAGAAAGGCCTCCATGTGTGGTCCTTAGGGAGGTGGTTTCATCTAGGAAGAAAAGGATCATGGTCCTAGTGATCCATATCCCTTGTCGGAATGACTCCCTCATACACATACCATCACATAAATGTATATATTAACCTCCTATGGATGATTCCAGAGGGTGGTAAGGGGCATGGCCACCTGGTAGATGATGGTGTAATTGACATTGTGGTGGAGGTGGGGTCATGCAGGATTGTTCTATGGATCTGTCTCCGGCCCCTATGTCAGTGGGAAATGGGTGAGTGAGTCCCTATCTCTTGGGTACTACAAAGAAGGAAGATTCAGCTTTCAGTACAAGTGACATTATAGAATTCCCCAAATCCCTAGTATAATCCAATATTCCATGGATACAGTGAGATATCCATACTGAAAATATTGCATACCATGATTCTCATCTTTCAAATGCCACGACTACTAGTGAGTTCCACTATGGTCCCTTTTTCCTTAGTGTGACCTAGAATTGGATAGCTAGATCTTGTGAATTGCTTATCTATTTGTGTTATGTCTCAACAACTATTAATGTGCACATTGAATTGATTATTTTCACACCAAATTCAGAATTTCTATTTTTGATGAATCTTATATGGTGTGGCTACCTTGTCCGTTATTTTGACGTTGATGACTGTATTGTACCCTACATTCCATATTTACAATTGTGGGTAGAATTCATCACATTCTCATCTATGTATCATCCGTAGTCAAAATGGGATGATGGGATGTCGATTCCCCCTTCCCTGCATTCATATTTGGAATTTGTTGCCTACTTTGGGTCTCTCTCACAGATTAATACATGTTTTTTGAAACCCATCCCTAGTGCCACCTCTTTTTGGACATTGTATAATTATTCTTATTTTTTATAGACCTTTGATGGGGTATATAGAGGATAGAAACCTTTAGTTATGAGGGTAGTCACATTGGGCATCGCCGGCATATCTGGATGCTTGAACATTGGTCACCTATATCTTCCCCATATGAGGAAATATTATAGAGGCATCATAGACATGGAATCCAGGGCATCCCATGGCAATAATAGTGAATACTATTCCAAATAAATGACTTTTTGGGTTTTCCTCTTGTATACAATTCATAACAAGAGGTAGTTCAACAATTTAACTGCTTGTGGAGATGGAGAGAGGATAATCAAAACAACCAATGGAGGAAGATTAGAATGGGTCCAACCATAGGATCTAGCACCATGAAGGTTTAACATTGGTCATTATTGAACCTAATATTGGAATATTATATACACTTTTTAGGATACACGGATCAAACCCAACATATTTTTATGGATGGAGTGGGGCTTATTCATGTGATCTTCCTTCTCATGTGGATCTCTATTTATTTGATTTTGTTTTATTTTTTGAGGGTCATTGGAATAAGAGATGATTGGGTTCCACTAATAAAAATTAATATGGATGGGTATTACATGTTGGAATTAACCATGTTCATGGAATGATCTCACTGATATGTGCAGGCCCTATGAAACACTGGGATGGATGTTGATGAATTGTTGAGTGTAGTGAATAAAATGGATGGAGGTGATTGAGGTTGTTGGTCTTGAACCTTAGGGAGGTTTCCTACATATTCTATTTAGTTGGGAATCAAATTACATGTAGTTATGATGGGGAATTGGGTCTTACCCTTGAAGTGTTATCCCAATGTATGTTGAACAAATGAATAAGGCTTATGTATAGGTGTATCATGTGGTGCATGATTTGGGATTATAAATAAAAAGGAGACCCATTGGATGGGACATGTTGGAGATTATGTGTAAGAACATGAATAAACTATGTATAGGTTTCATGCTAACTAATAAAATATAATCCCATGTGATTTATCCTTTATGTTAGAAAAAAGAGGAAGCAGTTGACCTGACATTCATGTTTCTAATGATGTGGTTATGAGATATGATATGGGTATTAATAAGGGAATATTCTAGTGGAAGATGTCATTCCACATGAGAAGGATTCTATTACTTCTGATTAAGATCCCATTCAATGTGATTCATAAATAGATCATCTTTTCAAGGATATTTTTGGGCTTATCTGTAGAGACTGCTCAATCTGCACATGGAGACAATGTCCAGAGGGAGAGGGATAATAGATTGAGAGTGTGTGAATTGAGATATTATAAGGGCACATCTAATATTTGATACTACATGAATGATTTCAATCCATGTGAGGTGGATTGGATTTTATATCACACAAAAATAGAGACATCATGGGCCTTCTACAATGTGTAGTATCATAGTATAATGTCATGTGTCATGGATGTTGGTGTTATGTAATTTAATGTCCAATAGCTCAGATATAGGGGACTCAATCCTCACCTCTTGGACATACAGAACTGTTTCGCATTGAAACTTGGGAAAGGGAATAGATTATAAATTCAATATGGTGAGGATGTGTCAAAGGGGTCAATATTGGGGTCCATGATAGTGTTGCTCTAAGTAAATGAAAATTCCATTAGTGAACCTACATTTCAAAGAAATTCATTGGTCATTGCTATTGGGGAAACTACATGAGGTACCATGTAATCACTATGAAAATCTATTTAGTTATGTATATAAAGAGGTAACACAATTGATGAGGATTTCATGCAAAATCTACTCAAAGATAGATCTTTGTAAAAAGGAAGCCCATGGAGATTAAAGGAGGGGAACACACAAGAATGGATGGTAACTTAAAATATATGGGATTTAGTAGAATAATTGGGTGTTAAAAGGGATGATTGTTTACTCAAGATGGTTATTTTTCATGCACATACATTTGGTTGTGATAATAGTGGCAAAGTTCAGACCACTATGTTCTCCTAGAATGTTACACTTTAAGGTAACCTGTCGTAAAAAATCATATACCACATGGGGTTTCATATTTTATGAATTAATGAAAGATTTTTCTTATGTGTATCATTTAAATTCAATTTATTCCATATGATCACCCTAAAGAAATAGGTGAACATCAATATATATATAAATTCTTCAGTGGTGGTGTGCAATATTTCGAGTGTAGAAGAGGTTTTCCATGCTTTTTTTCCTTCGATCTGTGGATGGAATGAAACTAAATACTCATATAAAATTTCTTTTAAAGTATTAAAATCGTTTTCCTGGATTTCCATATTTTATTCATGCCTTACATCTTACACACACCTACTACGGCCTTCTTATAATGTTCTGTTGATTCAAGGGATGCTTTTAGTTAACCTAAAGACGGTCCTTTCTTCCTATGTGTGGAATTATATGATACGAATATCCAAATAAAGTAAAAGGTAATTAAAAATGTTATAGATTTTTAGGAAATATTTAAAGTATATAAAAAAATATATAAAAGAATAATTTTTATAGAATGAAGTTTAATGAGAGAGAAATCACCAACTAAAGAAAATAGGGTTGTTAAGAAAGATCCCTAACCATAGGTTCATATTGATTCTACAATTCCACATAATATTTAAAATAATAAAATTACATTAATTAGTTATGTAATTTTTAATCTATCGGATTTATATTTTAATTAGTATAATTATATTATTTTCATTTAAAACTATTTTAATGAGCAGTAAATATTGATTTAATTGTCATGCGGGTACTTGTCCCATTTTTCCAGAGTTACATTGCTTATAGATACTTATTAATTTTTTTTTCAAATAGGACTGCAACTATACAAGTTAAAGAGAATTATTAATTTTCCTTATTGAAATTTAAATGCTCCCAAATATCGATAAATGTGTTATTACATGGTGATGGTTCTTTTAATAAAAACATTAATGTTTAACGGTTAGTCATATAAGGAAATTTTATGGAATATCATGAACAAGATTCATTTTATTCTATACTATGGATATATATTCATTCAAAAATAAAAAATAATAATCTTATTACCATCAAATTTAACCATAATATTATCCTTATTACCTTATGTGAAGGTGGTGTAGGAAAATAAAACAAATTGTTCAATGATGAGGTGAACCAACCGTATTGTGATAATATTTGTCATTAGATAATCAATTGGAGGGAGGTCAGAAGATGGATATTCAATAATAATATTAAAATATTTGTATATTTAGTATATTGATGATAATAAGAATATGTGGATAGAAAACATATTTAATTAGTAGAAGATGAATTCAATTGAAAGGGTTTTTGTAGATACCTTTCCACTCCCTATGGTTATCTCCTCTTAGGATACCCCTTATGCCTCCTTGATATGGAGTTTCTTGAGACCGTGGCTTATACTGATCTAGGGACATAGATTATAGGATATATTGGCAATGGTTGGGAATGATCCAAGGATTGTAAGATGGGAGGAGAATGGTGTTGTTTATAAGGGTAGTATAGGGGTGTTTTTAATATTATATTCATTGGTTTTTTTATTTTATCTCATGACTACATATAGTGATGAATCATCTTAAAAAAATATAGTAAATGATTAATGTGATTTCAAATATATTTGGGGTTAAATAATCGGATATGTACTAAATCATGTATTTAATTGTTAATGATAAATATTTGACTCTGTTGTATTTCACTTTTCCCTAAGAATTCAACTATTTGAGAAAAAATGTAAAAAATTAACAATAGCCTTTTGTTTAATATGTATATTCCAAAAAAACCCATCCATTTCATGTAAATAATTTAATAAATACATAAAATTTTAATTTCTATATGAAATTTTTATTTTTTTCGAAAAAAATAAAAAATTCATTATTATGATCAGCATTATGACCCTTTAAAAAATTTATTATGGTATCATAAAACATATTACCAGAATAATAAAATATAATATTTGTGTATTAAACTTTTTTGTGAAAATATGGTTTTTTACATCATAGTATTTATTATAAATGTGAAATAAAACTTTAAATTTTTCTAAAAATGCGTACACTTATTTTATAATTTTTAAAACATTTATTTGCTTGTATCATAATATAAATATGTCATAATTTAATTTTTTAATATTAAAAAGATATACTATTTTACCCTTCCAAAGGTGAGGAAACTATTATAATGGCCATGTTAATATTTAAAATGGTATAATTATTATGCCAACATTTGTATTTCTATTCCAATGGTCATATGAGTTCCCAAAATTCTATAAATACCTCATATTGAAATTAGTATTTATTACATTTTATTTTATATTAAGGCTATATATATTCCTTTTCAAAATTTAACTTTTCAAAAATAATATTTGGTTTCATTTTTACAATTTTGAACATGAGTGTTTTTATTATTGTGGGTTGAGTACATACATATTTCTATATTATATTGATTCTATATTCATTTTTTATATCATTATTATATTTTCAATTCATATATAAATATTTTTTATCTAAATGTACTATTAAAATTAATATAATAATAAATTATTTATTATATCATGTGGTTCATGTATATTAAAAAATATTACATTACTAAACATTAAAATGATATATAATTTGAAGTGAAATTACATTGATAAAAGTTTGGGTTGTTATAGGATTCCTATCTAATTCATTGAAAATGTATCTTAATTTTTCATGAAATTACATCATTTGGTTATATGATCAACTGTAATCCAAATGGCTACATGAAACCTCTAGGTACTAGGATA
The DNA here is from genome assembly GCA_963277665.1 of Viscum album. Classification (NCBI taxonomy): domain Eukaryota; kingdom Viridiplantae; phylum Streptophyta; class Magnoliopsida; order Santalales; family Viscaceae; genus Viscum; species Viscum album. Next base: position 1,707,439,978 of record OY728145.1, read on the forward strand.
TCCCATGAAAAATTAATTATTCATGTCATAGAACTTCCACACAATAATCATATGTGGTTGAAGGAATCCATGAGGTCATAGATGCTCAGATTGATTCCTAAAAAGGTTAAAAAAAGATAGAAATGTCCATCTTCATGTGTTCAAAACAAAATCATCATTTTATATTGTGATACATCATGGTTAACCATTGGTTCACTTCCCACAATGAATCATGATATTCCCTCATCAGTTTCTCTATCATGGTACATATGAGCACTACTCTGTCATGAAATAGAATCAAATAAAATCCACCCAACAACTATTCTATAATGTTGTTGTAATAACCCAATATAAAATACCATGTCCAATATGTATGGCCATAAGAACCTAGTTATGACTCCCCGTATACAAGAGGATATTAACTAGTAGTTTGGGTATTGAGTGGAACCATGGGGAGACAATACCATCAATTAGAGTCCACATTGATAATAAATAACAAATCATATAATAAATATATAATCAGAATAAGATGAATCCAATAAAACCCCAACTCAATTAATGTATGATGAAATAGAAAACTCAAACTTCAGTAAAAGGATCCAATTCCACAAAAGGGAAATTACATATACAAATTAAAAAATGATTATTTTCAATATTATATTCTACATATCAAAGCCATATCTCACCACAATATCCAAACTCCTAGAGAGTTATCCCCCTATATGATTAACTCAGTCCATATCCCAATATCTACAGATAATAATTTTGGCTGATCAGGTACAAATGTTCCATAACTACATAATAATTGTGCATATACAACTCAGTAGGACATCACCAATGTGGCCCAGTATCCCACAAAAAAAATTTATTTTACATACATGTGATAATCTTATATGAAAGAAACTTTCAAAAACATAACTGCGTATGTATAATGAAATCACTAATAATACAAAAAACTAGGTATTGCGTTGTCATGAACATAGAAAGCAACATCAAACCCTAGTCATGCCATATTCAATTTCATTTTAGATGGATGACCATAAATGATGTCTGAAGTAGCCAATCTATCTGTGGGATCCACAAATATATTGGAAATAGTTCTCATTTCAATATTATTACATACTTCTAGACATCTCTTGTCATAATGTATGACATGTTACATAGAATCCACAAGGAATATAGTGTTACTCATCATTTTCTATGAATCAGATGTCACGATTCTTGGCATCCACTATTCATTGAGTGAGATCAGTACTTGCACCATTGTATCATTTCTCAATCATGGGTTGGGCCGCAAGATCATTAAACCACATCAATAAATTGGGTTAGGCTCATAAGGCATCAATCCCCAAACACATTTCATCATCATAGTCCTCTAGAACATCATGCCCATTCAATGTTCTTTGGTCTATTTTCACCATCATCGTATGTCCTATTTTCAGCCCCTCTATGGGAAAACCATGTTGTGAGTGTCCACCCATTCTGAGAACCATGTATGAAACCTAAGTATACATGATGACATATATAACAATGTAGTTAATACAAGTCAATTAGAGTATGGAATAACATCCAGAATATTATTAGAAACATAAAGATACATTTGAATTTCATCATAAAAGGTATAAATTGATAAATAAGAATACTCATGGAATAAAAAACATCAATGATCTCAAGGTCTATAAATACACCCACATTCCATCACAATCAATCATAGTAAACAAGATATTCCATTACACATATTAAATTTTGGAAAATAGAGTCAATTCTTAAAAGGAACATATTATATCACAAGGAATTAAAGAAAATACACAAGTGAACATGAAAAATAGTACATATTAGGAAACCTAAGAATTATTAGCTAATAATCAACACACAAGGCCCCACATGGCAATACCCACCAAACACTTGTAATTCAGGCATCAACTATGTTGTAAAGGGAATTAGGTCTCATATAACAAATCAAAAAAACTATGGGTGTTCATGTAGTCAAAGGAATCCCCGTGTTATCAAGACTTGACCATCAAAGTATGGTATAATTCTAGTTCACATTGGCCTATTAGGTTCATTATCATGGATTCCTACTAATGTTTTTGGATCCATTAATTAATTTATTCTCAAGAAAAAATAATTATTTAATAATTATTTATATTCATATATCATTATAAAAATTAGTTTTATTCAGCCAAGGTGGCGAACCTCTTTCCACATTCTATTAAACATTAATAAATACTAAAGGGTAGAGTTCGCGTGATCCCCAACCTCAAATGGAGTAAACTACAACCTAATGAAACCTAGTATGTTTTTTTTAGTTTTCTAATCGCATTTTATCTTCCACTAATCTCCGTGAGTTTCTAAATAACATTATTCATTAAAAATTAAGTTATTATAAATACATTATATTAAGTTAATTAATTATAATAAATATAATATCCAAATTTCATAGTTTTGAATGAGAAAGGAATTATGAGAAAATGAGACCTAGTTGGAACAAAAAACGACCCTCCATGGATGGTTTGTAACAGAATTTAAAATTTTTTCCCATTAAAATCACTATACTAAAACAAAAAGGCATAAATTTTTTTAAAATAATTAAATGAAAAAAGTATATTTAAACATGAAACCAGCGTTTTTTGATTCTCCATTCAATGGAAAGTATTCATCACCATGGTACATATAATTTCCATGATGATTACTGTCCTTATCATCCTTAGACAATTTATTTACGTCTAGTGGAGTATACATCCAAATTATCTATTTAAAATCAAACCAAAATCAATAATAATTTAAAGAGGAAAGATACATAAAAGGATTTTTTGGCCTATGAATCACCAAGATGAATCTATCTGAATTGATGACATAGAGATTACTGAAGAGATGGTATTAGAGAATATTTTACAGTATTAAACCCTATATTCCTATCCAAACCCTCATAAGGGATTCAGAGTAAAAGAAAATGATAATTTTATAGAAATCTTTTAACATTAAAATACCTTTAATTAAACCCATGAGTATTTAATGACAAATAATTAAATTTCACATTATAATAATTCATGATGGAAACACAGGGGAGGTTGGCCATTATGGGTCATGGTGTGACACAAAGTGTTACACATTGAATTGTTTTTATCGCACTAAGTTGATGTAGGACCCCCCCATGTATTCAGCTGAACTAATACCCGAACAACCCATAATATCTATCCTTAATATAAAATAGGATTAGTGGTGTTCAAACCCTTATATCACAGACCCAATATTTGGTTCTAAAAATAGTATTCAACAAAATGGAAAAACAAAACATTCCATGGAATGTTTCATCTCCTAACAATTTTGTCTATTACAATACCCCTCCATAGTAGTTCTAATAATCATTATGTTATCACTGAACCTGAAATACATCACATGATCATTGATGATCATAGTACCAAAGGAATATTATTCATTGAAGTCCCAAACACCATATACTACCTTATGGCCATGATAAATATTGAAATGTCATCACACACTTTCTACACAACCACAATGATGATCAGCATAAGCTGAGATAAAAGCTCTCTTCAAACCACTTGAACACTGAGATGATTCCTTTTGCATCCATATCTTCTAGTAGTCATGGTTGAAACTACATTATATTATCAAAACCTATTGTATTTCTACCACAATACAATAATATTAAAGGGTAAATCAAAAAACATAGTGCTCACCACTATAAGAACTTCATAACAATGATTTCATCCCATCGGTCCACTATACAACAAACAATGATCCACATGACATTCCTAACATTGATCTCTTCTACCATGTCATACATCAAGAAAAAATTCTAGTTACATATCCTCTTGATGACAATCCCCTAAATGTTGTGTTATTTCACAAATTCATCCAAAAAATAAATGCATGCCTCCCACTCGAAAATTCGTCTAATGACCCCACACACATGGTTATAGTAGTAGAAATAACCACACCACGATTTTCTTATGATTTCAAAGAATTTATTCCATTAGTGGAACCTTCAAAAAAATTCCAAATGATTCACCCTCTATAACACATGAAAAATTGGTGTAACCACCTAAAACATGTCAAAAAATATTTCATTCATAACTCACCCCCAAAAACCATGTGATGAAACTGGTTCACACCCCAAAAACATGTCATTCTAATCAAGAGTTAAAATTCAAGACCAACACATGATTCCTTATTGTAAACTAAGCCAGTTAGTATCACAACCCTACATAACCGATTTAAAATATCCACTCCTATGTAACTAGTTATTATTAACAACAAATACCATTACCAATATGATGTGATTTATATAGTTGAACCCCCACCATATATAGGGTAATACATAAAACTAGTATAATATTTTTTAGTAATATACCTTCAATGGTTCCCTACTTATGAAATTGAAACCCACAAAGCTACCAATCATTATGCCTTATGCCTCTTAAAAATCATTAAATTGGTCCAACATCCTTATCAATGACTGAACTACCTCCAACCAAATTTATCCAGCTATTTCATCAACCAATTGAACCTCCCATAATGATATCAACAGCGCATCAGCATAATAATGATCAGAATACATCATGGTACACCATATTTTTTCCTTATACTTGTGCCCACACCTATTCTCCATTTATTTCTATGTGTTAATCAAACATTATACTGTCATCATGGAACTTGACACTCTTTTTTCCATTACAAATTAGTCTTCAAGAGCATCCGTTATCATCGAATGATCATTATTTTATATACCACAACCCTTCTCAACTGAGATTTAATTACACAAATAACCAAATGGGTGATCCTTCGCATAAGAGTATCAATATTATCACCAACAATGAAATCATTGGTTTTCTAAGTCCATGACAATTCTAAAACAACCACAATAAAAGTGTGTGAACATTTATCAATATAATTTCTAAAAAACACACAATTCACTTTTTATATCTTGATTACTTATAATATAGTCCACAACATGAAATAATACATTATCAATTTGAATAAAAGTGTATAGTATCCTAGGTGTAGGATTTGACCACCAATCATTGAACTTTTCCCCCCATTAATGACACTACATCTTACAATGAAATCATAACCAATGTCAAAATTATGATAATCAAAAAATGGTTCCATAACTGATTTTTAATGATTTCTTTTGTTACTAATACACATATTCATGAATTAACTATTGTTCCATCAAACATTATAAGCTTCATACCAATATGCTATTTAGAAACAATAAGGGTTACCCTAAAATGAATTATTTAGTGAATTATCCCCATTAACTCTATTAGTTTCATCCATAAAACTATAAAAATTCTCCTAGAATAGCAAACCACCATGTTTCCAATGGTTCAACCATTCTTACCCAACCTTTTTATAAGAACTCATGCATCATTGATTTCCTACAATTGTATAGAAAAAATCTTTTACTCCAAAAAATGATTATTTCCGCAGTCACAGTGCTCCAGGATTGACTTAAATTTCAATTATATTAGTCTACAAACAACAAGGTTATACCTCCCAAAAAATTGATCACCCTCCCCTTTTGGTAAGTAAATTCATTTCTAAAATGTTATATATGGGCCATTCATTACAATGGTGTTACAGTAAATAAATAACCACTACCCTTGTTTTGAAACCCAACATTGTATCATAATATTTATAACACAAAGTGATTAATAATTATGTGATAAAAAAACTTTCAAGACCATCCTCTAAGAAATCAAAATGTTTTTTTGTTCTCTAGGGATTTCAATCATGGAAAACTGGTCTTCAATATTATCCTTTACTAATACATTACATGGAATATATACACTCAGGTTACTCCAATACAACACAAGTTACATGATGAATATTATCCACTGACTTATTTCAAGGGTAATAAGGACATTATCACCACACATACATGGTTTACTAGAAGTTAAAATTCCCACAATAAAATCTAATACCATCTTAGAATAAATTCCATGAAGATTTTGGGCATAGAATTAGCATGTTGAGAATAATGGTGGCATAGTTTGGTGAAACTGGATTCCATTAGGTTCTAGTTATATAACACCCCAAAAACTGCAGTTGAAACCTAATCAAATCAACCTATGAACTGGATGCTCACAGACGATTCTGTACTAATGTTTTTAACTCCCATAAACAACAAAATAAGGGGAAATAATTTCCCTTTTATAGAGGGGATGAATCAACTTCATTATCATCATTGTCACATAGGTGGACCACATCATACTCATATATTACCTACTATCATATTTATTCCTACATATGGTTCAATATAATCTCACATAAGAAACATATATGTCAAGTGAAACCAATATGTCGAATATGATTCATGGGACTCCACTTTCCAACATGGTCAAGAGTACAATCCATATGAAATCCGAACCAAAAAAATCTATATGAATTACATTAGTTTAAAACATACTATAACACTATAAATGAAAAACATCAACATTATGCTTTGGTAACCTAGAATTATAGTGGAAAATGTGTCCATGACACACCAGTTAGAGTTTCGTTGGACGATCATACAAACTCTTTTCTCTATTGTCCACAATTTCCCCAAAATTTAAAATAAATGATATATTGTCATCTGATACCATTATGTTACATTACTAACTAAATGATTAGGTCTGACCCAAAATGTCTCATGACCTTAGGAGATCCTCCCCATATGATAGAGGATTCTAAATAGCAGAGAGGGTCTCAAGTTGAACCATGGGGATACTCTAACCACAATTATACTACATAATAATAATACCATACATGAACATAGTATATAATTATTTTATGTAAAAATCAATGACATATAAATGGTATTCATGAATGTGTAAATATTACACTCAATCATATGTACAAGGCATTGATCATCCCCGGGGATGATCACAATTAACAAAAAAGTGCATTATTCCCTACAGAAAATCCATCCTGCATTATATCATTGTCTCTGGGATTATAGTGATATGTTCTGCTATATGATAAGACCATACCTCAGCCTAACCTATTCCTTCAATTAGTGTGGGATGATCTGGTACTCAGGACTCCTGGATTCCTCAGTAGGGTGTGATAACAACTTCGTAGAACACCATGAATACAGTCTAGTAACCAACAAGTAATATGTAGTGTAAATAGATGTTATAATTTTAGAATAATTAAATATTAATAACATAATTTTTCAATCATGACATAATAAAAAAGAACACATAAGAAAAAATGACCATATGTCTATTGGTCATGCACTTAACTAGATTCCATAAACCATATCCATGCCTGCTTCGACTACATGCTATAGAGATTATAATAACTATTGTTAGGATTAACCAAGATAAACATAAGTCCATTGAATAATATCATCAAAATCCATGTGGAATCATGTATAGTTGATACTCATCAGTCTATATTAATCAAATTTGAGATGTATCTCAGCATCAAACATGGAATTGAGAGATTCTCAACCTTCACAATATGGCGAGTGACATGGTACCTATAATCCACATTAATTTGAGTCGGATCAGCCCCCATACCATCATATCATGTATAAATAATATATCATGACCTTCTATACCATCACACCCAACTTATGCCATAAATATGAATTATAGGACTTTTTGACACTAATTATCTCCCTTGGGTAGAGCTTCCAGACCTCCATTCCCCAACCCAGTGTTCAGTTCCATCATCACCATCCTCGAAAGTCATGCACACACCCCCTCTAAGGTAAAATCATATCCCAATGATCATCATGTTCTGAGCACCAACAATGATGCCTCTAAAGGGCTAGTATCATACATAATAATGTAGATAATATAATGAAATAATAGAATGGAATAACATGATCAATATTAATAACAACATATTGATACAATTGGTAATCACTGAATATGTCATTAAATGAAAAAATAGAATTCTCATAGAATAAAACACCATAAAGGGTCTCACATGATAGATTCCCCCACTTGATATCATAATAAATCATGGTTAACATGTTATTTCAATTAATATATCACATCATGGAAAAAGAGTGATGTTATAAATAGAGTACGAGATATATGTGCGAGTTCTAGTAATTACCCAAGTGATCAATGAAAAAAATTCCTTTCAAGATACCTATGAATTTTCAAAGAAAAATATACATACGTGGTCTTATAGGGATACAGACACCACACACATGTAAACTAGGAATCAAACATAGTCACATTCAATCCAGGTCTAATGAAACACATCGAAAAATCACAAGGTTTCCGTGTAGTCTAAGGAAATCATATCGTGGTCAAGCCTCATGCATTTTTATCTAGTATCAAGATAATACACAAGAGTCTATCAGGTCCCATTAATCAATGTCAAATTATGTTAGGCATGGTTTTTTAAATTAAGTATGACACAATCATGATTAATAAATTAACAATTATAATTATTCATAACTAATTTGAAAAATTAGGTTCATTCACAAAATTTGGATATCCTCATACCACATGCCGATAACAATATGTAAATACCAAAGGGTATAGTACACCGGTCCGTATACCTAAAATAGAGGCAACTTAAAAAAAATATAGCGAAGTAATATCATTGGATTTCATAGGATATGTCTCACCAAGAGAAATCTATTTCAATATAAAGAAGTTCTATTGGTGAATAAATTTGATTATAGGGGTATTCTGAGGATAAAACACTCTATTCCTATCCGAAATCTCATAAGATATTTAATTGAATGGGGAATGAGGGGTTTAGAAAATTCACATCACATTAAAACACATGAAACACTAACAATGATTAGTTAATGTATTTATATTATGTTTCTAATTATTTGAATTCAGGATATAAACTCAAGGGATTTTGGCTATGATGGTATATTGTGTGACTCGTAGTGTTGTGTAGTGAGTGCTTCCTGAAGTACCATGTTCCTATAAGAACACCAACAGATTCACCTTATGTAAACCTTGGACCACCTGAAATTTTATTCCCTCATTCAAAAAATCCCTTAGGATAATGATAACATATTTATTATAATTATGGTATTTGGTTATCAAAATAAACTATCCACAAAAAGGAAAAACATAACATTGCCCGTGAAATTTCAACCTATTTGATGTGGGTTGTAATATGAGTCATCATCCACCATCTCTTCATAAATTTTTTTACTGTATATAATAAACTCTTAATAAATATACTCACTCTTCTAATGATGAAATGATTACCAATGGCTCACTAGACACTTCCCCATCATCCTTTGTCATTCCCATCTATTAGTCTTCTAGAAATTCTATCGACTTCCACTAAAATTATAACATATTCTCCCTATGTTACTCCATATTGCAACTAATAGAATATTCAACTATATTTCATTTCATGGGAGGATAAATTATGTCAAATTCAAAAAACAATATGTATTTTTTCTAATGCATCTAATGGAGAGTCAATTTGAGCTAGGATAAGATATACTGTAAGATATTATAGTCAGTATATATGAATCATATCTCACTAAAGAGGAAATTTCATCGACAAATAAATTAATGAATAAAATATGCCAAAAACAAGTCATTAATTGGATATTTATACTCATGGATTCATATATAATGACACCCATAATTTTCTACATAATATATCTACATCACCATTTCTCTTAAACCAACACTTGAGGCATAAAAATATATTATATATCAAATATCAAGCTCTGTAAATTTATCAATCGGTGTTTTTTAATCTATTAATCATCAAAAGAATTCTTTTTTGCATAGCTATATCACTTCACAACATAATCGTTTCTTTTAAATCCTTATCATATGTGCATTTAAATGAGATAATATATGTATGATCCTTTTTTAATTCCTTGAAAAACAAATGATTCTACTAATTTAAAACACCTTCCTAGGGTAAATCCGAGATGTCCCAACTTGTAGTATCTCTAGGTCCAAATAAATTACCACATCAGAGACTGCATTCCCAAAGAAATAGACTTTATAAATCCATATGTGATGTTCTTAGATATTGGATAAAATTTAATTTTATCAATGAGTAATAAAGGAAATTTCAAGGTGCCTATTATGTTATTCCAAGGGCATTAAGTATATAATGATTTAAACAAGGAACACATTAATGAAATGGTTCAAGTACCGGTGAATGATCCTATTAATGAGAGACATGAAAACTTCACAATCATGTGTTAGTCCAAAAGGTATATCAATATAATCATCTAACCCATATATTTTCCAAAATGTTATCTTTAGTATTACATATTCAATATCCCAAAGAAGATGATAAACCAATAATATAAAAATATTTTAGAACTATCATGTTCCCAATAACTCATCAAATTAGTAATAAAACTACAAAAATATGCAACAATTCTTCAAAAATAATTTTATTTAACTTCCTGATATATATATATATACACATTTGAAGAGTATCATACCATTTCTTTGAGAACAAAATGATGCACCACGAAGAGGATTTAATGATATAATATTAACATTCATTCTATATCCTTTATTTATAGCATATTCTATTACAACTCAGTATGTTATAAGAAGTAAATTGAAATAGAAATAGGTTTTTTAGAATTAATTTGTTTGAATTCAAACATACTTCTCCTACTAGGAGGAAACATACATAAACATTTTTCCAATATATCTTTCAACATGTTCACAATAGGAGGAAATGAGGATGTATTCATTATATAATTTATAGCAAGGTTAAAGTTAGATAAATATGTTGTAGTGGCTATAATATGACATTGGTCAGGTCCCACTCTACCAACTTCAACAAACCATTAAAAATTTGACACAAAAATCTCTCCCAAATGAATTATTAATGATACTCATATTTGATAACAATCAATGTCTCCATGATCACTATTCATTCATTTCATGCCAAAGATCAGATCAAATCAAAAAATATCTATAATTTTTAAATCCCACACACTCTTAGAGCCAGTAATCAATATATTAAATTCTAAAAATACATGGAGAATTCACACATTACTTCCCAATGATTTATCAAGAAAAATAATCTCATACAAACATCTAACCACAAAATCGAACCATGAAATATTAAGAGTAGGTATAAACATATGGTAGGAGACTTATAAAAAAATAAATTAATTGTATATATATGATTAGTCTATACCTTAATGATTTGAATGTCCCTTCCCATAATTACATGATAATTGATTAATTAAATATACTCTGTATGTTTTAGCATTGTTTTCTAACACATAAGGCCCATGATTCACATGACTTATATACACATAAGGAGTCTAATCCAATTGTTGAAATTATTAATCCACGACATTGTCGATCCTCACTGAGCCAATCACTAAATAATTTATAGAAAATTTATTTAGATTTACATCCTATACATTGTAGTGAATTGTATGGGGGGTTATGACAATATCTTAGATAATTCTCCTACATTACATATATGTATATCCTAGAAGACCAATATCTCATCAAGGTAGATGATTAAAACATAACATACTCTAATTGTATAATGTTTCCATAGAACACTTCCTGTATATTCTAATTACTATTAATATAATAGGTATCCAAGGAAGATCTAGAAAATCCAAAATTCATTTCACTAAAATCCAAAAAAAAAGATTAGTACATTTATCTTTATAGAGTCCCTTCTCAATAGTGATATCTTTAGAAAGGACCTCATCATAATTCCTAAAATAAAATTTAATCACCTGAAACATAAATTTAATTCAAATTTTTATCTCAAATTTTTTTCACATTATGCCTCATTCTTAAACCAATATTGGTGAAATACATAGTATCTAAATTTCTCCTTATGAATAACCACATATGGACATAGTCCCCTGCTATAGTTACATAAAAGTTTTTTAATCCATATCCAGCATATACTGGAAGTGATCATTAATTAATATTTCCTATAATTTTTTCTATATTATCCAATTATTTATTCCTATCAGGTTCATAATTACCCCCCACTAATTTATATTCATTGAAGTGTATATGTTGTTTGTTTTACCATCTGGCCTTTTTTATTCTCCCCCAATTGAAATAATGTAACTTCGGTGTTACTATTATCTACAACATTGTGGGGGAATCCAATGATAGAACTAAAATTGTTCTTTACTCAATAAAAAGTATGATTTGTGTCTCTTTTGAATCTTCATTGGTATGATCTATGTGTTTTCAATGAATGTGGGCATATGATTAAGATTGAAAAAATTATTGATGGTGGTGTTGTTTACCAGTGTTTTACAAATGTTTGGGCTACAAAATTGGAATTTTTATAATTGAAAAATATATATTTTTTTATAAGAGTGAATTATATTTGGAATGTTGATAGAAATAAAAAATGGAAGGGAACCCCATATAATGTTACCTGAACCATGTACCATATACTAAAAATGGTACGTTGATGACTACGGGAGCTACACTTACTGAAAAAAATGGTTCGCAGAATGGATAGAAGTTATTGGTGAATGCTTGTAGTTCGTATGAGGAGAACAGTTCTTGGTATGGTGTGTCACTCATGAAATTGATGTTCGGTTTTGTGAAAATGTGAAGTATGTCTCTTGCTAAAATGAGGTGGGGATTTTTTCTACCGTGTAGAGAGAATGGAGGTACATGGACCCCATAGATGATATGGTTCACATGAGATGCATGGTATGCGGTGATGGCGGAGCAATATCAAAGATGTGGTGAATCTCAGTTTAGTGGATTTTGCAGATTTATTTTCCTATATTAGGAGCACTAATCCCTTAAATAATTTACAAATCTAAGATTAATAATTTTAGGGGCGTTTTTCAAAATATGTATGTAGATATTGGGATGAGAACCCCATTATGACATTAATTAAAAATATAAAAAGAATTCGGTGATGTATAAAACAATTCAGGGAAAATTGTACGTAGAGGATGAATACCAGTTCCTGGAATAATTAGTCTACTGAAGGAGGTGGTGCATGAATAGTCTATATGTGGAGGAAGAATTTGGTCTATGGTTATCTTTGTAGTTTCCAAGCACACCAGAATCATGGTTAGACCGGAGCCCAACATTAATTTTTTCCATGATCAATGATTATTTTGGTATCAATATGACAATGAACACCAGTCTGCACCAAATAGAATCAAGGATTTAGATAATGAATGAAGAGGCCTGAAACCTTTAGAGGTGATAATTAATATTATTTTTATAATTTATTTAAATTTAATTTTTAACGAAATAAAATACCATAATCGTTAGTAAATTCTTCATTGATGATTTTGATCATCCGGGATAACCCTATAGGATTTTCTCATTGTGCATATGGCGATTGAAATAAGAATAGATCTACCGGTGATCCACATATTATTTAATGATCTATGATTGATGGAACTCACTTTTTTGGTGCTAGCATAACAATGTGAATTCCTTTCAAGAATCACTCTTCATAACATATTCTTTGATCCTCAAGAGTATCTCTCATTCTTGATAGGGAGAGAGGAGAGGAGTCAAGATAGAATTGTTGACTTGGAATTGCTCTGCCCCCCCAGGTTTCCCATACATGGCACAATAGATGTACCTCTCTATGAATCTCCATAGGGATTAAGTTATAATATTTAATACATAAAAGATATTAAAAAAATTGACAGCCTTAGAGAAAAACCATGATATATAATAACAATAATCACGATATTATTTGTGGCATGCCAAATTGCATGAAACGAAATCATTAATGAAATCATGTGCCCTAAAATTATTACTATGTTATTATTATTTTTTCTTATGCGAACTAATTAAATAATTATTTACTATCTTGAATATAATTATTTTACTATCAGACCATCCTTGTTCTACTCGAACTCCACATTTATTAATTTAAAACGGAAATAAATTAATAAATAATTTATTCTCTTATGTAAAAATTTTATTTACAAACAATTAGATAAATTTTTTATTAAATTTTCAATAAAATAAATAAATATATTTTACTTCCATATCCAGTGAGAAAATATTTATTTAATTTATGAAATCATTTTTATTGGAATAAAATTATTCCATTGTGCTGAGAATAATATTTATTCCATTAATTAAATTAATATATAATTTAACTGATACCACTAGAAACACATAGTGTTTGACCCTCTATGATTATTTATTGTTGGAATTAGGTGGTATTATTAAAAGAACAAGACAACTATCAGACAATAGGTTAGGGAACCCAATTCAAAAATCAAAAATTTGCAACAATGAAATATACATGTGAACACTCACCATATATTATACCCCAATTGTCTCAATATATCATAAAGAGAGTTTCTTGATAGTCTTATCAAACTTTATTCATGTTACGTTGTTCGTTGACTACCATAAATAAACTCATAGTTACACCATAGACATCAAATTTTATGAGAAGTTTCTATTTTGATCAAAGGTCTGAGATATCAACATCTATAAATGAATGGGATAAATAATTCCTTGATATATCCATTAATAACATGTCATTTTTGATGCACCTAATGAACCCTTCTTCCCACCAATTGTATGTGTGATGTTTTTTGTTAGAAAATAAAAGTGTGAGATTCATGATATGTATTAATGATAATCTAAATTTCAATTTTCCATTACTCATGCTCATAGATAAGAATATCTGATGACACAAAAACATGCAGAATTCTAACTAGCGGGTATGTTCTCAAAATCGTTCGTCTTGGAGATTACCATGTTTGAACATAATGAGAAGTAGTCCCATATATTTATGAGTAACCACACCTGACATTCTATATATTATGTGTCCCATCATAGTATGTCATCCAATTAAAGAACTATATATAAGAATATTGTCATATGACTTCAAGGTTCTCATCATAGTGGGGAATTGATAGATTTAGTCAATGCGACCAATACTCTAGGACATTATTCAACTATAGTCACGATGAAAAATGAACAATATGTAATAAGAAGTTTATTATTTAAAAATATTAAATATTCATGTAGTCAATGTGAAAATAGTTGGTTCCTAAACACCAAATATTACAAACTCTCACATGGACTAGAGCCATCTACCTTTGAATTTCAGTCTGCTTGACCTTACATGATGATCATGTTTCTACTGAGTCAAATCCTTAGTTAAGTGTCCCACTACATTATCTTCCATGAAAATACTTCCCATTGAAACTTCACCACTTTGAGGAAAACCTTTCCAGATATGATACTTTTGAAGAATGTGCTTCATCCACTAATGTGACCTTGCCTATTTTGAGAGAGCCACCACTATAGAATTGTCACAATGCAGGGAAATGGTATCTTAACTACTAGGTAACACATCCCACTCATTAATGAATATACTCATCCAAAATCCTACATTAGTTATCTCAGAAGATGAAATATACCTGGATTATTTTGTAGAATCTATGACCACACTATGATTTTTTCTCTTTTACCTCAGTGCACCTCCATTCAAAGTGAAGGTGTTTCAGTTTTCAACATCATGTTATCTTTAATAGTTTTGAAATATTTATCTTCATATCATCTAATGAATTGTTTCTAATAACCTCCATGAACTAGGAACATATCCTTAGTACGACACAAATACATTAGGATAGGCTTGACTGCCATGCAATGGTAGTCACCTAGGTCAGAAAGATGTCTTCCTACAACACTCAATGCGTAGGAGACATCCATCCTAGTAGATATCATTAAATACATGACCGAACCAATCACTGATGCATATAGATTCCATTCCATTCTCTATCATTACTCATGTGTCTGAGGAGACATTTTCATTGGAATTATTAATGCCATGTGATGTTGGAAACAATCCACTCTTGGATGGTTACATAATGAATCACTTCAGTATCTAGTCAATGTATGTACTTTGGTTTAGGCCCACAAATATCTTGGATCTATCAAGATATATCTTGATCTCTATAATATATGCTACCTCCCCCAGGTACATCATAGAGATGCATTAATTAAACCATGCCTTAAAAGACTGTAATACTGGTATCTCATTTATAATATGCAATATGAAATCAACATATAATTTTAGGAAAACTATTGCACTACCAGTAAACCGTTTGTAGAAACAAGGCTCACATTTGTTATTGATAAAACAAAATTATGTGATGGCTTCATAAAAACTAATCTTTCATGGCCTGGATTCTTAGTTTAATCCATAAATTGATTTCTGCAACATGCATACTTTATTGGAATCTTTTGGACCCATAAACCCATCAGGTTGTGTCATGTAGACATCTTCCTAAAGCTTCCCATTAAGTAAGGTTGTTTTGACAACTATTTTCCAATTCTCGTTATCAAAGTATGCCGCAATTGAAAATTTAATTATGATGGATTTTAGTATTGTAAATGTGAAAAGGAATCATCATAGTCAATTCCTTCACATTGGTTGATGCCTTTTCCAACTAGTCATGTATTGTAGGTACTGACGTGTCCTTCCATGTCACGTTTCATTAGGAATACCCATTTCCAACCAATAGGCTTTACATTAACTAGAAGATCCCCCAAATTCAAGTCTTTTTTGGTATAAAGAATCCATTAATATATTCATGGATTCTTGTCACTAGGAAATATATGTGACACAAACTACATCCTTTTAGGTTATAGGATCATTATTATATACTAATAATGAGTCACCATCCTCAGTAACTAGAAAACCAAACCGTTCTAGTTTTATAACGTCACTTGTAATCCTATAGAGTTATCGTGTCTCTATAAAAACTATTTTTTTCACATGGATTTTTTTGAATCTATTCTAATACCAACTCTTATGTAACTTTATTTTTGACTTCATTAGTCTATTTATCTCCCACTATCTCTTTTAGAGTTGTAGTCCTTATCAAGGAAATGTTATGTATTTCTATTATAACCTTTTTGTCTGAGGGTTTGTATATGTTTTATAACCTTGCTTCCTTAGAGTATCCTACAAAGGTACACTTTGTGCCTCATGGTCATTGTTTATTACCATAAAAGTAAGTAAAAAGCTCTTCAATTCACACACAAGTAAATAAAAATAAATCCATTTATTTCCACTCCATAACACATATTAAATACTATTTAAGGATTTATTTGGTACTTGTTTTAGTATTTGGGATACATTTTGTAACAAATATCTCCAAAAGGATAATTGATGACTTTCATGACTCCTCATTGATCTCACCATGTCCAAAAAGGTGTGGATCCTCCTATCTATCACAAAATTCCACTACGATGTCTAAATTGTGTTTTGGGTTAGGACCCCAAACTCTTTTAAGTAATCAATGAAGTCTTGAATAATATATTATCCACCTCGGTCTGAAAAGAGTTTCTTAATCTTCTTAAAAATCTAGTTCTCAACTTCATTCTTATAATCTTTGAACATATCAAAATAATATAACTTATACCACATTAATAAGATATATATATATATATCTACTGAAGTAATTAGTAAAAGTTATGAAGTATGAGTATCCTCACCTTTCTTAAACTAGAAATATTCCACACGCATTGGTTAGAACCAATTCAAGATTCTCATTAGCCTATTCATCTTTCCAATAAAATTGGGATTTGTCCATTTTCCTTTGAAATCAACATGATATATGAAATGTGTTTTTAATTTTAAGTAATCTAAATATCCATCATGATGAATATTTTTCATGGTTTTCTTATTTACATGACCTAGCCAGTAATGCCAATGTTTGGTGTAGTTTGATTCATGCGAAGTATATTTTTATCGATTTTCATTACTTGGTTTCTATAATCCAATATGCAATGACCATTATTAAAATATTCCCTACCAAACAAATACTATCATTGTAAAAGAGGAAAATTCATTTCCAAAGAAGAAAAATCAATTTTTATCTAATCTAGATATAGAAATTATTTTTTTCCTTAATAGACGACACATAATAAAAACTCGGTGACACTAAGATCATCCTTGTTGGAAATGTGAGGTGGTAGCCTCGAACAACTACATTAGAAAGTATAGCTTTGTTGGCTACTCGTAGATCCACCTCCCCTTAGTCAATCATTCTGAACGAACTTGGTTACTATATTTGGATTCATATGTGAGCAACATATGCTTTATCTAGTAGCCAATTTTTAGAAATTGATAGATTATATTCGATAAAAATTGAACCTAAAGCTTCCTCTTTCTTCTTAGGCTAGGTGTAGTTCTTTTCCCATAGGCCCCTCTTGCCCCATGTGAAAAAAAAGAATCTTGTTCCCTTAACTCCCCTTTGATATTAATTTTATTGGATGCGTGTGAATAAGCTTTGGGATTAACACTCTCTATCATCCCTTTCATCTTATTCACCATAAGGATAGTTGTCTTTTCGTATTTAATTTCATTTCCCACATGGAAAATGCATAAAAGTAGATCAGATAGAGACTTCTCATTGTTGTTCATATTTAAATTAAAAACAATGATGGATAAGAAATTAGACCAGTACCTAGTGTTTCAAAGAGTTTAAACCATAAATTTTAAACCATAGATATGAGGGAGGGATGAAATAATTAGTCCAGTACCCAGTATTTCATAGAGTTAAAAGCATAGAACCTCTAGCCGCACAATATAACCAATTATATTGACTACGTGAGGCCAAGCTGGGGAACCCTCTCCATGTTTAATCTAAAAGAGGGTCTTGGACATCTCAAACTGTTGTTTTCATGCCCTCTCTTAGTAAAGACCATAGTGGTTCTCGATCATGCTATATGCATCCATTTTTTCATGAGAAAACTTGAGATCACTAGAAATTGATGATAGCATCAATCATTGAAAGTAAACTACATCATCCATATGTTTCTTGTAAACTATTAGATCTTCCCCATATGGATATTGGGAATGAAGATTAGTTAATGATGACTCCATTAGGAAAGACATCTGTTCATGGTGTAGAATAATGTAATTTCATCTAAAACATTTAGGGAAGTTACTACTGGGGAGGTTGTTTGTCCTCATACAAAATTGATCGTAGGGATAGTGTGGTTGATGATATTTTTATTTTGTTCAACAATTAAAATAGAAAACGATTAGAACATTCTTGATTACATTTAATGAGAAATAGTAAATTAATTCTATTAATCCTCCAACTATTTATCAAGTCATAATGGACCTCACCGTTGAACTAGGAATGTCTAGCTGTCATGAAATTCTAGTGGTAAGGATCCGTATTACCCTTTGAATAACCCCAATAAGGGTTGGTCAATATATTTGAATGTTTTTAGGTAGGCAGGTCATTGGAACTATGTGTTTGTACCTACTTGATCTATTTAGTGGACTCCCCACTCCGGAAATCTGGACTTTTATTACATCAAAACATGCCTCCAATATTATTCCAGGCCTAGAATGGGATAATCCACTTAATAAAATATGGTTAATTCAACCCAAAACCATTTATAAGGGCTTATAATATAATTAAGTGTCATAAAAAGGGGTTCTCAAACACATTGTTTTACTAATTCTTCCCATTAATCTTGTAATGTAAGGATTAGTCTGGCTTAATATTTTGTTGATGGATTTTTATCTCTTATGTCAAAATTCCCTTGTAAAATTTATCACATACTATTTAATATTAATTGGAACATACACAAGTTATTATCCATGTCTTGATAATATTTATTCAAAACTCTAGTTTACTTTAGATCCATCTTGTATTATTGTTAGGTCATTAATTATGTGATCACGACAACACATCGATACTGAAAAACTATGCAACATAAAGATATAAAACAATGTAAAGGGGTGATAAAGAGATTTTATATAATGGTTTGATTATCTAGATGTTGAAATGTAACCCAAACCTAGGGGATAAACTTCATTGTGTTTACAACATTCCACGTGTCCCCCTTTGTATCTCTTTTTAATGTTTTTGGATAGACTCATGACTTGGACTGCCTCCACAAGCATGGGAGCTACATAAATTACATATGATTTTATACTCAACAATAGGTGACGAGTAAAAAAGTGGTTTAAATAAAATAATCTATGGAAATGAAAGAACTACATATTAATGATGAGAGATGGATCACTAGACAACAATTAATTTAATAAATAAATTAATAGGAAACCAATCACATACAAAGGTATTGGTTTAGCTCATGATCACCCACATCCATGCAATGAGTTACACATTTAATAATAATAGTATTAAATTTATAGATCTTTCTTATTAAGATAAATTTTCCTTGAATCGATTAATTATTATCTTTAATTAATTAATTCATTTATCTTAATAATTTTTGGAATTTTGTTGAGATTACCATCTTTGTAAATAAATGAACCTTTGAGGTATCCTGGTGAACACCCATTTGAATCTACCTACATGTATTATATTCGCACAGTATGTTTCTCTTATAATATATAGAATATAAGATATTTCATAGAATAGAGTAAAAACCTATAGTTCGATTTACACCTGATTTGTAGTTATGAACATTACACAAACAATAATGTTTTAACATTGTGTAATCTATAAAATTACATGGATTGTAGTTCCAACTAAATGGAGTGTACTCCCTTTATGGTATATCTCAATGTTTTCTCTTAGGGACTCGGTGTGTGACGAATACTTCGGATATTTCAGTGTAAGCGACATATACAGTGGTAAACACACCATGTTGTCTTCGCGTTACATAGGTTACCAGTCAGCTTAGATGTGTATGGGATACACTATTGGGCCATCTAACACAAACGTACTACATGTACTGTGATGTGGGCCATGTGGAGTGTTTTCCGGTCACTATGTGCCAATTTTTTCTCCGTAAACACGGCGTGTAGATTTAACTACACTGTGTGCAATAAATGTACATAGCTTGTGTAATTTATGAATTACTCCCAATGCATCGAAAACGACTTCATAACATGTAGTCCGGATTACACGGTGTGTACGGAAGAGAACACGGTGTGTATGTATGATCACAAGCATTCACTTTCCTCTCACCTGATAAGAATCATCAATGCCTCCTTATGAGTTCTCAATTTTATTTATAATTAAAAATCATTTGTTTCTATGAAATCTATGACAATGAATACAGGGGGAACGGAACTCCAAATACAGATTATAAGAATGATTAACGATGAATTGAAAAACTAAATTATTAAATCTTAAATCATAAATGAATTATTTTAATAATTATAAACTATAATGTAACCCCTCTGATACTACATGTAGGTTATGTCAGCAACAAAAGTGCAGTAGGGCTGGTGGAAAACATTAATTATTACCATAATAAATAATTATTGTAGGATCAATAAAATGATAAACTACAGTCTCAACGGAATTGAATCAAAGATTTATATGATGAAGGAATAGGCCAAAAACCATTAGAGATGATCTTTCAGATCATGTTTATAATTAATTTAAATTCAAATTATAAAAAAATATAATACTGAGTTATTCAATACATTCTTCAATGATGGTATTGATAACACATTATGACCCTTTCATATTTTCTCATTTAGCATTCCATGATCCAAATCGGAATCCCTCTATTGGTGATCCACAAATTCTCCAATTGTCACTAATTAATGTCACTCGCTTTCTAGGTGATAGCACAGAGAAGTGACTATCTTACATTGATCAAACATCATCACATATTCATAGATCATGAAGAACATCTCTCATTCATGAGAGAGAGAGAGGATTGGAGTCGAGAGAAAATTACTTGATTGGAATTCCACTTGCCTCACCAGTTTCCTGTACATTGAACAATAAACATTCCAATCTATTTATCAACATGGGGATTCAGTTATAATATTTAATTGTGTAACTGTAATTAAATATATTAATATCCTTAATAAAAACCATGATATATAATATCAGTAACCGCGCCATTATGTTTGGAGCTCCAACTTGAAAAAAAAATGGAATCATAAATAAAATCATGTGCCCCTTAATTATTACCACGTTATTATAATTTTGTTTTTTGCGATCGAGTTAAATAATTATTTACAGTCTTGAAAATAGTTATTTTACTATCATTCCATCCTTGGTCTTATTGAAATACCCTTACATTTATTGAACACCTAAATAATTTAATAAATAATTTATTTTCATAAGTAAATAATTTATTTACAATCTAGTAAATAAATATTAATTTAATGTCAAATAAAATAAATTTATTTATTTTTATTCAAAATCACGCAAATACGTATTTATATAATTTATTCAATCATTTTAACTTGAATATAGTTATTCCAATATCTATTGAATAGTATTTATTCCATTAATTAAATTTAAATGGAATTTAACCGAGACCTCCAGAAACACTTTGTGTGTGACCCTCTTGGATTCTTTCTTATAGGAATTAGGCAGGATTTTCAAATGTCCTAGAGTAATGTCCTGTAATGGGTCAAGGGACTAAAGAAAAATAACATAATGTCACATAAACGACATCAACATATGAATTATCACTGTTTAATATAATCGTGTAGTCTCTTTATCTCATCAGGATGGTTTCATGATAGTGTCAACAACATTAATGCTTGAAATCCCATTCTTTTAATACCTAATATAATCACATTGTTACACCATGGACATAGAATTTCATCCGATTGTTTTATTTCAATCAAAGTGCAGAGATAACAACTTCCATATATGGAATGGAAAAATAGTTCCGTGACTTATCCATTAACAACATGTCATTCACGATGCACCCAATGAAAACAACTACCCACCAATTTTATGCGTGACGATTTTCATCGATAAATCAAAGTGCATGAGTTATTACATATTTTAATGATAGTATTAATGTCTAAGGACCATTACACATGATTGTGTATAAGAAGATCGAATGGCACCCAAACAAGTGGAATTCATACAGGTTGGTATATTTTCACAATCTCTAGTCTTAGAGATTTCCATATTGTAAATCCCCATGTTTTTTTTCGGTTAAAAATACAAATGTTTTCAAAATATTTTTTTCTGTTTATCAACGGGTCATTTTTTTAACACAGATCACCAGAATTTTATTCCATGGGTTGGAACATATAAAGGTGTCATTTTGGGGCTTGGGATATTACCCTATATTTTTTGCAGGAGTCCTGATGAGTGTAGGAAACAATGTTTTTTTGAAAAGTCCACATTAATGTATCTGTACGGGCAGTGCATGGTTGCGGCCATCCCGTTCAATTTACACTGTTTAATAAATTATTATTTTTAATTATATAATTTTATATTAGAGTTTACAATTAGTTAAAAGAAATTATTAATAATAAAAATAGTGATTTTTTATTATTATTATTGTGGTTTCATAATTAATTGAATATTAATGAATTAATTAAATGATGATCGAAGAAATTAATCTGAATTATGGGTTTATTGAAGATCATTTTTAATTAAATTAAGAGTTTTGGAATTATTAAAGGACGAATTATTATTAAATTGTTGAATGTGCTAATAATAAAGATTTTATTTGTATTATTATTGTGTCATAAATTATTTTAATGCATTGATATTTTAATAACACGTTAAAAGAGTATATTATTTTTGAAAATTTAATGATGCTTCTGTTCTTCTCAGAGAAACATATAATAAAATGAGGATTTTCAGATTTAATAAAGCGTTATTAATAAATTGCGGTGATGGGTTTCTCATGAGTTTGAAAAATAATAACAATGATATTATTAATAATTTAGTTTTATGAATGTAATAATTATTAATGTTATGTCAATAAAATTAGGGGTTATGGGTTGGATTCTGTATCATATAAATGATACTGTAATAAATTGGGAGTTTAATAATTAATTATGAAATGTTTATTATGATAATAATGAAGTAAGAAGTGTTTTTAATTAAATGGGTGCAACATTAATGTTAAAATATTTTAATTGGAAGTTTAATAAGGTTTAATATTGATGTGAAATTAATGAGTCTTTTTGGATATTTGGATCCTCCATCGCCCTGTTTTCTGAAGAAAAATCCTATGGTTAGGGTTTTATTGGGTTTTCATGTTTCTTCGGTTCTAGGGATGTGCAAGGTGATAGTCTAGACCATTTGAACTGTATTCTAGCATCTGACAACAAAGGCGAGGAAGATGATTTTGTTTTCGCTTTTCTTTCATGATTCAGGTAAGGTTATTTTAGCATGGAATTTTTTCACATCATTCAATGAAGGGTTTGATAATTTTTATGAGTCCCTGGTAACTAGTTGTTGGTGTGTTAGACCTTACTTCTTTGATTCTGAGTACCTATTTTATCATTTATAATTATATTTATATTTTTGTAGGGCATGCGCGAATATATATATATATATATAAGTTGTTTGCATGTGCGATTGTAGACCAGTTGTGGACAGGTTACTACCAAGTATATTAAAGCGCTTTAGATTTAAAATGGTGCAATGTCGAGGTAGTGTCTCAAATACCAATTACCTTATTCAAAAATTATAACTTTTTTAAATAAATTGAGAATGTGAGTTTCATTTATTATTATATGTCTATGCATTACACATTTGAAGTTATCAAATGACATCAGCCATGTGAGATAAATGAGTACTTGAACATGTATTGATTTTATGCATGTTTTACTAATTTGGATAAAGTGATATGATTAAATAGTCAAATGATTTGAATAGGTAGAATAGGTAATGCTATAATTAATTGTATAATTAATTATCATTTCATGAGTTGGAATAAAAATTGTTGCTATTACTGATTATTGGGAATATTAAATATTTGAAATATTCGGAATATAAATTGGAAACTAGTAATAATTAATCGATGGTTTAATTATTACATGATAAATAGAAAACGATTAATTTTTTATTTATTGGATAAATAAATAAGATTTAATTAATTATTTGTTGAAATAATTAATTTAAATGCATTAAAATAAGATTGTGAATTAATTTTTTGTTACCACTGTTGGTCATGTGTAACTTTTAATGCATATTAGATTTCGAGGAATTAATTTTTCATGGATGGAGTTGTTTTATATTATGAGATGCTACGTGAGATTGTTTCTAATTATATAGGCTTTGTTCAGCATGTTTTGTGATGATTATGTCATGCATGTAAATTGATAAAGTCATGGAGGAATCACTGTTTGAGTGGATGGGTTCTGACAAGTTAAAGAATTTTGATAATTAAATGTTGAGTCAATTATTTATTTGTCTTGCTAAGAATAATTAATTTTCAATTTATTATTTACTATTGAGATGTTGAATGGTTAATTAATTATTGAGACTTGATGGGTGATTTATGCTATTAATTATTTATTGAATTAATTAATGGATTGGATTAAATAATTTATGAATTAATTAATGGATGTTTTTGGGGTTTTATACATGGAGTTATACACCAATGATAAATATATATGTATTATTGATAAACTGGTTGTGAGATAGAGAAAAATTCTCCAAATACTCTTGTGGTGCTAGACATGGATTTCTACACCCATCTTGCAAGCAAATATGCTTTTATCGGTTAG
The DNA here is from genome assembly GCA_963277665.1 of Viscum album. Taxonomy (NCBI): domain Eukaryota; kingdom Viridiplantae; phylum Streptophyta; class Magnoliopsida; order Santalales; family Viscaceae; genus Viscum; species Viscum album. The sequence continues at coordinate 1,707,465,346 of OY728145.1, forward strand.
GGACTCATGTTCCAAATACCCATGGGTTGTTTTACAAGGACTGACGCTCCAAATAATAATGAGGGTGCTAGACATGATTTTTACAGTGATTAATTGACATTGGACTGTGGGTCCAATTGTTCGTATATGAAATGAATTAATTGGTTAATGAAAACAATTGTGAAATTATGTTATGTGAATTGAATATGAGAAAGGGTTCATACATTTCAATGAATTGGGTTAATAAATCATAGTATATGAACATAGGATTGAATCACAATTTTTTGGGGGATGGGATCAGATAGCGTATATGAAAGATTAAATTGAATATCTTATGATGCATTATCCAAGCCCAATCACAATCTTGGATTTGGTCTTAACATTGATTACTTCAATGGTCTTTAGAGACATCTCTTTTGAGTGACTTATACAGGGAATGTTGGGCATAGTCTAGATAATGAGAAATATGTAGTTTAATGAGGATTTAGTAATTGATAAAGTAAAATCATTGTGTAATGACTATTGTGTATGCATGACAAATGTATAATACATGTTCAAAAACTAGTTGAGAGGTGAGGTCGGTACATGGGTATATAGTTACAATGTACAACTTACTTGAATTTTTCTTGCTTAAACTATTTAAATTATTTATTGAATATCAGGATTTGGGGTAGACACCAGTCATCCCGGCCTACTATGATTTATATCTCACACCCTACTCAGGCCTCCATTACACTGGGGTTCCCGAGTTGATTATATTTGGTTGCAAGATTGTGCTTTTTTCATATACTTGGAAGATAAAAGAAAAGGACCAAACAGAAGCTCATGATGCTCAAGGAGACAGCACTTAGGGTGTGGATCCATTGTTTATTTATTTTCATAAGGGAATGTTCATAATGCTGCTTTGGTCACTATTTTCCATTTTTGTATTGTTAGCATGTCATGCATGAATCTACAATATAATTGACATTTTCCATTTGTTTGTACAATATCTATAAAGTATACCTTTCTCTACTTTATCATTTATTAGACTCCTTCCACTACATATTTATATTTTTTGTTATTTAATCTAATAGACCACTATTAAACTCTTATAAGTGGGTATAGTCACCCCATATACAATCTATAGACCCTCGATAGTATTTGGAAACCTTTGTCGTATGGGGAGACATGCTTGGGGTCTTGTGGCAAGCGGTCCAGCCACTAGTTTAGTAATGAGCTGGTTCGGGACATTTCAAAGTTGTATCATAGGAGGTTACTTTTCCATTGTCATGCTATTTTGGGGTTGGTAGACAGGATACTAGGAATGTGTCGGCGCTTTGGTTAATAGTCATGCTTGTGACTGATCACATAATGAATAGGAAATGACCAAGCAGCCAGGATGGGAATTGATGTTTCTACTATTAGAGGTTACAGTTGATATGATTTCACCTTGTGGGACTGTTTTATTTTCTGTTATTTATGGATTTTGATAATTTTTAAAAATAATTGTCTTGGCCTGATATGGCAAGGAAAATTCTTACAAGCAACATCTTAGGCATTTATAGATTCACATTGCATGCATATAACATTCCATGTAGTTGTATTAGTATGATACCTTGAAATTTGGATGGTGTTCTTTGGGTGCAATGCCATGTTTTGAACTGCTTTAGCATGCCTCTCTTGGTATCATGTTTCGATGATAGATTTAACATGATTGAATGATTATATTCCATACATCCATAGTTATTTTCATGTTTTGTTGTTGTTAAATGATTTTGTGTTATATCATGTTGTGATGTTACTACTTATGCTAACATATTAGAGATGTTTTGGATTTTTGAAAGCGGTTCCAAAGATAAAATGTTAAATAAATGTTGATTGTTATAAATGGGATCCAATTTCCTACTATAAGTTTTATGGGTGCCGTATTGATTAGTAGATGACCACCCATGTGTTTGAGCCATATACAACCATAATATGTTTGGAATTTGTAACAGCCCGAAATTTTTGAATAAATCTTGTTTCCTGATTTCATGTGTTATTTTATTTTATTTTTATACTCAACAAAAATGTTTTATTTGATAAACATGATTATAATTAAAATAATACCATTGGTTTTTGAGTGTTATATGACCATCGGTCAATATGACCACCGTGAACAAAATGTTTTGGTTATTGTCTCTAAATATAAGTAGTCTTGGTTAATTATTATAGAATGAAGATTTGATGGCCTCACCTAGTAGTCTTGGACCGATTGAAGCCCATCTAACAGAACTTGGGAAGGAGGTAGCACCATTGGGCTTTGCTCTGGACCAAACCCAAGCCGAACTTCATCGTGTGAAGCTAGAACGGAATCGCCTTCGCGAGAAGTTCAAACTGATAGAAATTACTACTCGGGCAATGTTGGTCGAGCCTCCCTCGGACTCTCTCACCTTAGCACACCTTACACTTAGGTCCTATGCTGGTGTGATAAGGGGCTATGTAAGAAGACTGTAACTGCCTTGTGTAATCCTTTGTTTTAAATAAAAATTGGGATTTCTTCATATGATGATGTTTATGAATTTTCAAATGACCGGATAAATATTGTATGCATATTTTTGATGAATTTTAGAAAAAGGATATTTTAAAAATGTCTATGTAAACCTTAAATAATTAATAATGTGTAATGATTCTAAAAAAATGGTCTTCTACAATTATGTTCAGTACGAAATTTAGAGTCTAATAAGATCAACTTGATTTTTGATGAATAGTAAATTATGAATATTGATTTTATGATTAGGATTAGTAATGTGTCCAAATGGAGTAGTAATCTCACTTAAAGAAAGTATTAATATAATCTAGGAACCTTGATTAAGTAATGTGATCCAATAAAATGGTTAAATAACGGTTTCATAAATTATTATTCAAGTATTAGTTTCTTCGGGTGAATAGTGTTTCTTAATTAAAAATTTAATTAAAAATATTTAGAAAATTATTTTTATAAAATGGATTTCATTTTTGAACTCAGAGCATCGATATTATGTTATGGTAATTTTTGGGGATTTTTCTGAAAAAAATGAATTTTCGGTGAATAGTGTATTTATATAAAAATTAAATTAAAAATATTTAAAAAATTATTTTTATAAAATGGAGTTCATTTTTGAAATCAGAGCATTGATATTTGGTTAAGGTGAAATTTTTGGGATTATTCTGAGAAAGTTGAATTTTCGATGAATAGTGAAAATATAGTTTTTAAGTTACGGGTGTTTAATGGCATCATTAAATGATGTATTAAGTATATATTCAATATGGTCGAATTATTAATAGTAAGATAAGGTATGAGGTGTCCCCAGTGGCCAATACCATGGGAAAATACCATGGGAATGTCCATGGTTTTTCCAAAACCACTAATGAGGTGTCCCTTGGCCATTAATGCCTTGTCCCCTCACTTTCCCTATAAATACCAAGCCCTCCTCTCATCAATTCGACTCCCCACTCTTCCCCAACGATTTCCTGGTCTCATTACCTCCAAGGAGTCCTCCCAAGGTGCCCCCAAGCCCTCAAGGTCCCAACCTTTGAGGTTTAAGAGTTACATTTTAAGGTAAGGGATCTGACCCCTCTCTTTCTTTTCAAGTGATCTCTTTTATGTCATTCCTTTTATGCTCCATGTTCTTATGTTGGAGGATGTTCTTTTATACTCCTCTTACTGCACATTTTATGTTCATATTATGAGAGACCCCCTAGTACTCTCATCATTCCGTTTTAAGAATGTTTAAGTGGCGCCATTAGGCTGCCGAATTTTCAAGGGATTCATTCACCTTTCTCTTTTTCAAAGTTCTACATTCATGTCAAGTCTTTCAAGTTCATTTTAATTATGTTGGGTTATGATACCTATATTTATCATACTGATATTTTATGATCATATGATGAGAGACCCCATTTTATCTCTTCAATTCAGTATTTTGAAGTTTTAAGTGGCGCCGTTAGGCTGCCAAATTTTTAAGTGGTTCTTCACCCTTCTCGTTTTGAAGTTCTACTTTCATGTCAATTCTTTCAAGTTCCTTTCTATTATGTTGGGGTATTATCTATATATCTATCATTATGGACTCTTATGTTCATATGATGAGAGACCCTATTTGACCTTGTCAATTCTATTTTTTTGAAGTTTAAGTGACGTCGTTAGGCTGCCGAATTTTCACAAGAGAAATATTGTTTTTTTCTTCCTTTCGTGTTTTTCAATTCATATGGTATATTTTTAAATTTCATTACCATGTTCATAAATCCCTTATATTTTGTCCCTCTTCTGTTTTATGGGTCATTTATGAATGTTTTACCCATGTCCCCTCTCTTCTCAATGTTTTCTAAAACCTTGTAACATAGCCGTTATGCTGCAGAATTTTCGTCTCAAAGTGCCTCTCTCTCTTTTCTAAATATTATTTTATGTTATAATGTGAATACTCAAAGCTATTATTTCTATAGGGGTTTTCCCATATATATAAAAATGTTCTATTTTAAATTCTGGGATTTACATACATGAAACCATCTTTCCCTTTCCGTGGGTTTAAAGTGACGTAAAGATCATGTCTTTAAAACAGTTTTTAAAACGTTATGATTATGAAATGAAACCCATTTATTTTATGATATGTGGGTTATTTATGAAATGTTTGATGATGATATATCTGGCTCACATGATAATAAAGTCATATTTAAGGGTGTGCCCTGATAGCACTCCAATGCATTGGGTAATGATGTAACCACTAGAGATTACAATTTTCACGATACCTTGGTGAATAACCTTGGTAATTTTCAAATGACACCTTGGGGATAGACCTTGGTGATATGTTCATGATTGTCTATGTTAAATGATGTAGCCACATATTAAAGTTATGAAAAATGTTATTTTTATTATGATATGCCACATGATTTTTTTATCATGCCTTAAAGTTCTTGTTCATGACATAGTTGATGTATCTCAAGTTCACATGTTAAATGTTTCCCTTGTTTCCCTTACTGGGCCTTCTGCTCACCCTTTCATTTGATGTATGTCCCCAGGTTATGAGATGCAGTAATGAACCTAGTATGAACATGAGGAGAAGCCTTTCAAGTGTTTAAGAAGAATGTTTTATGTTTTCATGTTTTAAGTTCCTGGTTTCCAAGACACTAAACCTTAAAGATCCTCAGCTTTGTATAATGTAATGAAAGTTTATGTGATAAAAGGGAGGGATTCTATAGTTGGTATCAAAGGGTGGTTTAGTTATTTGTGGAAATTAGGATATAAAAACATTAGGAAGAACCCTATAGAAGAGTTTAAATATAGGAAATCTTCCTGGTATTTTGGTGAGTATTGAGTAAGGGGTTTCCAAGCAAATATATCCATGTCTGGATACAAGCAGGAAGAGGTGGATCTTGCACAGATGTAAATAGGGGTAAAACCTGAAAACACCGCTTTGAGCTAGACTCGAACGAGAACTGGTACACGACAACAGGCCTTGATGCACTCTTGGTTACGACACTCCCTATGAACCATTGTTAAAGGAACAAAGATAAAATAAAATAATGGTTTACATAAAAATATATGATCATGGATAACCTAGAAGGGAACCTAGGGGATCACAAGTTAGGGTATACTTTACTTCTACAACTTATCCTTAGATTCTTTAAGTTTCTTTTCATGATTATTGGCTAAGTATTTAAGCCCCTAACTATAGCTTCTTTTCTTAGTTAATGGCGGGAAATGGAAGAACATGTCCCAACAACCAATGTGATAGGAAATGCTACGATTGTCGTATTAATACGACAAAGATGATTATGGGATTAAAAGATGATTATTATTTTGGAAGATGTTCACTATTTTGAGGACCCTATATGATCAAGGTAAATAGATTACAACATTATTTTCATTGAGGAGTATGGTTGACTTATATTTTTAAGAATCAATGAATTTAAGGTGGACTTATAGTAATTTAGGTTACTTAGGGGAATGATTAACCTATCTTGGGTAAAATATGTTTAGGTTAACTTCTTTTGTTATAAGATGTTAGGAGTGGTTGATGTTGTTTGGAGATTAACAATGACATTTATTTTGGAAGACTATGTTATCAAGTCCTTATTGTATTTGGGTTTCAATCTTAGTTTGGTTTACTTTGAGGAATTTTAAGGACTGTTATTTATGGAATGGTCTATGATGAACTTTGGGTATTACCATGGAACTTTTAAGATTTAAAAGTAGTTTCCATTCCTATGGGATTATTTTTGAAGAGTTTTTTTTACATTACCCTTTCTAATTTTGGGATAATGCTTAATGATAGAGGAAATATATAGTTGATCTTTTGTGGATTATGTGATTCTCTAGAAGATGATTCTTGTGTTTTGATGAGACCAAGTAGATTTTAATGCTCATCGTTTGGAGAAAAGATTAGTTTTGGTAGAAACTTATTAAAGTATGAAACTCTACATGAAGGTAGATATATTTCTTTATGCTTTTGATCTATGTTGTAAATGAATTCCTCAAAGTTATGAAAAGGAACGTAAAACAAAAACGTTGTTGGTTTACATTTCCTATTGGGTAATCAAAGACCGCTTACACACATCATAATTTTGGGATTTTATGGTGGTTAAATTCCTCCTAATCATGTTTTCTATCACTCTCCTTTTGAACGTTACCCTTTGTTTTCTCCTCCATGTCCATGTTTCCTACATGGAATCCTAGTATGAGTAAACTCTGGTGGCCTTTGTACTTCCTTTTATTTCATTTAAAGTAATGGTGTTACTGACTCTTTTTCCGATGTGGGACTCTCAATGAAATTTCAAAACCCAATTTTAAAAAAAATTGCGAGGACGCAATTTCTTAAGGGGAGAAGATTGTAACAGCCCGAAATTTTTGAATAAATCTTGTTTCCTGATTTCATGTGTTATTTTATTTTATTTTTATACTCAACAAAAATGTTTTATTTGATAAACATGATTATAATTAAAATAATACCATTGGTTTTTGAGTGTTATATGACCATCAGTCAATATGACCACCGTGTACAAATTTTTTTGATTATTGTCTCTAAATATAAGTAATCTTGGTTAATTATTATAGAAAGAAGATTCGATGGCCTCACCTAGTAGTCTTGGACCGATTGAAGCCCATCTAACAGAACTTGGGAAGGAGGTAGCACCTTTGGGCTTTGCTCTGGACCAAACCCAAGCCTAACTTCTTCGTGTGAAGCTAGTACGGAATCGCCTTCGCGAGAAGTTCAAACTGATAAAAATTACTACTCGAGCAATGATGGCCGAGCCTCCCTCAGACTCTCTCACCTTAGCACACCTTACACTTAGGTCATATGCTGGTGTGATAAAGGGCTACGTAAGAAGACCGTAACTGCCTTGTGTAATCATTTGTTTAAAATAAAAATTGGGATTTCTTCTTATGATGATGTTTATGAATTTTCAAATGATCGGATAAATATTGTATGCATATTTTGATGAATTTTAGAAAAAGGATATTTTAAAAATGTTTATGTAAACCTTAAATAATTAAGAATGTGTAATGACTCTCAAAAAATGGTCATCTACAATTATGTTCAGTACGAAATTTAGAGTCTAATAAGATCAACTTGATTTTTGATGAGTAGTAAATTATGAATAGTGATTTTATGATTAGGATTAGTAATGTGTCCAAATGGATTAGTAATCTCACTTAAAGAAAGTATTAATATAATCTAGGAACCTTGATTAAGTAATGTTATTCAATAAAATGGTTAAATAAAAGTTTCATAAATTATTATTCAAGTATTAGTTTCTTCGGGTGAATAGTGTTTTTTAATTAAAAATTTAATTAAAAATATTTAAAAAATTATTTTTATAAAATGGATTTCATTTTTGAACTCAGAGCATCGATATTATGTTATGGTAATTTTTTGGGATTTTTCTGAAAAAAATGAATTTTCAGTGAATAGTTTATTTATTTAAAAATTAAATTAAAAATATTTAAAAAATTATTTTTATAAAATGGAGTTAATTTTTGAAATCAAAGCATTGATATTTGGTTAAGGTGAAATTTTGGGATTATTCTGAGAAAGTTGAATTTTCGATGAATAGTGAAAATATAGTTTTTAAGTTACGGGTGTTTAATGACATCATTAAATGATGTATTAAGTATATATTCAATATGGTCGAATTATGAATAGTAATATAAGGTATGAGGTGTCCCAAGTGGCCAATACCATGGGAAAATACCATGGGCAAGCCCATGGTTTTGCCAAAACCACTAATGAGGTGTCCCTTGGCCATTAATGCCTTGTCCCCTCACTTTCCCATAAATACCAAGCCCTCCTCTCATCCATTCGACTCCCCACACATCCCCAACGATGTTCTGGTCTCATTACCTCCCAAGGAGTCCTCCAAAGGTGCCCCCAAGCCCTCAAGGTCCAAACCTTTCAGGTTTAAGAGTTACATTTTAAGGTAAGGGATCCGACCCCTCTCTTTCTTTTCAAGTGATCTCTTTTATGTCCTTCTTTTTATGCTCCATGTTCTTATGTTGGAGGATGTTCTTTATATACTCCTCTTACTTCCATTTTTATGTTCATATGATGAGATACCCCCTCGTACTCTCATCATTTCTTTTTAAGAATGTTTAAGTGGCGTCGTTAGGCTGCCGAATTTTCAAGGGATTCATTCACCTTTCTCTTTTTCAAAGTTCTAATTTCATGTCAAGTCTTTCATGTTCATTTTAATTATGTTGGGGTATGATCTCTTTATTTATCATACTGATATTTTATGATCATATGATGAGAGACCCCATTTTATCTCTTCAATTCAGTATTTTGATGTTTTAAGCGGCACCGTTAGGCTGCCGAATTTTTAAGTGGTTCTTCACCCTTCTCATTTTGAAGTTCTACTTTCATGTAAATTCATTAATTTTCTTTTCTATTATGTTGGGGTATGATCTCTATATCTATCATACTGCACTCTTATTTTCATATGATGAGATACCCTATTTGACCTTGTCAATTCAATTTTTTTGAAGTTTAAGTGACATCGTTAGGCTGCCGAATTTTCACAAGAGAAATCTTGTTTTTTTCTTCCTTTCGTGTTCTTCATTTCATATGGTATATTTTTAAATTTTATTACCATGTTCTTAAATCCCTTATATTTTGTCCCTCTTCTGTTTTATGGTTCATTTATGAATGTTTGACCCATGTCCCCTCTCTTCTCAATGTTTTCTAAAACCTTGTAACATAGTCGTTAAGCTGCAGAATTTTCGTCTCAAAGTTCCTCTCTCTCTTTTCTAAAAATTATTTTATGTTATAAAGTGAATACTCAAAGATCTTATTTCTACAGGGGTATTCACATATTTATCTAAATTTTCTATTTTAAATTCTGGGATTTACATACATGAAACCCTCTTTCCCTTTCCGTGGGTTTAAAGTGACGTAAAGATCATGTCTTTAAAACAGTTTTTAAAACGTTATGATTAGGAAATGAAACCCATTTATTTTATTCTATGTGGTTTATTTATGAAATTTTTGATGATGATATATGTGGCTCACATGATAATAAAGTCAAATTTAAGGGTGCGCCCTGATAGCGCTCCAATGCATTGGGTAATGATGTAACCACTAGAGATTACAATTTTCACGATACCTTGGTGAATAACCTTGGTAATTTTCAAATGACACCTTGGGGATGGACCTTAGTGATATGTTCATGATTGTCTATGTTAAATGATGTAGCCACATATTAATGTTATGAAAAATTTTATTTTTATTATGATATGCCACATGATTTTTTTATCATGTCTTAAAGTTCTTATTCATGACATAGTTGATGTATCTCAAGTTCACATGTTAAATGTTTCCCTTGTTTCCCTTACTGGGCCTTCTGCTCACCCTTTCATTTGATGTATGTCCCTAGGTTATGAGATGCAGTAATGAACTTAGGATGAACATGAGGAGAATCTTTTCAAGTTTTTAAGAAGAATGTTTTATGTTTTCATGTTTTAAGTTCCTGGTTTCCAAGACACTAAACCTTAAAGATCCTCAGTTTTGTATAATGTAATGAAAGTTTATGTGATAAAAGGGCAGGATGCTATTGAATTGGTTACAAATTTAAAACAGTTGGGGTTTGATTGTAATGAACTGTTGTTGGGTTGCTTTTTGAAAACCCCAGATTGGATAAATGAGACATTCAGAGGTCGTCTTTTTGGTAAATAGAATTTTAGATGCTAATTATATTTTTTATATTTGAATAAAATTGAATTTTATATGATTAATGAGGATGTTTGTGATTGAATTCCTTTTTTCGTAGGGAGTTGTTTTGATAACCCAGTGACTTGTTGTGTATATGTACTTGTGTGTATGCTGAAATTCATTCAAATGATAAATGGTTGAAATGAATTAATTAAAATTCCTAAAAATAAAAAGTGGTTTTTGAACCTTGTGTTTTCATTTTTGAGTGACAAAGAGAGAGGTTCAATGTTTATGTTTTGTAAGGCGTTAACTCATGGTAGGTAGTACCATTCAAATGTTCTAGGATGTTATATTATGTTAGTCCCACTTCTAAGGAGGAATTCTTGGTACTCATGTATTGTGTCACACCGATTGGTTTATGCTATGACTTTTATGATCAATGTTTAATGTAGTGATCATGGTTTGGGGAATGTCACATGAATGCATTAATGTTTTCTAAAAACATGCACTGGTGATTGACTAATCATTTCATGAGACATTATGGAAAATCCTAAGGTGGACACTTTCTCTTTTTTTGATAAATGTGTCAGCAGATGATGCTGACCTATTAGATATGATTTTTCTGGTAATAGTTTGGGTGATATTCTTAATGACCAAGGTTTTTCTCTTAGCTCTCTCTTCTAAATATGACGAGATTTTCCCATATCTTAACCTCATCATGGAGACAATAAGATACCATTGGTGTTACACCACATGACAGATTAATTGTCGTTGTTTTGATGAGTGGTTGTTTTCTGGTAGTACGTGGGATGCATGGTTTCTTTGGGATACTCCTTTATTTGTGTTGGGGAATGGTTGTTTTTTTGCAAACTATCCCTTTGATGGCTTGACTTGGAAATTTCACTAGAGATCAGGTAAGGACATTATTATATATGTAGATATTTTTGGAATAGTTTAAGTGCATGTCATCTGTTAAAGGGAGAATGTGGTTTTCGGGAGCACAATGTCTTTCAGGGGGAGCATGCACAACCGATTATGTTTATGGATCAATATTCAACTGTTTTTGTTGTCGAGGTCCCTCTAATGTAGTAAGATAAACGATCTCTTTTGATTTTTAAGATATATGGTGAGCATTAGATATGGTTTTAATGGCTTATACATTTGGCTAGTGAAGGTTTGAAGGTGTGTTTGGCGTGGGTAATGAAACATGTCATTCCTAACTAAATTAATTAACATTGGTAGGTCAGTTATTTTAGTTGTGGTTCACAATGGATTCTCTATGAAAAGAAGTATATATGTTGGGTATACTATAAAGTCTCGTGTTTTTTAACCGGTTTAAAATACGAATGTTTTTTTAAAAAAAATAAGTTAATCATATGGTTGTTTTTTAAACCAAGCTACAGAATTTTATTCCGAGTGTTATAACACCTAAAGGTGTCATTTTTGGACTTGAATAATTACCTGATAATTTTTTCAGGTTCCCCGATGAGTCATGGGAACAATTTTTTCAATAAACCCATCATTAAGGGATCTCCACAGCCAGTGCACGGTTAAGGTCCATCCCATGAAATTTAAATTGTTTAATAAATTATTTAATTTAATTAAATAAGATTATTTTATAGTTTGTAATTAATTAAAATAATTTTTTATTAATAATAATAATGATGATATTATTATTGTGGTTGTAGTTGTTTAATTAAATGAATATTAATGAATTAATAAAATGACGATTAAAGAAATTAATGTGGATTATGGGTCTATCAAAGAAACCTTTTAATTAAATGAAGTGTATCAGAATTATTAAAGGAAAATTTATTTTTAAATGGATTAATTTTCTAAAAATAATAATGTTATCATTATTATTATTATTATGGTGTCATAAATTATTTTGATGGGTTGATATTTTAATTTCATGGTAATGGAGTATTTTTTTTATGATAATTTCATGACGCTTTTTAGCTTCTCAATGAAACATTTAATAAAATGAGGAGTTTTAGATTTAATGAAGTGTTGTTTTTATTTAGTGGTGTAGGGTTTATCAAAAGTTTTAAAAATAATAATAATGCGATTATAATTTTATTAGTTTTATTAATGCAATAATTATTATTATTAATGAAATTAAATTAGGGGTTATGGGGTGGAGTTTTTATCATAATAATGATATTGTAATAAATTGGGAGTTTCATAACTAATTATGAAATGTTTATTAAGATAATAATGAACGAAGAAGGGTTATTATTAAATGGGGTGCAACATTTATGTAAATAGATTTTAATTAGATATTTTATAAGTAATAATATTGATGTGAAATTAATGAGGCTTTTGGGTATCTCATAGAAACGTCTAATTTAATAATGAATTTCATGATTTATAAAGAAGTGTCTTTTTTAATAAAAGGTGTTGGGTTTTATTTAAAGCTGAATAATAATAAAGATAATAATTCACTAATTATTATTATGGTTTTATGAGTGGTTTATATTATTATGATGAATAATAATAATAATGTAATTTTTGTGGTTTCATTTAATTAAATTAATGTTCAATAAGAATTTAATTTATTACTATGAAGCAGAGGCTTATATTTAATGAATTTTTATTGAGATAATTAATTAAATAACGATGAGTTGGTCATTATCGACGAAGGGTCATTTTAAATGGTAATATTAAATATGTAATAAATGTAGAGTTGGGTTTAATTTATATAAACCATTTTAAATATATATATCAGGTTGTGCATGGTTAGTCAAATGGTGCGGGTGAGCTGTCAGGAGACCCGGTTTTTAGAATGATTTATTTTTATTTTAATTTAAAAAAAGAGATATTTAATAATAATAATAATAAAGATATTATTATTATTATATTAATTTAACTGGATGATTAATGGGGGTTTTCGGAATTAATTGTAAAATATTTATTTAAATGTTAATTAATGAAGTAACATTATATTAAACGAGAATAATAAATGATATTATTATTATATTAGGACTACTAGTTTATAATGGGTGTAATTGATAATTGGGGGAGAGATCATGATGGTGGTGCACCACTATATTGGAGGAATGACAAAAATGCACCAGGACCCTCCTTTGAGGCACGCTACAACCCCCTCGCCAACTCCTCTTTGAGTGATCGAATCCTCCTGGTGTCCTCTCGAATCTTGTCCATCTCGGTTAGGGGAGTCTATAAGAATTTGTTTTGTGATTCTCATCAGCCATTTGTCTCTTCTCTCACCCTATTTACTTGAAAAAAATCATATGGTTCGTGTTTTATTGGGTTTCCTTGTTTCTTTGGTCCTAGTGATCTGCAAGGGGATCCTCTAGACCCTTTGGACCGTATTCCAGCATCTGTCGAAAAAATTGAGGCTGATGAGTTCATTTTCACTTTTATGTCTTGTTTCCAGTAACTTTATTGAACTGTGGTATTGTTTCACAAAATTAAATTAAGGGTGTGATAACTTTTATGAGTCCCTAATACCTATTTAGAGGTGCGTTTGTCCTAACTGCTTTGATTCTGAGTACCTATTTTAATATTTTGAATTTTATTTATATTGTTGCAGGGCACATGCGTGAATATATCTATATCTATATATATAAGTGTATTGGAGTGTGATTTTGGACCAGTTGTGGACTGGTTGTTGCAATGTATATTAAAGCACATCAGATTTCAAATGGATGCACCCTGAGGTATTGTACCAAATCCCTATTACTTTATTTAAGAATTATAGCTTCTTTAATTGAATTGAGATTGTGGGTTTCATTGATTATGATATTTCTATGCATGACACCTTTGATGTTATTAAATAATGGTTCCCACCTGAGATAAATGAGAACTTGAACATGTGTTGATTTTAAGCATCATTTTCTAATTTGGTTAAAGTTGTATGAGTAAACAGTTAAATGAGTTGAATAGGAATAATGGGTAATAGGGTAATTAATTTTAGAATAAATTTTTATTTCATGTGTTGGAATAAAAATTGTGTCTATTACTAATTTTTGAGAATAATGAATATTAATAATGTATGGAATAAAAATTGGAAACTGGTAAAAATTAATAGATGGAATAATTATTACATGATAAATGGAAAATTTTTAATTAATTTCTGATTGGTTAAATATAAAATATATAATTAATTAGTTTTTGAATTAATGAATTTGAATGCATTAAATTAATATTGTGAATTAATTTTTTGTTATGACTGTTGGCCATGGGTACCTTTTGATGCATGTTAGATTTCCATACATTATGTTTTCTTCGATGGAGTTGTTTTATATTATGAGATTCTCTATGAGATGGTTTCTAAATATATGGGCTTTGTTCACCATGTTTTGTGATGATTATTCCGTGCATGTAAATTGTTAATCTCCTAGATGAATCATTGTATGAGTGTAGGGGTTCAAACATGTTATATAATTTGGATATTTAAATAATGAGTTAAATAATTATTTGGGTTCCTAAGAATAATTAATAGTTTATTAATTATTCAATATTGAGATGTTGAATGGTTAATTAATGGTTGACTTTTGAACGACGATGTATATTTGTAGTTAGTTGTTAAATTAATTAACGGATTGGATTTATTAATTTATGAATTAATTAATGGATTGTTGTGGGATGTTAGACATGAAATTCTACACCAATGATAAATATACATGTATTATTGATAAATGGGTTATCATATAGGGACTGATGCTCTAAATACTCATTAATTTCCATACATGACATTTTACACCCTGCTTGCATGAAAATATTAATGTATAGGTCAGGGACTGGTGCTCCAGATGTTAATGGGTTGTGAGACAAGGAATGACACTCCAAATACTCAAGAGGGTTATAGACATGATTTTCTACACCAATTAATGACACTGTACTGTTGGTCCAATTGGTCATATATGAAATGAATTAACTGGTTAATGAAAACTATTGCGACATTATGTTTTGTGAATTGAATATGAGAACGGGTTCATATGTATAAATGAATTGGGTGGATCACTATTAGTGTACAAACCCAGGAGAGAATCATTATTGTTTTAGTGGGATGGCTCATATATTGTATATGAAAGATTAAATTGATTATCTTACGACGCATTATCCAAGCTAAAGAAAAAAATGTGGATTTGGTCTTAACTTTGATTACTTGGATGGTCATTAGAGAAAACTGTGGTGTGTGACCTGTACAGAGAATGCTGGGCTCAGTCTAGATCACAAGAATCATGTAGTTTAATGTGTTTGTAATAATAGATAAATAAAAATTATTGTGTAAAGACTATTATATATGCCTGAAAAATGTATAATAGAGGGTCAAACACCAGTTGAGAGCTGAAGTAGTTACTTGGATATATTGTTACATTGTATTGCATATATTCATTATGCATGCTTGCACTATTTAAATTATTTATTGAATGTCAGGATTTGGGGTAGTCATCGATGGTCCAAGCCTACTGAGATTTATGTCTCACAACCTACTTGGGATACCATTTCACTGGGGTACCCGAGTTGATTCTATTTTGTTGAAGGATTGTGTTGATTTCATTTACCTTGATGATAGGAGGAAAGGACAATGCAGAAGCATGAGATACTCTAGGAGAACACCCTCTATGCTTGGATTCATTTTTTATTTATTATTGTAATGGAATGTTCAGAATGCTATTTTGGTAACTATTTTCTATGTTTTGTATCGTTAGCATTTCATGCATGCATCTGCACTATAATTGAAGTTGGATACTTTTTTGTACAAGATTTTTAAAAATCAACCTTCTACTGCATTATCATTAATTATACTACTTCCACTATTTATTGCAATTGATTATTATATACTCCGATATACCATTGTGAAACTCTATGAAGATAGTGTAGTCACCCCACTGAGTATTTGTAGACCCACACTTCTAGTCGGCAGCCTATGGAATATGAGGAGACATTCTTGAGGTTATGTAGTGATTGGTCTGGCCACCGGTTTAGTTGTGAGCTGGGTCAGGATGTTACCCAAGTGAAAAATTCATTACAAGAAGTCTCATCTGCTAACAAGTACTAAAACCTGATAGTTTGTAAACTATATATCCCCTCACAGTATGAAATGAAACTGTATAACAATATTTAATAATATTTTCATATCACTTCATGGTTCCCATCATATAGGGGAATTGTTATGACCGTATTAATGTGCCAAATACATCAAGGAATTATTTCACAATAGTCATATTGAATAATGAATAATATGTAATAAGAAATTTAATATTTAAATATATTAAATATTCATGTAATAATCATAAAAATAGTTGCTTCTATAATTGAACTTCATAAACTATTACAATATGAAATTAATGTGAGGTGGTATGTGGAGTAATGCATTACGCAATGGAAGGTGGTACGAGAAATATGGACTGCGGTGAAGAAGTAGTACATGAGAGTAAGAGCGAAGGTAGGACACGAATGTGGTTTTAAAAGGGGGTATATGGTCACTATTTTCATATGTGGTACATGGATAAGGTACTAGGAGAACTCTTGTGTGTATAAGAACAATCCCAATCCATAGAAAAATATTTCGGGAATGAAAAGTTTTCTGAAAAGTAGATTACATATGTTAGAGAAAATAGGATATCCAAAAAGAATCTATATGTAGTTGAGGATGAATTTCTTCATGCCAAATAATTGAGGATATCGTCATGTCGATAAATTGAGTAAGACTTATTCAAATATAGTGAGCTAGGGGGTTGATGGAATCAATCTAGGGGATAAAATGTGGTAACCATAAATCCTTGTAAAGGCATTCTGCCTAGCACAGAGAGACTCTGCTAAACTATTATACTACACAAATAGAGACAATTAGTGGACAGTGGTATGATTTAATTCCTATCAATGTATGCGCCTAGGATGTAGACCTTAGTGGTGAACTAGGTAAAATTTTTGTGTCTTCACATTCCATGTGATTGTTTTTTTCTTCACTTTCTCATCAGATAGTTTAATCATGTTCTTACCAATATGGGAACAAGATCCATTAGATAAAAAAGAAATTTGACGCCTTGATTGACCCCTCCACTCTCAGGGTGTTTTGAGGTCCTTCAAGTTGTATTAAAGGGTTAATTATTCTTTTGTTAATCCATACCATCATTTCTACCATGGATAATAAAATTAATATCATGGGTGTCCCCTATTTGATTGATGTGACTTCAAAATATGGATTAATAGGATGATAAATCATCAATAATATCTTCGAAAATAACTAATATTTTCCAATGCATAAGGAATAGATTCCACTGATCTAACTGTGATGATTATGACTGTTACAGATAGGAAATTGTTTTATCTAGATTTCAAATCATAGAATGTTTTTACTGTGACTCTTTCTGATTAGATAAATCTAAAAGTGATGATTTGTACATCTGCAATGCTTATGTGGGAAATGCTGCATAATATTTATGAAGGTGGAATCAAAGTAAATGAGTTGAAACTATACATTTTTCACAATAGCATTGATGGTCTTAAGATATATCTGGATGAAAATGAAGATACTTATTTCAATCATATTACTGAAGTTGTTAGACAAATACGAGGACATGGTGATGACATAAATAACATTGATATTGTAAATAAAATCATGAGAACAATTCCACCTCTCCAAACATTCTTTGGATGATATTCTGAACATTATAGCGGCATAAAAGATGAGAGTAAAACCAGAAGATGCAATTACTCAAGTTGGAAAATAAATAAAATTAAAATCCATGGAAAATAATAAATTTTAAGAATATTATTGATGAAGATAATGAGTAAAATGAAATTCCTTCCCTAATTGTAAAGAAACTAAAAAAGGGAGAAGGGAAATTTCAAGGTATACTTCTTTTTGATCATTTTCAATGTGGAATGTTGGAAAAATGTCCTCTTAATGTACAAAAAAATTATATGACAATGAAATTGATGAGGAGACATGTAGAATCCTCAGAAAAGATTTTTCAAAAAGGGAGACATATTGTCTGGTAAAAAATTATAAATAAAGGTATTTGTTTCTGAAGAAGAAGAAGATGATAATGAATTCTATGAGGAAGAATAAATAGAATTTACATTTGGAAACCATGTCCCCATGATTAATAAAATTGAAAAAATAGAACCACTAAATTATAATGACGTTGATAGTATTTTGATGACTGATGTTGATCCCAGGTATGAAACTAATGACGATTTTGGTGAACATGAGAATCATTGAAAGAGATGCAATAAGTGGAGGGAAATTTTTGAAGATTTTTTTGAATATGTAGATCATCATGAAGATAAAATTTAATGACTAGATGAATTCGTGAAAATAACGTCATCACTCCATCAAAGGAAAAAAAATATAGTGGGACTAAAAATCAGGATTAAAAAGTAGGGAAATTTCATCAATTACCATACCTATAGACTAAAAGAGAAGTCTGAGACTATTGAATTTCTAGAAGAATATATTCCTCCTCTAATGAGTAAACTAAAAAGTGAATCAATATCAAAAGATACTAATAAGATAAAATAGTCCAAAACTATTTTACATGATGAGTTATTGGATAGTGAAAATCGTGGTTCCAATGGAGTTGAAATTATTTTGAATAACCAAGGACCACATTCATGGGTAATAATGTAATTTGTTGCGATGTTGAGTCATCGAATGCTGGAAATAAAACAAGATAAAACACAGGAATTATAGAAGTTGGACTGGTTTAATATTCACCGGATGGGCGGATGAATAATACCTCAATCTAAAAAAAGGATCACTGAAAACTATTCTCAGGTATCTCGAGATGATCAGAAGTCAAGAAAAATCTCCTATGTGAAATTAAATGAGAATGAATATAATTGAAATGGCATTCCCACGTATGAAATGTCAATTTTATGGATATCTAAGACATACCATGTCAAAATGTGAAGAGGAAAAAGGATAATTGAATGGGAAATAGCTAGGAAGTAAACAAAGGATAATGAATTCATATCCTAATTATTAAAGAATAAATAGTTTCTTTGGATATTTTTTCATGTTTTTTAACTTTTTTTATAAATATGTTGATTGTTTGAAGAGAAATAGTGGAAACAACTTGTACAGAACTTGTAGAAAAGTCAATAATCATCAACCAGATGGTGTTGTTCTTCCAAAAATTTATTTTTCTTAGGAAGAATAGTATGAGTATGAATATCTTGTGCACAAGGAGAATAGTTTTTAAAGGCCATCATTGTTCTTCACTATACTAATATTTCCTGGAAGGAAATGAAAAAAAGTGAAAATTCCAACCTTGCTGAACTCTCCCTCGATGATACCAAGAATAACAACAAATAGATTATTGATAGTGGATTCTCATCTCATATGATGAGAAATAAATACTTATTAATTAATTTCAAGAAAAATGTTGATGGAACTGTGAGAATTGGTAATGATGTCTCTCTAAATATCTGATGTAGTGGAAGTACTAAACTAGCCAATGTCGAGCTGGAGAAGACTGAATAAATTTATGTGAATGGGTTTTGTCACAATCTCTGAAGTGTGAGTCCACACTGGTACTCATGAAATATAGTGGCATTAAATCAAAATGCATTCCCTATATACAGAAAAACATGGTATTATCTCATGAATGGTTAAAGAACTGATTGAAACATATATCAAGTTTATAGTAAGGAGAACATTTTCTATATTACTATTAAGGAAGAAAAAAACATGTGGCATCAGAGGTTGGGTCACAAAAATAAAAAAGACATGGAAAAGATATCAAAGTTAAATATAGTCATGGATAAACCCAATCTGAAGCGTGAATGTGAGAATACATGTGATTCATTCTTACAATGGAATTTGGTCTGTGTTCATATCAGCCAAAGAAGAATAGTACATCAAATCTTCTCTATCTCATTCATACATATATATGTGGTTTGATAAATTTAAATGGAAATCAATGAGAAATGTATGTCGTTATTTTAATTTATGATTTTAGTAAAATGGATTGTGTGAATGTTATATATAGAAAACAAAAAATTCTTGATTTCATGAAAACATATAACTGAATAGCTAGGAATTATACTAGAAAGACAATCAATGATTGGTGGTCTACAAATGTATGAGAATATACATCCATGGTGTTTAAAAACTACATGGAGAAACATTGGAAATAACATGAGGGGTTTTTGGGAGAACACAACAGAAAAATGGATTTATTAAGCCTCGTAATCGATAGGTGTATATTTTGGGAATAACTATACTGATTAAGAGTTTTTTCTCTCACCGTTAATGGAATGGGGCTGTTAAAGTTTCATTTTATATTCAAAAGTAAACAAGGCATTATATGTGGGACACCAAGACACCCAATGAGTTATGGAATGGAAGGAAGCCATAATTGATTTGTTTTATTATTTTTGTATGTAAATTCATTATCCTAAACAAATATAATATTAGAGAAAAGTGTGGTGATGATACAGATGAAGGAATATTCCTCTGATATTCAATAATTAGTACTTCTAGTGAATGTTTTAATAAACATATTGATAAAATTGTGGGAAGAAGTGATATGATGATAAATGAAGATAATCTAAACAATGGATTAAGGAATTCTTTTTCTAGTGTATTAGATGATGAGGAAGAATGTGGACATATAATAGATCCAAATAAGGAAATATTGAAAGGAATTCAAATCATCCAAGATTAAAATCATGATTTTGACTCTAATGAAGAAACATATGAAGAATCCATAGATTTAAAAAATTATTTTGATCCTCACAGGAGAAATCAAAAGGCATCAATTGATCGATCCAATGTCATTGGGGATTGGACACCTCCCATACAGACAAAGATAATGATAAATAGTAAAAAATCTATATTCTTTCAAATTTTGGACCCATCCTCATTTGATGAAGATGCGAAGGATGAATCAAGGGTTATGGCCATGAATGAAGAATTTTATAATATCAATAAGAACCAAACATGGGATCATGTTAACAGACTAGAAACCCATAATTTTATTTTAATGAAGAAGATTTTGATAAATAAATTTTACGGGAAAGGAAATGATATCCAAAATAAGTCACAACTAGAGTTTTAAGGATATTCATAGATTTATGGTGTATATATTGAAGAAAAATTTCCTCTAGAGGCTAGATGGGGGTAAATATGACTATTTAATGCAATGAAAATTTCAATAGTATAAAAAATGTATCGAATTGATGTCAATATATATTTTATTAATTTTTTTCTTGAAGAATAATTATATATTGAAAACGTCGTGGTATTTTATCTTGATAATGATGAAATGAAGGTTTTATGGTAAAAGAAGGATTTATATGGTCTAAAACAAAAAACACAGGAATGGTACTCTCGACTATATTCTTATTTGAATAAGCTCTAATTTAAAATAATATGATAGGATCACAATATCTATGTGAATAATTTTTAGAAAAATTGGATCATAATTCTAGTGTACGTAGATGATATGATATTTGGAGGAAGCAAGAAGGGACTACTGGATGAATTATCCAATCTCATGAAATAATAATTTTAAATTTCTATGAATGGTGAACTTCCATACTTCATGGGGTTTTATGTGATTTAGATGAAAGACTACACTTTCATTTTTTTGGATATTTATACATGATAATTGTTGAATAAATTCAACAAACATGATTCTATACCAATATAAACTCCGACTGTGGTTGGAAGTAAACTTGGAAAGCATGAGGATGGGACTTCTGTAGGTACCACAATGTATAAGAGATTTATTGGAAGTTTATTGTACTTGGTTGTTACATGACCAGATATTATTTTTCATACATGTTTAGCAGCCCAGTTTCAAGGTAATCCAAAAGAAGAACACAAGTTAAAAGTGAATAGAATGACGAGGTACATTCAAGTAACATAAAATTAGGACTTATACAAAACTAATATAAACTGAAATGATCTTTTATCATTTTTTATATTGACAAGGATGGAGATGTGGTGGATAGAAAATCCACAAGTGGTATAAAATTAATCATTGGTAAGAAATGTGTTGTATGGTTGAGTAAAATATTGGAATGAACTACTCTCATTATTATTAAATCTGAACATATCTCCACTACAAAGGTATTCAATCAACTAATTATGATGAATCATCCAATAACTTATATTGGTTATGATTTGAAACAGCCAATAATGCTTCATTATGATAACAAGAGTGAAATTGAACTTACAAATAATCTTTTATGGAATTCTCGTATGAAATACATTAACTTTATATATCACATCCACATGTAAAATGTGGAACAAGGAATGATTAAAATACATAATGTTGGAACTGATGATCAATTGGTTGACATAAAGACTAAGCCATTATCAGCACCTGTGTATGATATGAATTGTTTGAACATTAGTGTTTAACCACCTCCCATTGCATTAGGATGTTAAAATGATTTTCCTCTCCCCAATTATATTAAATATATTAATATTTTTGTGAATGTGTGACATGTTTATTGCAATGATAAGATCTAGGGGGAGAGTTCTTTGAGCTCTACAATTCAAAATCCGATTCTTTGGGTTTATTTCCATTTGCGGAGAATGGATAAATTCAATAAGTGTGAAATTGTTTTCTGATGGTTATATAAATATGGAGAAAATGTGAATGGAGAAAACAAAAATGTTACAATGGGGAATATGATTAACTACAAGACAGGAGAACCCAATTCATACTAAACTAGTTTTTTACACTCAGCATTGCTCACATACACTTAGATTCATGGATGAAATTTTTTCTCATGTGTCAGTTTTTGGCCTGTATTTCATAAAATCTATATATAAATATCTAATAAACCCACTCTGGGTGATTTTTGGAACCAAGGCTGTTCTTTTCTAGATGTGGAGTTTGGTTTTTTTATTTTTGTTAATACTCATTAGTTTAATCATGGAGTTTTCAAGTAATGGGGTCTTGTGAATGAGGGTGAAAGCAGTATTTCTAGTGGCATTATTTCTAGTGTTCTCCATATTGTTGTTCCGTAAAATCAAAAGTTTGATTTTATAGACGGATGTATTTATACATAGTGGTGAACGAGTTACGAAATGGAAAAGGAAATTGGAAAAGGATGTGAACTGTGTAGCATGGGACACGAAACACATACAATATAAAAAATATTGTATGAATATGATGAAATATTTTACATGGAATGGATAAAAATGGTGTGAAGAACAAAAAAAAATTTGTGGTGAAGGCTTCTAGTTCACAGGAACAAAACAGTTAACAAGATGGTGTGTCGATCGTGAAATCATGGAGAGTTTTTTCAGAAACTATAAGGATTACTCCAATGGATGTGAGGCCGTGATTTGTTCTTCTACATAGGGTGAATGTCGGTATGTGTATTGCAGATACTATATGGTTTACAAGAGATGCACGATATGTTGTGAAGGTGGTGTAGTGTTGAAGATTTGGAAAATTATTGTTTGGAATATTTTGTGGATATATTTTCTTATATAAAGAAGTATAATCACTTAATTAAGTTACCACTCTGAGATTAAAAATCTGAGACGAATTTGGAAAAATATTGTACTTCACATGAAGAGAACCATGTAATGAATTTAATAAAAAAATACGAAAGGAATTCGGTGAATTCCAGAATAATTCATGGAAAATAGTACATAGAGGAAGAAAATGTAACGACCTGACCTCGGGGCCCGTGCCGTGACTACCCCAAGCCTGCCTTCCATAGGCCAGGGGCTGGTGACTAGCACCAAGGCGTAAAATCCCGGTAAACAGGGAAGGCATTGCCTTTATAAGTAACAACCACCACAGAGTCAGCAAGCAGAAAGTAACTACCAAGTGCAGAAAAGTAAAGGGGGCCGGAATACAAGCCCAACTGAATGTACAACTGAAAAGGTAAAGAACAGCAACTGAAGAAAAGACGGCGGCCTTGTGTCGTCCACTGGCAATCCCACCTGAAGGGTGGGTACAGATAGCCTCCGGGCTCTTCGGGTCCCACGTCCGCTCCGAGCACGTCCCGCCCAGTGGTCCGCCTCCAGGTACCGTCCTGCTCCACGCCCCAACCGAGATCAGCGCTGTCCGTCGTCTGCATCCAACATAACAAGGTGCGGGCATAGCCCGTGCAGGGGTGAGTATAAACTACTCAGTAAGGACCCCGAGACCCCCGAAAGTCTCCCGAAATCCACAAAGGATATAGCACAAAAGAAAGGGGCAACCACGAAGAAACAACTGACTCGACTTAGGTATATGCCCATACATATACCTAAGTCCCCATTTCTAGCTCTGCTCTCGACCTCAAGGTCAACTCGATCCACACAGGAATGCAAGACTCAAATCCACCAGGGAGAGTAAATAGCAAATCCACATAGGATAGTTCAACACAATCCACAAAGGAGAGTAACATAAGATTCAGCTCAACCAGGTATAATTTTTCAGATGACGACAAGATGATCACCGAACCATCTAAGTCGTCGGACCCACGAAGGATCGATAGGTACTAACCTCGGCAATGACCCACACAGGATCGGGCCCACACAGGACCTGTAGCAATGGCTCACACAGAACCGTAAGAGATGACCCACACAGGATCGGGCCCACACAGGACCTGTAGTCAAGGCTCACACAGAACCGAAAGGTGATGACCCACACTGGATCGGGCCCACACAGGACCTGTAGCACTGATCCACGTAGGATCGCTGAGTGCAGTAGTCGATGCAGTCCACTGAGGATCTCTGCACAGTCGTCGCCGTAGTCCACGAAGGATCTCTGCTCTGTCGTCGCAGTCCACGGAGGATCTCTGCTCTGTCGTCGAAGTCACAGCCAGCACTAGGGTTCCCGCACACAGCGAGCTCGTCATGGAGGGTCTGCTCCACGAGCCGAGAGGCTGATACATCAACTGACACGTAGTCCGAAGTTGATGTATCCAAAAGTTCCGTATCGACAACAGGATCTCAACGCAACAGACGGCGCGTCAATCGGACGCCCGGTCTGAGAGTTATTGACATTTTCGTCCCAGGGGCCCGGTTGGTTTTTAGGGCAAAACCAACCTGACCGTACTCCGCTTGTGTCCGATCCTCGGGCGGAGTTTGCCAAAAGTTCCGTCTCACTTAGAGGAAACCTCCACAGCTGACGGTACGTCGATCGGGCGTCCGCAGCTCGAGTTATGAGCGTTTCTGCTCCGAGGGCCCGGTTGGTTTCGCGTACGAACCAACCTGGCTGAACCCAAAGTCTTCCGAAACCTTGAGTGTAGTATACCGAAAAGACCATCTCGATCCAAGGATCGCGTAGCCGCTGACGGTTCGTCAATCGGAGGTCCCAGGCCCAAGATATGGGCAAAAGACCGAAGAGGGCCCGAAAACGGGGGTTCTGGGCCCGGGGCGACGCGGCCCGAACCACCCCTGGGTCGGCCGAACCGGGTCGACCCGACCCGGCTAGGCCGGGTCCGGTCCGGCCTGGGCGCGGCCCGGCCGACCGGACCGGCCGGCTCGGCTTCGGCCGAGCGGCCGAAGAGGGCTGTCGCGGGGCGCCGCCCCCGCGGCTCGGTGGAAAACGGAGGGCCGCCTGTCACGCGGATGCGGCCGGTCCGCCGCGTCCCTCCCCGGTTCCGCGCGGCCGCGGAACCGGCTGCCTCCGCCGCGGCGGAGTCCTCCATGGCGGCGCACCGGGCGCTGCCGCCTCCGGCCTCCGGCGCCGCCGCGCCGGCGACCCGCGCCGCCGCCGCCTTCCGCGGGCCGCCGGAGTTGCTCCGGTGTCCCGTTTTGCCTCCCGTCTGCGCCATAGCTCCTCCCGGGGGCCAATCTTCACTGCGGGATCAACGGATCGCCCCTACCGCACGGTTCGTCGTCGTCCACCAAATCCGCACAACAAAAATATCGGTGGAGGGTTACCGGGTCTTGTTTGTTAGACCCGCACCCTCCGCGTTAGTCATAAAGTCATCGAGAGGGCTTAAGGCAGCCACAATTTTATCCAAAAAAATAAAATTGTTCAAGTTTGGTTCTTTAATTAAAAAGAATTAGATCACGGGAACGAATCACCAAGAAAAATAAAATCCCTACCTCGATGTCGCCGTCGGACGTGAGGTCGTCGCGGAATCGCTCGTCGCGGAAGGAGGGGATCGTCGCGTCGTCGCGGAAGAGACGTTCGTCGCACCGCGGGAAAAACGTCGCGCCGATGATCTCCGGATCTAGAACAAATGGATTTAATTAATTAAATCCATCGTCATTGAAATTAAAAGGGAGAATTAAACGATCCGTTTCTCACCTTAGTTGCCGAACGAGGATCTGCCGCGGAAGAAGAGGCGTTGCCGAAGAACGTCGCGGGTAGAGCTCGTCGACGTCGCAGATCACGGTGTGCGTCGTCGAATTCCGGTCGCCGGCGTTCTTCGCGTTCTTCGCGTTCTTCGCGAGGAGGGTGGAGGCTCAGAGAATTCGCACAACGATAGCAATCCTCCAAAATAGACAAGTTTGTCTATTTTATTAATTCGCCAACGAACGCAAACGCGTAAGTAACGACCCATTAAATTCGTTGAATTAATTCAACGAATGAAACAGCCCATTTAATTCACGAAATAAACCGCCCAATTAAATGGTCTGTTAAGAATTAATGAAAACGCGCCGGTTGACTTTTCAGTTACTTTGACGGGTTTTCGCGGGTGCGTTACTTAGCGAAAGAAACGGCGGGGCTCGTGCGGGCCCCACCTCACAAATATCCTAACAAGGGGTAGGATATTTCCGGATAGCACCCTATCCGCTTTAACTAAGTTCATGTGGCATCCATGTGACTTCCAAGCGGCTTAAGTGAAATAAAATAAAGTTGTCGCACAACCTTTATTTTATTTCTGACTTAAAGCCCAAAATTTTAAAAACCACGGTTGAGCAAACGCAACTCCGGAAGAGGTGTTTCTAAGAAAATACCGGCGCTGCGATTTCATCGGTGCCCTCAGAATTCGATTCCGGGCACCGGTCCAAAAGATAGAAAAACCCGCTCGTCCGTTCACTGAACGTACCCGAGCCAAACTTCGGAAATTGATTCCGGGCACACCGGGCCTCGGAATCAGGTTCCGTTTGAAGCTGCGCTCTTGAAAAATTCCAAAGAAAATTAAGAAAAAAAATTTCCTTGAAATTTGCGGGTCTTTACATTACTCCCACCTCAGGGCTTTACGTCCCCGTAAAGATACATCAAAAACTAGGGGAACAAATGGGGGTACTGAGCACGCATCTGAGCCTCCCGCTCCCAAGTGCTCTCCTGGAGGTTCCCGTGCTGCCATCTGACGCGCACAAGAGGAATCGACCGCCCACGTAGGACCCGCTCCTGTCGATCCTCGATCTCCACTGGGACCTCCGCAAAAGTCGCCCGATCATCCACGTCCAGCTCCCCAAAGTCGATGATGTGCGTCGGGTCGTGCACGTATCTCCTCAGCTGAGACACGTGGAAGACGTCGTGCACCCGGTGCAACTGAGGTGGTAGAGCCAGGCGATAAGCCACCTCTCCTATCCTGCTGAGGACCTGGAAAGGCCCGATGAAGCGTGGAGACAACTTGCCGCCTCGGCCAAATCTCTGTAAACCACGTCGAGGTGAGACACGCAAAAAGACGTGGTCACCATCCTCGAATTCTAGTGGCCTCCGCCTCCTGTCAGCATATGACTTCTGCCGGCTCTGAGTTGTCCTCATCCTCTCCTGGATGATTTGGACCTTCTCTGTCGTGGCTCGGACCATCTCTGGTCCCACGAGTGCTGACTCCCCAGGGTCTGTCCAGCACAACGGTGATCTGCAGGGTCTGCCGTACAACGCCTCGTATGGTGCCATCCTGATGGTGGAGTGGTAGCTGTTGTTGTACGCGAACTCCACCAAGGGTAGGTGGTCCTCCCAGCTGCGACCAAAGTCGAGAACACATGCACGGAGCATGTCCTCGAGTGTCTGTATGGTCCTCTCCGTCTGACCATCCGTCTGAGGGTGGAAGGTTGTGCTCAGATGGAGCCGCGTCCCGAACGCCTCCTGCAACCCCTTCCAAAGCCGGGATGTGAAACGAGCATCTCGATCGGAGACGATAGACGATGGCACACCGTGAAGCCGTACGATCTCCTAGATGTAAAGACGTCCCAAGCCCTCCACTGAGCCCTGCTCTCTGATGGGTAAGAAGTGTGCCGACTCGGTGAGTCGGTCGACAATTACCCAAATGGAGTGGTGACCTCTGGAAGTGCGTGGAAGTCCAGTCACGAAGTCCATAGATATCCCATCCCACTTCCACTCCGGGACCTCCAAGGGTTGTACCAAGCCTGCTGGTACCTGATGCTCTCCCTTCACCTGCTGGCAGGTGAGGCATCGTGAAACGAACTCTGCCACAGCTTTCTTCATGCCCGGCCACCAGTGCTGTCTTCTGAGATCCTGGTACATCTTTGCCGCTCCGGGATGTACCGCCAAGGGAGAAGTGTGAAACTCTCTCAGCACCTCCTCTCGTAAAGCGACTGGTACGAAGGTACGTCCTCTGAAAAGGATGTCGTGCTCTGCTCCAAGGGAGAAACCATCAGGCGCCTGACCTGAGGATATCAGTGCACGCCGGGTCTCACAGTCAGCGTCCCCACGCTGAGCCTCTCTGACCCGCTGTAGAAATGGAGGAGAGACTGTGAGAGACTGAAGAAAGGCTGCTCCGTCTCTATCCACGAAGGATATCTGTAAGGAGGATAGCTACTCCGTCGCCTCCTCAAGTAGCTGAATGCCCGTCCTCCTGCTGAGGGCATCGACTACCACGTTCCCCTTCCCAGGAGTATAGACTATCTCAAAGTCATAGTCCTGGAGGAACTCAAGCCATCTCCACTGTCTCAGGTTCAGGTCCTTCTGAGAGAAGATATACCTGAGACTCTGGTGGTCAGAAAAGACTGTGAAGCGCTCGCCCATCAGATAGTGCCGCCAAGTCTTCAAAGCGAAGACCACTGCTGCTAACTCCAGGTCATGAGTGGCGTAGTTCTGCTCATGCGGCCTCAACTGACGTGATACGTAAGCGATCACGGCCCGCTCCTGCATCAGGACGCACCCGAGTCCAGTCCCTGATGCATCGCAGTAAACTACGTATCCAACTCCCTCCGCAGGCAACCTCAAGATAGGTGTGCTGGTCAATCTCTGTCTCAGCTCCTGGAAGCTCTGCTGACATCTGTCTGACCACACAAAGGGTTTCTCCTTCTTTGTCAAGGCTGAGAGTGGTGCCGCAACTCTGGAGAAGTCTGGCACAAATCTCCGATAGTATCTGTCTAGGCCCAAGAAGCTCCGCACCTCCGTCACGCTCCTGGGTGGATCCCAAGCTAGCACTGCCTCGATCTTCACGGGATCCACTGCAACTCCCGCCTCAGAGATGACGTGCCCCAAGAAATGGACCTCACGTAACCAGAACTGGCATTTTGAGAGCTTTCCATAAAGCTGGTGCTCTCGGAGTGTGTCTAGCACAACTCGCAGGTGGTAGGCATGCTCCTCCTCAGTCATCGAGTATACCAAAATGTCATCAATGAAGACCACGACAAATCAGTCGAGGTATGGCTGGAAGATCCTATTCATGAGGCTCATGAACACTGCTGGAGCATTGGTTAGGCCGAATGGCATAACCAAGAACTCATAATGTCCATACCGACACCTGAAGGCCGTCTTCTGCACGTCCTCCTCTCGAACTCTGAGCTGATGATAGCCTGACCAGAGGTCTATCTTCGAGAACCACCGTGCTCCCTTGAGCTGATCGAAGAGGTCATCAATCCGTGGCAGCGGATACTTGTTCCTCACTGTCACCTGGTTCAGGCGACGATAGTCGACACACAGTCGCAAGCTCCCGTCCGCCTTCTTGGCGAACAATATCGGGGAAGCCCAGGGTGAAACACTGGGTCGGATAAACCCCTTGCTCTGCAAGTCCTCCAACTGTACCCGCAGCTCTCGAAGCTTGGCGGGGGCCATCCGATATGCTAGAGTAGATATCGGGGTTGTCCCGGGGTACAAGTCGATGTAAAAGTCTACCTCTCTACGAGGAGGTAGCCCTGGAACGTCGTTGGGAAATACGTCCACGTACTGGTCCACCACTGCAGGAAAAACTGGACTCCGCACGTCCACTGCTCCTAGGATGAGGCTAGCCAACTGATGAGAGATGGGCTGCACTCTCCTCCGCGGAAGTCCATCCTGTGATGCAAAGGTTCCCTTCTCGCCGATTAAGGTAAACCTGCTCCCGTCGGTGCGAACACATCGCACCTTGCGCCTAAAACAGTCGATCTGGGCATGAACCGTGGATAGCCAATCCATGCCCAAGATGATGTCGTAAGGCCTCGATGCCGCTACAAGGAGATCCCAGCCGAAGCTCTCGCCTCCTAGAGTAAGCTCACACTGCCGGGACCAGTGCGTAATCGTCGAGTCTGCTCCCGTAGGAGTCTCTAGCCGTAAGGATCGAGCCAACGGCTCAGTCGGAATCTCCGAGCTCCGAACAAGGGCAGAGGCTATGAAAGTGTGACTCGCTCATGTGTCTACAAGTACTGCAGCAAGGGTGGAATAGACACAGATCGTACCTCAAATCATCTCTGGCATGTCAGGGTCGTAGGCCTCCACTGCCTAGAGCTGGGCCTGTCCCTGCCCGCCAGCTCCCTGTGTTCGAGGTGGCCTTCCTGGTGGTGGTGGGGGTAGAGCCTGGAAGCGTCGCCCACCACCCGCTGCTCGGCCAGCTCCTCTGCCTCGTTCGCCTCCTCCCGGCGGACTGCCACGGTCGACCCTCTGCCTCTGCCTGGGTGGCCCCTCCACCGTCTGCTGCTCCTCTGGTCGGTGAGTCGGGCAGTCACGAGCCATGTGACCCTGCCCGCAGCAGGAGTAGCACTGCCTGCCTCTCGGAAGGCTGGCACTCCACTGTGTGCCCCGCACTGCTGAGCCGGTGTCCTGAGGCCGTCTGCGTGGGGGTCTGGTCTGCCTGGACCCGAGAGTCATTCGTCGGCTACCTGCTGCCGAAGACTCAGCTACCTGCCGCCCTGCGCTAGGTCTCGCCGCTGAAGAAGGCTCTGCCAGGAAGCTCTCGATCGGGAGGGCTCGCTCCAGTACTCCCGCATGGGTCGGAATGCTGAGGGAGATCAGCGACGCCCGAATCTCCTGCCGCAAGCCATGTTTGAAGGTCCGGGCCCGGAAGAAGGGGTCCCGTACCATGTCGGTCGAGTAGCGAGATAGGTCAGTGAACCTCGCCGCGTACTGAGCGACCATCATGCTGCCCTGGCGCAGCTGGAGAAGTTCCTGGATGCGCACCGCTCGGAGGGTGGCCGGGACGAACTCAGAGCGGAAGAGGCTCTCGAAGTCCGTCCAGAGCAAGGATGCCTCATCGTGAACCTGGAGCATCAAGCTCCACCATCGTCCTGCCGCCGCCTGCAGGAGGCTCGCCGCGAGAATCACCATGAGATCTGCTGGTGTCCTCACTAGCCTAACGATCCGTACCACCGCCTCTAGCCAGTCCTCGGCGGCCTGGGGGTCCGCCTCACCGCGAAACCTGGGCGGTCGCTGGCTCTGAAACTCATGCAGTGCCCTGAGGCGACGTGCATCGTCAGCGTCTGTTACTGGTAGCATCGGTGGCTCGGCGGGTAAAGCTACCACAGGTGCCACTGCTGGCAAAGGGCCCTGCACCGAGGCCTCGTCGCTCGGTGGGCTGCCGTCGCGCCCTACACTCGGAACCCTAGCTGGCTGTCGTCGCGGGGCCATCCTGAAAAGGAGAACAAGAGCACCACAGTCAGAACAGTATACCTGGTGAGCTGGCACAAGTAATCACAAGGAAAACATGAGACTTTCATGAAGCAGATCAGTATACCCGGTGAGCTGACACAAGTAATCACAAAGAAAACTTGAAACACACATGCAATCAATGTTTTCATGCATTAAGTCGGAAATCAGGAGTCAGGGTCCTGGTGTACGGATACGTCGGCCGCCGCACCAACACTGGGCTCCCTGAACTGATAACCACACTCAATACACTAAACACTATTGCTTCATATAGAAAGAAAAGACGATCAGAGTCTGCGGTAGAACCGACCGCCTCTGATACCAATTTGTCACGACCCGACCTCGGGGCCCGTGCCGTGACTACCCCAAGCCCGCCTTCCATAAGCCAGGGGCTGGCGACTAGCACCAAGGCGTAAAATCCCGGTAAACAGGGAAGGCATTGCCTTTATAAGTAACAACCACCACAGAGTCAGCAAGCGGAAAGTAACTACCAAGTGCAGAAAAGTAAAGGGGCCCGGAATACAAGCCCAACTGAAAGTACAACTGAAAAGGTAAAGAACAGCAACTGAAGAAAAGACGGCGGCCTCGTGTCGTCCACTGGCAATCCCACCTGAAGGGTGGGTACAGATAGCCTCCAGGCTCCTCGGGTCCCATGTCCGCTCCGAGCACGTCCCGCCCAGTGGTCCGCCTCCAGGTACCGTCCTGCTCCATGCTCCAACCGAGATCAGCGCTGTCCGTCGTCTGCATCCAACACAACAAGGTGTGGGCATAGCCCGTGCAGGGGTGAGTATAAACTACTCAGTAAGGACCCCGAGACCCCCGAAGGTCTCCCGAAATCCACAAAGGATATAGCACAAAAGAAAGGGGCAACCACGAAGAAACAACTGACTCGACATAGGTATATGCCCATACATATACCTAAGTCCCCATTTCTAGCTCTGCTCTCGAGCTCAAGGTCAACTCGATCCACACAGGAAAGCAAGACTCAAATCCACCAGGGAGAGAAAATAGTAAATCCACATAGGATAGTTCAACACAATCCACAAAGGAGAGTAACATAAGATTCAGCTCAACCAGGTATACTTTTTCAGATGACGACAAGATGATCACCGAACCATCTAAGTCGTCGGACCCACGAAGGATCGATAGGTACTAACCTCGGCAATGACCCACACAGGATCGGGCCCACACAGGACCTGTAGCAATGGCTCACACAGAACCGTAAGAGATGACCCACACAGGATCGGGCCCACACAGGACCTGTAGTCAAGGCTCACACAGAACCGAAAGGTGATGACCCACACAGGATCGGGCCCACACAGGACCTGTAGCACTGATCCACGTAGGATCTCTGAGTGCAGTAGTCGACGCAGTCCACTGAGGATCTCTGCACAGTCGTCGCCGCAGTCCACGAAGGATCTCTGCTCTGTCGTCGCAGTCCACGGAGGATCTCTGCTCTGTCGTCGAAGTCACAACCAGCACTAGGGTTCCCGCACACAGCGAGCTCGTCTAGGAGGGTCCGCTCCACGAGCCGAGAGGCTGATACATCAACTGACACGTAGTCCGAAGTTGATGTAACCAAAAGTTCCGTATCGACAACAGGATCTCAACGCAACAGACGGCGCGTCAATCGGACGCCCGGTCTGAGAGTTATTGACATTTTCGTCCCAAGGGCCCGGTTGGTTTTTAGTGCAAAACCAACCCGAACGTACTCCGCCTGTGTCCGATCCTCGGGCGGAGTATGCCAAAAGTTCCCTCTCACTTAGAGGAAACCTCCATAGCTGACGGTACGTCGATCGGACGTCCGCAGCTCGAGTTATGAGCGTTTCCGCTCCGAGGGCCCGGTTGGTTTCGCGTACGAACCAACCTGGCCAAACCCAAAGTCATCCTAAACCTTGAGTGTAGTATACCGAAAAGAACGTCTCGATCCAGGGATCGCGTAGCCGCTGACTGTTCGTCAATCGGAGGTCCCAGGCCCAAGATATGGGCAAAAGACCGAAGAGGGCCCGAAAACGGGGGTTCTGGGCCCGGGGCGACCCGGCCCGAACCACCCCTGGGTCAGCCGGACCGGGTCGACCCGAACCGGGTCGACCCAACCCGGCCCGACCCAGCTAGGCCGGCTCCGGTCCGGCCTGGGCACGGCCCGGCCGACCGGACCGGCCGGCTCGGCTTCGGCCGAGCGGCCGAAGAGGGCTGCCGCGGGGCGCCGCCCCCGCGGCTCGGTGGAAAACGCGGCCCCGCGGGGGGCCGCCTATCACGCGGACGGGGCCGGGCCGCCGCGTCCCTCCCCGGTTCCGCGCGGCCGCAGAACCGGCCGCAGCCGCCACGGCTTCAGCCGCGGCGGATTCCTCCACGGCGGCGCGCCGGGCGCCGCCGCCTCTCGCCGCCGGCGCTGCCGCGCCGGCGCCCCACGCCGCCGCCGCCTTCCGCGGGCCGCCGGAGTTGCTCCGGTGGCCCGTTTTGCCTCCCGTCTACGCCATAGCTCCTCCCGGGGGCTGATCTTCATTGCGGGATCAACGGATCTCCCCTGCCGCACGGTTCGTCGTCGTCCGCCAAATCCGCACAACAAAAAGATCGGCGGAGGGTTGCCGGGTCTTGTTCGTTAGACCCGCACCCTCCGCGTTAGTCATAAAGTCATCGGGAGGGATTAAGGCAGCCACAATTTTATCCAAAAAAATAAAATTGTTCATGTTTGGTTCTTTAATTAAAAAGAATTAGATCACGGGAACGAATCACCAAGAAAAATAAAATCCCTACCTCGATGTCACCGTCGGACGTGAGGTCGTCGCGGAATCGCTCGTCGCGGAAGGAGGGGATCGTCGCGTCGTCGCGGAAGAGACGTTCGTCGTACCGCGGGAAAAACGTCACGCCGATGATCTCCGGATCTAGAACAAACGGATTTAATTAATTAAATCCGTCGTCATTGAAATTAAAAGGGAGAATTAAACGATCCGTTTCTCACCTTAGTTGCCGAACGAGGATCGGCCGCGGAAGAAGAGGCGTCGCCGAAGAACGTCGTGGGTAGAGCTCGTCGACGTCGTAGATCACGGTGTGCGTCGTCGAATTCCGGTCGCCGGCGTTCTTCGCGTTCTTCGCGTTCTTCGCGAGGAGGGTGGAGGCTTAGAGAATTCTCACAACGATAGCAATCCTCCAAAATAGACAAGTTTGTCTATTTTATTAATTCGCCAACGAACGCAAACGCGTAAGTAACGACCCATTAAATTCGTTGAATTAATTCAACGAATGAAACAGCCCATTTAATTCACGAAATAAACTGCCCAATTAAATGGTCTGTTAAGAATTAAAGAAAACGCGCCGGTTGACTTTTCATTTACTTTGACGGGTTTTCGCGGGTGCGTTACTTAGCGAAAGAAACGGCGGGGATCGTGTGGGCCCCACCTCACAAATATCCTAACAAGGGGTAGGATATTTTCGGATAGCACCCTATCCGCTTTAACTCAGTTCAAGTGGCTTTCAAGTGACTTCCAAGCGGCTTAAGTGAAATAAAATAAAGTTGGCGCACAACCTTTATTTTATTTCCGACTTAAAGGCCAAAATTTTAAAAACCACGGTTGAGCAAACGCAACTCCGGAAGAGGCGTTTCTAAGCAAATACCGGCGCTGCAATTTCATCGGTGCCCTCAGAATTCGATTCCGGGCACCAGTCCAAAAGATAGAAAAACCCGCTCGTCCGTTCACTGAACGTACCCGAGCCAAACTTCGGAAATTGATTCCGGGCACACCAGGCCTCGGAATCAGGTGCCGTCTGAAGCTGCGCTCTTGAAAAATTCCAAAGAAAATTAAGAAAAAAAATTTCCTTGAAATTTGCGGGTCTTTACAGAAAAATAGTTCAAAGAATAATTAGTCCTCTAAAGGAGGTGGTATGCATTGTAGATTCTATAAACTTTGAAGAATTATGTTCATGGTTCTCTTACTATATATGGAGAAAGTTAGTTTATATGTGGAGTAATGAAGTACACAAAGGAAGGTGGTAAGCGATTGTTATTTTGCGGTGAAGAATCAGTAGATAAGAGCTGGAGAAAAGGTAGTCTGTGAACACGGTTTGTGACAGCGTTACATGGTCTTGTATTGAAGAGTCAGTATGCTGAGATAGTACACGGTCTACTCTAGTAGGTGTAGAAAGAATCATAGTTTGTGGAGGATAAGTTTGGGAATGAAAAGTACAATAATAAGTATATTAGATCTGCAGGAGAAAACAAGACTTCAACCAAGCTTCTATCTACAATTGGGGATGAATTAATTAATTCCAAATCATTAAGGGGACCTTCATGTCAGTAAACTGTGTAAGAATTATACAATGTTAGTGAGCCATGTGAGTTGATTGAAGTGATCTGAGGGACGCAGTGTTCTATCTATAAAATCATGTGATGGAAGTGTGCCTTTCACATAGTGATTGTGATAAACTTGTGTACTCCACAACAAGTAATGATTAGTGGAATTTGTATGAACGACCACCTATCAATGCATATACATTGGGATTATCCCTTACTGGTGAACCATGTAAAATCATTTTTTATTCTCTATTCGTGTGATTGGTTGTTTTCTAAACTTTCACATAAGAATGTTTTATCAATTACATACCAACATTGGAATAAGATAAATCAATTAAAAAGAAAATTGTGACACCCTGATTCACCCCTACCCTCTCAGGGTGTTATAGGATCCTTCATCAAATTCCATAGAATGTTGAAGAATGATGGAGAATAAATTCACAAGGATATTTTGGGATTGACCTTTGAGATCTGCCACCCATAATCGAAACTATCATGATGAGTCCAAGTTAGATCAATTATAAGGATTGAACTCATAGTGTAGATAGGGGATCATTTCAAACTGCATCATACTATACTATGAGTTGGGAAATAAGGGCATTCCCTTATGCATGATTAGACTAGATTAATTCACCAGGTAGTCACATAAAATATTTCATTACGAATAATTTTTTGAAATTAAAAATAAATAATTAGAAAACATATAATATCCCACTTAAGGTAATAACCAAATATATTTATGGGAACAATAATGGATTTATACTGGACACATATCTGAGGAAACTTCTCTCAAATAGAACATATAACTCCCTTTGAACAATAGATGGCTAAATCCGTCTCTCTAATAC
This sequence comes from Viscum album, assembly GCA_963277665.1. NCBI lineage: Eukaryota > Viridiplantae > Streptophyta > Magnoliopsida > Santalales > Viscaceae > Viscum > Viscum album. The sequence continues at coordinate 1,707,502,259 of OY728145.1, forward strand.
CTTTACATTAGTATTATCCATATATAAAAAACATGAAAAACATATGATCAAGTAATTAAATTAAGTAAATAATTTACCCTAAAAAACAATTCAAATATAAAAAAATTAATTTAATTAATTAAAACTTATCTATTACATGAAACAAGAATGAGACATATAATCCAACAATCTAGGTCAAGATACCTAAACACACCCCAAATCCCATAAATCAGAATATCAGCATCATGTGCATCACCCAAGGTAAATAAATAATTGGTAATAATGAATAAAAAGAACATCAATCCAAAATTTAAGAAATAGGGAGGTTCACTATATATTGTTATCGAAGCATATACATAGCTCCCATACAAGAGTCCTAACCATCCTATCTCATTTCTACAAAATATAAAATAATGGAAAAGGAAATGATACTAGGAACGAAACATGCAAGTTTATTGGTACTATTTTTAACCACCAAGACCAAATCCCGATGTCTAGTCAATAGTACCTGATGACATCATGCATGCCTCCCCATACACAAGATGTTTATCAGTAGTAGTGATTTCTTTAGAGGCGTTGTGGGGATGCTATTCCCTTGGTATTATACAAAAATTATATAATATAATGGAACAATTTATAATAATATTAAAAATAATGATATGAAAAATAATCCAAAAATAATATGATATATCAACTATATATTACAAAACCAAATAATTTATTACCACAAACCATATGTCAGTATACTAATTTAGGGAAACACATATGTATCATATCATATAAAATCAAATTAATGGAGTCTAACACATATTTTCTTTCTTCATCTTACAGATCATGATCAATTTTCCATTAGTAGGATATTGTCCATTTATATTATGCATAATTATAAATTTTAAACACACATCATGATGACATAATATGTTCTAATTAAAAATCCCAGTAGCAAAACATAAGTGGTTACATAAACTACGTAATAAATATAAAATTTGTTTTCAGTGATAAAAAAATTTGAATAAGTAAACAAAAATATATCATATTGGTGAAAAAAATATTTTTTGTCCTTGAATACTTGTTTACCTTCTTTGGATTTATGTAATAAGGAATTTTGAAAAGTTTGACTACTATACTCAGTAATCCAATCTCATATCCACACCCCCTTATATGGATAGTCACATCCTTATTAAGGTTAAATACTCATATCACCCTATTTCATGGTTATGTGGAAATACACACACCACATGTCAACCAGATTCATGGATCGAGGGAAAACCACAATACATGTTGACCAAATTCATAGATCTATGTTAATCAACACTATTTCCCACACATTTTCTATTATGGATAAAATAACCCATACATTTCAACATGGTCATTCAATTATAGAGTACGACAAACAACGCGTGGAACGAAAACTAATACAATAAGGAAATTTCAAATAATTTCATATAAAGAAAGAATCACATAAACCATACATATTCAAAATAAAATAATATCAACCATATGTCTCATAAGGTACTCATAGACACTATATGAAAATTATACCAATAACATGTCTACAAATAGTTACATGCATACCACATTTGAATCATATCATGCATAGGTATCCCAAGTGACACTAACATAATACCGTTGAATCATATCAAGTATAAATCTAATGGGATAAACTCACACTCAACATAAAAATAATTTCATCAATAGGTCCGATGATATACAGACATATACTACACAGTCATGGAATAAAATTTTTACTTATTCCATATATGGTAAGGATTTTCTACCTCAATCATTTCATCATTGATATTATGATTCCTCAAAAGAGTCATCACCATTATCTCATTCTCACAGCAGCCGAACAAAACCCATATGTAAGGGTCCATAGAACTGATTCCACAATAATATTATATGATTCCTAGATTGAGAATAAGATGTGTATAAATAAAAAAGGGAGAACCAATATTACTTACCTATTTGAAAATACAATCAATAGATGATCTAGGAATAGTCAATGAAGAAAACCCATCGCTCCAATAAAAACAACTAGAGAAGTGTACATGGGATATTTGTGAGCCTAATAAAATATAAACATGACCCTAGAGGAAGGAATTACATATCCAATTTTTCTATGATATAAGATATCCAAAATGTAATTCTTAGATTCTATGAGATCATTCTCTAGGAATGGAGAAGAGGAAACATATCCATTCATGGGAAGAAGTATATTCAAAACCATTATCAATATGATATAAAAATTAATATTTGGATTCATATTTTAAACTCAAGAATCATTATATTATTATTGGAAGAAAAATTATTAATATTTAAAAAATACGCCACCACATTCTGGTAATTCCCACTAAGGTTGTAGTGGGATCAAAAATTAGAATACATAGAAACCCAACACGGTGATCCACTATGATGTGTTGTCAATACCCTATATATTTTAGACTCTCCATGTCATCCACAATGGATATGTAAGGCCAATATAGATATGGTCCATTGAAGGAACTCCAATGCTATATTTCTGAAACAATACATAAGCATCGGTATGTTAGTCCTTTTTATTTTACAAAGGCCACTTCTATGAAAAAAATGGCAAACACCATGGCATGACCCTACCTGTGGTGCACCAAAAAATGCATGAAACCCAATTTAACCCACTAATAAACCCAAACACTACCCCAAATACACGTTGAACCATCATAAGTCTTGAGTAAATACCATCAATAATTGGGAGTCATATAAAATTACCCCAAATTCAATGGGTACCTAACAAGTTTCTATCCATATAAGTTGGTATTTTTTTATGGTAACCGTGATGAATAGGTATATGTTTCAAAAATGGATGGTTATATCAATGATGATGATGGTTCTTTAGTTTTTAAATTGAAAACATAATCCTTTGGGACAAAGTAAAAACCCTGGGATTGGTATTCAAATCTGGAACAAATGATTAAGGATCATGAATTTCAATAAAGATTATGTATATTTTAATAATTATGTTGAGATAGATTGAAAAAATAAATTAATTTTAAATGTATATATCTATGATAAAAAAATATAAATATCAAATAGGAATATTATGATAAAATTACACCCTAAATTATTAAACAATGTGAGATTTTTATGAGTAATAAAATGACATTTTACTTGATTTTTCTAGTAATAAATTTGGGGTATTTTATCTTCCTGAAATGATTGATTTTTTCTTGTCACATAGTGAATAGTTTTGGTATTGAATAATCAAGATAAGTCTCTAATATTATATCACATTGTAATAAGATATCTATTAAAAAACTAGGAATGATTTTAAATTATAAAAGGTTGCAGTTTAATATTGGTAGACTAATATAATTAATGATATCTACATAAGAAATCAAATTTTATTTCATGAAGTAAGAGAAATTAAAAATATACCCTAAGGAGTGGAATACTATTTCTATGAAATAGATATTTTACTATATCAAAGGAAATCTCAATTATGACATATGGTATCAAAATAGTGAATATTTTAAACATTAAGGTTATATCATTGTGGATTGGGAATGATATATTGGCTATAAATTTTCTACATTGAGAGGTTGTTTGTTTCTAGGTTCGTGGTTTATTTTATGGAAGTCAAAAAAATCATCCACTATTCCCTCAATAGAAAATGATTATTTTATAAATTATTAATATTAAATAAAAAATATTCACATATATTCTCACCTCAAAAACATGATTTTTCATGTTTCCTATTCCTTTGTGATTAGGCATGATATCCAAAATTTAACAAACCTATCAAATAAATTTTTGAAGCATTTAATGTTATTTAAAAATAGCATATTTTACCAGTTCATTATGAATACGACACAAATATAAGATCTTTCATTTTATTTTTCTTTACCAAAGCAGAATGATATGTATTTCATGATGAAACCCCTATAGAATGATCACTTCTAGAACTTGAGAGTGTTGTCAGATGTTTATTCTCTCCCAAAAGCTGTGTATGTTTTCATAGTTATTTTCCCCTTTAAATTGTTTGGAATTTAATATTAATGGAGGATGATATGAAAGGGTATATTCTTGTAAAAAATTGTTATTGTATATTCTCTTTTTTAAGGGAATTGTAAACGGGGAGGTGATATCATTTGGAGGAAAGTTATATTTTCTATGAAGCAGGGTATATGAGCAGCAGTTAGTTATAGGTTGTAGAAGATATCTTGTGTTAAATCACATGTTTCCAAAAAATCAAAAAAGTGATATAAAATATTACATGGAATTATAATTTATATTTAACATCCCTTAATTATTGGTGGTATTGATGAGATTAAATAATCTCCTCATGTAGAGAATTAACTTATCAGATTTTTGAATTTATTAAAACAATTAAGACATGATATGTATGGAATTAACTTTACACCAAATGTTATAGTACACTAATATAAAATAGTGTATCATATAGTGTGGTGTCTAGATAAACCTCATAATGAAGTTATTCTATGACTTATTTCATTATATAATCCATTCATGATTTTGGGATGTTTTTTCAAATTATATTTACTGACAATGTGCTCCTAGATGAGATGAAGTCCCAAAAGAGTTGAGTTGAATTTAATGGTAATGAAGTTATATTAAGATGAATTACACATTATTAGTATGGTACTAATCAAGACATAATGATTTCATGTAGACGTAAATTTCTACTAAAATTTAGATGCATCTTAATTCATTTTAGTTTGTTGACCATGAAAGAATAAATATTGATATAAATTTAATATTATATATGAGGTACACAACACATTATAATTACAATTTCCATGAATCTCATACTACAAAATATTATGAGATAAAAACTATTCTATGATGCAATTGATTTAAAGATATCGTATTTTTATCTATAAAATTCATTGAAGTCATGTTATAAATATTTGGCTCACATAAAAAAGGTGAAGTTAATACCAAAATTATAAGAACATAAAAATATATTTATTTACTATATTTTAGGAAAATAATGGATTTTCAATAAAACCCATAGGAACACAGTGCAATATTGGTCATATTAGGTATAAGATTTTACGATTTTATTACATTTGATGATGGGATATCGTAATCATGTATCATGATCAGAATTAATGTTGTAATGAATTTCAATCTTATGAAGATAATGGTGTATCTCTTATATAAATGTTCTATTTATTATAACGAAAAATGTAGAATATCATAAATAAATAATATCCCATTTCAAGATGATTTTGGTTATTATGGATGAGTATAATGAGGTTGTACACATGATAAATATTCTGAAGGAACTTGAGGTTAAGTGAAGAGAATATCAATTCAATTGTGGAAAATATTCATATCTTTTATACTCAGACATACAATCTATCTCCATGATTATTTCAATATTAATTATTATAATAAAATAGCACTGTGTCTCATGGGATAGTATCTATTTCTCATTATGGAAATACAATGTGATAAAAAGAGTTTATAAACCATGTATTTTCCCTTATACCGTAAATTTTTTATCTCACTCCATAAATTTTTATCATCACATCGCTATTGATATCCAATGACACTAACTGGTGATAAGAATTCCACATATTTATAGTTAGTGTTATCGATATTCTTGAATTCACCCCCACCCCCAGCAGTAGTGGAATACTCTCACATGGGCCTTACAATATATAAAATATATATTATGGAATGTTATCACCTGTTTCTAGGTAGTGATTTATGTTAATTTTAAAATTGGCATTCTATAATGATTCCATATTATACTCAAATGTTTTATATGATATTTATCTATATTTAATATTATTTATGGCTACATGAGTGAGGATTTTTTCTACCCATGATATTAATCTGACCATCGCTTATAGTAATAATACTAGTGTATTATGGGTGTGTTTTAGGTAATATGGAATTACACTGGCTCGAAATCCATGTGACACTCAAGAAATATAATGTTACAATATTAATCTCATCTAAGATATGAGGTATATTTCACATAAATGACAAATATTTTCAAAAATGAAAGTATTAAATTATGGTTTAAAACATTTATAAAACTATATTTTTCTTTAGTTCAAAATAAAATCAATTTAATTTAAAATGATATATTACTTTAAAACAAATTATCTTATTTATCATACAAATTAGTCAAAAATATTCTTTTTTAATAGGCAGTTGTACCATATTATATCAAAGTCCACGAAATAGATTTAAAGCTATGTGTTTCTTAAAAAAAGAATTAATAATAATTTTAAAATCAGTAAAACTAATTTAGTAGTTGATATAAATTTTATTTAGGTAAATTCATTTTCTAGAAAAAATATTTATTTTGAGATAAATTTTATTTTTATTAATAAATTATAAAGAGAAATTAAATAACAAACAAATTATTTTTATTCTAATTTCATGTCACATATATTTATGTTATGTGTTTATTACCTATAAAATAAAATAATTAATTCTTAAAAAAATAAAATTCAATTAAGACATCATAATATTATGGTAGCCTTCATTTAATAAGAATAAATTATGTTTTATTATAATGACCTAATTTTTATTATATTTAATGTTTTTGTTACATAAATTAAAGAAAAATATATTCTGAAAAATATTATTTATTCACCTATTAAAAATATAATATTCAATAACTGTTATCAAATTAGTGATTTTATGTTGTTTAAATGGAATTTAACAAAATCTGTATAGAAAACAAATAAAAATTTATATTATAGTGCAGAATTGAAAACTTGTTTTGAAAATTAATATAATATTTATAGTATTATAAGATAGAGGAAAGAAATAATTTTAATGTTTTCGAATATTAATATAACATTTCATTTATGGAGGTGGGGGAACATAGTTTATATCAATTTTTATTATTATAAGAACACATGGTCTTAATGTTAAATATTAAAATTACATTTCATAAAATAATCACACTATCAGTGATAAGAATAACCTATATTAAATATATTTTAAAAAAAATGAATTCATAGATATATTAATTTATAAATTAAATTCATAAATGCATTCCTAATTAGGAATCGTCATTTAATTGTTTTTTGAAAAATATATTCCATGAAAATAATATACATGTTAACTAATGTTGGAAAAAATGTTATAGCCTTAAAAATAAATATTAATGATATGTATTATCAAAATATACACATTAATGCTGTTCTGAAAAATAATATTATTAACAAGATAAATAATATTATTTATTTACATAATATTATTTTAATTTTCTCTTTGTTATTTATATTTTTTCATTATGAATTGGAGAAATTAATGTTTTATGAGTATTTTATAGCCTAACAACATGATTTCATTATGTTTTTTAGTATATTATTAATTTATTTTTAAATAAAATAAGTTATGATGAATTTGAATATGAAAAAAACGAGGCATTTCATAATGATATTTGACTATAATTTTTGGTTTGATTGGAAGAATATTACAGTAAGAAAATGAATATTTTTATTTTTTTAAGAATAGAATCCAATGAAGAATAACATATAGAATACAATTTTCAATATATTGGGTAAAAGTCTAAAAGAAGAGGGAAAAAATTAATTATGATGTATGATGTGTATGTGGTGGTATATATGAAGGTATTTATGGGGTGCGTTTACTTAGATAATGGACATGTCGTGGTGTTATTCATTAATATGGATTCAAGGATGTCATTTTGATAAATGGGAATATAAAGATGATAGTTTTTAAATGAAAATTCCGGAAAACAGATTTTCTATATTTAAATAAGACATTAAATATATAGTATTTTTTTGTTACGTATAATTCATATGTTCATCATATTATATTAAATTATGTAAAAATCTATATACATTGATTTTATCTTTATATTTTGTTGTTATATTTTTATAATTTAATATTTTATATTAGAGTTTTGGTGTATACTACCAAGAATTGTTTGAGAAATATCATTGGTAATATTTTGAAACCTAAATCCTATTAGAGAAGAGAATCATGGGTCATCCCTCAATCTAATTTATATCCTAGGAGGAGTCTTAGGGGGTTGGGTCTTGACACTTTTTTTTATTTCCAATGATCATAAATTAGGGTATCATTATAAAATATTATTATAAAACTTATTCAGTTTTATGCTTTTTTTATTTATTATTTCAAATAACAATAATATTTGGTTTTAGGAATTAGAGTTATATTTTTAGAAATATTCAATTTTTTATATATTGTGTGAGAATCATAATCTCAATTCCATGAAAATAATCACTCTTTATGTATGTAAACATATGAAATTTGGTGGGCCTAACAATGTAGAAAAGACTCCATGTTGTCATGAATGATGCTTTAGTTTATAAATGAGTTAGGGGGATTTCCAATGTAATTTTGCAGTGTTTTTGAACTATAGAAGTGTGGGTACAAAAAATAGTATTGTATTAGTGGAAAAATTACCTCGAATTGTTATTTCAGGCCACGTATTGGGAATATAGGCCACTGGGATTTTAGTTTATCTATGTAGGCAAGGTTTAACTATATTAGAGTAGCATAAATATGATGGATCAAAACTATAGTTTTTAATATTTAGAGATAACTCAACACATGATAGTTGAGGGAAAATTCATACATGACACTAGCCTTATAAGCTACGAATCTCTTCATGGGGAAACCAAATAATACTACATCATCATTGGTTGAGCTCAGGTAATACAAATAATATTTAATGAAAAGGGGTTATTTTAGTGAAGTCATAATAAATTTATAAAGACATTTGTGCCACTTGAATTTCGAGTCATGTATTCTAGTTTTTCACGTCATATAAAGGGTTTTTCTAAACCGAGATAAAATGTTGTATTATCTTAATACAAAGAAAATATGGAATTTGTATGTATATAATTAAAAAAATTAAATAATCCACTTAGAGGGTTAGTTTAATATATAATTATGTGTTGATATAGAATATGTAACATAGTAACATAATGTGGGGTGATAAATATAATAAAAAATAATGGGATATATTTATATATGGTTTATATGTATTTTCATTTTGTGAAAATGTATTTTCAATATATTTATAAATTACTTTATGAATATATTTTTATTTATAATAATTAATATTCTAATTTTTATTCATCCTTGTGTACTACAAACAACATGAGAGTCCAATGATAGTAAAACCATTTGATATAAATATATTTTTTATTAAAATTCTATAATCAACATGGATGGTTATGTATTGTGATAATATATTATGTTATTCATGAGTAGGGGATAATATAGAGATATATATTTCATTATATATCCATATGTAGTACTTTTTTTAAGGATTTACTCTTTTGAGTATACCACATGAAATGTAAAATGTAGATTCATAGGTATATTTGGTGAACATTTTTACATGGGGTCAAAAAGATACATTTGTTAAGATGTGCAATTATTATTTTTTAAAAACCCTAGATAAATTTTAGATAATGGTTATTGGTTTATGATTAAGAATATAATTTTTTTACTTATCCATTATACGTTTTTTCCCATGCTTCGAAAGTATGTAATATAATTCCATGATGAATGATACAAAATAAGTGTAAATAAAAACCCCATTCCACTTGTTTATGATGTCGAGGTAAAATTTCACATAGTATTAACTTCACTTTATAATATACATAGTGGAGTGGAAATTAGTAAAAAAAATTAAATGATAAATGGAATTTATTTAACCTCTAAATAAGAATATTTAATAAAATATAAAATATTCTAGATAATTTGAACAACAACCAAAAAAAATTACATGAAACAAATATTGAAACAATAAACGAAAATGTGTCCCCTGAATAAATAAATACTAATAATAGATTCTTTGTTCATACAATGAATAAAATATAGATATATTATAAAAAAAATATTTGAAGTAGAACCTTATGAATCCATCTCTAAAACTCCTCATGGGAACCTTTCACAAATGGTTGTGGTAACCAACTTCATGATATATCGAACAGATTACGTAATAAATATGATAATGTAAGTGATTTAATTCTCAAATGGTCTAAATTCATAGGGTGTGATATAATAATACAAGTAGAAACACCAAAATTCATAAAATATATTCTGATTTTACATCTATATTTTTGTGTTTTTTATGATTTAAAATATATTGAATGAAATAAATAAGAACCATCTATACCACATGTAGATCATACAGTCATGTTTTAACAAAACCATCCAAATGAATAATTCCTACATTAGTCAATACAAACAGGAGTAAAAAGTTTTTATACTTGTTTCTCAATCCATAAAAAGGAAAAATATATAAAAATATATATTACAAGGAATTTTACAAGTTAGTGTCCACTTAGACTCTTAAACCTTAGCTTAACGAAACCACAATGAATATCATGATTCCTTATCTCATATAATAAACTATCAATCAAATTTTATGTGGAACATCCCAAAAAATCCTTATATAGTCTACACGGAGGATCATTTAAATAACATGTGGCACATCAATTATTGTAGATAAACACAAAATTGTCTTTGTATGACCACCCTACATCACCTTAAAGCTTAACATGGAATGTCCAACTGCAATTATATTTTTAATCACCATATGTATAATAAGGAATTCATAGATAAAAAAAACATAAAATATTTATCGATGATATCGTAATGTATCCACATCATTTATCAATTAAATATTCAATGTATTAATATCTAGGAAATATTTGTGAACATATTACATGATTTAATAAAAACAATAAATCATTAAATTCATTAAACCCAAACCGTCATACTTCAATGTAATGTTTTTAATAGATCATAAATAAATTACATAGAATGCTATATTTATATATATAAATTTAATGTAAATCATCTATGAAAAAACTCACAATATAATAATAAACCATTTAAAATTTTGTGTTTTTACTTCCAATGAAATATTTTAAAGCTTATTTTTAATTCAATAAAACACTTCAATTAGAAACCAAATCAAAATTATTTGTTACACAAATAATATATTAAAAGAAATTAATTTAAATAAATTGTCTAAAACACGTCTATTTATAGTCAAATAGATTATTCATCTTAACCGAACATCATAAAAACATCACAAATCTAATTAGCATCCCGTTTTCACGTCAATAAGTGTTGAAAAATTAATTTACAATAAAATGGATCATATTACAATCAAAAGGTAATGTTAGACTTCAAATAGATTAATGATTTAGAATATTTCCAATGTAAATTAATTTTGATAATATCAACATCTTCATTTAAACAAAAACAACTAAAAATTAATTAAAAATGAATAACATAATCAACTCATTCAAATAATGTACATTTCAACTATGTGATGGTAATTGTCATAGGACAGGAACAAAAAACACGAGGGATTAATATCTATCTTCACCAAATCCGAATGTGATTTATTTCTCTTAATGTTGTTGTGGGAGCACATTTTTTTGGTGGAAGCCTCATGAAGGAAAATCCAGGTCCTAGTTAAAGGACATCAATCAACATTGTGGATCAAATGTATACCACCATGCATGGCGTAGAAAGTAAAAATTAGTGGGTTATTAGTTCAAGGTGAGATGCATGGAGGTGGTATAGTTCACGATGAATGGGGATTAATGCTTTTCGGTTTAGGTGCTTATTATAGGGATGGAAATTCTAATGATACAGAAGCAAGAGCTCTTCACAGTGCCCTCTCCATATACACACTGTTCAACACATCCATTGAGGTAGTGTAATTGGACTCTGAAATTATAGTGGATACTCTCAAGTACAGGTACACAGCTCCCTGGTATCTCACCTACCTCATCAAGAAATGAATGCTCTTCAATGATCACAGTAAGGAGGTTTCTCACACATTCAAGAGTGACAACATGGAAGCGGGAATATTGGCTAGAAACAGTGATATAATTGATTTACCCATTCTTTAAAATAGTATTTTTTATTTTTCAAATTACTATAACATTTTTGATAAAGTAGACATGCTAGGCCTCAACAAATTCAGGCCACTCTGAAATTCTAAATTTTATATTAGTGAGGTATGAATGAGACTAAGAACATTTGAACATTAAAATATCTTTTTTATTAAAATATTAATTAATTTGTTATTCATAACATAAATTTATTAATTTGAATAATAATAAATTTATTAATTTAATCTCATTTTTTAATTCAACATATAATAATTATTTTAGGGTTTATTTTGTTGATTATTTGAAATAGGTTATTTTTAGGTGAATAGTGACTAATACTATTTAATAAAAATACTATAAAATAAGATATAACTAAAATTATATGTAATATTTTAAAAAAAATAATTTAATGTGTAATATAAGTAATTTATAATTAATAATTTTAATTTTGAAACATGATAATTATTTTTTGTAACCTTAGTATTATTTTATTCTAATAGAAATATATTTTTATCATTTTATATTATTTAATTATTTTCAATGATCCATTCAGTTATTGATTTTTTTAATGTCCCATAACTGTCAATGTTTTTAATAACCAAAAAAACATTTGTGGATCAATTGTATAAATTATTTTTTTGAAAATGAACATTTTTTCATAAAATGTATTTTTCCTAAAAAATGTTTTCATCTCATTTAAAATGACTATATTAAAATTATATATTACCACTTATAGAGATTTATTATTTTAAAATTATATTTATATTTTAGATTTTAATATACTATTTTGGTAATAAGTAATATTACATTTTTCCCAATTACTAATAGTTACCATAGTAAAATTGTGTCTCCCCAAGTAAGGGTTAAAATTAGATTAAGCTGGTTAAAATTAAGGGATAATGATACAAATATCACCAAGAAAATTATTATTTTTTATTGTTTTATTATATTTAATCCTACCACTCTATCTTACAAAAATTAATTTTATGCTTCCACATTTAGAGGAAAAAATATTTATACAATTTTAATGGCTATGATTATTTACAAAAGTATCACCCATCTCACATATAAAATGTGTCATCTTCCCCTCACATTCCCACACAAATAGATAACCTTATCTCAACCAATATCTACCAAAATAACTTCCCAAAAAACATATAAATTACTGAAAGGTTCTATTATCACCAAAATACAAACTTAACAATGAGTTGTGAGAGATCCAATGGAGGATACCAAAGGAAGTAGTAATCATCTTAATCGAGTTCATTCAACTCCATTTCTTCACCCAAATTCATAAAATATATTTTACACACAAAAATATTTTTAATATAGTATTATTAGAACTATATTATTCTCTTAATTTAATTTAACAACCATTATCTTCTTTTTTCCATACATTGTAAAGTTAAATTTTCCTTTTGTATACATGCATACTACCACCCCCATGAAGGACATAATTTTTCCCAAATAACTCACATAGATTGTTGTAAAGATATATTTCGTGAATAAATGTAACATCCATGAAATAATGAGGAATTTATATATAGTTAAAATTATTTCCTATCTTTCCCTCTTATTTTAATTAAAAAAAATAAAAAAAAAATATCACACATAGGTGCCTTACAAACACTACTTCAATGGAAAACATATTTCATATTTATTTACGACCTAACATGTATTGTTAAAAAACTGAATTAATGAATATATATAATATTTATTAAAATTTTGGTCTCCTTATATGTTATATTATTAATATAGAATCACATGTTCTTACATATACAACAATTATAATCTGGGCTTCTTTGTATTTTTCCCTATATATATTAATAGTGTTCTGATGTTAATTTCCAAAATGTGCAATAAACGTTATGTAATGGAAATAAAATTTAATAATTAAGTATAAAATATTTTTTATATATTATTGAATAGTTATTTAAATACGTTATTCAATAATAAAATAAATTCATTTTGGGAATTTAAATTTCCAAAAATTGATATTTTTATGCTTTCAATTTAAATAACCTGCGTAAGTTCTATAAAAGGGTCATATTACTCTGTTAACATATCAAAATAATACTTTAATCCATTATATAAACTATATAGGTGATGAAAAAGATTCAAGGATCAATATTTCCAAATCAAAATATTCATGGGTAATAATATAACTAATACATAAATATTAATTGTTAACAAATATTTTCATAGAAATGTGTAATAATAAATAAATAGTTTATTTTATCTGGTAAAAAATATTTCTTATTAAAAATTTATAATAATTTTTTTATTATAGATGATTTTAGAGAGTACCTAGTTATGAAGAAGTATGAGGAGAGGGTTTCCCATATAGATTTCAAATTATTTAGTCATGATTCATATTATGAAGCATGTATTGTTTTATGTGGTGAAAAAAATTCACAATTGACTTATTAAATGAAAACAAAATTATTCTATTTAATTTCACATTCATTTATGATCTATTTTTTAGACGTTGATTTATACAATATCAAGGCTGTATGGCTTTATTATATAAATATCTATTCCATGGAACATGATTCATATTATTCAACTTGTTTTCTTTTATATGGTGTTAATGATTTCCCATTTAAATAATAAAAATGAAATAATATTATGTTATTTTAATTTAACTTTATGTTAATCCCTCTTTTTTCATATCCATTTATTCGGTCATTACTAATGTTATAAATGCCTATCATTTCACATTTTATTATTTGATAAATTTCAAATTATAAACCTAAATTCATTTACATTTTGAATATACATCCTATATGATATATTATATCATGAATCACATTATACTCTAGGTATTTTATGTTCTTTCTCAAATTTTTTCTCTTATGTGTTGTTTGATTTTAAATGTAGTAAATGTTTTTATTTAAATTCATTTTTTCAAAATTCTAAATTATTTTCCCAACAATTTATCTTCTATATTTTAATTTTTTTATTTTGTATCATGATTTATATTTTATATAAATAAATTCATTTTTAATCTCATTTTCAAAAATATTTTACATTTTTTGTATAAATTGGATAACCCTATATGTTTTCAGTGTGATTTATTATTTACTATCATATAAAGGTGTTAAAAGAATAGTTTCTATTATTTATCTCTTAATTTTATTTTCTCCCAATCAAGATAATTTTTCATTACCAATCTCACGTTATATATTTCAATATATTTTTAAGGAAAATTCCATTACATTTGTTCTATTAATAAATCATTACTAATACAAAATTTATCTCATTTTAATTTTTTAATCATATTTATACTGACTTTGTAAAATTATTTTACATATATTTCAATTCAATAATGATTATTTTCTTCAAATGGTGATATACACTAATTATACAATCAACTTTGTTTATCTTTATCAATTAATATGATGTTTTAATGAAATAGTCATTGAACCAATTTCTTTTCTAGTAGTAAATTAATCTATGAAGTAACGTTGGATGATAATTTTTTCTTATGGAATATGTAAGTATGGATTATCATTATATTATTGGTGGTGTCTTATATAGCTCTCTTATTTATTTATTATTATTTATATCTAATGACATAATGATTATTCATTAAATAGATTGGGTTAGTTGACAGATTAATTGATGGTCACGATTGGATTTTCTCACATCATAATGTGTAGATGTTATTATGTTTACTCACAAACATAATGTATGAATATTATTGGGGTTTCTCAATATATTTTGATGGAATATGTATTTTACTAATCAATATTTCCAAATTACATAATGATCTAATGTTAAATATATATTAATTATTATTTTTTCACATGTTTTTTATTAAGGGTACAATATATAAGCTTCTATGATTGACATTTTAGGACTATTTGATCAAATTTAATATTGGATATATCTTTTTCATCAGTGATACATTTAATCATATATGTCCCTAGTTTTCATGTTATCTTACAATCTTATTATCAACCACTTTATAACTCATTGATACATTTTATCTCATTGGAAATTTGATCTCATATATGTTATGTTTAAATTTCCCATGGTTATAAATAATGACGTTATGTAAGAAATATAAATAAGGTTATATTCTGTAGATTAGTTTTGGAAATATTTTAATGACTTATTAAGAAATAATAACTTCTAGTCAAAATTAGACAATTTCTATCAGGTGAGAACGATATAGTTTTTTATAGTAAATTTATTTTCCCAATTCATTAAAAAAATTAATCTTAAATAGTCTTTAGTATGTAAGAAATTCAATATTGTTTAATTATATTTTATTTATAAATTGTTAATTTTTGGTTTCTTTGATTAGTATAGAATCATTATGTAAAGGAATTTGTTTAGAACTAGAGTCAGGTTTGTGCATATGAGGAATTTCAATTGGTATTAGAGAAGGGTTTAGATAACATTATTGGTTAGGATGTTATCAAATGAGGATATTTTAGAGTTATGGACCCCATTATATGTTGTTATGTGTATGTTTAATCATATGTTCAAAGAAATTGATGTACATTTTAGGTATTATTTCAAGGATATTAATGATAGTTGTGATATTTTGATTGGGTCACAGGAAGAAAACATGATTTATGTGTCAACCACACTTTCAGAGAAAATATGATAAATTTATTATGTAATTATATTAAATTATTAAATTATTTAATTTATTTTTGGAATATGTAATCAGAAATAAGAAACACGCATTGATTGAAATGTGATTTGGTAAAAAATTGAGATAATTTTGTAAAAAATAATAATATATTTTTGGGTCTTCATAGGAGTAATTAAATAATTACTATTATGCATTTAATATTTTTCATTGTTAAAATCTATTTTTTATAATTGGGTGTACCTATTTCTATGATTTTTATTTTTAAAATGAAATGAAAAATGTCATAGTTTAAATTTGTTTACTTATTTATAGGTTTTAAATTTATGACATTAAAATAAAGAAACATATAGAAATATGGGTGGAAGTAAAATTTTTATACTTGATGTGAATATTTTGAATGATAACAAAACTTATGATTGATTTTTTTAACTTTTTAATTAATTATTGTCATAACCACTGTGTATAAGTATATATTATGAAATAAGTAACGAAAATTCATCTGGGATTGGTTTCTCTCTAAAAATTATGAAGTATTATATCATGAGTCACGAATATAATAATATTTACATCATAAAATCATCATCATAAATTAAAATTTTAATTTTTATGATGAATTTTTTTATGTTCGGTATAATGTGATAACCCATGATTTCTATATATATAATCATCATTAAATACGAAAGTCTAAATATCTTGTTTCAGAGTCAACATAGAACTGATGTAAATCCTGAAATGTTAAATGAACATTATTAAGATTTTTATATGAATAATAAAACCAATAAATAATAATTATTTTAAAGAAATTAAAAATTTCTTCACTGAGAGGATAAATAATTAATAGGGATTAAATTTAAGAACTTTTTTATAGAAGAACTATTTTAAGAGGGTTTTTTAGTTATTTAATAACTTCTAATTGATTTTTAGTAAAACATTTAATATTTCAATGTATAAATAAGTATATTATCAATAATTTTATGTAGTTTTTATATGATATAAATTAAAGAATACAAAATGTTCATAATGTCATTTTCCTATAAATTTAATTTCCATTTTTTTGTATTATGATGTAAAATTTATGATTTTTTTGGATATTTATTTTATAAAATGAATTTTTTTAATATAATATCTGATTATCATTTTATAGGGAATTTTTCTTATTATCTTAAATAGTTTATTTTTAGGTGGATGGTGAAAATGATTTTTTTCAATTATTATAGCCTTTATGAAATCATTAATATACAATCTTTAATTAAAAAGAAAGGTAACCATTTTGATAGAAAAATATTTATATAAGTATAAAAATAAAATATTTTAAAAAAATCAGTTTATTTTATAAAACCATGATTTTGTTTTTTGAGACAAATATATATATTCTTCTAATAAAAGACTATTTTTTCATTTTACTTTTATCCAAAATTAACAATGATCCATTATTTTTGGGATTTATTTTAATTTCAAAAAACATTTATTTTTAAAATAAACCATTATGAATCATGGGTATATATTAAATATATTATTTTGGTGTGAATTCATTTTTATAGATACAAAATTTTTATTATTTGAAATATTTTTTTGATGCATTGTACATAAATTAATTAATTATTATTCCAACTCTATAGATTTAACATTGTAAAATAATTTGAATAATTTGAATATAAATAGTTAAATATTTTAATTAAGTCCATTTAATTTATTTCATAATTAATAGTTGACATGCTTAATTGTTTTCATCATGATGATGGCTATATGGGGTTTAAAAGGGTTAATACTCTAGGATATGCCTTCAAAAATTACATAAATCTATATTTATATTATTAAATAAGTTTATTTTGAAAACAATTGACCATATCTGACAACGTTTGTCTTAGTTGGTTACATTTTCCATTGAATTGAATATGTATTATTTTAAAGTTAATAGTATTGTCAAAGGAGCCACTATCTCTCTTATTAAATAGCTCCCTTCAATCATCACTTCCCCTATAAACATTGAGAACATTTTTAAAAAAATACATAACAAAATTACTTTTTAGAACCATTATTTACAAAATAAAGGTTCTAGTTTCACCAAAATATCAACCTAGAAAGACTTAAGGAGAAATTCATAGGTGGATACCAAAGAACTCCCAATCATATTAACCATTTTTATTTATGTTGATTTTTTATTACACATCATACAAATATAATTTACACATTAAATTACAATGAAATTTGTGTTTTTTATATACTAAATGATTATTAATTTGAAGGATTAACCATTATATAATTTATATTCATCAATTGGAAAATAGAACAATTTCTCGGTTGTACGTGAAGACTACAACAACCATGAATGATGTATCTCTTTTTCCATCACCACATCACATGGATGGATTCAAATATAGATTTTATTTGATAATATTATTTACATGATAGAATTTTCATTACATATAGATGACTCATTAACTTTTTTCTTACCCTCTCATCCATTAAAAAATGAAAATAATACTTGTGTGTACGTGCGAACAATGTTAACCATAGACAATGTATTTTATTTTTCATTACCACCTAATAGGTATAAAAAATTAATGTATTAAATGAATATATATATATAATTTTTTTAGTTACTATGTTTCTATAGAATTTATATTATTAATATATAATGAAAAGTTTAAACTCATTGAAAAATTATAATATGATCTTGTTTTTGTTGGTTTTACCTACTACATTAATACTATTAAATTTTGTATGTCATTAATGAATAAAGAATATTATATACATGTAATAATATGTTATAATGATTTATTTATGTTTTTATTTATTATTTTTTAATTGTTATATAAATATTTATAGTCACAAATATAATAAATTGTTTTTGTATAATTTAAATTTCTAAAAAATGATGTTTTCATTATTCCTATGGAAATCAACAATATATGTTATAAATAATAAACATGAGACATTAGATTTCATGAACATATCACTATAATGGTACACATATTATAGTTGAAATGGATAGAGGAGGATAATTACACATGGATTCCACATCTAGTAGGCTACAGGTTATTGACTAGAATCAATTATATACAAATCATGTACATGAGAGCCATTACCCTCTATATATGTTTAAGTAGTAAGAGATAAGATCAAAGAGACCTAAACCAGTTACCTGAATAGGTAATATATGAAATATTATAACAAGATATGATTTTATACATAACATGATAAAACAGAAATGATACTACAAAAGTGATTAATCGTCAAAAGTGACCATGAAGCTTTAACGACTGTTAAACAACCCCAAAAGCTTGTACTATCTAACTCAATCATAAACCAACTCCTACAGACATGAAAAAAAGTTTGTATATATATATATGGATATTATAATATTTATACTTAGTAGGATCCTCTATAGAAGTTTTGGTGGAATAATATGAATGAAATATACTAAATCCCAGTGAGTAAATAAATAAATATATCATCTCACCTAAAGAGGAATAATTTTTTCCAATCCTCTCCACGGATCACATTAAAAGTAATGATGGAAGTATGTAATTATATATAAAAATAGTATATATATATACAAGATGGTCCCCACCCTACTTATATATCTCTACTAGTAAGATTCTCTCACAACCCAAACCTAAGAATCATGTTTAAATCCCTATTAGGAATAATCATACACCTCATGCTCTAGTATCCCAATCATTGATGCAGCCAATGAAGACCAAAATCTCATCAACATTGTATCCCGATAGTATCCAAATGAATTCATGGAATCTAATGAAACTTACCTACATAAATTACAACACAATCATTATATTTTATGCGTGTCCACATGTGGAATGTAAAAAACACCATTTCAAGATACAAGATTGTGTTATACATTCATCCATTAAACACTCAAAAAATGTATTGTAAAATCATGATCTATGATATCCATGGATTGAATTATCCCTATAACATAATCCATTATAACCCGTACATGCCTACTCATCGATATAAAATGGAGAGGGGGATATTGAAAAATCATATTTAAATCCCCACAACATCTCGGATATTTGAGACACCACCAAAAAAATAGATGATAGTTTCCAAACATAGATAGGTGGGTAGTGTGTCAAATTTAAAAATATAAATAATATAATGGACATCCACAGTATGGAAAACTTCCTAGTAATAGATTAATTTATATTTATTGTCTCATTTGACACCTATCTTCCAACTATTTTTTATTGATACGAAACTATCATACAAGCATTAATATTAAATATTAAATAACAATTAATTAATATTATTTCATTTTGCATTTCCATGATTTAAAATGTAATATTTTCATAAAATTATTGGTATAATAATTTATTTATTTATTATATTCTCATGTATGTCATCGTCAGTTATAAACCTCAAGAACAAACCCCATACTTTAAATTTTTTTAGTCATTAGTCAATTAGTTACACAGGTACTCTAGGACTCATACTAGGGTATCACATCAAGTATTACCTCTTCATATATATTCAAAATAATTCAATTAGTTACAATCTAATCATATAAATAAAATATGGTCATATGGATAATAAAAAATAATTATGAAATATTTAGATATATCGATGTGAAATCCCCACTCTAAACACTTCCCAATAAATCGATTTCATTCCCAACCCATTTAAAATAAGTTTATTTCTATTTTTCCATCAATGGAATTAAAAATACTACCAGCCCTTGGATCCCACCCAATTTCTCAATATATAATAAATCATCAATAAACAGATCCCAATGCATCCAACCCATTTTTTTTATTAAAATATTACAATTTTTCTATTTAATCAAATAATAAAATCAATTCTCTAAATATGAAATAGAACACATAAAATTCAAATGAATTTTCCACCAAAATAGAAACTTAAATAAGGACATAACTTCAAGTAAATCATGTCTCCCACAAACAAGAATATACCCATTTATCCCAAAATATTTATCCAATAATAGCCCATTTTAATTCCTTCTTAATATTATTAGCTTACTATGTATATTTTTTAATCATATGAAAACCTAAAACTAGTATATATTTTTTATACTTTTAATGAAACAATATTCAAACAATAATTTCAGATTTAATAAATTTATAGTAGATAAGTACATATTCTTCCTATGAACGTTTAATTTAAACAATATAGTAATTCATGTTGAATGACTGGAAATCACCTACCATCACGGAGAACTGATCCATTTATTTTAACTAAAACCTCAAATATTTATTATCTACACATGCGATAATTATCCCATTTTAATAATAAAATTATAGAAACATATAATAATAATCATCAAAGAATAATAATATGATACATTATATTATTATTTTATGTCATTATTCCTTAAATATCCATGAACAAAATTAATATTAGTAATTCACCATGTGATTACTCTTTTTATCATTCAGAGATAATTACTATAATAATAATAATAATAAATTATTAATATTGTAGCATATGTATTCTGAAAATTCCTCTAATTGAAAATATTAACAAAAACACTTATATTATATTTCAATATGTTATTTACTATAATTATATAAATATCCAACAATTTGAAATTGATTACATTAATAAAATTAAATAGATGAGATCAATAAAAATTTTACTAATTCTATACATAGTTCAAGATAAATCAATAATGATCTATTTGATTTATATATTATTTTGATACTAATATTTCATTGTAGTATGTGATACTATTTCTAATTTCATTCATAAAATAAGATTATTAAATTTTAGATATTTTAATTCATTCATTTCCCCTACATTTTATCTTTTAGTTTTCATATTATTGAATAATAATTCTTCGTTTAATTATTTTCCATATTATATTCTGATTATTTTTAATCATAATTCATTTAAAAAAAGAAAATAAATCATGATTTGATGTTAATTTGACATAAAATAAAATATAATTATTAGAAACCCTACCAAAATGTGATGCGTTGATAGAGGAGATGACCATGATCAAAAGGATCAGTTTAAATATTTGATAGCAAGAGGATGATTCCAATTTGGTAAAAGGATAAACAAGGCTTATAGAGCCGGATCTGGGAAGGTTCATCCCAGCGAAGGTTTGGAATGAAATTTACTATTGTATAATATATCTTTTAATATTCATGGATATATAACATTCATAGGAGAGTAAGATAAAAATAAAACAAATGGGATAGATAATATAGTAGAATAAGGGAATGTTTCCGACGCTTTTACGAATGGGAGCGTGTGCGCATCCATCACGCGGGGGGGGGGGGACACATGGCTTCTTTCCCATCATTCCTTCTTTCCAAAGGTGGACGACATCCGTTCCTTGTTTAGGGATGTATGCTCCTTGATCGAATCTAGGATGATGGGATGTCAGTTCTTCCTTCCGTGGATTCCTCCTCGGAGCTCATCACCTAGTCCAGGTCTCCCTCATAGATTTAAGACGGGTTCATGAAGCTCATTCTCGGCACCATATCTACATGGACGCCGGTTATTTACGCTGCTTCTGTCGAGACTCTCCAAGCGGTCTGGTCGGGGCAACATCCATCGATGAGGATAATGGTCATGCTGGGGTGTCGTCGGCACGCCTTGACGCTGGAGATTGGCATGTCTGTCTTCTGTCCCATATTATAGGGATTCTCGAGGGCGCGGAAGCCTAAGGCATCTCACATCGTACGCGGGGAATTGTGTACCATCAGAGGTTTTCCTCATTTTCCCATGTTTTACATAGGGTATGCCACGAGTTTAACGTCTTGCGAAGACAAATCAGGCTGACCAGAATAGTTAGATTGGATTAGATTGAAGAACCCCCTTGGGGGAACGCCGATGTTGGGGCCAGCATGTGGGCGGATTCCTGGATACTATGGAGTGGAATGAGGTGGAATGATCTCACCGGGATGTGGCGGCCCAGGAAAGGATCAGGATGGGTGATAGACTGATGGGCTTGAACCTCATATAGGCTTGCTACGTATCCCCATGGCAGGGAATCAAAGTCTACGTAGTTCTGGGCATATAGTTTAACGTCATGCGGGAGGAGGGCATACAGTTTAACGTCATGCGGGATGGGGTCATACATTTTACCATCATACGGGATGAGGGCATACAGTTTAACGTCATGCGGGATGAGGGCATACATTTTAACGTCATCCGGGAGGAGAGCATACATCTTAACGTCCTGCGGGACGAGGGAATACAGTTTAACGTCATTCCGGATGAGGGAATAGAGTTTAACATCATGTGGGATGAGGGAATACAGTTTAACCTCATGCGGGACGAGTAATTTGGGGCTTACACATTGAGGCGGCCCAGAGAGTTCGCGAACCGATGTGAAGAAGTCGGAACGACAGGGGTGGTGGGCTTGAACCTCATGGAGGCTTCCTATGTACCATTCATTATCATGGATCAAAGTCCATATAGTTCCCTAGGATGGGTCTTACGCTCTGAGTCATCCCATAAGAGGATGTCACGGTCAATGCACACTCTATTCCCACGTTAGTCATGCTCGGTATGAGAAACAAGAGGTAGCCGGGACCAGATGATCACGTTGCAAAGGGTGTGTCCATGAGAAGCAGAAAGGGGCATACATGTTGAGTGGACCAAAGAGGGAACATGGGCTTACGCGTGGTTAGCGGCCCTTAGTGTCGGGGCTTACTCAAGGTTGGAGGCATGTGGTGCGACAAAGCACAGTGGGAAAGGGACTCCACTGGCCTTGGTGGTGGGGGGACGTATGAAGGTGCATGGGTGCAACCTTCCGTAAGAGAGGCTAGGGGCTTACGTGCTGAGGCAGCCCTTCCCCCGCGGAAAAACTCCACTCCAACAAGGAGGATATCATTCCATGTGAGTAAGAATCCATTCCCGTGGAGAGGAGTGGGTGTAAAGAATGTCCGAGCTGGGGGGACCTTGTGTGCGAGGCACTGGGTCGGACAACAGTTTAATGTCATGTGTTAAGGACGAGGTGCATGGCAGTTTCACGTCCTACAGCTCGGATGAGGTGGGTTCTCTCTACACTCCTAAGGCTTACATGCCCAACACCCTCTACACCATGTGGGAGGGAAGGCATCGGCATGGCCGTAGCGAAGGGGGGCCGCATGGCGAACCATCGAGGGGTCCACGTTAGCATGGCTATCATGGATGAGGCCTACGCAAGGAAGATTCCCAGGTGCCCCTAAGGAGTGGAAATGAAGGATGGTGCTTATGAATGGAAGTAGCCCAAACTTTCTTCCTCATGTCTGGCCATGAGGGCATCCTAACTCATTGGTGGGTTGACGTATTCACCTATGCACTAGTGAACAAGCGGGATAATGCCATGGGCGTTGGAATCAGCCCGAATAAAGGAATATGAAAAGTGTGAATCACATGTCTGGCATTCAGAATGCAATGAGAGTGGCGTGGTGATAGAGGATATCTACTGACCATGTTCGCAACACAGGATCCTATCATGTTAGCCTAAAATGGGGACAAAAAAATGAGGGGTCGACTGGTGACCGTGTTCGAAACAGAGGACCAGAATCAATGTGTCGCCCAGAGTCATTCGGGGCATTGGCCCAGGACAGCAGGCGGACCATAGTTCAATCATCCATACTATGACAACAGGCAGACCAAAGGTCAATCATCGATATTGTCAGAGCAGGCGGACATAGGTCAATCACCCATACTATTAGGGGGTCCCTCCAGACTCGGAAGAGGATGCAAATTTGAATAAATGACACGCAAAGCGTGAGGTGGAGTGATGGAATGTTTGAAAGGATTCCAACGCTCTTGAGACTATGCCACTATAATCATGGCATTAGGCATCTTATGCTTGGATCACAAGGCATATCTTATTTGGAACAATAGGCATCCTATGTTTGGAACACAGGTTTTTCTGCAGTTTATAGTCATGTAGATAGGACTACTAGAATCTCATGCTTGGCTCACAAGGCATCTCTTATTTGGAACAAGAGGCATCCTATGTTTAGAACCAATGATTTACTACAGTTTATATTCATGTAGATATGACTATGGCATCTCATTCGTGGAACATAAGGCATCTATTATTTGAAACAAGAGGCATCCTATGTTTGGAACACATGGTTTACTACAGTTTAAAGTCATGTAGATAGGACTATGGAATTTCATGCTTGGAGCATAAGTCATCTCTTATTTAGAACAAGAGTCATCATATTATTGAATGATAGGGCATTCTACTAAGAGAATTGATGATGATAATCTCAAGACCGTATTGTGTGTGCAATTACGCGCACGGGAGCAAGTTCAAATTCCTCAACCCGTGAAACTGAAGGTATTGCCTTCTATTTATAGGAATACTGGGGTGAAAAATACAGAGTTGCGTAAAATAATTGTGCGAAAGAGGCAGTGACAGAAAATATCAACTATGTGGGATGCGGGTGTGAAATTATTTTGCGTTGGCGTAGGGACATTTCTCGAATCTCGGGTTGCCTTTCACGTGGGACATTTTTTCCGTGAACTTCACCCTTTTTTCGCATAACACATCCGGGACCTCCGGACTGGGCCTTCGGGTCCGAATATGACTTTGCTTTTCCATTCTGGAACATTCTACGATAGTTAAGCCCTTTTCAGCGTCTACAGGGACATATGCCCCTTGAATTTTTAAAATAAACATAAACTATCTGACTCTAACATTAAAACTCATAATCTCCCCTATCCCTTGTTTGAATTTTTTTATTTTCAACTCTATATATTTAAAATCACCATAATTTTTTAGTTTCATTTATAATATTTCACAAGATACACTCCCCAATCCCCCATTTTTAAAATCCCATAATTAACACTCTCTCTCAAATGACCATTCACACATAATTATAGAATTTTTACTACTTTATATATTTTATATATCCAAATAATTGTACACATAATTTATCTTTCCACTTTTATTCTTCAATATTTTTGGACACAAATCCTAATATTTTGGTTTTCATATTAATATTATAATATTTTTACATTTTTTCCTCTATTATTAAAAAAAATATTTTTTAATCTCCTGGAATACTTATAATATATATATATTCATGTATGCAGAGATAAATTGATAAGATCATTTTATATTAAAATAATTTTATAACAACCTAACAAAATTATATGTATAACATGAAAATAATGTGTTTATGTTTAATATTTAATATATAACTACAATATATATATATATATTCAATTTCACAAAACAAATGCTTCCCCAAAATTTAAATAACTGTTTATATATATATGACATGTAACATTTCTCTAAATATTAAAAATAAAAAAATATTTTAATATTATGGAATTTATTTTATATATGAAAGATAATTTATATCCATAAAACTAGTTTTATTATCAATATATCTTATATCTAATATAATAAAAAATTTCATAATATTTTCAAATAATGCATAAAAATATTGTAGATATATATTATCCATTATTTTCATAAAATATTTAGCCTCAATTCTTAATAGAATGTACTTATTTAGGAATCTAAAAATGAAATTAAACAAAAAAATAATAATAATATAAGAAATCAACTTAAGGCACATGTAACACTCGAGACTGTAGAAATGATGACATAAGAAAATATAGAATCATATATTAAATAAATATAAATTAATTAATATCCTATAGAAATATAAAAACACATAATGGAAGATAAAGGCATGTTTTTAAAACAATCTCACAAGATACTTCTCGAAGGATCCTTATAAATCATAACACAATCGTCAAACATGAGGAATAATGTTAATAACCTTGTAACGTTTTCATAATATGAAACAAACTCTAGTGGAATATTAATTTGAAACATGGAAAACTCTAACAATAAAAATTATATCAATGAGGATAAATATCATAAATACACTATAGGGTAAATACCCATATCAATAATTTATGCATTAAATGACATGGGAGACAATGTGTGCATCAGTTTCTATTTTTCTAAATTAATGTAAGACAAATTAATAGAATAACCAAATTAGAAGACATTGAAATATGATGAAAAATTCTTATCAATCAGTCACTAGTAAAAATATATTCACTATAGTTAAAAATACCTTTCAAGAATAATTACTCTAAAATTATTTAAAAAATCATTGAACTTCATTTAGCAGTAATCATCATTTATGACACATAATGTTTTTTACATAAACATGATATAATAAAAAATATATTATAATGATTATATGCTATTATATTAAACATTATAGATATTATACTAAAAATAATTCATTATGTTCATATACTCATGGGGTTCTAGACAAAAACTATTTTTCGAAAGGATTTCCTACATGAATTTAATTACAATAGGTTTTCTATTTTATTAATTAGATTAAAATAGTAATATAAATTCAGACTAAAATTTCATAAAACACTATGTTAGGACTCGTAGAACATTATTCAAAATTATGTAGGTTGAAAATCGATTATATTAACACCCTTTTAATCCTTTTTCATAACAAGGGTTCAACAAGGCCCTTTTTTATAAAAGCACGACACATTAAATACAAAATAACACCTATTTTAATAATATAATAAAAGTCTCAAGAATGAACTATCGTTATTTATTTAATAAAATAATATTCCATAAAATAAATTTCATCATATATATAACACCAAATTTTAAAACGCATATTATGACACAAAATAAATGAAATACTCAGAATTAATATAATCAGAGTAAATTTCCTGAAAAATAAATAGTTATTAATTAAACATAGAAAACATAAATATAAAAACAAATTTAATATATTATGCACTAGAAAAATTAAATAATCTACCCACCACTATACTTAATAACCATACATTGTTTCATGTTAAACGTATTGACAATTTGTATAAATTAAAAAACTTCAAAAATGATGTATAAAAATAAATATTTAACATAATGTTTCATATTATTTTTATTATTATAAAACATCACTCTCCTTATTATATTAATATCAATACACTTAGCATCAAGACAGTTCAATTCATTTAAAAGGTCTTATAAATCATGAAATTGAAATAGTCCACATTATGTGGCTTTAAAATTATATGTGCACGTTAAGATTCATCATATACCATTATCAAACCTATCTCATACATAAAAATAGTTAATTCTTGTATTTTTCATTTTATACCAATGGATTTCTTTCAATTTTTTTGAATTAAACCCACTTTATAATCTATTATCAAAAAGATAGTTACATCGATATAAATAGATCCATCATAGAAATATGTTCCAATGGTAACTATCCACCTCCCAATGAAATTTTCATCATTAAGAGGACAAAAGTCAACCACATGTCTCGAAAATAATTCATAATAAAGTAAGTATCATAATGGGAGAATATTCCACCCCATCATATGTGTCAGCCCATAATATATGTTTCCAGTAAAATAGGAATCAATAAAAAAATACAGGAACCTAAAATAACCTATAAATCATAACCAATGTCACATTATAAAAATTAAATCATACAATATTTTAATTTACAAGATAGAGAAAATAATTGAATAATATTTCTAAAATAATTGAAACATAAAATTTTAATAATGTTACCTTCTTCGGATGAGTTCCAATATCACTTGGATTAAATGAAGATTATATTCTATAAAATAGTATAATATGTACAAATACTACATTCATTTATACCAGAACTGCACCACAATATCCCTAAGATAATATTATATAATAAATATAATGAAAAAAACCCCTTCCCCATAACCATATCATAAAACTACTGAGCGTGATAATAAATTTTTGGACTGATATGTACAAGATCTGGGAAACCCAATCCTCAAACCATATATCTATCTCAACACTACGCCATTGGAATGAGTTATACTTACTAACATTATAGGAAATTAGAGTATATGTTATATAGAAACTATTCTATAAGGTTTTATAGATAATAATGGATCATGGTTTTAATATTTGGGTTTCAATCGAGTGAATAAAGGTGTTTCCCTATACTCATTATGAAGGGCCTTCAATTGGTGAATGATGATCATCCTGGTCATTTTGTTTAAGGGTCTAACATTTTATGGTTTTGGGATCAATAAGGAAATTTAAATGACTCAAAAAATATCAATTGAAGAACACAGTAATCCCAAAGAATTGGGAAATCTCATTAGGTGAATATCCATATTTTCAGTCAAATAAAAAACTCTGTCTAATCCTTACCTCGAAAAAACACTGATGAAATAGCTAACTGCACTCAATATCCTTGAAAAAAAACTACCATTGATGATCTATCGCATGTGTAATCATCCAATCCAATGAAGATCACTACTCCTCCAATGCAATAAATTAACTTGAGTATATACCCTATTATTTTAACTGATCCTCCACCCAGTTATCTGAAATGTATATCTCACAATTGTTCTTAAATTTTCAGAAGAAATCTTCGTGTTTCTTCCTCCAACTGACATCATTATGGACCTCCACTCCATGGATGTTTCTATTAACACTATGGAGAAAATATTCTACATTAATCTAACATGGTTTTAACATAGATTCATTTCTAAAAAATAAACATCATTAGGGGATCCTAACACAGAATAGATATTTTTCTGGTCAACAAATTAATCCAGTCATTCATTTAATATAATTTCCAATTATATTCACAATTAAAAATCTTGTTTAGAAAAACATGATGTATGATCCTTCCAAGGGATTCTTCCCTAGATTAAACCTCATATCACATGCCACATTCAATGAAATTATGAATCCCTACATCGGATAACATGGGATATAAAAATACCAAGTCATTTCTTTTCTGCTTTATTATATAATTTGCAAATCCCAATTGATACTTTTTCACTGCCAAACTAAGATTCCTCGCCAATTCCCTTATCTAAACTCTATCCCATATCCTGTCTTTTAACAATTAATATCACCATTCTAGAAACCGTCCCTCTAATGGTACCCCTCATGAGATGGAAATAGATATTGGGAGATAATGATTCCCAAATACTACCTATAGTAGGCCATGGGTTGGCAAATAAAAATGGGGGCTTACGAATCACACTCATTAGAGGTATTTCATAATATAATAGTTTATGGAGTAAAAGATAAGTTGAATAATCCTCTAACAAACACCACACCTAATTAAAACTATCAATACTAATATATGAGGGGATTTCTTACCTAATTGTATATAACATAAATTATAATATAAAATAGATAAATTCTTAGATGTGACCATACTACTCCAACAACTCCGGAGCAAATCCTTGACCTGGTGATATTCACAAAGATCACCAACAAGTTCATGATAATGTAAAAAAGTTTTTATAGGCAAGGGGTGATCATAACAAGTATCTCCAACCGGATCCACCCTAAATCCTCTCATGAAAATGTGATAAAAGGTTATTGAATTAGAGTTAATAATAAAATGTAACACACATGTCACTTAAATAGGTATATTATCCTTTTTTCATCCCCACCATGGGTCGTAATAATTTTATCTTTCTTCCAAATGGATTACATTTTTATTTTGGGAAGTCATAGGTACATAGAGGAGGCTCCAGAGGTTCTGTGGAGGTTGGAGCTAGAAAAAAACTACCTCATGATATATTTTTTATAAATGAAGGGTTTACGGTATATGTTTTTGTTTCATAACATGTGTATATATCAATTTATAGCTTCAATTTGGAGGCGGGTATTATGTGGAAAGAGTTTATAGCATAAAATAAAGATTATAGTCTAAAAACTTTTAAGACCAAGGATCTATGTTTTTCATCATAATAGGGTATTATGGTTAAAAAAATCATTTATGTCTTGTAATCCATTATCCCATAATGGTTATTTCATAAAATCTGGACATATAGTGTAAAGAGAGTTCTTACACACTGTATAATGCATGAGGTCTAAGCTAATTCAATTAATTAAGCCATTGTCTCTCTATTTTTAGAGGAAACATGAATACATTAGAGGATAACCCCACCAACATTCCACTTAGGTTGGTTTTTTTGTACTATTGGTGGTGTTTTAGTGTTCACAATTATAATTTTCTCTCTTTCCCTACCAAATCCTTATGTTCCTCCTCAAAAGATTCATTATGGTGGTGTTGTTTTATTTTTGGTGTGTTTGTGAGATGTTTTCATAAAACATGTGTCCAGACTAGGGGGATCAATATATTTATTATTTATTTGAGGTTTTTGGTTGTTTCATCATTATTATGTGGTTTATAATGAGGTTAGAAAACATTCTTTGTGGAAGTGGTTCCTTATTCTTTTTTATTAACATGTTTTGGGTAGAAATTTCATCATTCTTCTTTCCAATGGGTAGATAGTAAGGGTATGTATAACAATATAATATATTGAAATAAGAAAAATTGATTGGTACAAGGAATATATCCCAATATTTAATAAATTTGTATATTTTATTGATGATATTGTTCATGATTTTTTCCAATATTGAAAATTATAGTTGTTGGGAGCCATGCTTCCTCTATAGGGATTTGTTTTTAGACCCTTTCATCATTCTTTTGTGTTAACAACCTACATTAATAGCTAATGATTTTTTATTTTTCTAATTAATTGGTTTCTTAGAATTCTGGTTTGTGTGATAAGAGAAATTCTAAATAAAAAGGTAATGTGGTAAAATACCCTAAATAAATAGTGGAAATTGAAATAATGTAAATGTATAAAATGAATTGAATTAATGATGTGATTTTAAAATTTAAATGTATGTGTTTTATTATATCAAAGATAGTGGATACATGTTATATCTAGAAGTTGGTGAAATGTAATGTGAATGTGGGAGTTGTTTTGTGTCTTATGTGGTATTTCATATAGTGGTGTTATCAGTTGTGATGGTTAATGTGTGTTATTGTGGTGGTGATGTGGTGATTAGTAGTGATGTTTTTGTAAACCCATTAGATTGATGTTCACATAAATTTTTATATCTTGTATGTTTATGTTATTTCCTTCCATTCCCCACCCAAGCTAAATAACCTTACCCTTTATCAAAGGCACTGAGTTTCGAATGCATTCTCCAATATCAAGAACGGTTCTTACACAGATGGTTGGATACACATTCGTCAACATTATTTTATCATCAATGATTGACCATGTATCTTCTGGTTATTTTTTGTTGTTGAGGATATGATTAGACTACATGTGATGTGATAGCCTTAGTGTTTGTGGGTGAAATATGATTTGCTAGGCCAATTTTCTATGGGTGAGATGAGGTGTGATGGTACCTAAGACTAACACCAATTATACACCTTACAACGGTGGGGTAGGTACGTATTAGACCTAAAAAACAATAGAGATGGATGGTATGATATTTGATGTGATGTTATATGTACAAAAGGGATGGAAGCACATGATGATCGATGTTGGGTGTGAGAGATGAAAATCAATATGGAAGTGGCAGTAGGGTTGAATACTTATTTTATGTTCTCAGTGTTATATTACTATATGGGATGTTTGAGTTCTTAAGCGATCCATGGTGAGATAGGGATTGGTTACTGGACCTATATATGATCTTGTTGGTTGGATGTCATGTTCACCAACTCATTAGAATTCTCTCTTCACATATGCACTTAAGACCATAGGTGTGATCCCAATGAGTATACATGTACGATTAGATAATAAATATATACTATTTTTTAAGTCTCTAAGAGTAATTTTGGGACCAAGATGGATATTTCTATCATGTGTTTTGGCGCAATTGTTGGATCGCTGCTATAAGACGTTTCTTGAACATTATTTGGAGACATTTATATATATCATTTTACCTTATTCACCCATTAAAGTATTTTATTGAGTTTACTTTTTTATTATCATATGGAGTATTTTAATGCTTTTTTGTCAAATCTTTTGGTCCAATTTTATTTATAGAGGGAAATTACTATAATAAGTGATATTTTTATGGTCCTCATTCTCATCAAAATCTCGAGACCTACTAGAGGAAGGACATGGGGGGAAATATCTCTCTCCTTTACATAAAATATATTTTTATGGGGGGGGGATGAAATAGTGGTATAAGAGTTTTATGGTACAAATATAGGAAGGAATTTATAGTTAGACAAAATGTGGATTGCATAGTTTTCTTGTGAAAAGGTTCTATTTGAAATTGGTGCGTTTAATATATTAGAGAGACTAGCTATGACAAGGTATTTTGTGCCCCCATGGTGTAGTGAAAGAAAAATGAGATTATATAATGACCAAGTGATGTAGATCTATTTTTTGGGTTGATACCTAGCATAGTTACATGCATCATGATTGATTGGGGTTATTTTTGACATGGATTTTGGAAAGTATAATTAATTCAGTAAATAATATATTAAAAAATTCAACACTACCAAGCATATGAAATTACCCATGATTTTTAGTAATAGAACCGAGTTATAATCTAGGATTAGTTCATTCATGTATGTTTCAGTTAGTAAATCATGATTCTCTTCCTAGGATTGACCTGAAATAGGATGATGAGCATTGGTCGGGTCAATTTCATGCCTCACAATAGAATATCTTTGAAAAATATGATGGAGGTGTCTTAAATTTAGAGATAGAGAGATTATTTGAGGATATCAATATAAATTTATTTCTAATACAATAACAAGATGGGTTCTGGCTATCTTTGGTGGCTATTCAGTTGTGAGGAGTAATATGTTAATCGTGGATACTATTTACTAGTGACCATAATGACGAAGATGTATTGTGTCCTAACATTCAAAGAGAGTTCTAAGAGGAGTTATTATCATAGATGATGAGGTAAATAGTTATTCATGATCAAATATCCCTTTGTATAGGGATCCAAATTACTCAAG
The DNA here is from genome assembly GCA_963277665.1 of Viscum album. NCBI lineage: Eukaryota > Viridiplantae > Streptophyta > Magnoliopsida > Santalales > Viscaceae > Viscum > Viscum album. The sequence continues at coordinate 1,707,536,485 of OY728145.1, forward strand.
ATAATGGGATAATGTTTAAGAACCTCTTGTACTTTTCTTCGAATTATTTTCTTAATGAGGAGTCTTGACCGTGGATTTTGGAGGATTCTTTGTGCCTAATGATCAAGTATGCGTTCTATTTTCTATTATCCCAATATAGCTGGAGGTGTAGAAAATGTAATGGTTATTAAGGTAATTCTTTCCTTGGTGATGATCATCAAGAGAGATTCTATTTGATAATTCTTAGTAGTAGGGATTTAGGCATTGGATTATCGATGTTTATGAAGTTATGGATCCAACAAATGAAGAAATAACTAAGGTAGGTCTCTTTTTATTATTCAAAGTTGGGTGGATATCAAAAACATTACAAAAACATTCAATATTAATGATATTTCGTTGGGGGACACAAGAACCATTATTCCCAATGCCTAACTACATAGGTAGGCTAGTTTCCAGTTAGTGTTTATGCCCCTTTTGAAAGTAGTATTAGTTTCCTCCAAAGTATTTTTAGAACTAAGTACCTTTGGTTCTTCTTTAGTAGCCGAGAGTGAGTGGATTTTGTAAGGGGAACCCTCATGATTGTCCCCAACCCCAGGGACCTATCACATTGAATTTACATAGATGTTAGCTATATATAGTTATTGTAGTTGGGTGTGGTCAGATTCAAGAATTAGAGTTGGTAGCACCGGCATAGTGAGGTGATTTATAAGGTACGATCTATTTATCATCTACTATTGTGCGTTCTTTTTTATTCATAAGACTAACACTTATTTTTTAACCGACATTCATTGATATATTTTGACTATATTATTAGAGATTTCTAGTTCCCATGGTTTTGTCTATTCTAAATGGTGGTTGGGCTATTCAGTTTTATGTTTTACTTGGATGTGGAATGGTGATGGGGGATAATGGTTCACAAGGTACTTTATCTTATTATATATACATACATAGATAAAATTTTATCATTTTAATCAATTGGATATATTTCATACATGCATTAAATAAATATTTCAATAGGATAGTTTTGTTTTCAGATGTCGAGGGCCAGTAAGTGGAATTCATTACTGAGAGAGTTTATTGGATTATTTTCATGAAAGTGGATCCCATTTTGTCTCAAATAGTGGTGATTTTTTCAAATGTATATATAGAGAGTGTTTCAAGGGTTTTGGATGACATGAAGGATGTTTTCTCATTTAAGGTTATGAACATTACCACTTAACGTGATGTTTATTTTGGGAAAGAGTTGAATCTAGGAAAACATCCAATTTTTATGCATCCATATAAAATTTATCTTATGGAGTTACAATAGTTGAGGATGAATGTGGATAATATAATGAAAATGGGTTTCACATTACCCATTGGTCATCATTGGGTGTTTCAGTGTTTCTATTCATGAAGGGGAATAGTGGTATAATGTTCTATATATACTATCAAAGGATGAATCATGGTATATTAAAGAACATATACCCTCGTTGGATAATATAAAATCTATTCAACCATCTGATTGGAGAATGATGGTTTTTGAAGACTGATCTACATTCAAGATATCACCAGTTGATGGTAAAATACAAATATATTTTTAAAGATACCTTTAAGTGTAGGTATGGGAAATTAGTGTTTTGGGTTATTTCATATTTTATTAAGAATGCTACAACCATGTTCATGGGACTTATGAACTAAGAATTTTATTAGATATTGGACTGATTTATCATTGTATTTGTCGATGATATCTTGATCTACATGATTTTACAAGGGGAGCAGGTTGGGTATCCTATTTCTATTTATCTAGTCCATAAACGTCATTTGATCTATTGAAATGTATCAATGTGTGAGTTTTTAGGATAGAGGTTAGTTTCCTTGGACAGGTGATGTCCCATTAGGTTTTGATTATGGACCCATCAACGATAGTGGTAGTTGTTTTAAGGGAAGTACACAAAAACATTCAATAGGTTAAAATGTTATTTTTATCTCGAGCTATTATCTATGTTTTTTCTCTATTACCCTTAATTTTCAAACCGATTGACGGATTTGACTATGAAGGATCAGAAATTCTTATGAAGTGATTAATACATGATGTTTTTATTTATCTGGTGGACAATTTTTATTGCTTTATTTCTCTAAAGATGGTATAGTCATTGTGGTATTATACAATGCATATTGTCTGGGATTATATTGTTTTTTATGATGTATAGGGTGGTGATCCCTTATGTCTCTATGCTACTACATCCCCACAAGAATAACTATACTTCCAATGATCTAGAATTGGTAGCAGTAGTGTCTGTGAAAATATTGTGGGTACATTACCTCCAAATTGATTACATTGTGGTTTTTAAGGAACAAAATATCCATAAATATGTTTTATATCATCAATATATTAATCTAAATCAATGGATGTGGAATAAGTTTCTCGTGGATTACAATTTTGAGATCTATTACACATATGTGAATGAGAATGTTATTTTCAACGTATTGAGTTGGAAGTACTAAATAGATGTTTTTAGAGAGTCTACATATGATTAGAAGGGTGTGGAGGAGCATGTATAAAATAATATTGTCCTTGGAAATAATAGTGTTTATGGTATACTTTTCAATGTGACCATAGAGATTCCTTGGATGCAGCTTCTAGAGGATTATTGTACAGGGGTCGCAATTTAAGAAGTGATGTGTGGTCTTGTTGGACATGGTGATTCTCCCAAGGAATGGTAGTGGGTGGCAATAAAATTATGTTATTCTAGAAGATGGTGTTCATTCTCTATGTGATTTTCATGGTAGTTATACATGAGTTTCAAACCTATTATGTAGAATTACATCCTACTATAACAAAGATGTATATTTGTTTGAGAAGATACATTTAGTGGATGGAGATGAAATAGTAAGTGACATAGTTTGTGAGGAGGTGTTGTTTTTTGTGTGGGATAATGTGAAACACAATTTTCATAGAGTTTTATTTATTTGTTAGATGTTCCTAAGTAAAAATGGATCGGAGATGGGTCGTAATGATCAGATTACGAGGGAAATGCCGAAATGCAGGGATTTATGGGACCCTTTGGCATAACATGATCAACCATAATCTCGAAGTAAATAGCAGTCCATCACTAAGCTCACATTGGCCGTGAGAAACAAAGGAGGCTCGTACTAGAACATCATCCGACTGTGGGGCGTCAACCAAGCTTCATGCATATGAAATTGGGCCTGGATATCTGAGGAGAAGAGGGAGGTCCATCCGACAGGAGGGGACCTCAGATCGATCAATATATCGTCTCCTCCACGTGGCCTAACACACGAGAGGGGAAATTTCAGGGGCATTGAAATTCCTTGGAACATAGGGAAATGAAAAAGGCGAATCATGTTACCCGAATTTGGAACACAATGGGGCGCGATGATGGAGGGTAACTGTTAACCGTGGCGGAAATGCAGCATCCATATCGTATTGTCCGGAAATGGGGACAATAAATGAGGGTTGACCGCTGACCATGTTCACAACATGGGGCCTAAATCAAATATCATCGATCAGTCTTTCGGAAAATTGGCCCAACACACCAGGCAGACTATAGATCTATCATCCATATTGCTACAATTGGCAGAAAAAAGGTCATTCATCAATATTGTGGCAGCAGGCAGACCGAATTCTATCATCCATAATGTTAGGGGATCCCATAAAACATGACAAGTCCTCCGGGATGTTGGCCCAGGACAGTAGGAGGATCGTAGGTCTATCATCCATACTGTTAGGGGGTCCTATCGAACATGAAATAGGATGAGGATTTCAAATAAAGAGGAATGCAATGCATGGAATATGGAATGGTGGTTTGTTCGAACGGAGTCCAACACTGCCAAAATTTCATCACCGTGATAGAGGCACGTTATGTGGACGTAACAACCTGATCCTGGATCGTCCCATGTTTCAGATAGGACCTCTCTAGTGAGAGAACCGCCGCTTCCCAAAATTACTATGGGGCATCCAGAACTTATTCAGGGTAGATTCCGTAATTACACCGCTCCTCCAGAAGCCAGTATCAGGGGTCGACAGTAAGGAGGGATGGGATTTGGTAATCCCTGGGTCTGGACCAAAGACGAAATGTCCAGGTGTTCCTACATATCTCATAAGGATGAGAATCAAGACATACGTAGTTCTAGAGAGATCTTAGTTTATGGTCTTAGAGCTTGGACCAAAGGGGCCCAGATGTATGGAAAAATGTAGTTTAAGTTCATGGAGGACCGTGTAAGGATCCTAGTTTAAGGTCTTACAACTCAGACCCAGATCGTAGTTTGTGGTCTTAGAGCTCGGACCAAAGGAGCTAAGATATAGGGCCAAATGTAGTTTAAGGTCATGCTGGACCGTGTAAGGGTCTTAGTTTAAGGTCGTAGAACTCGGACCCAAAGACAAGGGGAATGGGAGACACACAATAATGTGGTTGCGAAACCCACCGTGGAGGGGGGCAAGGCACTACCTATGATGTGCTCCTAGGTACGTGTTTAGGCCGAGGGACCATACACGAAAAGTTAGGCTGGGCCTATGGGGAAGTCCCCATGTGCTCTTACATATCTCATAAGGATGAGAATCAATCCATACGTTGTTCTAGAGAGAGGTGGAATGGCACTACATGGATCCTGCACAAAGGACGAGGGAGGCGTGCGGGTCTATCCCTCACACCCAACGAAGCGGAATTTGATATATCTTGTTTGTCCTTAAAGTTGAGTGGTTTTTCTTTTTGGAGCGACTGGCCTGGGGAATGAACTCCTGGTGTCGCCACAATAATCAAGCTGTAACAGGTGATGACAAATGGTATGGAAGTTTACAAATACCCAACGTGATATCCCCTATGAGGAGGTCACCACAATGTAGTTCCATTTTTCATCGTGCGGCCTGGACGATATCATCACAGTTTACGGTCATATGGCTTGGACCTGGCAGCACAGTTTAAAGTCATATGGCTTGGACCTGGAAGCACAGTTTAGGGTCATATGGCATGGACCTGGCAGCACAGTTTATGGTCATATGGCATGGACCAGGCAACACAGTTTAGGGTCTTATGGCTTGGACCAAGAAGCATAGTTTAAGGTTATATGGCTTGGAACTGAGGAATACTCACGACGCGGTAAGGTGTACCAAATGTAGATGAGGGAATATCCTCGTACCATAACTGTGTGCGACCCCGAGAGATGAGCCCAAGGACAAAGGGACGACGAGGGTCCAACAACTAGGGGGAATGAGATGCTAGCTCCTAGCTTTGCTGGGCCCAAAAATCAATGTCTGGGCGACTCCTCATTTCCCATGGGGATGAGGGTCAAGCTGCATGCAATGCATAATGAAAAAGCCCAAGCATATACTCTAGCATTCAGATCGCGGGAGAAACAAGAGATACCATTACGCAGCTTGGTCCGTCTGACGTGTGGGGGTGCACTGAGGGATAGTGCAATGAGTGTCAATATTCCACCTTGACACGGTGGGGTGGAACATAATGTGAATCATGCAACCAACATTCAGGGCCTTAAGAAGCCGGTGTGACGACTGAGGATTACTGTTGACCATGTTTTCAACACAGCGTCCTGTCACGTTAGCCTAGAGATAAGGGAAAAATGAGCATCAACCTCTGACCATATTCACAATGCGGGATTTGTATCAATTTGTTTCCCGGAACCCTCAGGGGAATTGGCTTGTGATAGTAGGAGAGCCCTTGGGAATTGTATCTAGGCCATTCTTGGGGTTCCCTCTGGGTGTGAAAGATAATGTGGGCCCGAATGGAGGGGAGCACAAAGCATGAAAGGTGGACGAAAACTTGCCTAAGTCGAATCTAACACTCCAGGTCCGAGACTAGAGTACTCTGAACACATTAGTAGACCACTGGAAAGGGTCGAAGGGCTTAGTCCGAGAGCAGCCAATAGATGGAAGATTCTTGGGGGAAGGGGGCGAAGTTCCAAAAACCATGTACCACACCTATATATCCCATCCATGGAGAGGGACATGCCAAGAAGCCGAGGTGACTGGGAGATCGTGGGATCTCCTATGATATGGGGCTGGACCTAACATCTAGGAGTTCAGGCGGTCCTACGTATCCCATAAGGATGGGAATCAATCCGCACGTAGTTCATAAAGTACAGTTTAACATCATGTAGGACGTGCGTGTAGTTTGAAGTCATGTGGGATGGGGGACACATCTTATCTGGGGACAAGTACGATATGGATAGTAGCCTGAAATGAATGAGGACATATTCCCACACCACACCGTAAAATCCCACAAGAGAGACTGAGTTGTGGAAGGCGAAGGGGCCTGAGGCTGTTCCTCGATCAGGGAGGCCTGGCTGGATTGTAGTTTAATGTCTTGTAGTGAGGATGATCATGTTTTTTATGGTCACGCTAGGCCATAAGGGTCTTAGTTTAATGTCTTAGAACTTGGACCATGGAGCCCAGATGTAGGGAAAAATGTAGTTTAAGGTCATGCTGGACTGTGTAAGGATCTTAGTTTAACGTCTTAGAACACGGACCCAGATCATAGTTTATGGTCTTAGAGCTCAAACCAAGGAGCCCAGTTGTAGAAAAAAATGTAGTTTAAGGTCATGCTGGACTGTGTAAGGATCTTAGTTTATGGTCTTAGAACTCGGACCCAGATCTTAGTTTATGGTCTTAGAGCTCGGACCAAGGAGCCCTGATGTGGGGAAAAATGTTGTTTAAGGTCATGCTGGACCATGTAAGGATCATCTTTTATGGTCATTGAACTCAGACCTAGATCTTAGTTTATGGTCTTAGAGATCGGACCAAGGAGCCCAGATGTAGGAAAAAATGTAGTATAAGGTCATGCTGGACCGTGTAAGGATATTAGTTTAAGGTCTTAGAACTGAGACCCAAATCTTATTTTATGGTTCTAGAGCTCGGACTAAAGAACCCAGATGTAGGGAAATATGTAGTTTATGGTCATTTTGGACCGTGTAACGATCTTATTTTAAGTTATTAGAACTCGGACCCGGTTCATAGTTTATGGTCTTAGAGCTCAGACCAATGGATCTTAGACAAAATATCAATTGAGGAACCTGGAGTTGGTGGGAGGAGTGACACGGTCACCATCCATAGTTACCAGGGAATATGCACAATTGGGATAGACCTTAGGGAAAATAAAAAGCCCCTCCCATTTGGGCTCCAACTAGGTTGGTTTCCTACAGGGAATCATTGGCGCTCTGAGAGCCATCACCAGGTCACCTTGCAGGAAAGAGCGGAGGCGAACCTTCTTGTTGAAAGATCGAGCCATCCTGCTATGATGACTTTCCAAGTTATGTAAAGCGTGAAGCCTATTTTTGTCTAGTGCTTCCTATTCAGGTAGACTGATTTTGGAAACTCTATCCGGCTCTTGCTGGTCGTAGACCATTGTGCGCAATGAAGTAAACTTAATCTCGATGGACAAGATGACCTTAGCTCCGTATACCAGGGAATACGGAGTTACCTATGTGGAGTTACAAGTCGTTGTCCAATAAGACCAAAGAGCATTAGGGAGATTGTCCGGCCAACATCTCTTATTCTGACCAACCATTTTTTACAGAATGTTATATAGGGTTTTGTTAAACGCCTCGATCTGCCCATTCTCCTGTTCATGATAGCTGGAGGTGTGGTTAGAGCGATTTTTGTACTTGGCGTACAATTTCTTCAGCTCGACTGCTTGGAAGTTGGTTCCATTATCTGTAAAGATAGCATGTGGTACTCCAAATCGATAGATGATATTGTAGCTCACGAAGTCAGTGATAGAATAGGCTTTAAATTCCTTGAACAAAACTGCCTCCGCCCACTTGGAAAAGAAATCCTTAGCAGTCAAGATGAACCGGCACCGGCGGGCCGTCGCTGGAGGGTAAGGTCCTACGACATCTAACCCTCAGACTATAATGGGCCAAGAATACATGGTAGTATGGAGAGGCTCTAGTGGCCGATTCACAATGTTAGCGTGAACATGGAACGCATTCCACCTCTTGGAAAACTCAATGCAGTCATAGATCATTGAGGGCCAGAAGTATCCCATGCTCCAAATCTTGTGGGACAACATCGACCTGGTCTGGTGGGCACCACCATGAACTTCTTGCATGACCTTCAAGATCTCCACTCCTTGAAGGCAATGAAGTAGAACACCATCAAGTCCGCGCTTGTAAAGGAGCTGCTCAAGGCTGGGACCGCTCTGAAGGGTAAACTGCGGCACGCAGCGTCGGATTCGCTCGTGCTCAGCTCGGTCTGACGGAAGATTTTTGTGTTGGAGATACTCAACCAAGGGCATCCTCTAGTTAGGAACTGTCTCAATTACTGCATCTAAAGTCCCTGGGGATCCTGATGTAGGGGCTCCAGTGGTGAGATATTTCACCCACGGGCCATGATCATCTTCCAGAAAAACAGCTGAAATGACTCTCCGGTGTGCCACGTGGATAACTAGGTCATCATTTCCGGGCTCTGTAAGTGATGTGGCCAGGATGGCCAAAGAATCTGCTCAACTGTTCTGCGACTGGGAAATATGAAAGACTTCTAAATGATAGGAGAACTTAGCCATTAGACGAATGGTGCACTCCAACAATGGCACGAGTTCTGGCTTTCTAACAGTATAGTCACCATTGAACAGCTTGATGACTAGCTCGGAGTCCCCTTTCACTTGTAGATGGGGTATGTCAATCTCAAGAACCAACTCGAGGCCAGTGATGAGGGCATGATATTCTGCCTCATTGTTGGTGTAGCCTTCTAACAACCAGAACGAATACAGCATAACGGCTTGCTCCTTGGTGATGAAGATGACACCCAAGACCACTCTTTTGAGAATAGGATCATTGAGCTTTCTACCGGTGGGGCTCTGGGAGGCACAATCAAAGTACATCTACAAGCATGGGATGACATGGTCAACTGAGAGGATTGCCTCATAAAGAAAGCCTAGATCTAGTGGCTGGTCCGCGGAGGTTGGACGAGCTGCTAAGAAGTCTTCCAATGGCTGTCCTTTGATATCATTCTGTGGTATGAACCTAATAATGAACTGCTGGAGGATCACCGCCCAACGCGCCAATTGTCCAGTCAACATAGGTTGGTTCAGGATGTATTTCAACGGGTCTACCTGAGAGACCAGCTATACCTCGTGGTGCTGCAAGTAGTGTTGTAATTTCTGCATGGCAAATAGGAGCGCCAAGCAGCTCTTCTTGATGGGATAATATCTAATTTCGGTATTGAAGAGCATGTGGCTAAAGTAGTAGAGGCTATTCCTTGTTCCCTCGCTATTTTTCTGGGTGAGATGTGCACCGAGGGAACATTCCAGGGTGACAACGTAAAGGACCAGTGGCTCTCAGGAAATGGGTGGCATCAAGACCGGATGTTAGAGCAGATAATGGTTGATTTCCTCGAAAGCGGTCTAACACTCTTCATCCCATTCATTGGCGGCACCTTTCTTCATGAGCCGGGAAAAGGGATGACACTTGCCGGCTAGATTCACAATGAATCACTGTATATAGGCTATGTGGCCTTGGGGACCTCGAAGCTCTTGAATATTGTTCGGGGGAAGCATTTGGATGATGGACGTGATCTTCTCTGGGTCATTATCGATGCCTCGATATCTAAAAACGAAGCCAAGAAACATTTCGAAGGTGACCTCGAAGGCACACATCAGCGGGTTCATCTTCAAATGGCGAGAACAGAGGATAACGAACCCATTCTCAAGGTCTTTCAGATGGTCCTGGAGCTGGAAAGATTTAACCAGCAGATCATCCACGTAGCACTCCACCTGTGTCCCGAGAATTGGCTTGAATATGCTGTGCATGGTCATTGATAGGTGGAACCTGTATTCATTAGGCCGAAGGGCATAACCTGGTAGCAGAAGGTACCTTGGGGGCCCTGAAGGTAGTGAACTCTTCGTCCTCAAGGGACATCCGAATCTGGTTGTACCCGGAGTACCCATCTATGGCGTAGAGGGCTTGGAACTTGGCTATGGAATCGATCAACAAATCTATCACTGGAAGGGGGAAATCATCCTTCCAATTGTGGCGATTGAGATCGCGGATGTCGATACCGACCCTGATTTTTCCATTCTTCTTTCTGACTCGAACAGTGTTGGCTAGCCACCGGGGATACTGAAAATCATTGATGAAGTTGGCTTTGATGAGCTTATCATCTTCGGCCTCAACCATGGCACCGTGAGAGGGGTGCATCTTTCTGGGAGGCTTCTTGAATCTTAGATGGTTTGCAAGAAGTCCAAGGTGGTGGATTTCTACCTGGAGATATAGTCCTAGAATCTCATCATAACTCCATGAGAACACATCACGGTGCTGTCTAAGAAAGTCCACGTAATATTTTCGTTCCTCGGGGGGCATAGCGGCGCTGATCAACGTGGGACTTGGGTCCGCCTCACTACCGAGGTTCACCTACACTAACTCATCAACTGTAGTGGATACGCCTTCCTCAAATGTAGAGGGTGTATCTTCCACGTCCTCTTCTCCACTTGTGGAGGGATCATCCATGGGGGGAGCCATTTTGGGGATGCAAGACCCTAATGGGAAGTTGGCGTCGGCTTGGGCGGGAGAGGTCGTCACGTCAGGAGACTCAGGCACTACGAAGACCGTGGAGGCAAAGGTGATTTATCCAATCCCATCTGGTCTTCGACCCAAGGGGCCACGCTTTATGACATCAAAGTAGTGGTGGTGCGTCGGCTTGAGCTGTTTGATTCTGGCCCAGTGGAATAGACACGTATGACATACGGCCGTAGCCAGGAGCCTAACGTCCCGATATCAAACAGGTGTACAAGGCTTGGGGATCACCTGAGCCTGGTTGGTGTTGGATTACGAGGTGATTTCCAGCTGTCGCTTGGACCTGAATATATTCCTTCCTCTGGTACTTGAAACCACAAATAACTACCCCATGTCTGGGGTTGTGGCCTCCAACCGATGGATTGGAAGACATATGCGTCGTCCAAACCTGCCTAGGGATCACTTGCGACAGTGGCAGGCTCAAACTCACCTACTAGGATCTGGTTGTCCATGCTCTTGTAATAGTCGGCGTCCAGATAACGGGCTTCACATGATGAAAAAGGAGATGCATCTCCTTGTAGCATGCCTACTCGACCCTTAAGGGAGTATTTGAGGCACTCGTGATACGATGAGGGAACCGCTGCGTGAAGGTGGAGCCACGACCAGCCCATCAACATGTTGTAGGCGGTGTCCTGAGAGACAACCATGAATTTGGTGTTGGAAATTAGGCCGCTGAACTGGGTCTTCATGTGTATCTTTCTGAGTGGAGTTTTCTCAGTCTTGTCATACCCATGGATCCTGTGGTCAGAGGGGGTTAGATCATCCTCAGACAACCCTAGTTTTCACAGTGTCCGAGTTGGGATTAGGTTAATCCTGGAACTCGTGTCAACAAGACAGCATCGGACATCCACGCCATTGAACTGGTCGGTGATGTACAGTGGGCGAATGTGACCCTGTATAGGAGGGACTTCATTTTCATCGGATAATGAGAAAACCGTCTGACATTCGGCGTTCTCAATTTCCTCGGTGTGGAAGGCTTCTGCAGCCGCTACCTCCATCTCAAACTGGAGGGTCTCCTTAGGGATTCGATGAGCGCCTCACGTATTTTGGACGATAGGATAAGAGCCTAAAGTATAGAAAGCCTTTCCGGAATGCTGGCCAGGTGCTTCAGAACGTCATACTTTCGATCCAAATGCAAGCTTCCACAAACAGTAGGTCTCTCTGCGATTGGGGGCATGACGGGCTCCACCGGCTGCACCGGATGAAGGGGCCGCGTGTGCTGAGCTCTGTGTCGGGCCTGCTACCTGGTTTTAGTGGCATGTACATCCTGGTTAAAGGTGCAAACTGTCGTTCCCTGGCGATTCATGTAGCCATGGCTCCGCTGACATTGGCGACGGCTGGGGACATTGGGAAGGTCCACTAGGTGTTCCTCATCATCGAGAGTCAAAAAGGGATTTACCAACTCTATGGTGTTAACCAAAGCATACCCTGGTATTTCACTCGAGGATTCATCCACTATCCGACGGAGTCTCAGAGGGATCCCCATTTCTAGGGGCATAAAATCTCTAAGATTTCGGGAGGATAATGGAATTGGCAAGGCACACTCTTTCTTTTTGCACCGCCGCCTGCTCTTCTGGGAAGAGGTAGGCTGGGACGATGGTGCCGAAGTGGTGCTCGTATATTCTGGGGGCTCTGGCTGATCTTGGCGGGCACAAATGATGCCATGGGTGTGGGAGAACATCTTGCGGGCCATCTAGTCATTATACTTCCGGGACCCACGGTCGGAATCCTGCTGCCATTCATCCTCACTGCCACTACTGCAATCTGGTCTCACAAAAACACCTGCCTCCTATGTCGGGGCTTGGCCCAATATGATTATGTTGTTGTCAATATGGTCTTGGAGCAAGTCCATGAACACGTAGCATTACTGGATGGTGTGCCCTATGGTCCGGTGATAAGGGCAATAGTTAGGGTGATCTGTGAGACGTGCCTCTTCCAACTTCCGACACTCAGGCAGCTGCAAGAACCTCTACTCTAGGGAACTACGGAAATAACCAAGGAGCTTGGTCTCATCAAAAGAGTAAGTCTGATTCCTTTTGTCTGAAAAGGGGGATCTTGGAGGCTGGCCATGACTATTATCCGGAGGATCATGCCGAGGAGGAGGATCTTGATTATCTCTCCTAGGAGGTGGTGGTGCGTTGCATGGAGGTGCCTGCCGATTTTGAGGTGGTCGCTACTAGGCCGGAGGCTGTGCCCGTGGGGGTGGACCCCTATGCGGCTGCTTAGCTGGCCTCAATGGTGGCAACTCTAGCTTCCTGGGAGCCTTTATCCGGGCCACATCAGCAGGCTCAACTCTGGAAGCTCTCCTTGCAGGGATTATAGGAGGCTGTGGGTGTGCCTGATTGGCCTATTGTAGGGATTCTTCGAGGCACTGAGCCTTGTCTGAGAAGTCCGGGAACCCCTCAAGGTAAATCCGAGTGATTAGAGAAGGAACCATCTCTTCCTTGATGTTCCCTACACACATCGTCAGTAATTTCTCATGAGTTAGTGGCATGTCAAGGGAGTATGTGAGCCCCTTCCACCGGTCGACGAAGTCCGCGACTCACTCATCGTGCCTTTGTTTACTCCTGAGGAGGTCTTCGATGTTTATCTTCCAGGTCGGGGAACTGAACTGTTAGAGGAACTACCTGTGAAGGTCCTCCCATCTAATAATTGATCCAACATGGAGCTGGCTGTACCAGACGAATGCTGGTCCTTCTAGTGTCTGAATGAAGAAACGGAGCTTAGCGGCCTTTTTCTATGTTGGTGTCCCTAACATAGGCCCACACCTCAAGCTGAAGTGGGCAAGGTTCTATTTTGGGTCTCCAGTCCCGTTAAAGGGGGAGAAAGTGGGGTTCCCAAATCCCAGTGAGGTAGGAATATCATCCACCCATGCTGGGTATGTCTTGTCGTCGGGTGGGATTGCCACCTGCGGAGTTTCCAGGGCCTCTAAGCGTGCGATGAGAACTTACATTAAATCGTCCGGACGCAGATTCCAGTCCTGAAGGGGATCATGAACCACAAAGGCATTTCCGGGCTCTTCAATCCAGTAGTCGAGCTCAACATCTTGCGGGGCGGCAAGCGGAGTGACTCTTGGGGCATCGGGAGGAAACCGAGTGGGGTCCCTTGGGTGATCACGCCACACAGGAGGGTTCAGAGAAACATATCACGCCCTCCTCCCATGGGCTCTAGCCTCTCCCCTATCGAAAAACCCAGAATCGTCGCCGATTCCTAGGGGAATCTATTCATGGGGTATGTGCTCCTGCCCCTGCTATCTCGGCTAGGGTTACCGTAGTCAGGCTGCTACTCTGCAATGCGTTCATCCAAGAGCTCATCTACTAGCCTTTTTTGCTCATAAGCTATTGGTGTAGTGTGGCTTTCTCGGGATCTTCCTCTTCCTTATGTACTGAGGATGATGGGTCGACAATCCTGACAGATCCGACGTGCTCTTTAACCTTGCCGATGTTTTGGCTCAGTGTTAATGCCTCAGTGGGTGTTGGGAGACCTAGGAGGCTCCTCAGTTGGTGAGTAATCCTCCCAGAAGGGTCCAGTAATTGCTTTTCCTCAAGGGGTGAGTCCCTATGAAGGATTTACACACCGTTTCCCTCACTCGGAAGGTTGTCCAGGTTGACAGCCACTACCCTTGATGACATTCCCTAGGAGACGCCCAGTGAATCGGGCTGTCGGTGAATCACACTGAAAAGAAGGGCATTGTACTACCCCATCCACGAACGTGCACGTGGGGGGTGGCTTCCTCAATAACTTTGCAAAGTATTTGAAACCTCTGGACCAATTGTTACTGGAGGTCCATGTGGTGTCCATGTGACTCGGGGTGCCGAACCGCGGGGAGCACAGGTAGGTCGACCCGACCTCACTGCTCACCGATATCCTCGACATGTGTTTGACTCCCAGGATAAGGACCTCGATGATGGTGAAGACGAGAGTGAGTCACCCGAAGAGTTTGGTGGAAACATTCAAACTCTCACGGGGTGAGTGACTCAATCATATCAAAATCCGATCTTGCGACCTGCAAAAACTTCTCAGGGAAGTGGCCTGCTGCGAGGACAGTCCATAAGCTCCATGACCCTGGTTTGGGATCCTACCCTTGCTGCCCCTGCTCATCAACTGAGAATTTCTGGGGAACTGGCAGTGGTGTCGAGGTAGGCTGCTGGACCGGTGAGCTGGCCGGCGGAGAATACGACAACCAGGCTGACTGGCCTCTGATCCCTAAGTCGTCTTCTGAGGGCTGCGGTGTCCTGGCTGCCACGTCACGATAGGATGGTCCGGTGAATATGCCTCCTTTCATAGCGTCGGTGCCTGCCGAGGGTGTGTCATGTCTCACCTCTTTCGTCGGTCCCTAGAAAAGTTCCCCACCCTCCCTGATTGAGGTGGAAGATGCTTCCAGGGAGGCCAGGGGTAACTGCGGGTCTGACCCCCAGGGGTATTCCAAGTCCTCTTCCTCCTAGATATACCTTCGAAGGGATGAAAGAATCATTTGGATATCGCATTCGGGGAGTACGAGGATGACGGGCCACATCCCCACCCTTTCCCATGACTCGTAGGACTGGGGGGAGAGCTTCATCGCCAAGTCGTACTCCGCCTCAGAGTCCGAGAAACGGACTGGTCTTATTTCTGTCTGGACTTCCCTGACATTCCTCTTACGGTGACGACGTCCCACCTTCCTACCCCTGGGTGGCTCATCAGGGCAAGGATGCTTTCCGTCAAGGATTCCCTTGGCCGCAATAGTGCTGGGGAAGAGAGGAATGAAGGTCGGGGTGCGAGAAGCACTGGTATTGATGTCGAAATGGACATGGGGAGGACCTCCATGTTAGTGAGCGGCCGGATATGCAACAACTCCATACTCGTGGCCAGTGGAGGGGGAAGTGACCTCATACCTAGTGTAGTGAGCGCTGGAAAAACCCATACCTAAAGAGTAGCTATCGCAGAGAAGCCTTCTTCTTTCCAGATCAGTGTAACGGAATTGGCATTTATTGTGGGTGGCATGACAGTGAATTGGTCCACGGTGGCCATTGCCTATGCCCGCGACTGGGAGAGTCGACCCAACCTGCCTGCAGGGCAGTCGGGGCCTCAATATGGGTCGGGCATGTGACTGCCCCTGCTCAACGTGTGCAGGGGTCTGGTGATAGGAGTCAACAGTGGCTTGGGCCACAGGGGTTGCTGATTTTAGACCCCCAGCGTAGGCATTCTCCTCCGCTCGTTCCCGATGCTGGCATCGGGTCAGATGGGTTGGAGCAGGTGGTGTGGGCACAAAGATTGCCTGCTATTCAGCTCGGGGAGTCGGGCGACGGCGTTGACGTAGCCTGGGGGGGCTCTTGCTGTGAACCCCTGGGACAGGTCTCCGATCGGGTGGACCCGGACATCTCCCACCTCATCGGCGTAGGGAAGGGAGGTGTCATGGTGCTCCGGGGATAGGATCCCGAAGCTGTTGAACGTCAGAGTGGGGAGCAGTGGCTCCCTGCGTGGCCCTCAGTGGCAGCGATGGTGGTGGTGAGGCGCAACTGCCTCTAGATCCAAACGGTCCATGTCCCTAGTGGGGATGACCCCTTCCTCATCGTACCTATGAACTAGGTCATTCATCACCCTTCGTTGGATGACTTCTGATGGGGAGAGAGGGAGTGAGCGCCCGATAGTCGCGACGGTCCGTGTTGAAGCGACTGTGGAAAAGACAGGACCGTGCGTGGTGGCTGCATTGGTACTACGCCTGCCCTTGCCCCTACGCCAGTGGGCAGGTGGCGATCAAGCTCTGGTTGTAGCAATCTGATTTCTGGAAGCAGGGAGATGAACCCATTAGTACGAACATGAAATGAAATAGACAACCAATAGCCTAGCATCATTACTTCTTCTATGGTTGGTGAGAGGTATTGACGCTAACGAAGTTGTAGAATGGAGTGCTCAACATCTTGACTGCCTCTACCCCTGGCATGTTTAACGTCCCAGTGATAGGTTCCCAGACCTGGTGACATGTTAATCTTCCGACACCCAGAACGCTACCCATCTCCATATTGAAGAGAAGAGCTTCATGTCAGGTTCACCGTTTTATATTTTCGACTCTTTTTTGTCGTGGTGCGTGCACGCGTCGGTCATGCAGGGGGGGGGGGGGGGCGACGCGCGGCTTGTTGCCCCGCCTTCCCGCTTTCCAAAGGCGGGCGACATCTGTTTCTTGTTCAGGGACGTCTACCCCTTGATCGAAACCGGGATGATGGGATGTTAGTTATTCCTTCAGTGTATTTCTCCTCGGAGCTCTTCACCTACTCCGAGTCTCCCTCATAGATTTCAGATTGGTTCGTGATGCTCGTTCCCAGAACCATATTGACATGGATACCAGTTAATTACGCTGCTTCCGTCGAGACGCTCCAAGGGGTCTGGTCGGGGAAGCAACATTCAGTGAGGATAATGGTGACGCAGGGGTGTCGTTGGCATGCCTTGGCACTGGAGATTGGCTTGTCTGTCTTCTTTCCCTTATTATAGGGCTTCTTGAGGGCTCCGAAGCCCTTG
Organism: Viscum album; assembly: GCA_963277665.1. NCBI lineage: Eukaryota > Viridiplantae > Streptophyta > Magnoliopsida > Santalales > Viscaceae > Viscum > Viscum album. The sequence continues at coordinate 1,707,553,486 of OY728145.1, forward strand.
AAATCCCACATCGAACGAGGGGAATTGTGTACCGTCTAAGGTTTTCCTCAGCTTCCCATGTTTAACATGGGGTAAGCCGCGAGTTTAACGTCTTTTAGAGACAGATAGGACTAATCTGAACACTGAGAGTGGATCAAATTGAAGAACCCCCTTGGGGGAACGGAGATGTTGGGGCCATCACATGGGCGGCTTCCCGGATACTATGGAGAGGAATGAGGTTGCATGATCTCACCGGGATGTGGCGGCCCAGGTAAGGATAAGGATGAGTGATGGAGTGACGGGATTGAACCTAATAGAGGCTTCCTATGTATCCCCATGGAAGGGAATCAAAGTCCCCATAGTTCGGGGAATACAGTTTAACATCACGCGGGACGAGGGCATACAGTTTAACGTCGTGCGGGACGAGGGATACAGATTAACGTCATGCGGGATGAGGGCATACAGTTTAACGTCATGCTGGATGAGGGCATACAGTTTAGCGTCTTGCGGGATGAGGGTATATAGTTTAACATCATTTGGGGTGAGGGAATACAGTTTAATGTCATGCGGGACGAGGGCATAAATTTTAACATCATGCGGGATGAGGGCATACAATGTAACATCATGCGGGACAATGAATTTAGGGCTTACGCTATGAGGTGGCCCAGAGATTTGGAGAACTGACGTGATGAAGTAGGAACGTCCGAGTGGTGGGCTTGAACCTCGTGGAGGCTTCTTAGTACCATGCGTTAGCATTGTTCAAAGTCCACGTAGTTCGCTGGGATGGGGCTTATGCTCTGAGGTGGCCCATAGGAGGATTTCATGGTCAATGTGTGCTCTAAGCCCATGTGAGTCATGCTCGGTGTGAGAAACTAGAGGCAGCATGGACTAGACCATCACATCGCAAAGGTTGCATCCATGAGAAGCGGAAATGGGCTTACGCGTTGAGTGGTCGAAAGAGGAAACAGGGGCTTACGCGTGGTTATCGTCCCTTGGTGTCGGGGCTTACTCCCGGTTGGAGGCCCGTGGTGCGACAAGGTGCAGTGGGAAAGGGACTCCACTTGCCTTGGTGGTGGGGAAGTATGGAGGTGCATTGGTGAAACCTTACGTAAGAGAGGCTAGGGGCTTACGCACTGAGGCATCCCTTACCCCATGGACAAAGTCCACTCTAACAAGGAGGATCACATTCCATGTGAGGGAGAATCCATTCCCGTGGAGACGAGTGGGCGTAAAGAATGTCTGAGATGGGGGGACCCTACGTGCGAGGCATGGGGTCAGACTATAGTTTAACATCATGTGTTAATAACGAGGTGCTTCATAGTTTAACGTCCTGCAGCTCGGACGAGGTGGGTTTGCTCCACACCCATAGGGCTTACATGCCCAACAGCCTCTACAACTTGTGGGAGGTAAGGCATCAGCATGGCCGTAGAGATGGGGGGTCGCTGGGTGAACCATCGAGGGGTCCACGTTAGCATGGCTATGGTAGATGGGGATTACGCAGGGAAGCTGCCCAGGTGCCACTAAGGAGTGGCAATGAAGGATCGGGCTTACGCATGGAAGAAGCCCATAATATCTTCCTCATGTCTGGCCATGAGGGCATCCCAACTAATTGGTGGGTTGAGGTATGCACCTATGCTCTAGTGCACATGCGGGATAATTCCAAGGGCGTTGGAATCGGCCCGAACAAAGGGATATGAAAAGTGTGAATCACATGCCCGACATTTGGAAAACAATGAGAGCAGCATGGCGATAAAGGATAATTGCTGACCATGTTCGCAACACAGCATCCTATCGCATTAGCCTAAAATGGGGACAAACAAATGAGGGGTTGACTGCTGACCGTGGTCGAAACACAGGACCTGACTCAAAGTGGTGCCCATCGTCTTTCGGGGCATTGGCCTAGGACAGCAAGCGGACCATAACTCAATCTTCCATACTATGAAAACATGCGTAACAAAGATCTATCATCGATATTATCAAAGCAGGTGGACACAGGTCAATCAACCATACTGTTAGGGGGTCCCTCCAAACTTGGAAGGAGATGCAAATCCGAATGAATGACTTGCAAAGCATGAGGTGGAGTGATGGAATGGTTGAACGGATTCCAATGATCTTGAGACTATGCCACTGTAATAATGGCATTTGGAATATTATTCTTAGAGCAAAAGGCATCTCTTATTTGAAACAAGAGGAATCCAATTTTTGGAACATAGGGTTTACTGCAGTTTATAGTAATGTAGATTGGACTATGGCATCTCTTTCTTGGCACACAAGGAATCTCTTATTTGGAACAAGAGGCATCCTATGTTTGGAACTCAGGGTTTACTACAGTTTCTAGTCATATAGATAAGACTATGACATCTCATGCTTGGAGCATAAGGCATCTCTTATTTGGAACAAGAGCCATCCTCTGTTTGGAACACATGGTTTACTACAGTTTATAGTCATGTAGATAGGACTATGGCATCTCATGCTTGGAGCATAAGTCATCTCTTATTTGGAACAAGAGGCATAATATTAATGAATGATAGGGCATTCTACTTATGAAATTGATGATGAGAATATCAACTAAGGACATAGGAAACAAACCAAGAGGAATATGTCAACTCAAGGTGTTTTACAGTGTGTGGAGGAGTATCAAAAATCATGGTATTCCCAACATGGAAGGTGGGTGCGCATAAGGGCGCAATGGAAAATCCCGACATCCCAGCCCGAAAATTTTGCGTTGCTACTCTCCATTTTTCATGGTGTTATGTGACTGTAGTTAAGGGACCGGCCCGGAGGGCCAGGACCGCAGCCAGGAACTGATCCCGAGTGGGGGTGCGAGGGTGCAGGCCCCGCGGTATGGACCAGCGGGTGCGAGCCTGATACTGTTGTGCGTAATAGGAGCGACACAGAGGATAGGCTGTGTGCAATAAGGAAGGCATGCACGCAATAGGGCAGTCATGCGTGCTATTGAGGATGTTGCATGGAAAACACCGGGTCAGCGAGCAATTCAGGGATGCGTACAAAAAAGGTCAGGTTGGCGCCCAATGGAATGGATTGCACGCAAATGAAATAATTGTGTGCAATGGAAGGGGTGTGGGTGCAAATGAAAGATTGCCCACAACTTGGCCAGCCTGCATGCAAACAAAGGAATTGCGCCCAAGGGGCGGACCCCGAAGGGGTTAGAGTTTAGTCTAAGCCATCGGGATCTCGTCCAACGGTGGATCCTGGGGCGACTTGGTGCAGAAAAGAAACATAAGTCAACACCGTATTTCGCGCGAAATTACACCCATGGGAGCCGGTTCAAATTCCTCAACCCGCAAAACTGAAGGGGTTGCCTTTTATTTATAGGCATCCAGGGGTGAAAAATACAGAGTTGCGTGAGATAATTGCGCGACAGAGGCGGCTGCACGAAATATCAACCGCGTGGGACGCGAGCGCGAAATTAATCCACACTGGTGCATAGACTTTTCGCGAATCTGGGGTTGCCTTTCGCGCCGGACATTTTTTCTGCGGACTTCACCATTTTTTTCTCACAAAACTTCTAGGACCTCTGAACCGGTCCTCTGGGTCCGAATATGAATTCCAATTTCCTTTTTATAAGTTTCTCTGATAGTTAATCCCTTTTCGGCCTCTATAGGGACATATGCACATTGAATTTTTAAAATAAACATAAACTATCTAACTCTCACATTAAAACTCATCGTCTCCCCTATCCCTTGTTTGAATTTTTATATTTTCAACTCTATATATTTAAATTCGATATAATTTTTTAGTTTCATTTATAATATTTCACAAGATACACTCCCCAATCCCCCATTTTTAAAATCCCATAATTTACACTCTCTCTCAAATGACTATTCACACATAATTCCGGAATTTTTCTACATTATATATTTTATACATACAAAAAATTGTACACATAATTTATCTTTCCAATTTTATTCTTCAATATTTTCAGACATAAATCCTCATATTTTGGTTTTCATATTAAAATTATAATATTTTGACATGTTTTCCTCAATTATTTAAAAAAATATTGTTTAATTTCCTGGAATACTTATAATATATATATATATATATATATATATTCACGTATACATAGAAAAATTTATAAAATCCTTATATATTAAAATAATTTTATAACAACCTAATAAAATTATATATATAACATGAAAATATTGTGCTTATGTGTAATATTTAATATGTAACTATAATATATACATATATATATATATATATTAAATTTCAAAAAACAAATGCTTCCCCAAAATTTTAAAAACTATATATAAATATATGACATGTAACATTTCTCTAAATAATAAAAATAAATAAATATTTTCATATTATGGAATTTATTTTATATATGAAAGATAATTTATATCCATAAAACTAGATTTATAAGAAATATATCTTATATCTAATATAATAAAAAATATCATAATATTTTCAAATAATGAATAAAAATATTTTAGATATATATTATTCATTATTTTCATAAAATATTTTACATCAATTCGTAATAGAATGAACTTATTTAGGAATCTAAAAAAGAATTTAAACCAAAAATAATATTAAAATAATAAATCCTCTTAAGGAACATGTAACACTCGAGACTGTAGAAATGATGATACAAGAAAATATAGAATCATATATTAAATAAATATAAATTAATTAATATCCTATAGAAATAAAAAAACACATAATGGAAGATAATGGCATTTTTTTAAAACAATCTCACAAGATACCTCTCGAAGGATATTTTTAAATCATAACACAACCGTCAGACTTGACGAATAATGTTAATAACCATGTAACATCTACATCATATGAAACAAACACTAGTGGAATATTCATTTGAAACATGGACAACTCTAACAATAAAAAATATATCATTTAGGAGGATAAATATCATAAATAAACCATAGTGTAAATACCCATATCAATAATTTATGCATTAAATGACATGGGATACAATGTGTGCATCAACATATATTTTTCCAAATTAATGTAAAAAAATTAGTACAATTAAAAAATTAGAAGACAATGAAATATGATGAAAAATTATTATCAATCAGTCACTAGTAAAAATATATTCACTATAGTTAAAAATACCTTTCATGAATAATTACTCTAAAATGATTTTAAAAAGTCATCGAACTTCATTTAGCAGTAATCATCATATTTGACACATAATGGTTTTTACATAAACATGATACAATAAAAATATATTATAATGATTATATAATATTATATTAAACATTATAGATATCATACTAAAAATAATTCAATATGTTCAAATAGTTAAGGGGTTCTTGACAAAAACCAGTTTTTGAAATGATTTCTTACTTGAATTTAATTACAATAGGTTTTCTATTTTATTAATTAGATTAATATAGAAATATAAATTCATATTAAAATTTCATAAAACATTATGTTATGAATCTTAGAACATTCTTCAAAATTAAGTAGGTTGGAAATCGATTAAATTAACACCCTTTTAATCCATTTTCATAACATGGGTTCATCAAGGCCCTTTTTTATAAAAGCACGACACATTAAATACACAATAACACTATTTTCATAATATATAAAAGTCTCAAGAATTAAATATCGTTATTTATTTAATAAAATAATATAACATAAAATTAATTTCATCATATAGATAACACCAAATTTCAAAACGCATATTATCACAAAAAAATCAATGAAATACTCATACTTAATATAATAGGAGAAAATGTTCTGAAAAATAATTTGTTATTAATTAAACATCGAAAATATAAATATAATAACTAATTTAATATATTATGCACTAGATAATTTAAATAAAATACCCACCACTATACTTAATAACCATACAATGATTCATGATAAACGTATTGATATTTTGTATAAATTAAAAAACTTCAATAATGATGTATAACAATCAATATTTAACATAATTTTTTCATATTATTTTTATTATTATAAAACATCACTATCCTTATTATATTAATATCAATACACTTATCATCAAGACTGTTCAATTCAAATAAAAGGTCTCATAAATCATGAAATTGAAATAGTCCACATTATATGGATTTAAAAATCTCCGTGCACGTTAAAATTCATCATATACCATTGTCAAACCTATCTCATACAACAAAAAAGTTAATTTTGTATTAATCATTTTATACCAATGTATTTCTTTCAAGTGTTTTGAATTAAACCCACTTTATAATACATTACCAAAAATCTAGGTACATCGATATTAATAGACCCATCATAGAAATATGTTACAATGGAAACTATCCACCACCCAATGAAATTTTCATCATTTAGAGGACATGACTCAACAACATGTCTCAAAAATAAGTCATAAAAAAGTAAATATCATAATGGGTGAATATTCCACCCCATCATATGTGTGAGCCCATAATATATGTATCCAGTAAAATAGAAATCAATAAAAAAAATAGAAGAACATAAAATAACCTATAAATCATAAACAACGTAACATTAAAAAAATTAAAGCATACAATATTTTAATTTAAAAGATATAGAAAATAATTGAATTCTATTAATAAAATAGTTGAAATGTAAAATTTTAATAATGTTACATTCTTCGGATGAGTTCCAATATCACTTGGATTAAATGAAGATTATATTCTTTAAAATAATATAATATGTACAAATACTACATTCATTTAGACCAAAACTGTACCAAAATAGGCCTAAGATAATATTATCTAGTAAATATAATGGAAAAAACCCCTCCCACATAACCATATCATAAAACTATTGAGCATGATGAGAGTGTTTTGGAATAATTTGAACACGATCTGGGAAACCCAATCCTCAAACCAAATATCTATCTCAACACTATGCCATTGGAATGAGTTATACTTACTGACTTTATAGGGAAATTAGAGTATATGTTATTTAGAAACTAATGGATAATGATTTATAGATGATCATGGATCATGATTTTAATATTTGGGTTTTAATCGAGGTAATAAAGGGGTTTCCATATACTCATTATGAAGAGTCGTCAATTGGTGAATGATGATCATCTTGGTCATTATGTTTAAGGGTCTCACATTTTATGGTTTTGGGCTCAATAAGGTAATTTAAATGACTCGAAAAATATAAATTTAAGAACATAGTAATACCAAAGAATTGGGAATGCTCATTAGGTGAATAGCCTTATTTTTGGTCAAATAAAAAACTATGTCTATTCCTTATCTCGAAAAAACACTGATGAAATAGTTAACTGCACACAATATCCATGAAAAAAACTACCATTTATGATCTATCTCAAGTGGAATCATCACATCCAATGAAAATCACTACTCCTCCAATGCAATAAATTAACTTTAGGATATACACTTTTATTTTAACTGATCCTCTACCTAGTTATCTAAAATGTATATCTCACAATTCGTCTTAAATTGTAAGTAAAAGTCTTTGAGTTTCTTCCTCCATGTGACATCATTATAGACCTCCAATCCATGAATGTTTCTATTAACACTATGGATAAAATATTCTTCATGAATCTAACAAGGTTTCAACCTAGATCCATTTCTAAAAAATAAACATCATTAGAGGATCCTAACACAGAATATAGATTTTTCTGGCCAATAAATTAATCCAGTCGTTCATTTCATATAATTTCCAATTTTTTCATAAATCAAACTCATGTTTCGAAATATATGATTTATGATCCTGGCAAGGGATTCTTCCCTAGATAAAACCTCATATCACATGCCACATTCAATGAAATTATGAATCCTTACATAGGATAACATGGGATCTAAAAATCACAATTCATTTCTTTTCTGCTTTTGTTAAATAATTTGCTAATCCCATCTGATACTTTTTCACTGCCAAACCAGGATTCTTCACCGATTCCCCTCTCCAAACTCTATCCCATATCCAAGATTTAATTAATTAATACCACCATTCCAGACACCGACCCTCTAAAGGTACCCCTCACTATATGGAAATAGGTATTGGGAGATAATGATTCCCAAATACTACCTACAGTTGGCCATGGGTTGGCAAACAGAACTGAGGGCTTATGAATCACACTCATTAGAGGCATTTCATAATATAATAGTTTAAGGAGTAAGAGATAAGTGGAATAATCCTCCAACAAACACCACACCTAATTGAAACTATAAATCCTAATATATGAGGTGATTTCTTACATAATTGAATATAACATAAATGATAATATAGAATAGATATATTATTAGATGTGACCATACTTCTCCAATAACTTCTGAGAAAATTCTTGACCTGGTGATATTCACAATGATCACCAACAAGTTCATGATGATGTAAAAATGTTTTTATTTGCATGGGGTGATCATAACAAGTATCTTCAATAGGATCCACCCTAAATCCTCTCAAAAAAATGTGATAAAACGTTATTTAATTATAGTTAATAATTAAATGAAACAAAAATGTCACTTAAATAGGTATATTATATTTTTTTCATCTTCATCATGGGTCATAATAATTTTATCTTTCTTCCCAACCCACTACTTTTGTTGTTTGGGAATTCATAGGTACATAGAGGAGGCTCTAGAGGTTCTATGGAGGTTTGAGCTAGAACAAAACTACCTTATGATATATATTATATAAATGAGGTGTTTATGGTATATGTTGGTGTTTCATATCATGTGTATCTATCTATTTATAGCTTCTATTTGGAGGGGGGTTATTATGTGAGATGAGTTTACAACGTAAAATAAAAATTTATAGTCTAAAACATTTTAAGACCAAGGATCTATGTTTTTCATCATAATAGGGTATTATGGTTAAAAAATTCTTTTATGTCTTGTAATCCATTATCCCATAATGGTTATGTCATAAAATTAGGACATATAGTCTAAATAGAGATTCTTACACCCTGTATAATACATAAGGTCTAAGACAATTCCATGAATTAAGCCATTTTCCCTCTATTTTTAGAGGAAACATGAATATTTTAGAGGATAACCCCATCAAAAATCCCTTTAAGTTGGTTTTTTGTACTACTGGTGGTGATTTAGTGTTCACAATTATGATTTTCTCTCTTCCCCTACCAAATCCTTATGTTCCTCCTCTAAAGACTCATTATGGTGGTGTTGTTTTATTTTTGTTGTGTTTGTGAGATGTTTTGATAAAAAATGTGTGTGGTTTAGGATGATCATTATATTTATTATTCATTTGAGGTTTCTGGTTGTTTCTTCATTATTATGTGTTTCATAATGAGGTTAGAAAACATTCTTTGTGGAAGTGGGTCCTTATTATCTTTTATTTACATGTTTTGGGTAGAGATTTCATCATTCTTTATTCCAATGGGAAGATAGTAAGGGTATCTATAATAATATAATATATTGAAATAAGAAAAATTGATTGGTACAGGGAATATATCCCAAGATTTAATAAATTTTTATATGTTTTTGATGATATTGTTCATGATTGTTTCCAATATTGAAAATTATAGCTGTTGGGAGCCATGATTGCTATATAGGGATATGTTTTTAGACCCTTTCATCGTTATTGTGTGTTAACAACCTACATTAATAGCTAATGAATGTTTATTTTTCTAATTAATTGGTTTCCAAGGATTCTGGGTTGTGTGATAATAGAAATTCTAAATAAAAAGGTAATGTGGTAAAATACCCTAAATAAATAGTGGAAATTGAAATAATGTAAATGTATAAAATGAATTGAATTAATGATGTGATTTTAAAATTTAAATGGATGTGTTTTATTATATCAATCATAGTGGATACATGTTATATCTGTAAGTTGGTGAAATATAATATGATGGTGGGAGTTGTTTTGTGTCTTGTGTGGTATTTCATATAGTGGTGGTATCAGAAGTGATGGTTAATGTGAGTTATGGTGGTGGTGATGTGGTGATTAGTAGTGATGTTTTTGTAAAACCATTGGATTGGTGTTCACATTAATATATATCTTGTATGTTTATGTTATTTCTTTCCATTCCCCACCCAAGCTACATAACCCTACCAATGATCATAGGCTCTGAGTTTCGAATTCATTCTCCAATATCATGTACGGTTCTTATACAGATGGTTGGATACACCTTATTCCACATTATTTTATCATCAATAATTGACCATGTATCTTATGGTTATTTTTTGTTGTTGAGTATATGATTAGACTACATGTTTTGTGTTAGACTTAGTGATTGTGGGTGACATATGATTTGTTGGGCCAATTGTCTATGGGTGAGATGATTTGTGATGATACCTAAGAGTAACACCATATTATACACCATACAATGGTGGGGTATGTAGGTATAAGACCTAAAACACCATAGAGATTGATGTTATGATATGTGATGTGACATGATATGTAAAAAAGGGATGGCAGCACATGATGATCGATGTTGGGTGTGAGCGATGAAAATCAATATGGAAGTGGTGGTAGGTTTGAATACTTATTTTAAGATCTCAGTGTTATACTACTATATTGGATGTGTGAGTTGTTGAGAGATCCATGGTGAGGTAGGGATTGGTTAGTGGACCTATATAGGATATTTTTGGTTTGATGGAATGTTCACCAACTCATTAGAATGCTCTCTTTACATGTGCACTTAAGACCATAGGTTTGATCCCAATGAGTATATATGTATGATTAAAAAATAAATATATACTATTTTTTAAGTCTCTAAGATTAATTTGGGGACCAAGATGGATATTTCTATCTTGTGTTTTGGCGCTGTTGTTGGATCGCTGCTATAAGACATTTTTTGTACTTTATTTGGAGACATTTATATATATCATTTTACATTATTCATCAATTAAGGGATTTTATGGAGTTTACTTTTTTATTATCAAATGGATTATTTTAAGGCTATTTTTCATATCTTTTGGTCCAATTTTATTATAGAGGGAAATTACTACAATACGTGATATTTTTATTGCCCTCATTCTCATCACAATCTCGAGACCTACTAGAGGAAAAACATGGGGGGAAAGTTCTCTCTCCCTTACCTAAAAAATATTTTTATGGGGGGGATGAAAGAGTGGTATAAGAGTTTTATGGTACAAATATAGGATGGAATTTACAGTTATACAAAATGAGGATTGCATAGTTTTCCTGTGAAATGGTTCTATATGAAATTGGTTCATTAAATACATTAGAGAGACTAGCTATGACAAGGTACTTTTGTGCCCCCATGGTGTAGTGCAAGAAAAATGAGATTATTTAATGACCAAGTGATGTAGTTCTATTTTTTTTGGTAGATACCTAGCATATTTACATGCATCATGATTGATTGGGGTTATTTTTTTCATGGATTGTGGGAAGGTATAATTAATTCTGTAAATAATATATTAAAAAATTCACAACTACCAAGCATAAGAAATTCCCCAGGATTTTTAGTAATAGATCCTAGTTATAATCTAGGATTGGTTCATTCATATATGTTTCAGTTAGTAGATCATGATTATCTAAATAGGATTGACCTGAAAGAGGATGATGAGCTTTGGTCGGTTAATTTCATGCCTCACAGTGGAATATCTTTGAAAAATATGAGGGTGGTGTCTTAAATTTAGATATGGAGAGATTTTTTGAGGATATCAACATAAATTTATTTCTCATCCTTGAACACGATGAGTTCTGGGTGTCTTTGGTGGATATTCAGTTGTGAGGAGTAATACTTTAATAGTAGACACTATTTACTATTGATCATAATGACGAAGATGTATTTTGTCCTAACATTCAAAGAGAGTTCTAGGAGGAGTTCTTATCATAGATGATGAAGTAAATAGATATTCATGATCAAATCTCCCTTTATATATGGATCTGAATTACTCAAGAGCATGTGATAATGTTTAAGGACCTCTTGTACTTTTCTTGTCATTATTTTCTTAATGACAAGTCTTGACCATGGAGTTTGGAGGATTCTTTGTGCCTACTGATCAAGTATGTTGTCTATTTTCTATTCTACTAATATAGCTAGTGGTGTAAAAAAGGTAATGGTTATTAAGGTAATTTTTTCCTTGGTGATGATCATCAAGAGAGATTCTATTTGATAATTCTTAGTAGTAGGGACTTATGCATTGGATTATCAATGTTTACGATGTTATGGATCCATCTAATGAAGAACTAACTAAGGTAGGTCTCTTTTCATTATTCAAAGTTGGGTGAATATCAAAAACATTACAAAAACATTCAACATTCATGCTATTTAAATGGGGGACACAGGAACCATTATTACCAATGCCTAACTACATAGGTAGGATAGTTTCTAGTTAGTGTTTATGCCCCTTATTAATGTATTATTAGTTTCCTCCAAGGTATTTTCAAAATGAAGGTCCTTTGGTTCTTCTTTAGTAGCCGAGAGTGAGTGGATTTTGTAAGGGGAAACCTCATGATTGTCCCCAACCCCAGGGACTTATCACATTGAATTCCCATGGATGTTAGCTATATATAGTTATTGTAGTTGGGTTTGGTCACATTCAAGAATAAGAGTTGGTAGAACAGGCAAAGCGAGGTGTTTTCTAAGGTACGATCAATTTATCATCTACTATTGTGCGTTATTTTTATTCATAAGATGGACACTTATTTTTTAACCAACATTCATCGATATATTGTGACTATATTATTAGAGATTTCTAGTCCCCATGGTGTTTTCTATTCTAAATGGTGGTTGGGCTATTCAGTTTTATGTTTTACTTGGACGTGTAATAGTGATGGGGATAATGGGTCATGAGGTACTTTATCTAATTATATATACATACATACATACAATTTTATCATTGTAATCGATTGGATCTATTTCATACATGCATTAAATAAATATTTCAATAGGATAGTGTTTTTTTCAGATATCGAGGGCCAGTAAGTGCAATTCATTAGTGAGAGAGTTTATTGGATTATTTTCATGAATGTGGATCCCATATTGTCTCAAATAGTGGTGATTTTATTAGAAGATTATATAGCGAGTGTTTTAAGGGTTTTGGATGACATCAAGGATGTTTTCCCATTTGAGGTTATGAACATTACTAATTAACGTGATTTTTATTTTTGGATAGAATTGAATCCAGGTGAACATCAAATTTTGATGCATCCATATAAAATTTATCATATGGTGTTACAATAGTTGAGGATGAATGTGGATAATCTAATGAAAAGGGGTTTCACATTACCCATTGGTCATCATTGGGTGTTTCAGTGTTTCTATTCATGAAGGGGAATAGTGGTATGAGGTTCTATATATACTATCAATGGATGAATCATTGTATATTAAATAACATATACCCTCGTCTGATAATATAAAATCTATTCAACCATCTGATAGGAGCTTTTTGGTTTTTGAAGACCGAACTACATTCAAGATATCACCAGTTGATGGTAAAATAAAAATATATTTTGAAAGATACGTTTAAGTGTAGGTATTAAAAATTAGTGTTTTGGTTTATTTCATATGTTATTAATAATGCTACAACCATGTTCATGGGACTTATGAACTATGAATTTTATTAGATATTGGATTGATTTATCATTTTATTTGTCGATGATATCTTGATCTACATGATGTTACAAGAGGAGCAGGTTGGGGATACTATTTCTATTTATCTGGTCCATAAATGCCATTTGATCTACTGAAATGTATCCATGTGTGAGTTTTTTAGGATAGAGGTGAGCTTCTTTGGACAAGTGATGTTCCATTAGGTTTTGATTATAGACCCATCCACGATAGTGGTAGTTGTTTTAAGGTAAGTACACAAAAACATTCAATAGGTTCAAATTTTCTTTGTCTCTCTATGAATTATCTATATTTATTCTCTATTAGCCTCCATTTTCAAACCGATTGATGGATTTGACTATTAAGGATCGAAAATTCCTATGAATTGATTAATACGTGAAGTGTCTATTTATCTTGCGGAGAATTTTGTAGTGCATTATTTCTCTAAAGTGTGTATACTCTTTGAGGATTTCTATAATGCATATTATCTAGGATTATATTGTTTTTTAGGAAGTAGCGGTTGGTGATCCCTTATGTCTCTAGGATACTACATACCCACAAGAATAAATATACTTCTGATGATCTAGAATTGGTAGCAGTAGTGTCTGTGAAACCTTTGTGGATACATTACCTCCAAATTGATTACTTTGTGGTTTTTAAGGAACAAAAGATCCATAAATATGTTTTCTATCATCAATATATTAATCTACATCAATGGATGTGAATTAAGTTTCTCTTAGATTACAATTTTGAGATCTATTACACATATGTGAATGGGAATGTTATTATCAACGTATTGAGTTGGACGTACTAAATATATGTTTTTCAAGAGTCTACATATGATTAGTAGGGTGTGGAGGAGTATGTATAAAATAATATTTTCATTGGAAATAATAGTGTTTATGGTATACTTTTCAATGTGACCGTAGAGATTCCTTGGATGCAACTTCTAGAGGATTCTCTACAGGGGTCACAATTTAAGAAGTGATTTGTGATCATGCGGGACATGGTGATTCTCCCAAGGAATGGTAGTGGGTGGCAAGAAAATTATGTTATTATAGAATAATGTGCTCATTCTTGATGTGATGTTCATGAAATTTATACATGAGTTACACACATATTATATATAATTAAATCCGACTATAACAAAGATGTATCGTTGTTTTAGGAGATAGATTTAGTGCATGTAGATGAAATTGTCAGTGACAAAGTTTGTGAGGAGGTGTTGTTTTTTGTGTGGGAGAATTTGAAACACCATGTTCATAGAGTTTTATTTATTTATTAGATGTTCCTAAGTAAAAATGGATCGGCGAGTGGTCAAAACTATCGAATTCCGAGGGAAACACTGAAATGTAGGGCTTTGTTGGTCACTTTGGATAAACATGCTCAACCATAATCCCGAAGTAAATAGCAATCCATCACTAAGATCACGTGGGCTGTGAGAAACAAAGGAGGCTCGCACTAGTACTTCCTCTGACTGTGGGTCGTCATCCAAGATTCAGGCATCCAAAATCGGGACTTGATTTCTGAGGAGAAGAGGGAGGTACAGCCGACGGGAGGGGACCTCAGACCGATCGATGTATCATCTCCTCCACGTGGCCTAACACATGAGCGGGGCAATGCTGGGGGCATTGAAATTCCTCCGATCTTAGGATGATGAAATAGGCGAATCACGTTACCCGAATTTGTAACACAATGGGGCTCGACGATGGAGGATAACTTTTAACCATGGCGGAAATGCATCATACATATCACATTGGCCTGAAATGGGGACAATAAATGAGGGCTCACTACTGACCATGTTTGAAACATGGGGCCTATCTCAAATATCGCCGATCAGTCTTTCAGAACGTTGGCCCAAGACAGCAGGAAGACTATAGGTCTATCATCCATATAGCTACAATAGGTAGACAAAAGGTCTATCATCCATATTGTGGCAGCAGGCGGACCGAAGTCTATCATCCATACTGTTAGGGGGTCCCATAAAACATGACCAGTCTTCCAGGACGTTGGCCGAGGAAATTAGACAGACCGTAGGCCTATCATCCACACTGTTAGGGGGTCCCATCGAACATCAGATAGGATTAGGATTCTGAATAAAGAGGCACACAAAGCGTGGAATGTGGAGTGGTAGTTTTTTCGAATGGAGTCCAACACTCCCAAAATTGTGCCACCGCGGTAGAGGCGTGTTATGTGGATGTACCAAACATATCACGAATCATCCCAAGTTTTAGACAGGACCTCTCTAGTGAGAGAACTGCCACTTCCCAACATTACTATGGGGTGTCCCGAACTTATTCGGGGTAGATTCTATAATTACAACGCTTTCCCAGATGCTAGGCCGAGGGGCTGACAGTAAGGAGGGACGAGATTTGGTAATACCAGGGGTTGGACCCAAGACAAAATGTCCAAGGCGTTCCTACGTATCTCATAAGTATGAGAATCAAGCCATACATAGTTCTAGAGAGAACTTAGTTTATGGTCTTAGAGCTTGGACCAAAGGGGCCCAGATGTAGGGCCAAATGTAGTTTAAGGTCATGCTGGACCGTGTAAGGATCCTAGTTTAAGGTCTTAGAACTTGGACCCAGATCATAGTTTATGGTCTTAGATCTCGGACCATAGGAGCCCAGATATAAGGCCAAATGAAGTTTATGGTCATGCTGGACCATGTAAGGGTCTTAGTTTAAGGTTATAGAACTCGGACCCATGGACAACGGGAATGGGAGACACACGATAAAGAGGTTGAGAATCCCTCCATGGATGGGGGCAAGGCCCTGCCTACGATGTGCTCCTAGGGACGTGTTTAGGCCGAGGGACCAAACACGAAAAGTTAGGCTGGGCCTGTGGGAATGTTCCCAAGCACTCCTACGTATCTCATAAGGATGAGAATCAAGCCATACATAGTTCTAGAGAGAGGTGGCGTGGCACGACATGGCGTATGCACAAAGGAAGAGGGAGACGTGTGGGTCTAGACCTCGCACCCAAAGAAGCGGAATTTGATATATCTTGTTTGTCCTTAAAGGTGATTCGTTTCTCTTTTGTGGAGCGACTGGCCTGGGGAAAGAACTCATGGTGTCGCCACAATAATCAAGCCGTAACAGGCGTTGAAAAATGGTATGGAAATTGACCAATACCCAACGTGATGCCCCCTATGAGGAGGTCACCACAATACAGTGCCATTTTTCATCATGTGAATAGGAAGATATCATCAAATTTTAATGTCATATGGCCTGGACCTGGCATCACAGTTTAAAGTCATATGGCATGGACCTGGCAGCACAGTATAGGGTCATATGGCTTGGACCTGGCAGCGCAGTTTAAGTTCAGATGGTTTGGACCAGAGGAATACCCACGATGCGGTAAGGCGTACACAATGTAGATGAGGGCATATCCTCATACCATAACTGCGTACGACCCTAAGAGATGAGCCTCAGGACAAGGGGCTGACGAGGGTCCAACAACTAGGAGGCAGGAGATGCTATCTCCCAGCTATGCTGGGCCTGAAATGCAATGTCTAGGAGACGCCTTGTTTCCCATGGGGATGAGGGTCAGGCTGCATGAAATCCTTAATGAAAAATCCCAAGAACATACTATAGTGCTCAGATCGTGGGAGCACCGAGAGACACCGTTACGCAGCTTGGTCCGTCTGACGTGTGAGGGTGAACTGTGTTTTAGTGCAAGGAGTTTCGAGATCCATATTAACACGGTGGGATGGAACATAATGTGAATCACGAATCCAACATTCAGGGACCAAATAATTCGGCCTGACGACTGAGGAGTAATTTTGACCATGTTAGCAACACAGCGTCTTGTCGTGTTAGCCTAGAGAAAGGGGCAAACAAATGAGCAGAAATCGCTGACCATATTTGAGGGTCCCTCCAGGTGTGAAAGATAATGGGGGCCCGAATGGAGGGGAGTATGAAGATTGAAAAGTGGATGAAAACTTTCCTAGGTCTAATTTGACACTCCAGGTCCTAGACTAGAGTACTCTGAACACATTAGTAGACCAATGGAAATGGTCAAAGGGCTCAGTCCGAGAGTGGCCAAAAGATGGCGGATTCTCGGGTGAAGGGGGGCATAGTGCCAATAACCCTATACCACACCTATATATCCCATCCATGGAGAGAGATGGTCCAAGATGCTGAGGTGATCGAGATACCATGTGATCTTCTATGATATGGGGCAAGATCTAACATCTAGGTGTTTAGGCGGTCCTACGTATCCCATAAGGATGGGAATCGAGCCGCACCTAGTTCTTAAAGTACTGTTTAACGTCACGTAGGACGAGCGTGTAGTTTAATTTCATGCAGGACAGAGGACACATCTTATCTGGGGAGAGGTAAGGTACGACGAGTAACCTGATGTGAATGTGGACATAATCCCACATCACACCATACAATCCCACAAGAGAGACTGAGTCGTGGAAGGCCAAGGGGCTGGAGGCTGTGCCTCGGTTAGGGAAGCCTGACCGGCTTGCAGTTTAACGTCTTGCAGTGATGTTGAGCATGTAGTTTAAGGTCTTGCTAGACCATAAGGGTCTTAGATTTAGGTCTTAGAACTCAGACCAAGGAGCCTAGAAGTAGGAAAAAATTTGTTTAAGGTCATGCTTGACAGTGTAAGGATCATAATTTAAGGTCTTAGAACTCGGACCCAGATCTTAGTTTATGGTCTTAAAGCTCGGACCAAGGAGCCCAGATGTAGGAAAAAATGTGGTTTATGTTCATGCTGGACCATGTAAGGATATTAGTTTAAGGTCTTAGAACTCGGTCCCAGATCTTAGTTTATGATCTTAGGGCTCGGACCAAGGAGCCCAGTTGTAGGGCAAATTGCAGTTTAAGGTCATGTTGGACCGTGTAAGGATCTTAGTTTATGGTCTTAGAACTCGGACCTAGATCTTAGTTTATAGTCTAAGAGTCTGAACCATGGAGCCCAAATGTTGGAAAAAATGTAGTTTAAGGTCATGTTGGACCGTGTAAGGATCTTAGTTTAAGGTCTTAGAACTCGGACCCAGATCTTAGTTTATGGTCTTAGAGCTAGGACCAAGGAGCCAAGATTTAGGGAAATATGTATTTTAAGGTCATGTTGGACCGTGTAAGGATCTTATTTTAAGGTCTTAGAACTCGGACCCATATCATAGTTTATGGTCTTAGAGCTCGGACCAAGGGATCTTACACAAAATACCATTTGAGGCACTTGGCGTTGGTGGGAGGACTGACACGCTCACCATCCATAAATACCAAGGAATACGCGCCTTTGGGATAGACCTTATGGACAATAAAAGGCCCCTCCCATTTGGGCTCCAACTTGGGAGGTTTCCTGCTGGGAATCATCGGCGCTCTGAGAGCCAGCACCAGGTCACCTTGCAGGAAAGAGCGGTGGCGAACCATCATGTTGAAAGCTTGAGCCATCCTGCTCTAATGCCTTTCTATGTTTTGTAATGCGTGAAGCCTATTTTCGGCCAGCGCTTCAAATTCAGCTAGATGTATTTCAGAAACTCTATCCAGAGATTTCTAGTCATAGACCACCATGCGCAATGAAGGAAACTGAATATCGATGGTCAGGATGGCCTAAGCTTAGTATACCAAGGAATATGGAGTCAGATGGGTGGAGTTACGAGTCGTCTTCTGATAAGCCCAAAGAGCGTTTGGGAGCTTGTCCGGCCAACTTTTCTTGTTCTAACCGACCATTTTTTGCAAAATGTTAGAGAGGGTTTTGATAAACACCTCGATCTTCCCATTCACCTGCGCATGATAGTGGGAGGTGTGGTTAGAGCGAATGTTGTACATGGCGTACAATTTCTTCAACTCGACTGCTCGGACGTTGGTTTTGTCATCTATAAGGATAGCGTGAGGTACTCCAAGTAGATATATGATATTGAAGCTCACAAATTTAGCGATATAATAGTCTTTAACTTCCTTGAGTGTAATTTCCTCCACCCACTTGGAAAAGAAATCTGTAGCGGTCAAGATAAACCAGCACTGGCGGGCTGTCGCCGGTGGGTAAGGTCCTACGACATATAACCCCAAGACTGTAAAGGTCAATGAATACTTGGTAGTTTGGAGAGGCTTTTGTGGCCGATGCACACAGTTAGCATGAACTTGGGATGCATGACACCTCTTGGAAAACTCGTGCAGTCGTAGATCATGGAGGTCCAGAAGTATCCTAGCCTCCGAATCTGGTTGGATAACTTTGACCAGGTCTGGTGTGCACCACAAGAATGAGCCTGAACTTCTTTCATGACCTGTGGGATCTCAACTCCTTGAAGTAAATGGAGGAGAACACCATAAAATCCATTCTTGTAATGGATCTTCTCAATGCTGGGACCGCTGTGAAGGCTAAACTGCGGCACGCGACGTCAGATTTGCTCGTGCTCGGCTCGGTCTGAAGGAAGATTGTCGTGATGGAGATACTCAACCAAGGGCATCTTCTAGTAGGAGCTGTCTCGATTACCGCATCTAAAGTCCCCAGGTATCCTGATTTAGGGCCACCAATGGTGAGATGGTTCACCCGTGGGCCACGATCATCTTCCGGAATAACAAGAGCAATGACACTCCGGTGTGCCACGTGGATAACTTGGTCTTCTTGTTCGGGCTCTGCAAGTGATGCGGCCAGGATGGCCAAAGCATCTGCTCGACTGTTCTGTAACCGGGGAATATGAACGACCTCTAGCCAAGAGGGGAACTTAGCAATTAGAAGAAGGGTGCCCTCCAACAATGGCATGAGTTCTGGCTTTCTGACAGCATAGTCACCATTGAAATTTATGATTACTAGCTCGGAGTCCCCTTTCACATGCAGATGGGGTACGTCAATCTCGAGAGCCAACTCAAGGCCAGTGATGAGGGCATGATATTCTGCCTCTTTGTTGGTGCATCCTTCTAACAACATGAATGAATACGGGAGAACGTCTTGCTCCGGGGTGATGAAGATGACACCCAGGACCACTCTATTGAGCATAGGATCATTGAGCCCTCTACCGATGGGGCTCTGTGGGGTACCATCAAAGTACATCTGCCAACATGGGATGGCATGGTCGACCGAGAGGATTGCCTCATCATGAAAGCCTAGATCCAGTGGCTGGTTCATGACGGTTGGATGAGCAGATATGAAGACTTCCAACGCTTGTCCTTTGATAGCATTATGAGGTACGAACCTAATGTCGAACTGCTGGAGGATCACCGCCCAGCATGCCAATCGGCCGGTCAACATAGGTCGGTTCAGGATGTATTTCAACGAGTCTACCTGAGAGACTAGTTGTACCTCGTTGTGCTGCAAGTAGTGCCACAATTTCTGCACAGCAAATACAAATGCCAAAAAATATCTTCTCAGTGGGAGAATATCGAATTTCTGTATCGAGGAGCATGTAGCTAAGGTAGTAGAGGATATTTTATATTCCATCGCTATTTTTCTAGGCGAGAAGTGGGCCGAGGGATCATTCTAGGGTGGTCACATAAAGGACCAATGGCTTTCCAGAAACGGGTGGCATCAAGACCGGAGGTTGGAGCAGAATCTGCTTGATTTCCTCTAAAGTGATCTGACACTCTTTGTCCCAGTCATAGGTGGTGCATTTATTCATGAGTTGGGAAAAGGGTTACACATGGTGGCCATATTCACAATTAATCAATGTATATAGTCTAAGTGGCCTTGGATACCTTGAAGCTCCCGAATATTGTTTGGTGGAGGCATTTGGCGGATGGAAATGATCTTCTCCGGGTCGATCTCGATGCCTCGGTATCTAACAACGAAGCCAAGAAAATTTTCAAGGGTCACCCCAAAGGCACACTTCAGCGGGTTCATCTTCAAGTGGCAAGAACGGAGGAAGCTAAACACATTCTCAAGGTCTTTTAGATGGTCCTAGATCTGGAAAGATTTAACAACCAGATCATCTACGTAGCACTCCACCAATGTACCGAGAATCGGCTTGAATATGTGGTACATGGCCCGTTGATAGGTGGAACCTTCATTCTTCAGGCTGAAGGGAATAACCTGATAGCATAAAGTACCTTGGGTGGCCCGGAAGGTAGTGAACTCTTTGTCCTTGGGGGCCATCTGGATCTGGTTGTACCCAGAGTACCCATCCATGAAAGAGAGGTCATGGAACCCGGCTGTGGCAACAATCAATAACTCTGTCACTAGTAGGGGATAATCATCATTCAGAAAGTGGTGATTGAGATCACAGAAGTCGATACACACTCTGATCTATCTGTTCTTCTTCCTGACCGGCACAATGTTGGCTAGCCACCAGGGATACGGAACTTCTTTGACGAAGTTGGCTTTGATGAGCTTATCGTTTTCGCCCTCAACCATGGTACAATGAGAGGGGTGCATCATTTTGGGAGGCATCTTGAACCCACAATGGTTTCTTGGAAGGCCAAGGTAGTGGACGGCTACTTAGGGATCTAGTCCTGGCATCTCATCATAACTCCAAGAAAACACATCATGGTGTTGTCTATGAAAGTCCACGTAATGTTGTCGTTCCTCGGGGGGCATAGCGGCGCTGACCAATGTGGGTCTTGGGTCCACCTCGGTACCGAGGTTCAACTGCACTAACTCATTGACCATAGTGGAGACGCCTTCCTCAAAGGTAGGGGGTGCATCTTACACATCCTCCTCTCCACTTATGGAGGGATCATCCATGGGGGGAGCCGTTTCGAGGCTGCCAGACTATGATGGGAAGCTGGTGCCGGCTTAGGTGGCAGAGGTCATCACTTCAGGAGACTCATGCACTATGGAGACCGTGGCGAAAAAGGCAGTTGATCCAATCCCATCTGGTCTTCGGCCCAAGGGGCCACACTTTATGACATCAAAGCAGTAGTGGCGCGTCAGCTTGAGCCGGTCGATTTTGGCCTGGCGGAATAGACACGTATGACTTACAGCCATTGCCATGAGCCTAACATCCCTATATCATACAGGGGTACAAGGATCAGGGATCACCTGAGCCTGGTTGGTGTATGAGTATGAGGAGATTTTTGGCCTTCTCTTGGACCTAGAAATATGCCTTCCTCTAGTACTCGAAATAATAAATCACTGCCCCATGTCTGGTGTTGTGTCCTCCAACCGAGGGATTGTGAAGAGATATACGTCGTCCAAACCTGCCCATGGATCACTTGTGAAAGTGGCAGGCTCAACCTCACCTGCCAGGATCTGCTTGTCCTTGCTCTTGTAATAGTCGTCCTCCAGATAAAGGGCTTCACAAGAGGTAAAAGTAGATGCATCACTTTGGAGCACGCCTACTCGACCCTTAAGGTATTATTTGAGGAAATGGATATACGATGAGGAAACCACTGCGTGAAGGGGGAGCCACGGCCTACCCATCAATGAGTTGTAGGCGGTGTCCTGAGAGACAACCATGAATTCGGTGTTGGCAATTAGGTTGCCAAACTGGGTCTTCAAGAGAATCTTGCCGAGTGGAGTTTGCTCGGTCCTGTCACACCCCTGGATCCTGAGGTCGGAGGGGGTTAGATCAGCCTCAAACAAGCCCAGTTTTCGTAGTGTCCGAGTTGGGATTAGGTTAATCCCGGAACCCATCTCAACAAGACAACGTCAGACTTCCACGCCATTGAACTGGCTTGTGATGTACATTGGGTGAATGTTCCCCTGTATGGGAGGGTCTTCATCTTCACCGGAGAATGAGATAACCGCTTGACATTCGGCGTTCTCAATTTCCTCGGTGTGGAAGGCTTGTCCAGCCGCTACCTTCGTCTCAAACTAGAGGGGGATCCTTAGGGCTTTGGCGAGCACCTCGCGCATTTTGGATGACAGGAAAAGATCCTCAAGGATAGAACACCTCTCCGGAATACCGACCATGTGCTTCAGAACATCATACATTCGAGCCAAACATGAGCTTCCTCCTACAGGAGGCCGCTCTGCGATCGAGGGAATAACGGGCTCTGCCGGCTGAATCGGATGAAGGGGTCGCATGTACTGAGCTCTGTGTCGAGCCTGCTTCCTGGTTTCAGTGGCGTGCATGGCCTGTCTTGAGGTTCCAACTGTCCTGCAACGATGATTCACATTTCCAGGGATCCGCTAACGTTGGCGACGACTGGTGACATTGGGAAGGACCACCCGACGTTCCTCATCGTCGGGAGTCAAAAAGGGATTTACCAACTCTACGGTGTTAACCGAAGCATACCCTGAGCTTTCACTCGAGGAGTCATCCACTATCGGATGTAGTCCCAAAGGGATCCACATTTTTGGGGGCATAAAATCGCCAAGAGTGCGAGAGGATGACGAAATTTGTAGGGAGAACTCTTTCTTCTTGCATCACTGCCTGCTCTTCTGGGAAGTGGTAGGTTGGGACGATGGTGCTGAAGTGGCACTTGCAGATTCTGAGGGCTCTAGATGATTCATGCAGGCATAGATGACTCCATGGGCATGGGCGACCATCTTGTGGGCCATCCAGTCGTTATACTTCCGGGACCCATGGTCAGAAACCTACTGCCATTCATCCTCGCTGTCACTACTGCCATCTGGTCTCACAAAGACACCTTCCACCTGTGCCGAGGCTGGGCCCAATCTGACTATGTTGTTCTCAATCTAGTCTTGGATCCAGTCCTTGAAAACATAACATCGCTGGATGGTGTGCCCCAGGGTCCAGTGATAACGGCAATAGTTAGGGTGATCAGAGAGACGCACCTCTTCCGGCTTCCGGAACTCCGGAAGCCGCACTATCCTCTGGTATAGGGAACTACAGAAATAACTAGGGTCCTGGGCCTCGTCAAACGAGTAAGTACGATTCCTTATTTTTTGGAATGGGGGCTCTTAGAGGTAGTCCATTACCAGGGGCCGGAGGAGAATGCTAAGTAGCGGAGCCTGATTATCTCGCCTAGGGTGTGGCGGTGTGTTTCGTGGAGGTGCCTGCCTATTTTGAGGAAGTTGTTGCTGGTCCAGAGGCTCTGCCTGTGGGGGTGGACCCCTATGTGGCTGCTGAGCTGGCCTCAATGGTAGAAACTCTAGGTACCCGGGAGCCACTATCTGGGCCATAGCATCGGGATCAGCTCTGGTAGCTCTCCTTGCAGGGATTATAAGAGGCAGCGGGCATTCCTGACTGGCCTGTTGCAAGGCTTCTTCGATGCGCTGAGCCTTGTCTGAGAAGTCCTGGAACCCCACGGGGTAATTCTGAGTGATCAGAGAAGGAACCAGCACTTCCTTGGCGTTCCCTATGCACATCGTCAGTAATTTCTCCTTAGTTAGTGGCATGTCAAGGGAGTATGTGAGCCCCTTCCACCGGGCGACGAAGTCAGCAAATCACTCATTGGGCCTTTGTTAACACCTAAAGAGGTATGCGATGTTCATCTTATGGGTCGTGGAACTGAACTGGTAGAGGAACTGCATGCGAAGGTCCTCCCATCAAGTCATAGATCCGACAGGGAGCTGGCAGTACCAGACGAATGCTGGTCCTCCCAGCGTCTGAACGAAGCAACAGAGCTTAGCGGCCTCCTGCTGTTCTAAAGTCCCTAACATAGGCCCTCAACTTGAGTTGAAGTGGGCCAGGTGATGTGGAGGGTCTCCGGTCCCATTAAAAGTGGCGAAAGTGGGGTTACCAAATCTCGTCGGGGCCGGTATATCATCCACCCATGCTGGGTATGGCTTGTGGTCCGGTGGGATTGCCACATGCATAGTTTCCAAGGCCTCTAAGCGGGCGATGACCACTTCCATTAAATCGTCCGGACGTAGATTCCTATCCTAATGGGGATCACAAACCACAAGCGCATTGTCGGGCTCTTCGATCAGGTAGTCGAGCTCAGCAGCATGCGGGGCGGCAGGCGGAGTGACTCTCGGGGCAGCAGGAGGAAACCGAGCGGGGTCCTTGGGGTGATCATGCCTCTCAGGAGGGTTCGGAAAAACATATCGCTTCCTCTTTCCATGGGCTCTGGCCTCTCCCTTTTCGGGAAGCGCGGCATGGTCATGGTTTCCCGGGGGAATCTCATCAAGGGCTAGGTGCTCATGCCCCTACTGTCCTGGCCTAGGGTTACCGTAGTCAGATCGTCGATCTGCAATGCATTCGACCAATAGCTCATCAAATATCCTTTTATGCTCAGCATCCTCTTGGTGTAGCTTGGCCTTATCAGGATCTTCCTCTACCTTCTGTACCGAGGTAGATGGGTCGGCGAGCTTGATAGCCCCGACATGCTCTTTACCCTTGCCGATGTTTCGGCTCAGTGTTAATGCCTCAGTGGGTGCAGGGGGACCTATGAGGCTCCACTGTTGGCAAGTAATCCTCCCAGATGGGTCCTGCAATGGATTTTCCAAATGGGGTGAGTCCCCATCGATGAGTTACACACAGTTTCCCTCCCTCGGAAGGTCTGCCATGTTGACCACCACTACCCTCGGCGACATTCCCTCAGAGCCGCCTAGTGAATCAGGCTGTCAGAGAATCACATAGAAAAGAAGGGCAGTGTAATGCCTCCATCCACAGACGTGCACATGGGGGGTGGATTCCTCGATAATTTTGCGGAGTATTTGAAAACTCTAGATGCATTGTTGCTGGAGGGCCCTGTAGTGGCCAAGTGACTCGAGGTGTCGAACCGTGGGGAGTGCAGCTAGGTCAACCCGACGACACTACTCACCGATATGCTCGAGATGTGCTTGACTCCCGGGATAAGGCTCTCACTGATGAAGATGATGAGAGTGAGTCACCCATTGAGTCTAGAAGAAACATTCAAACTCTACTGGGGTGAGCAACTTTGGCATATCAAAATATGATCCTAAAACCAGCCAAAACTTCTCGGGGAAGTGGCCTGCTGTGAGGATGGTCTAGAAGATCCGTGACCCTGGTTCGAGATCCTACCCCTATAGCCCCTTCTCATCAACCGAGAATGGTCAGGGAATTGGCGGCGGTGCCGAGGTAGGCCGCTGGGCCGCTGGGCTGGCCGGCGGAGAATACAGCAAGCAGGCTGACTGGCCGTCGATCCCTAAGCCGTCTTCTGAGGGCTGCGGTGTCCTGGATGTCACGTCACAATAGGATGGGTTGGAGAATAGGCCACTTGTCACAGTGTCAGTGCTTTCTGAGGGTGTTTCATTTCGCAACTCTTCCGTCGGTCCCCATAAAATTTCCCCACCCTCCCTGACTGAGGTGGAAGATGCTTCCGGGGAGGCTAGTGGTAACTGTGGGTCTGACCACTGGGGGTACGCCAAGTCCTCTTCCTCCTGGATATACCTTTTTAGGGAGTCATGAATCATGAGGATCTCGCATTCGGGGAGTACCAGGATAATGAGCTGCATCCCCACCCTTGACCTTGACTTGTAGGACCGGCAGAGGGCTCAATCGTCGAGTCGTACTCTGCCTCAGTGTCTGAGAAATGGACTTGTCTGATTTCCGTCTAGACTTCCCTGACATTCCTCTTATGGCGACGACGCCCTGCCTTCCTGCCCCAAGGTGGCTCTTCAGGGCAAGGATGGTTTCCATCAAGGAGTCCCCTGGCCGCAATAGTGCTGGGGCAGAGAGGCCTGAAGTCCGGGGTGTGAGAAGCACCGGGACAGATGTCGAAAGGGACATGGGGAGGACCTCCATGTGGGTGAGTGGCCGAATATGCAAAGGCTCCATACTTGCGGCCAGTGGCAGGGGAAGTGACCTCATACCTAGTGTAGTGAGTGCTGGAAAAAGCCATACCCGGAGCATAGCTGTCGTAGAGAAGCCTTCTTCATTCCAGATCAGTAGTATGGAATGACCCTTTATGGTGGGTTGCACTACAGTGATTTGGTCCGCGCTGGCCATTGCCTTTGCCCGCGACCGGGAGAGTCGACTCAACCTGCCTACAGGGCGGTCAGGGCCTCGATCCGTGTTGGGCATGTGACTAGCCCTGCTCAATGTGTGCAGGGGTCTAGTGACATGAGTCAGTAGTGGCTCAGGCCACAGTGGAAGCTGATGTTTATGCCCTAGGATGGGCATTCACCTCCGCTCATGCCCGATGCTGGCGTCAGGTCAGATGGGTTAGAGCTGGTGGTGCGAGAACAAAGATTGCCCGATCCACGGCCCGGGGAGTCGGGCGGCGGCATTGACGCAGCCTAGAGGGGGCTCTTCCTGTAAACCCCTGGGACGGGTCTCCGATCGGGCGAACCTGGACATCTCCCACCTCATCGTCGTAGGGAAGGGAGTTGTCAAGGTGCTTCGAGGATAGGCTCCCGAAGCAGTTGAACATCGGATTGGGGAGTGGCGGCTCCATGCACGGCCCTCAGGGGTGACGATGGTGGGGGTGACGCACAACTACCTCTAGATCCAAATGGGACAGGTCCTTGGTGGGGATGACCCCTTCCTCATCGTACCGATGAACCAGGTTGTTGATCCCCCTTCGTTGGATAACGTATGTCGTGGGGAGGGGCCGTGAGCACCGGGAAGTTGCGACGGTCTGATTTGGAGCGACTATGGAAAACGCGGGACCGCGCGGGGTGGTCGTGTCGGTACTGCCCCTGCCCATTCCCCTGCGCCAGTGGGCAGGTGGCGATCGAGCTCCGGATGCAGCAATCTGATTCTTGGAAGCAAGGAGATGAACCCATTAGTACTAACAGGAAAATAAATCGACAACCAATAGCCCAACATCATTTCGTCTTCCGTGGTCAGTGAGAGGGATCCACACTGACGAAGTCGCAGAACGGAGTGCTCAACATCCTAATTGCCTCAACCCCTATGGGGTTTCACATCCCGATGATAGGGGTCTGGACCTGGTGACATGCTAATCTTCCAACACCCTGAATATGACACTTCTCCGTATTGAGGAGAAGAGCTTCACGTTGGGTTCACCATTTTCTTTTTCCAGCACTTTTACGTCGGGGTGTGCACGCGCGCCTATCACGCGGGGGGGGGGGGGGGGAGGATGCACGACTTGTTTCCCCGCATTCCCACTTTCCAAAGGCGGGCAACATTCGTTCCTTGTTTAAGGACATCTGATCCTTGATCGAAACTGGGATGATGGGATGCTAGTTCTCCCTTCCGTGGATTCCTCCTCGGAGCTCGTCACCTAGTCCGGGTCTCCCTCATAGATTTAAGACGGGTTCATGAAGCTCGTTCCTGGCACTATATCTACAAAGAATCAAGTTAATTACGCTGCTTCTGTCGAGACGCTCCAAGGGGTCTGGTCGGAGCAGCAACCTTCTTTGAGGAGAATGGTCACACTGGGGTGTCATCGGGGTGCCTTGATGCTTGAGATCGTCCTGTGTGTCTTATGTCCCTTATTATAGGGCTTCTCGAGGGCGGGGAAGTCCGAGGCATCCCGCATCGAACATGGGGAATTTTTTACCATCTGAGTTTTTTTAGCTTCCCATGTTTAACACGGGGTATTCCGCGAGTTTAACATCTTGCGGAGACGGATCAGACTGATCGGAACACTGAGAGTGGATCAAATTGAAGAACACCCTTGGGGGAATGCCGATGTTGGGGAAAGCACGTGGGCAGCTTCCTGGATACAATGGAGTGGAATGAGGTGGCATTATCTCACCGGGATATGGCGGCCTAGGTAAGGATTAGGATTGGTGATGGAGTGACGAGCTTGAACCTCATGGAGGCTTCCTACGTATCCCCATGGAAGGGAATCAAAGTCTGCATAGTTCAGGGCATACAGTTTAATGTCATGCAGGACGAGGGCATACATTTTAACATCATACGGGAGGAGGAAATACAGTTTAACGTCATGAGGGATGAGGGAATACAGTTTAACATCATGTGGGATGATGGCATACAGTTCAACGTCATGCGGGACGAGGGCATACAGTTTAACGTCATGCAGGACGAGGGAATACAGTTTAACGTCATACGGGATGAGGGCATACAGTTTAATGTCATGCGGGATGAGGGTATACAGTTTAATATCATGTGGGAGGAGGGCATACATTTTAACGTCATCCAGGATGAGGGCATATATTTTAACTTCATGTGGGACAAGGAGTCTGGGGCTTATGCTCTGAGCCGGCCCAGAGATTTGGCGAACTGATGTGAAGAAGTCGGAATGACCGGGTGGTGGGCATGAACCTCGTGGAGGCTTCCTCCATACCATGTGTCAGTATTGATCGAAGTCCACGTAGTTCGCTGGGATGGGGCTTATGCTCTGAGGCGGCCCATATGAGGATGTCATGGTAATGCATGCTCTAAGACCACATGAGTAATACTCGGTGTGAGAAACAAGAGGCAGTAGAGACCAGACGATCACATCGCAAAGGGTGCGTCCGTGAGAAGTTGAAAGGGGATTACACATTAAGCGGCCCAAAGAGGAAACAGGGGCTTACGCATGGTTAGTGGCCCATGGTGCTGGGGATTATTCCAAGTTAGAGGCCCATGGTGCGACAAAGCGCAGTGGGAAAGGGACTCCACTGGCCTTGGTGGTGGGGATGTATGGAGGTGCATGGGTGTAGCCTTTTGTAAGAGAGGCTAGGGGCTTACGCGCTGAGGCATCCCTTCCCCCGTGGACAAACGCCACTCCAACAAGAAGGATCTGATTCCATGTGAGGAATAATCCATTCCTATGAAGATGAGTGGATGTAAAGAATGTCTGAGCTGGGGGGACCTTACGTGCGAGGCATGGGGTCAGACCACAGTTTAACATCATATGTTAAGGACGAGGTGCGTGGCAGTTTAACGTCCTGTATCTCAGATGAGGTGGGTTCGCTCCACACCCCTAGGGCTTACATGCCCAGCACCCTCTACACCTTGTGGGAGGAAATGCATCGGCAAGGCCATAGCGAAGGGGGGCCGCGGGGTGAACCATCGAGGGATCCACGTTAGCGTGGCTATGGTGGATGGGGCTTATGCAAGGAAGCTGCCCAGGTGCCACTAAGGAGTAGAAATGAAGGATGGGGCACACGCATGGAAGCATCCCATAATGTCTTCCTCATGTCTGGCCATGAGGGAATCCTAACTCATCGGTGGGTTGAGGTAT
Organism: Viscum album; assembly: GCA_963277665.1. Classification (NCBI taxonomy): domain Eukaryota; kingdom Viridiplantae; phylum Streptophyta; class Magnoliopsida; order Santalales; family Viscaceae; genus Viscum; species Viscum album. The sequence goes on from OY728145.1 coordinate 1,707,583,792, forward strand.
GCACCTATGCACTATTGCACAAGCGCGATAATGCCAAGGTCGTTGGAATCATCCTGAACAAAGGGATATGAAAAGTGTGAATCACGTACCTGAAATTACAAATTCAATGAGAGCGGCGTGGAAATAGATGATAACTACTGACCATGATCGCAACACAGCGTCCTATCATGTTAGCCCAAAATGGGGAAAAAAATAAGCGGTCGACTGCTGACCGTTTTCGAAACACAGGACCTGACTCAAAGTGTTGCCCAAAGTCTTTTGGGGCATTGGCCTAGGATAGTTGGTGGACCTTAGGTCAATCATCCATACTGTCACAACAGGAGGACCAAAGGTCTATCATTGATATTGTCACAGTAGGCGGACACAGGTCAATAACCCATACTTTTAGGGGGTCCCTCCAGTCATAGAAGTGGATGCAAATTCAGATGAATGACAAGCAAAGCGTGAGTTGGAGTGATGGAATGTTTGAACGGATTCCAACGCTCTTGAGACTATTCCACTAAATCAAGGCATTAGGAATCTTATGCTTGGCGCACAAGGCATCTCTTATTTCGAACAAGAGGCATCCTATGTTTTGAACAAAGGGATTATTGCAGTTTATAGTCATGTAGATAGGACTACTGGCATCTCATTCTTGGCGCACAAGGAACCTCTTATTTGGAACAAGAGGCATCATATGTTTGCAACACAGGGTTTACTACAGTTCATAGTCATGTAGATAGGACTATAGAATCTCATTCATGGAGCATAAGGCATATCTTATTTGGAAGAAGAGGCATCCTATGTTTAGAACATAGGGTTTACTACAGTTTATAGTCATGTAGATAGGACTATGGAATCTCATGCTTAGAGCATAAGTCATCTATTATTTGGAACAAGAGGCATCCTACTATAGAATGATAGGGAATTATACTTAAGAAATTGATGATGAGAATCTCAACTCATGAAATAGGAAACAAACCACGAGGAATATATCAACTCAAGGTATTTCACAGTGTGTGGAGGAGTATCTCAAATCAGGGTATTCCCTAGGTGGAAGCTGGGTGCGCATAAGGGCGCAATGGAAAATCCTGACATCCCGGCCCGAAACGTTCGCGGTGCAACTCTCCATTTTTCATGGGCGTCTGTGACCTTAGTGAAGAGACTGGCCCGGAGGGCCATGAACACAGCCGAGCACTGATCCCGAGAGGGGGTGCGGGGGCGCAGGCCCCGCGGTATGGACCAACGAGTGTGAGCCTGATACTGTTGCGCGTAATATGAGTGACACACAGGATAGGCCACGCGCAATAAGGAAGGTATGCACGCAATAGGGAAGTCATGCGCGCAATCACGGCTGCTGCGTGGAAAACACCGGGTTAGCACGCAATTCAGGGATGCACGTGAAAAAGGCCGAGTCGGCGCCCAGGGGAATGGATTGCACGCAAATATAATAATTGTGCGCAATAGAAGGGGTGTTCACGCAAAGGAAGGATTGCACGCATCTTGGCCAACCTGCGCACAAACGAAGGAATTGCGCGCAAGGGGCAGACCCCAAAGGGGTTAGATTTTATTCTAATCCACGGGGATCTCACGCAAAGGCGGATTCCAGGGCGACATGGGGCGGAAAAGAACCATAACTCAAGACCGTATAGTGTGCACAATTACGCGCACGAGAGCCAGTTAAAATTCCTGAACCCGCGAAAATTAAGGGGCTGCCTTCTATTTATAGCCATCCTGGGGTGTGAAATACAGAGTTTCGCGAAATAATTGCGCAACAGAGGCGGTGGCATGAAATATAAACCGCGCAGGACGCGGGCACAAAAGTATTTCGTGTCGGCGCAGGGACTTTTCGCGAATCATGAGTTGCCTTTCGCGGGGGGAATTTTTTCTGTGCAATTCACCCTTTTTTCGCGCAACACTTCCGGGACCTCCGGACCGGGCCTCCGGGTTCGAATATGACTTCGCTTTTCTGTTCTGGAACTTTCTCTGATAGTTAAGAAATTTTCAGATTTTACATGGTCATATGATCATTGAATTTTTAAAATAAACATAAACTATCCGACTCTCACATTAAAACTCATCATCTCCCCTATCCCTTGTTTGAATTTATATATTTTCAATTCTATATATTTAAATTCGCCATAATTTTTTATATTCATTTATAATATTTCACAAGAAAGACTCCCCAATCCCCCATTTTTAAAATCTTATAATTAACACTCTCTCTCAAATGACCATTGACACATAATTTCGGGATTTTTACTACTTTATATATTTTATACATCAAAATAATTGTACACATAATTTATCTTTCCACTTTTATTCTTCAATATTTTTAGACATAAATCCTCATATTTTGGTTTTCATATTAATATTATAATATTTTCACATGATTTCCTCAATTATTTAAAAAAACAATGTTGAATATCCTAGAATACTAATTATATATATTTATATATATATATTCATGTATACAGAGATAAATTGATAAAATCATTTTATATTAAAATAATATTATAACAACCCAATAAAATTATATATATAACATTAAAATAATGTGTTTATGTGTAATATTTAATATATATCTTCAATATATAAATATATATATTAAATTTCACAAAACAAATGCTTCCCCAAAATTTAAATAACTGTTTATATATATGAAATGTAACATTTCGCTAAATAATAAAAATAAAAAAAATAATATCATATTATGGAATTTATTTTATATATGAAAGATAATTTATATCCATAAAACTAGTTTTATAAGATATATATCTTATATCTAATATAATAAGAAATTTCATAATATTTTCAAATAATGCATAAAAATATTGTAGATATATATTATTCATTCTTTTCAGAAAATATTTAACATCAATTCATAATAGAATGAACTTATTGAGAAATCTAAAAATGAAATTAAACCAAAAATAATAATAAAATAAGAAATACTCTTAAGGCACATGTAACACTCAAGACTGTAGAAATGATGATACATGAAAATATAGAATCATATATTAAATAAATATAAATTAATTCATATCCTATAGAAATAAAAAAACACATAATGGAAGATAAAGGCATGTTTTTAAAACAATCTCACAAGATACCTCTCGAAGTATCTTTTTAAATCATAACACAACCGTCAAACTTGAAGAATAATGTTAATAACCTTGTAACATCTTCACCCTATGAAACAAACTCTAGTGGAATATTCATTCGAAACACGGACAAATCTAAAAATAAAAAATATATCATTGAGGAGGAAAAATATCATAAATAAACCGTACGGTAAATACCCATATCAATAATTTATGAATTAAATGACATGAGATACAATGTGTGCATTAGCATCTATTTTTCCAAATTAATATAAAAAATAATTAATTCAATAAGCAAATTAGAAGTCATTGAAATATGATGAAAAATTATCATCAATCGGTCACTAGTAAAAACATATTCACTATAGTTAAAGATTCCATTCATGAATTATTACTCTAAAATGATTTAAAAAATCATCAAACATCATTTATCAGTAATCATCATATTTGACACATAATGTTTTTTACATAAACATGATATAATAAAAATATATTATAATGATTATAATATATTATATTAAACATTATATATATCATACTAAAAATAATTCATTATTTTCAAATAGTCAAGGGGTTCTAGACTAAAACCATTTTTCGAAATGATTTCTTACATGAATTTAAATACAATAGGTTTTCTATTTTATTAATTAGAATAAAATTGTAATATAAATTCATAATAAAATTAAATAAAACATTATGTTATGACTCTTAGAACATTCTACAAAATTAAGTAGGTTGGAAATCGATTAAATTAACACCCTTTTAATCCTTTTTCATAAAAAGAGTTCATCAAGGCCCTTTTTTATAAAAGCACGACACATTAAATACAGAATAACAACATTTTAATAATATATAAAAGTCTCAAGAATGAACTATTGTTATTTATTTAATAAAATAATATACCATAAAATAAATTTCATCATATAGATCACACCATATTTCAAAATGCATATTATCACAGAAAATCAGTGAAATATTCATACTTAATATAATCAGAGTAAATTTTCTGAAAAATAATTTTTTATTAATTAAACATTGAAAAAATAAATATAATAACTAATTTAATATATTATTCACTAGAATATTTAAATAATCTACCCACCGATATACATAATAACCATAAAATGATTCTTGTTAAACATATTGATAATTTGTATAAATTAAAAAACTGCATGAATGATGTATAACAATCCATATTTAACATACATTTTTCATATTATTTTTATTATTATAAAAAAATCACTCTCCTTATTATATTAATATTAATACACTTATCATCAAGACTGTTCAATTCATATAAAAGGGCTCAGAAATCATGAAATTGAAATAGTCCGCATTATATGGCTTTAAAATTCTCTGTGCACGTTAAAATTCATCATATACCATTAACAAACCTATCTCATACAAAAAAATAGTTAATTTTGTATTTATCATTTTATACCAAAGGATTTCTTTCAAGTGTTTTGAATTAATCCCACTTTATAATCCATTACCAAAAAGCTAGTTACATCGATATAAATAGATCCATTATAGAAATATGTTCCAATAGAAACTACCCACCACCCAATTAAATTTTCTTTATTTAGAAGATATGAATTAACCACATGTCTCGAAAATAATTCATAAAAAAGTATGTATCATAATGGGCGAATATTCCACTCCATCATATGTGTGATCCCATAATATAAGTTTCCATTAAAATAGAAATCAATAAAAAAATACAGGAACATAAAATAACCTATAAATAATAAACAACGTAACATTAAAAAAATTAAAGCATACAATATTTTAATTTAAAAGATATAAAAAATAATTGAATACTATGAATAAAATAATTGAAACATAAAATTTTAATAATGTTACCATCTTCGGATGAGTTCCAATATCACTTGGATTAAATGAAGATTATATTCTTTAAATTAATATAATATATACAAATACTACATTCATTTAGACTAAAACTGCACCACAATAGTCCTAAGATTATATTATATAATAAATTTAATGAAAACAATCCCTCCCCCATAACCATATCATAAAACTACTGAGCTTGATGGGAGTGTTTTGGATAGATATGAACAAGATTTGGGAAACCCAATCCTCAAACCATATATCTATCTCAACAATATGCCATTGGAATGAGTTGTACATACTAACATTATAGGAAATTAGAGTATATGTTATTTATAAACTAATGGATAATGTTTTATAGATAATCATGGATCATGGTTTTAATATTTGGGTTTCAATCGAGTGAATAAAGGGGTTTCCCTATACTGATTATGAAGGGCCATAAATTGGTGAATGATGATCATCCTGGTCTTTATGTTTAAGGGTCTCACATTTTATAGTTTTGGTCTCAATAAGGTAATTTAAATGACACACAAAATATCAATTGAATAACATAGTAATCCCAAATAATTGGGAAAGCTAATTAGGTGAATATCCATATTTTCAGCCAAATAAAAAACTATGTCAAATCCTTATCTCAAAAAAACATTGATGAAATAGCAAACTGAACACAATATCCTAGAAAAAAACTACCATTGTTGATCTATCTCATGTGGAATCATCAAATCCAATGAAAAGAATTACTCCTCCAATGTAATAAATTAACCTGAGGATATACGCTTTAATTTTAACTAATCCTCTACCGAGTTATCTTAAATGTATATCTCTCAATTCATCTTAGATTGTCAGTAAAACTCTTCGAGTCTCTTCCTCCATGTGACATCATTATGGACCTCCACTCCATGGATGTTTCTATTAACACTATAGAGAAAATATTCTTCATGAATCTAACATGGTTTCAACCAAGATACATTTCTAAAATATAAACATCATTAGGGGATCCTAACACATAATAGATAGTTTTCTAGTCATTAAATTAATCCAGTCATTCATTTAATATAATTTCCAATTATATTCACAATTCAAACTCATGTTTAGAAAATCATGATGTATGATCCTTCTAAGGGATTATTACCTAGATGACAACTCATATCACATGCCACATTCAATGAAATTATGAATCCCAACATAGGATAACATGGGATCCAAAAATCCCAAGTCATTTCTTTTCTACTTTTGTTATATAATTTGCTAATCCCAACTGATACTTTTTCACTGCCAAACCAGGATTCCTCACCTATTCCCCTCTCCAAACTCTAACCCATATCCTAGATTCAAACAATTAATACCACCATTCCAGACACCATCCCTCTAAAGGTACCCCTCATGAGATGGAAATTGATATTGGTAGATAATGATTACCAAATACTACCTACAGTAGGCCATGGGTTGGAGAATAGAACTAAGGGCTTATGAATCAAACCCATTAGAGGCATTTTATAATATAATAATTTAAGGAGTAAGATATAATTTGAATAATCCTCCAACAAACACCACACCTAATTAAAACTATCAATCCTAATATATGAGGTTATTTTTTACCTAATTGTATATAACATAAATGATAATATAGAATGGTTAAATTCTTAGATGTGACCATACTACTCCAATAACCCCTGAGAAAATCCTTGATTTGGTGATATTCACAAAGATCACCAATAAGTTCATGATAATGTAAAAATGTTTTTATATGCATGGGGTGAGCATAACAAGTATCTTCAACAGGATCCCCCCAAATTACTCTCATGAATATGTGATAAAATGTTATTGGATTATAGTTAATAATTAAATGAAACTCACATTTCACTGAAATAGGTATATTATCTTTTTTTCATCCCCTCCATGGGTTATAATAATTTTATCTTTCATCCCAACCCATTATTTTTTAGTTTGGGAAGTCATAGGTACATAGAGGAGGCTCGAGAGGTTATGTAGAGGTTGGAGCTAGAAACAAACTACCTTATTATATATTTTTTTACAAATGAGGGGTTTATGGTATATGTTTTTGTTTCATATCATGTGTATCTATCTATTTATAGCTTCTATTTGGAGGCGTGTATTATGTGAAATGAGTTTACAGCTTAAAATAAACAATTATATTCTAAAACATTTTAAGACAAAGGATCTATGTTTTTCATCATAATAGGATATTATGGTTAAAAAATTCTTTTATATCTTGTAATCCATTATCCCATAATGGTTATGTCATAAAATCGTGAAATATAGTGTAAATAGAGCTTCTTACCCCTGTATAATACATGAGGTCTAAGCCAATTCCATGAATTAAGCAATTGTCTCTTTATTTTTAGAGTAAACATGAATATATTAGAGGATAACCCCACCAACATTCCAATTATGATGGGTTTTTATACTCTTGGTGATGTTCTAGTCTTCACAATTATGATTATATCTCTTTCCCTAACAAAAATCCTTATGTTCATCCTCTAAAGATTCATTATGATGGTGTTGATTTATTTTTTGTGTGTTTATGAGATGTTTTGATATAAAAAATGTGTGTGGTTTAGGGGGATCATTATATTTATTATTAATTTGAGGTTTCTGGTTGATTCTTCATTATTATTTGTTTCATAATGAAGTTAGAAAACATTATTTGTGGATGTGGGTCCCTATTCTATTTTATTTACATGTTTTGGGTAGGTATTTCATCATTCTTTTTTCCAATGGGTAGATAGTAAGGATATGTATAATAATATAATATCTTGAAATGTGAAAAATTAATTGGTACAAGGAATATATCCAAAGATTTAACAAATTTCTATATGGTTTTGATGATATTGTTCATGATTGTTTCCAATATTGAAAATTATAGCTATTGGGAGCCATCCTTCCGCTATAGGGATATGTTTTTAGACCCTTTCATCACTCTTGTGTGTTAACAACCGACATTAATAGCTAATGAATGTTTATTTTTCTAATTAACTGGTTTCCAAGGATTCTGGTTTGTGTGATAATAGAAATTATAAATAAAAAGGTAATGTGGTAAAATACCCTAAATTAGTAGTGGAAATTGAAATAATATAAATGTATAAAATGAATTGAATTAATGATGTAATTTTAAAATTTAAATGGATGTGTTTTGGTATATCAATGATAGTGGATACATGTTATATCTTGAAGTTGGTGAAATATAATGTGAAGGTGGGAGTTGTTTTGTGTCTTGTGTGGTATTTCATATAGTGGTAGTATCCATTGTAATGGTTAATTTGTGTTATGGTGGTGATGATGTGGTGATTAGTAGTGATGTTTTTGTAAACCCATTGGATTGGTGTTCACATAAATATATATATCTTGTATGTTTATTTTATTTCTTTTCATTCCCCACCCAAGCTACATAACCTTACCAATGGTCATAGGCTCGGAGTATCGAATGCAATCTCCAATATCAAGTACAGTTCTTATACAGATTGTTGGATACACCTTATTCCACATTATTTTATCATCAATGATTGATCATATATCTTATGGTTATTTTTTGTTGTTGAGGATATGATTATACTACATGTGATGTGTTAGCCTTAGTGTTTGTGGGTGACATATGATTTGTTGGGCCAATTTTCTATGAGTGAGATGAGGTGTGGTGATAACTAAGAGTAACACAATGTTAAACACCTTATAATGGTGGGGTGGGTAGGTATTAGACCTAAAACACCATAGAGAAGGATGGTATGATATGTGATGTGATGTGATATGTACAAAAGGGATGGAAGCACATGATGATCGATGTTGGGTGTGAGAGATGAAAATCCATATGGAAGTGGCAGTAGGGTTGAATACTTATTTTTAAGAACTTAGTGTTATATTACAATATTGGATGTGTGAGTTGTTGAGTGATCTATGGTGATATAGGGATTGGTTAGTGGACCTATATAGGATCTTGTTGGTTTAATGGAATGTTCACCAACTCATTAAAATGATCTCTTCACATGTGCCCTTAAGACCATAGGTGTGATCCCAATGAGTATACATGTATGATTAAAAAAGAAATATATACTTTTCTTTAAGTCTTTAAGAGTAATTTGGGGACCAAGATGGATATTTCTATCTTGTTTTTTGGCGCTGTTGTTAGATCGCTGCTATAAGATGTTTTTTGTAATTTATTTGGAGACATTTATATATTTCATTTTACATTATTCATCCATTATGGGATTTTATTGAGTTTACTTTTTTGTTATCATATAGATTATTTCAATGATTTTTTGTCATATATTTTTTTCCAATTTTATTTAGAGGGAAATTACTACAATACGTGATATTTTTATAGCCCTCATTCTCATCACAATCTCGAGACCTACTAGAGTAAGGACATGGGGGGAAATTTCTCTATACATTACCTAAAATATATTTTTATGGGGGGGATGAAAGAGTGGTATTTGATTTTTATGGTACAAATATAGAATGGAATTTATAGTTAGACAAAATGAGGATTGCATAGTTTTCTTGTGAAATGGTTCTATTTGAAATTGTTGTGTTAAATATATTAGAGAGACTATCTATGAAAAGGTATTTTTGTGCCCCCATGGTGTAGTGTAAGAACAATGAGATTATTTAATTACCAAGTGAAGTAGATCATTTTTTTGGGTAGATTCCTAGCATAGTTACATGAATCATGATTGATTGGGGTTATTTTTGACATGGATTGTGGAAAATTATAATTAATTCAGTAAATAGTATATTAAAAAATTCAACACTACGAAGAAAGGTAAATTCCCCATGATTTTTAGTAATAGAACCAAGATGTAATCTAGGATTGGTTCATTTATGTATGTTTAAGTTAGTAGATCATGATTCTCTTCATAGGATTGACCTGAAATAGGATGATGAGATTTTGTCGGGTCAATTTCATGCCTCAAAATGGAATATCTTTGAAAAATATGAGGGAGTGTCTAAAATTTGGAGATGTAGAGATTGTTTGAAGATATCAATATAAATTTATTTCTAATCCAAGAACAAGATGAGTTCTGGGTGTCTTTGGTGGCTATTCAGTTGTGAGGAGTAATACGTTTATTGTGAATACTATTTACTAGTGACCATAATGATGAAGATGTATTGTGTCCTAACATTCAAAGAGAGTTCTAGGAGGAGTTCTTATCATAGATGATGAGGTAAATAGTTATTCATGATCAAATCTCCCTTTATATAGGGATCCAGATTACTCAAGAGCATGGGATAATGTTTAAGGACCTCTTGTACTTTTCATCTAATTATTATCTTAATGAGGAGTCTTGACCATGGAGTTTGGAGGATTCTTTGTGCCGGGTGATCAAGTATGTGGTCTATTTTCTATTCTCCCAATATAGATGGAGGTTTAGAAATGTTAATGGTTATTAAGGTAATTATTTCCTTGGTGATGATCATAAAGAGAGATGCTATTTGATAATTCATAGTAGTAGGGATTTAGGCATAGGATTATTTATGTTTACAAAGTTATGGATCCAACTAATGAAGAACTAACTAAGGCAGGTCTCTTTTCATTATTCAAAGTTGGGTGGATATCAAAAACATTACAAAAATATTCAATATTCATTCTATATCTATGGGGTACACAAGAACCATTATTCCCAATCCCTAACTATATAGGTAGGCTAGTTTCTAGTTAGTGTTTATGCCCCTTTTGAAAGTAGTATTAGTTTCGTCCAAGGTATTTTCAAAACTAAGGAACTTTGGTGCTTCTTTAGTAGCCGAGAGTGAGTGGATTTTGTAAAGGGAACCCTCATGATTGTCCCCAACCCCTGGGACCTATCACATTGAATTTCCATGGATGTTTGACATATATAGTTTTTGTAGTTGGGTGTGGTCACATTCAAGAATTAGAGTTGGTAGCACAGACATAGCGAGCTGTTTTCTAAGGTATGATCTATTTATCATCTACTATTGTGCATTCGTTTTTATGAATAAGGATGACACTTATTTTTTATCCAAAATTCATCAATATATTGTGACTATATGATTAGAGATTTCTAGTTCCCATGGTGTTGCCTATTCTAAATTGTGGTTGGGTGATTCAGTTTTATGTTTTACTTGGACGTGGAATGGTGATCGGGGAGAATGGGTCACGAAGAACTTTATCTAATTATATATACTTACTTACATACAATTTTATCATTTTAATCGATTAGATCTATTTGATACATGAATTACATAAATATTTCAATAGGATAGTTTTGTGTTCAGATGTCGAGGTCCTGTAAATGGAATTCATTAGTGAGAGAGTTTATTGGTTTATTTTCATGAAACTGGATCCCATTTTGTCTCAAATAGTCATGATTTTATCAGAAGCTTATATAGAGAGTGTTCCAAGCATTTTGGATGACATCAAGGATGTTTTCGCATTTGAGGTTATGAACATTAACACTTAACGTGAAGTTTATTTTGGGATAGAGTTGAATCCTGGTGAACATCCAATTTTGATGAATCTATATAAAATTTATCCTATGGAGTTATAATAGTTGAGGATGAATGTGGGTAATCTAATGAAAATGGGTTTCACATTACCCATTTCCCATCATTGGGTGTTTTTGTGTTTCTATTCATGAAGGGGAATAGTGGTATGAGGTTCTATATATACTATCATAGGATGAATCATGGTATATTAAAGAACATATACCCTCATCTGATAGTATAAAATCTATTCAACCATCGGATAGGAGCTTGTAGGTTTTTGAAGACCGATCTACATTCAAGATATCACCAGTTGATGGTAAAATACAAATATATTTTGAGAGATACCTTTATGTGTAGGTATGGGAAATTAGTGTTTTGGGTTATTTCATATGTTATTAAGAATGCTACAACCATGTTCATGGGACTTATGAACTATGAATTTTATTAGATATTGTACTGATTTATCATTTTATTTGTCGATGATATCTTGATCTATATGATGTTACAAGTGGAGCAGGTTGGGTATCCTATTTCTATTTATCCGGTCCATAAACACCATTTGATCTATTGAAATGTATCAATGTGTGAGTTTTTTAGGATAGAGGTGAGTTTCCTTGGACAGGTGATGTCCCATTATATTTTGATTATGGACCCATCCACGATAGTTGTATTTGTTTTAAGGGAAGTACAGAAAAACATTCAATAGGTTCAAATTTTCTTTTTCTCTCTAGCTATTATCTATTTTTTTTCTATTACCCTCACTTTTCAAACCTATTGATGGATTTGACTATGAAGGATCTAAAATTCCTATAAAGTGATTAATACATGAAGTTTTTATTTATCTAGTGGAGAATTTTTTAGTGCTTTATTTCTCTAAAGAGTGTATACTCTTTGATGTTTTATATAATTCATATTGTCTAGGATTATAATGTTTTTTATGAAGTAGAGGGTGGTGATCCCTTATGTCTCTAGGGTACTACATCCCCATAAGAATAACTATACTTTCAATGATCTGGAATTTGTAGCAGTAGTGTCTGTAAAAAATTTGTGGATACATTACCTCCAAATTGATTACTTTGTGGTTTTTAAGGAACAAAAGATCCATAAATATGTTTTCTATCATCAATATATTAATATACATCAATGGATGTGGATTAATTTTCTCCTGGATTACAATTTTGAGATCTATTAAACATATGTGATTGAGAATGTTATTTTCTACGTATTGAGTTGGACGTACTAAATAAGTGTTTTTAGAGAGTCTACATATGATTAGAAGGGTGTGGAGGAGCATTTATAAACTATCATTGTCGTTGGAGATAATCATGTTTATTGTATACTTTTCAATGTGACCATAGAGATTCCTTGGATGCAGCTTTTAGAGGATTCTTTATAGGGGTTGCAATTCAAGAAGTGATGTGTGATCATGTGGGACATCGTGATTCTCCCAAGGAATGGTAGTGGGTGGAAAGAAAATTATTTTATTCAAGACGAAGGTGTTCATTCTCGATGTGATGTTCATAGGAGTTGTACCTGTGTTTCACACCTATCATGTAGAATTAAATCCTTCTATAACAAAGATGTATCTTTTTTGAGGAGATAGATTTAGTGGATGGAGATGAAATAGTCAGTGACATAGTTTTTGAGGAGGTGTTCTTTTCTGTGTGGTAGAATGTGAAACACCATGTTCATAAAGTTTTATTTATTAGTTAGATGTTCCTAAGTAAAAATGGGATGAAAACATGATGAATTTCATCAGGGTGTTATCCTTTAATCAATAATGGTGTGATGTAGTTTTGGTGAAAGGGGACTTACTAACGATGTATCTTCAATTTATCATGATCAATAAATTTAGTGACATGGTGTATTAGTAAGGTGGTACGTCGATGAACTAGTTAGGATTCATGGGGTATCATGGAACTTATTTTTTTATCAAGATCCTCACTCTACATCATGGTTACATAGTGGATGTTATGTTTAATTGGGATATAATTTTTTCTTTAGGACTTCTTTCCACCACCAGATAATTGGGATAATGAAGCTAACCATCCAGATTCATGTGCACATATTGATAGCAAAAATATTATTCTTTATAAGATAATTGGTATAAAACTAGAATTTGGTTTAGTTTTCATAAAAAAATACATATCACTCATCCATTTTCATGGAATCATTTGAGGCATTGTATGGTTGGTTGATTCATTCTTCATTGATTAAGATCGATGATGGGGAGTTAGCACTTCTTGCTCTAGATGTGGTGCAGAGCGTAACCAAGAATATTGAGGTAGATTAATAGAATATAATGTTGGAAAATTCCATTGTATGGCCTATTTTTATCATAGGAGGAGGCCCCTATAGTTTGAGGTTAGAGAACATATTTTTCATTAGAGTCTCTATTTGATATGGGTTGTAGTGTTTTGTTTGGGGAGTAAGATTCCCCCCATATTTTTGGTCCCTTTATGGTGTTCGGGAGTGTTGGTGTAGTGGAATATCATTTTTGTTTCCATTTATAATGGAGATAATCGAAACATTCTTCCACATGTTTTAGCATCATCTATATACTCATAATTACTCCAATGTTATTTATTTCATAGAGTTGGATATTGAGAATGATGAAATATTAATGTAGCTGCTAGTAGTGTTCTAGGATCATCAAGAGATGGTGTCTCATTAAAGAACCATTCCCTTGTTTCATTTTTTGTGGAGGCATGGTGTCATAGGGAAGAGTACATTACCTCTAAATATTAAGATGTTTGACTAGTAATCAATGATCATTGGGGTATTTTATTTCCATGTTTAATTTGGATGATTTAAAAGAGGATAATATTTTTTAATGATGTTTAATTTATCATGATGTTTGATGCATGAAAAATCATTCATCATATATTGTATAGAAGACATGATTCATAATAAATAAAAATTTATCCTTGATGTGATTTTGATCATGTGGATGAGTGGGTTTCACTCAAAGATAAAAATATATTAACATGAAAGAAAGAATTTATTGATTATGTTCTTGGTGGAGTGATGTGTTTTATAAGTGGATATTGTTTTTTTGGGTTGTGTAAGGGTTGAGATGGTTAAGCAGTTTTGTGTGTTGGATATGGTAGATTTTCCTCTTTTATCCGGTGATATGTTGTTGTGTCTAGTGTGATATGGTAATTCTGTTGTGTGTGATGTTTTTTTGGTGTTACAGTTCAATCTGCTTTGATAACGGTAGTGTTAAAATGAAATGATACCCCTGATAAGTATCTTCTGGGGTGTTGTTTGGACCACATTTTTTTTATGGTATGGTTTTTATTCGTGCATGGGAAATTATTTGATATATTTCAAATGTAATAGTTTCTGCCATCATGAAGCATTAAATTGTCAGTTTGCAAAGTCTAGGTTGTGTATATGAGGCTAAAAGAGGTTCTCTTTAGGATGTACTGGTAATAGAAATGATAAATACTATTATTACATAAAATAGGGTTTTATATGTTATTTGTTTTTTACATCTTATATGGTTATCCATTTATATATTTTTTTAGTGGAGTACAACGTGAAATGGATTTTTGATGTAAAATAGATATTTATAGTGTAAAATATTTTAAACTCGATGTTTCATGTTGTTCAGTTGAAAAGGTGTTTGCAACCAAAAATGTTTTTACATATTTTAATCCAAGAACAATTAGAGTTTACATTGTTAAATAATTATTTATAACACAAATATGTAATGTTTTACCCTATATAAGATGTTTGGTCTTGGCCAATTCATGACATTTGGACATTGTATAACTTATTTTTTATTGATCGATTGATGCCAAAAGTATTATCATCTAGCCATTATTCTTCTTGACATGTTAATTAGTTGTAGTGGTGATGTTTTTTAAGGAAGTTCACCCCTTCACTATAATTTCCTTGCCTTCATCCCTCAAATACTGATAGGGGTGGTGGTGTTTCATTTGAGTTGTTTTTAGGTTGATATTTTGATAACCATTTGGTGTGGTTTTAGATTTTTTTTGTTTTCCTAATGGTTTTTAGGTTTTATGTATTTAATTATTCACAAAATGTTTAAAATGAAATTATAAAATATTTTTTTATGGGGGATCCTCAACCTCAACTGTTTACATGATATATGTTGCGATCTTGTAACGTTTCTTTCCATTTGGGGGATAGTAAGGGTCATTATTATAAGATAATGTATTGGAATAGATTAAATTGATGGGTTTGTGTGAGATATCACAGGATTTACTACTTTTTTATATATTACTTACGCAATTGTGCATGATTATTATTGATACTAAAAATAATGGCTTTTAGGGCCCTATTAAGATATGTGTTGATACCATTATTGTGTTGTTTTCTGATCACACTATGATTAAGAGGCTGATGAACTTATATTTGGATAATAAACTGGTTTTATAAGGAATCAATTTTTTCATAATAACCATTCTAAATAAAAAGGTAATGTGATAATGTCCCCTAATTTTTTTTGGAAGCTAGGATGTGATGTTATTATGTGTTTTTTGTTTTTTATGTTTCTTTTTGTGCTATGGGATGATGTGTAGTGATGGAGGTATTAATGTTGATGTTTGATGTGTGGGAATATTATTTTGTGGTTTGTTATCATGGATGATACACGACTACTTTTACAATATTGATGAGGTGTGGTGGTGTTGTTTCATTGGAGAAGTTTCATGATGATGTTTTGGTATGAGATGTAGTGCATAGTGGTTGTGATTAGAAGTGGATGTGGTGCATAGTGGGGTTTATATATAGAAGTTGTGTTATGTAGTGGTTATAATGATCAATATTTGAGGTGGGTGATGTATGTGGTTGTGCATTAGTTAGCTTGTGTGTTTTTTGTGGGGAGATGGTTTGGCTAGTTTCTCATAGTGATTATGGTGGATACAAGGTGTTGTGGTGATGGTTGTGTGAATTAGACCAACTATTATTTGGATTGGTTATGTTATATTCTCAATTAGCCATGAAATGATTTTTAATTAATAATATGAATATGACTGAGATGTACATTAATAATTTATAATTGGTAAAAATAAATTGAATGATAGATGGGTTGTGTAAATATGACTGAGTCTTCACTATAAATGTTAGATAGTTAAAAAATGTAATATCTAGAGGGTGGAGAACATGAAAATGAATGTGGGAATTCATGTGTATCTTGTGTGGAGGTTGTGTGGTGTTGTATATAGTTCCAGAAGTACTTGTCAAGGTTGATGTGTGGTATGGTGTTACAGATGTGGTATATGCTATTGAAGTTATTTTAAACCCATAGGTTGGAAGTTGTGTTCGTTCCATATAACATTTATATATATGTTATTTAATTATTCACCTCACTTGAGTAAAATAACCTTATCAACTCTCTAAGGTTTTGGCATCCACATTTTTTATCAACATTTATAATGTGGGTGATATGGGGGATATACTCCATATCCTCTCCACTCATCTATTATTAGTTATGGTTGAGGTGACTCTAAGTGAGATTTGGTTATTGTGGTTGTGATGGTATGGGATGTTATGTGTTGGCCTCAGTGTTAGAGAGTGATCAATGTTCTGTGGGTCCAATTTTCTATGGTAAATATGTGATTTGGTGAAACCATATTCTAGAACTAGATGCTAGAACATGGGACCATTGTGTTGGAAGGGATGCATCACAACAATCATTAGAGATGGATGGTATGAGATGTGATGTAATGTGATATGTATGGAAGGGATTGGAGCATTGGATGTTCCACGTTTGGGTGTGAGAGTGAAAAAATAGTGGGGAAGCGGCAGTGAGCCTCTTTGCTTATTTTCTGATCTAGATTATTTGTTACTATAATGGATATGTGGCTTGGTGATCAATCCATGTTGAGCCTTGGAATTATTATTTGACCTGTATAGGTTTTTTGTTGGTTCTGTTGTTTTTTCCCTGGTGATTTGGCATTTTATTTTTACATTTTCATTTGACAGCTTCAATATGATCCAATTGAATATATATATATATATTTTCAAACTATATGTACTACCCATTTTTCAAATTTATAAGTGGAAATTCAAAACTGAGTTAAACATCACCAACATGGGTTTTGGAGTTATTGTTGGGTCGATGCAACATCATTTGTTTTGGAAAATTATTTAGAGACATTTATATGTATCGGTTTAATTGATTTATTAATTACAAGATGTTTTTGGGTTTGATTATATATTTTATATAATATTTTTCGTGGTCTATTATTGTATATCCAGGTCCTATTATATTTATATATGTTAATTCCCCCATATGTGATATTTTAATACCCCTGGTGAATGTCACCCACTCGTGGCTAGTGGAAGATAGTTTTTATGGGTCAATATCTCTATTCTTTCAGTGTGGTATCATTAGAGGGATGTTTTATGAAGTTCACTCACCGAATAACCAATAATAGGATTATAATATAAAATAAATACACACACACATACACACACACACATATATATGTTTGTGTGTGTGTGTAAAGGTACCCAACTGGCTTCCACATATCCACGAGTTTGTCACTCTCTCATCCAAACAACTCTGTCTTGTGCTCATCCCGCTTCTGAATAATACTATTCCTCAAAAATAGTGTTATATATATAGATCTATCCTATACAACCCAAAACACAACATCATAACATCACAGTAGTCACTAAGTGTATACATGGAAGAGACTATTGCATGTTTCTTTGCATTATAATAGAATCAATCATATCCCATGCACATACACCCATCAAAAATTAAAGACACCACATTTTCACAGAAGTGTCTATTATACCTCATCAAAAATTGCCTACACATAAATGTATATAAAAGTATTAATACATCACTACCCTGGGATGAACACATCATATGTCGTAATCCAATACTGTCCAAGTAATCCTAATACCTAACATCTATCAGGAGAGAATAGGAGAGGAATACTTTATTCAATTTTTCTCTCAATATCTGGAATATTATAATAAAACATCCTCAAACACTTTTGGGTGATATATTCCCTATATAAGTTGGTTGGGTATCATATGAAATAAAAAAATATAAATAATATCAAGAACATATACTGTAATGGAAACTACCAAGACTTGACATTATCTACCAATATTGTATCATATGACAGTTGGTGATGTCCATGCCATGAGGATTTTTAAAGATAAACTTATAGAATCCAATATATAGTAGATTTAATAACCACATGGTATATCTCAATAATGAATTATTGATATTAGTAGTTGATTTTTTGGAAAATAAATATTCGATTTTATAGTTTTATGAATCAAGTAAAGTAAATTATTAAGGAAAATTATTGAAAAACATGGTGTGGGATAACAAACAATGAATGAACTATATACATATAAAACAAAACAAAACAAGAACAAGAAAAGTTATAATGATAGAGAAATATTTAGTAACAATAAGAATGGATTGTGATACATTCTTTCCACATTTATCTTCCCATTCATTTCACATTTTCATGAACAAACCAATTGAACAGGGTTGTGTGATATTACAATTTGGGCAAGCACATTCTGGCTTGTGGGACATCAAGATTGATTCACCATTGGGGGTCCTTTTAGTGACTCTAATGTGCTACAATTGGGTGTTCAAAAGGTATGTGGGACAAGGGAGGTAGCATCATCTCATCTCGCGACAACAACATCAACCTCAAAAAATATATTTGAACATATAAATTAACTAATTTAAAAATAATTAAAATTAAAAAAAAAACTACTAAAATTAATTCTAAATAAACAAATTATAATTTAATTATATAAAATATCAATAAAAAATTAAATAATGATAGAGAGAATGAGAATGGTAATTATTTAAATGAAAACATTAAACATTATTTATTAGAAATATTAGTGAAATATAAAGAATAATGAAATTGAATAATTACACAAATATTGTTTAAAAAAAATTAAAATACTGAAAATTGTTAGCTATGAACAATAATTTTCATTGACCAAAAAATGACATTAAAAATTAAAAAATTATTATTTGAAAAAATTAATTTAAAACCAATTAAACAATAAAACAAAGAAATTATTTATTTATGTATTAAATGAATTAATTAATTAAATTATGACCAAATGAAAAATAAAAATTTAATTTAATTAAAAAATAATAAATACTCCACATAAAATTTATTAATTTGAAATATAATTAAATAATTAATTAGATAAATAAAATAATAAATGGAATATATATTTTCAAATAAAAATGATATGATGAACTAGGGGTGTCCATGGGTCGGGTTGGGTCGGGTCAAGGATGTTTCGGGACCCGAACCAACCAAAAAAGCTCGGGTCGGGTTGGGTCGGGTCATATGCTTCATGAGCAGCTGACCCGACCCAACCCAACCCGTTGGGGTCGGGTTACCCGACGCATGGCCAAAGGACCCAACCCAACCCAACCGGCTATGGGTCGGGTCCGTTCGGGTCGGGTTCAATGTGTAAACCGGACCCAACCCGACCCGAACCAGACCCCGACCCCGACCCAACCCGATTGACCCAGCCCCAGCCCCCAGACCTAGCCCCCCACCCACCAAGACTACCCTCTCCCCCTCCCCCCTGCACCAGCCCCTGCCCCCTGGACTAGTCTCCCCCCAACCAGCCCCCTACCCTCTGCTTCATCCCCCTGCCCCCCTGCAAGAGCCCCTCCCCCCTGCACTGCACCCCCACTAGCCCCCCTATCCCACCTGCTGCACCAGCCCCACCACCAGCCCATCCCCCCTGCACTAAACCCCCACCAGCCCTCTATCCCCCCTACTACACCAGCCCCACCACCAG
The DNA here is from genome assembly GCA_963277665.1 of Viscum album. NCBI lineage: Eukaryota > Viridiplantae > Streptophyta > Magnoliopsida > Santalales > Viscaceae > Viscum > Viscum album. Next base: position 1,707,603,975 of record OY728145.1, read on the forward strand.
TCCCCTCCTCCTTGCACTGCACCCCCACCACCCCCCTCCCCCCTACACCCCTTCCCTACTGCACCAGCCCCCCTACACTGCACAACCTCTCCCCCTCCCCCTACTGCACCAGTCCCTCCCCCTCCCCCTGCCCTTGCACCAGCCCCTCCCTGAACCCCCTGTTGCACCAGCCCCTCCCCCTGCCATGCACCAGCCCCTCCCCCTCCCCCCTCTTACACCAGCCCCTCCCCCCTACCCTCCACCAGCCCATCCCCCTCCCCCCACCAGCCCCTACCCCCCCTACTACACCAGCCCCACCACCATCCCCAAACCACCTATTGCACCAGCCCCTCCCGCCCTGTTGCACCATCCCCTCCCCCTCCCCCTGCACTACACCTGCCCCCCCTCCCTACCCCCTTCCCTACACTGCACCAGCCATCCCCTCCTCCTCCCCCCTTCCCTTACATCAGCTCCTCCCCCCCACACTGCACCCCCACCAGCCCCTCCCCCTCCCACTTTTCCTGTTGCACCAGCCCCTCCCCCTCCCCCTTTCCCTGCTGCACCAGCCCCTCCCCCTTTCCTTGCTGCACCAACCATCCTCTCCCCCTCCCCTTGCACTACACCTGCCCCCCCCCCCCTCCCTACCCCCTTCCCTACACTACACCAGTCATCCCCTCCTCCTCCCCCCTTCCCTTACATCAGCTCCTCCCCCCACACTGCACCCCCACCAGCCCCTCCCCCTCCCACTTTTCCTGTTGCACCAGCCCCTCCCCCTCCCCCTTTCACTGCTGCATTAGCCCCTCCCCCTTTCCCTGCTGCACCAACCCTCTCCCTCCCCCCTGCACTACACCAGCCCCCCCCCTCCCCCTGCACTACACCATCCCCCCTCCCCCTGCACTACACCTTCCCCCACCCCCTTCCCTACACTACACCAGCCAGCCCCTCCCCCTCCCCCCTTCCCTTACATCAGCCCCTCCCCCCCACACTGCACCCCCACCATCCCCTCCACCTCCCACTTTCCCTGCTGCACCAGCCCCTCCCCCTCCCAGTTTTCCTGCTGCACCAGCCCCTCCCCCCTGCCCATGCACCAGCCCCCCCCCCCCCCCCCCCCGCACTACACCAACACCTCCCCCAACCCCTTACCTTGAATCAGCCCATCCCCCACCCCCTGCCCTTGCACCATCCCCTCCCCCTACCCCCTTCCCTACAGCAGCCCCCCCCCCCTCCCCCAGCTACACCAGCTTGCACCACTACACTAGCTAGCCCCCATTTATTACCGTACTTCTTTGTTGAATGTTTAACAAAATCAGTATACAAAAATGGCTATGTGAAAATAGAAGATAGGTGGAAAAGCAGGAAGAAAAAAAAATATCCTTACTACATTTGATAACTACTAACTAGGAGGATAACACCTCAACTATAGTTACAAATCATTTTTAGGGGAAATGGAAATCAAACAAAATCACTCAAGTATACCTACTGTTCAGACAACTAAAATGAGAAACATTCACTGCCTTCTTGAAATGTACACACATGCACTATAAATCCAACTCACATAGGTGCATAAATAAATTACTTAAGGAAGATAAATTTGAAGAACATAATTAAAAAAAACTACTTACCTTACCACAAGTACCGCAAGAAAGAACGGACAATAGGCAGGGAGGAGTGAGCCGAGCCGATAGGAGGTATTTCTCCCAATTGATTGTGAGGGAATCTATCCGTCCAGGGAGGAGGTGAGTTATAAGAGGGGGAAGGGAGTAGAGTAGGAGGAAGGAGGCCAGTCGTTTGTGGCGAGGGAAGGATGAAGGAATGGGATTAAGGTTTGGCCACGCGCGAGGGAAGGTCTTAGGTCGGGGTCAGGGGGAGGTGGAGAGGAGGAGAATCTGTCCTGGGTGGGGAGGAGGCGAGCGAGGATAGGAGGAGGAGAAGGGAGGCCATCCAATCGTTCACGAGGGAAGGTTGGGGATGGGAAGGAGGGGAGGGAGGAATAGGCGGGTGTGCGCGAGGGAGGAAGAGGCGGGCGAGTGCGAGGGAGGAAGAGGATTAGGGTGGCCAGGAGGGGTCGCGACCCCAGGTAGGTTTTTTTTTTCATATAGCCTTGGGTAAACGGGTCGGGTTGGGTCGATATGTAGCCAACCCGAGGCCCGACCCAACCCATCCATGGGTCAACCCGATACAAACCCGACCCAAACATTTTTTTCCACAACCCGACCCAACCCGACCCAACCTGGTCGGGTAGGGTCGAACCCATTGGGTTGGTCGGGTCTGGACACCCCTATGATGAACTATATAAAATAAAAATATTTTAAATTTATTATATAAAAAACAAATGTAAAATAGAATTAATAACATTAATTTATAAATATTATTAAAAATTATAACAAAATTCATTAAAATTAAATATTTCATGATATACAATTAATTTAATAGTTAATTACTATAAAGAAAACAATTAATAATTATTAAACAAAATAAATATTTTTGATATTAAAAATATAGTAAAATTTATTGAAAGCGCATTAAAAATAAACCACATTAACACATTATTTGGAATTATAAGGCCTAGATATCAAAATAAAAAAACAAAATCATGTTTCCTTATTAATTAATTAATTTATAGTTAATAAAATTTATTCATCATTTTATTTCCATGATTAGAATTTTAATGTTATATTTAAATTTTCGATTCAAACATTTATTCATTCCTTGTAATTTCATGTATCCCATCATTAATTGTAAACAACATGAAACATACCAATTATTTAAATTAATCTATTAGTATGTATTCATGTTGTAACAAATTTTTTGAGCTCACTCTAAACCATTAAAAATCTAGACTTCCACATGACCTAATCTATTCCAAGACAATTGTTAGAGCCTTTAAAATAGAAGTTTGTTTCTAAGAAGGTACTATAGGGAAGATATACCCCCTATATCAGTGTAAGAAATAGTGTATAAAAAACCATGTTTCATAAAAAATATAAATAAATAAAATTTGGGTAACAATAAATATAAAATATTCTATAAAAAATGAAAAAGAATATTAATCTCAGACTATTATTCTTGGATGATTAAATATAAAAATAATTCCAGTTAGGCTGATCAACATATATAAAGTGAATACAAGATTTAAATTAATATATATGAGGCTCTACTCCATTCATATCCATAAAAAATATCATGATACATCTCCCATATGAGTCCTTTACTCATCATCTAAAATTTAATCCCCAGCCCAGACAATGCCTATAATAAACATGTGAGATCTTCTCCTGTAATCATGTGCAATAATGCCCTATGTAGGTTTTGAGAAAAAAACATAGTAGTGATCCGCCAATATTGTTCCATAATAATGGGTATATTTTTTTATATATACATGTCATATGTAGAAAATATATGAAAATTTAACTACCATGATACCTACTCTAAGCTGATATCAGGGTGTCTAGAATTTCTGAATGATGTCAACATATCTAGAGTATCACCATCACCCCATAAAATAAATATATAACCCAGTTCATTCCCAACATCATCATTGATCATCACATATGTCACCAAGATCGACCATACATAATTTTGACAGTGTCAGGGTGTCTTTATTATTGGGAATCACATTAGGGGGACCTTTATTAATGTAATGTTGATCCCATTCTCAAAATTCATCATGAAGAATAGTGTGTTAGAGGGAATCACTTTGAATCCCTCATTCTCAATCCCTCAGGATAAACCACATGGTAATACTTTGGTATTCTTATTTGATTTCTAGGAGGGTGGGGATTTATTAAATCCCTTATATCTAGACATGATTGATTCTTAGGTGACCTATAAATCAAATGTGACTACCCTTTTGAATCCTATGATTAATTTCACAGACATCAAAAATATCTTAGTACCATAGTTTACCTATCATTGGAATGGCTTCTCAGCCCCATGGGTATTATTGGCATACATCGAGGGGATCCACCTGTCTCTATTGGGATTTCAAACATCCATGATTTGGGATATATTCCCACCCCTCACCTAATTCCAAAATATGAGTCTCAGGCATCCCTAACATTTAAAAATTAATATCTGTAATATAGGAGTCCCATTCATCACAAGAATTCATATAAGTATATTGTTACATTGATCCGATGCTAGAACCTATATACAAAATTAATGAATACACTCCAATATCAACCATATCATTTGATGTTACTCAGACTAATAATTCATCCCAAATGTATCGGGAATCCCAAGGCCACATCCATATCATCATGAAATTCCAAATTATTTGGAGCGATCACATCAATGTTAAGAATAGGGTTTCATTCCGTTTATTCCTAGGAATTAATTTGGAATCCTAAATAGTCATAAATAAACATAATAAAATTATAAAAAATGGATTTTTAAAATTTTCATTCTTTTCACCACTATCACTTCCCCAACTAGGAATATATGTTAGACTGGGATTTATGGTGATACATACCACCAGCATTACCAATCCTATAAATACCCAATCAGGTAATTCCATTAAAAAAGGACCCCCTCAGGTCCCATAAGTCATGGTATAGCTAAGGCACCCTCAAATTGAATATAGTAAAAATTACTATCAAATGTATGTATATGTTTCTCTAGGTATTTCTGGTCCCATGCAATCATCATCTGGATAACACAACCTCCCTATCCAAATGGGGTTAGCTAAATATGCATCGGTCAACTATATGGCCCCTAGACCATCACCTTCATCTAGGTTTTACTAGGCCCAAACAATCACCTATCCCATGCACATTGTAATTTAAATCATGGATTATCCACCAATGTGGTGGTGTTTAGGCCAACTGAATCAATAATCTTGTCCTCGACTATATGAGTATGTGGAATGGACCCATAGCTCTAGGTCCCATCATATCTCCTTCCTCTTAATATGCACCAAGGGATTTCATTTAATTATTTAGACAATTGATGTATTTTTAATTAATTGTGATCAATTTATCTTAGTAAATTAGTTTAATTAACCTGGACGCATCCATCAATGGAGAGACCACATTTCACAATTTATAAAAACTAAAGAAAAATTATTATATATAGTGGGTACCATGACCACCTTCCTTAAATTGATGATTTCATAATTTAATTCCATGTTTGGAACCCCTTCGATGGCCCGTAAATTTCAATCCCATCAATCATATACACATGAAAATTGTCAAGGATTCACATTGTCATGTTATACTAGAACCAAAACTATCCATCTATAGGGCACCAACAATATATACCCAATACCTATTCTATCCCATGCACAAAGTTCCAGGATCATTTACATGGTTTATTAAATTTCATTTTATCATAAAACATCAAATAAAAATTCAATGTGATATAAATTTTGTGACAAATTAGTGGTGGTAAGAGGAAATCTTCTTAGGATGTCTCATAATGAGGTTTCAGGACTTTTAAAAAAAATAATGATTTCATCATTACCTATTTAAATCATTATTTTTTAAAACAATTAAACTTCCTAGAAATCATCATCAATGATTGGATATATGAAAGGAAGGTTTATAAGGGATCCATATCTTGAATACACCCTCAAAATGTCAAATAAAAAAGCCCCCAAAAAAATGGGGGAATCAACAAGTTGAGGGGGAAGACCTCAAATCCTGCATGCAAGAAATTTGGAGGAAGACAGTATATAAACCCCAAAAACTCAAGGAGAAAACAGAATTTTACCCCATTAAAATCCCTAATGGATATGTAGTAATAGTACACCATCTTGTTGTAAGAACTTATATATATGATGGGAAATGGGTCAATCTCCATCTAACTGATGGATACTCCAGTTTTCACTACAATGCCATTTTGTGACCTGAACTACCTCTGACATCAAATCATTCTCTCCGACCTCTATTTGTGTATTATTACAAGTTAAAAAACTACAATTTTATAATATAAAACTCTCAAAATTTCATTTCAAAATCAGGATAAAAATACGACCCATCACTTAATTGAATAATTTAAATTTCTATCAAGCATTACATGCTCTTACAGAACTGAGGTGATAAAAACTTTTAATAAGAACAATTAACATCCCTAAAGTGTATATGTGGATATATATCCATATGTAACAAACTATATTGGTTAAAAATCCATGACTAACACATATGGAAATGATCCTAAATTGTAAACAGAATTACATGGATAAAATATGAAACTATAGATGTATATTTACCAAATCCCAGGCCACCACTCATAACCATCGCTAAAAAATGACAATATACCTACCCATAGACATATTTAATAATACATGGTCTTGTTATAATCCATTTAATAATAAATTCCTTCATGTTCCCCAGAATAGTTCCTTGATAAATGATGTTAAATTTGAGTAATGGTGACACTGCTATTGTAATTACCTACTATGATGTGATTATAGAGATCCAAAAAACATTGTCTAGTTGTTCAAGACACACCACATCCTGTCACATGAAAAAATATTGATGTACACAAGTATAAAATATTGATTATATTTCCCATGAAAAAATGAATGTTGCTCTACCAATCCCACAAAACCTAATAGCATCATATTTTTGATGAAATCTCGTAGAAAATTATTGAAACAATTTTTTTGTGTAAAAATGACACACTTAACATAGTTTCTATGTCAATATATATAAATTCATGTAAACCCACATGCCTAACCACTTCGATATGACCTTTATCCAAAATGATCATCTTCCAATGCATGTGCATTGTCAATAATCATTCCATGGTTCCCTCATACCAAGAGGCCTGCCTTTATCGTTGAAGTACCCATAGTGTATTCTATATTGATAATCATGTGTGATCACCTTGATTTTATCATTAGTCAACTAAACCCATGTTTCTATTTTCATGAGCACTAACGAATTCCCAAAAACACACACATGTATCACTTTAATTCCATCAAAATACTTAAGATAATGCTCTGTCTTGATCCACTATCACCTTTGACATCCAATATAGAGTCCTCTATAGAATCTGAACATGAATCAAATTTGTTTCACAATGAAGACAAACTTCTATTATGACTGATCCATTGTTTACTCCACACACCCACAACCATTCCAAACTATGGGGGTTAAATTCCCATAATGTAAATCATACATTGCATCATAAATGTGACCTTTTCATCACATCGGTAAGCCAAAATCCAAATCTACATATCCCACACCCATCCATTAGTGAACATCATGGATTGTCCTGGATTAACCCATTAAATACAATGTTACAATTTTAATTGTAACTCATTACCCATTTCCATTCTATGGGAACATTATCCTCAACTATTCTCATAATTTCTGACCATAGTGAGGGACACATCATCAAATATTCAATGGGGAACTCCCCACAAATGTATTACATTATACATATCCTTTATAAACACCTCATCACATTCTAATATCAAAAATGTACAACTCCTCATAAGACACAACCATTTTATACAAGAAACAATTTCCCTTTATCAATTTTGAGATCAATTGTGCAGGTTCACCCTACCCATTTCTATAACACCATCACCAAAGTTTTACTCCTTAATTATATAAAACCATGGTAAATAAGGCTCACAAGTGTTTCCTTAATTTAGTCATTCGTCAGCTCACTCAAGGACACCAGCCGATTAATTATTGAATATGTCTTATGTTGAAATGTTGTGTACCATTCCCTTCACTTATTATGTAGTGGGTGTAAAATCCAATACCACATGATTCCTCACCCAAATCAAGATACTATGGGTCTTACATCACAAAAAATTGGTTGAAACATCAATATCAGTGACTATATTCCCCTAAATGTCACTAAATTATGCTAAACAATTCCTTATCAGACATTTGATTCCATTACAAGTCATCAATAATTTACCTATTCTCTCATGATACACTAAAACAGGAAAAAAATATGTTTAGGAACATGAATGGTATTTTCATTCAATTTTCGTCCTCATACCCAAAAATAATTAAAGTAAATGTTATTTTTTTCACCAGTCAATTCAAGGAATAAACATTCATTTCATGTAGAAATGTTTTTCATAGGTATAGGAAAACCACTCTCATAGGTTTACCTCAATCATCGCAAGTGTCAGACACACTAATCATTGAGTCATATTTCTTAATCATTAAGTCCTCCCACATATCCCATAAATAGAGTCTCATGAGAGTTTAAGCTCACATGAAGTGTCTCACATTCCTAAATATAACTATATGGGATCTCACATCAAAATTACCTCTCCCAGGTCTCATCTATCAAACAACATCATGTGCCAACCCCAAATCCTACTAAGGAACTAATAATCACTACGCATCCACTTACGATATTTCTACGTCAAAAAACACATCCTCTGGTCAATATACAAAATCATTATCTATCATGATATATTTAAGGGAAAAATATTTATTTTGTTTAATTAGATAGAGTTCCATTCTACTATATATGGGACCAATCCATAAGGGCGTTTACTTGTACTAGAAATAACCAATACCCCGAAAATTACCACCAACTAATGCATCATATTCTTTTATAATCCCCCAAGATTAATTAAAACTCTTATGAACATATAGAACTCAATCGTCCTCAAGAATCTGATTAGGGATCCACATTACATGTTGTAAAATGGAAATAATAAAACAAGTCAAACCATGTCAATATAATCTCACCAAATACTTTTGTGGGAAAATTTGATCTATGTAGTTAGTGACACATTAAACAGTTGAGCCTCTCACCAGTGATTAATGATATGATATTTGGCCCTTGAAGGAAAAGTGAATCAAACATTCTAATAATGATGAATTCATAGACTGTAATATCTCAAATTATTATTAACAAAATTATTTTTTAAATGAATAAATTCTATATCAAGTAATGTGGTTTTATAAAATACATTACATACATTTATTATTATGGATAGATATAGAATATTGTATTTAAAAGTCCGTTAAGAATCCTAAAAATTGATAATATTTACATTCTATAGTGACCAACAAGACTATTATATAGAGGGATATGGAAAATTCAAATTGATAGATAAGAATGGGGGGCTAGAATCGACACGTAGGATCATTACCATTGAAGCCCCTTAATTGGATATTACAGGGGAGATTGAATATTAGGGACTATCTCTTTTCTAATTCAAAATGAGTATTCAACAACTAATGTAAAATAAAAATATGTAGCATTAGAAGTCTATCCCATCAAGATCATGTACTAAATAATATTCGATGAACGACCCCAAGAAAATATTAAAATCACAAACATAAATATTAGGAATTATTTAGCTTTAATAAGGATTAATGTATATACTCTAAAAATATGAATTATAATATTTTAAATTTTAATATAATATTGATTATATTTACCGTTGTTGTTAGTACTTTTTAAATGATTAAATAAAAAGTTTGGTAAAAATTAGATTTGGATGCGATAAAACCACAATTGCAATTTGTTTAAATATATAGTTTAGGTAATAAAAATGTTTTAGAAAAATGAACCAAAATTAAATATAAATATTTTTTTATAACAGACCATCAATGTTAGCTAGAGGTTAAGTGTTCATATTTTTTGATATAGTTGAATTTTTTGTTCAAAATGAAATATAGTATAAATACATATTATGTTTTATGAAATCATAAAACCCCAAACATGATATAATAAATAATTTAAATTGTAACCATTCCAAAATTTATTTTTTCCCTTTAAAATAATTGTTTTTATTTTACTTGTTTAATTTATAACCCCATAATAAATCCTCTAAAACATATATTATATTTTGATTTTTTATATTAAGTTAGTTATAAAAATGAATCACATCAACATCAAAATTGGTATTACATTAATGATATTTGTTATTGTACTTAAAAAATAATTAAATCTAGTACTCATTTGTATAATCTGTAATATGGTTTCCTTTTTTATTTAAGATACAGTGACCAAAATCAATGTACTGAAATTAAAACAGAATATCCTGCCCTTTTTCTATATAAAGCCAACCAATATCTACTTTTTATTCACTAAAATACTAATTATAATTAATTAAAGCTTAAAATTACTTTATATAAACCTCATAAGGTTCCACCAATATCATAAGAATATCCTCTAAATCTTTTACAATCTCCTGCCCACATTAAGGGATCATCTCCTGCCCCACTTTATTCAAGAACCTAATTTATGTCATGCCTTCTAATTTACAACAGATCCAGATGGTAGATGTTTATTAACCTTATTTATTACATTAATTATTATCACATAGTAATTAAAAACCCCATTTCCCTCATTATGAACTTATATAAACTATGATATTCAACAGTTATGAGGGTGAAATTATTTTGTGATTTTTCATGCTGAATATTTATGTAATTAACTCACATCCCCATTTCCACTCAATGTTATTCCCCTAGATATATATATCCTTCATTCATTAGGTACACATATTTATTTAACCATTACACCTTCTTTGTAGTGTTAAAATTTATAAAATACATCCATATTTTTTATGATCTATGTTGCACACTTATACATGTACGTGATATGAAAGTAATAGGTGGTCCTAGAATTAACAGTCCTTCCAATGAATTGGGTAATGTTTTTATCTCATGAGATTCCTTGTATGGTTATTTTGTGGTTATCCTAAGTACACTATGTTTTAATTTCATGTATTTTATCCTTGTCATATTTCTATGATGTCAATTTTTATATTGTTTTTTTCATTCCCATGTGGTCATATACAATTATGTTATATCTTGCCTCTTTGTTAAAGATTAATATCCCCACCCATTTTATGTTACCTTGAAATTCCTCATGGGTCATATTTAATCATTTACATTGTGATATTATTTATTTATTCCCTTAATAGGCTTTATATCTCACTTATTTTCTAGGTACATTAGTATGTTATCCCATGCAGTAATAGAGAATAAATAGAATATCTGGCCATGTTTTTTGAGTTTTTAACAACATTGTTGTACCCATGTATCAAGTTAATGTGTCATGATATTAATTTCCCTAATAAACCATTACTAAAGATCTTATAGGCATTTATAGGTTTTATTTAGTTTAATAACTAATGAAATAATATTTATTAAGGATACCAATTCTCATAGTTAGAAATATATGAAATTATAGTTATTTTGTGGATTATGATTAGAAACCTATAGTAAAATTGTATGGAATTAGAATAATCGTAATAAAATATCCCCAAATTTTTATATATAATATATTAATTGGTTTCCAAGATAATATTTCTCTCTCTAGGTACTAAAAAATGAGGTAGGTTTAACCCAGTTGTACCTAGGGGAAATAACCCTGAAAATGGAATATTGAGTCTGGCGCAATCGTCACCGTGTGAACAATAAAATTCCTTGAATCACACCTATTTTGACACACCCAAGGGATATGTTTAGGTAAATTTACAATATATTTTTAAAAAATTATGTTGGGAAAAATACTCTGCTAATATTTCATTGTAGAAAATAGATAACATATAACATAGAATGTAACCTATAAGTTAATAGGTTATCAAATGTATGTCATTTATGAGTTATCACTTTAATTTTCATGGTTTTCTTTTTTTGTGTTTAATAATTTAAATATTGTATTCCTGAATTTCCCCTTTATTCTAATAAATAGATGAAAATATGATGAGTTGAGTAAACTACCATTTCCAGGGGTGCTGGTATGATTGCCCAAATATGATACCCAACCAGATTTGAGAAGGAATACAAACCACATGAAAATAATTTCCCAATTTACCTGTGATTAAAATCAACATACCAAAATTAGTAAGAACGTGCAAATCCACATAAGAAAGAAAATGGGTCAATTGATACCTTTATTCTATAATGTCCTCTGATATTTGGTAAAAACCATTGTTTAAAACAATTGGATGGGTTGTTTTTTGGATTTATTAATGATATAGAGTCCAAACCCAATGTTTAGAAATTAATAAAAAATTCTTCTATATTTTTTTTATATAAACCCAACCTACCTCCCATTCCCCTTCACAAAAAACCCTTAGATTACAAAGTTGATATACCCTTATGTTTCTATATAAATTAGTATGTTCCCCCAATCTCTCATGAAGGTCCTAAAATGATTTTAGAAGTGCCCTATCAAGGTGAGTAGTCCTCGAATTCTTACTAATATTCAAGCACCTTATTTTTTGGGACTTTTGATTTCCAATTTTTTAAGATATGTTATTTTTGACTCCATAATATATTCCATTTTATTAACAAGTAATTAAGGAATCATTTCACTTTCATTCACCCATTATATAACCCATTATGTACACATGTTATTCTACTAAAATTATCCTTATATATTCTATGCCAAGAATTTTTCCATTTAATAATCAAACCCATTTACACTCAAGGGTATTAATCATGTTGTGGATATCCATAATGTATTATTTATTTACATTTATTTAACAAAAAATCCTTAATAATAGGGATAAAATTGATGAAATACATCATTATGTTGTTTGATATATGTGGAAAACTTATTCAAGAACATGATATAAAAATGTTGGTTGGCCCCGAAATTATATAGCCCATCAATTCATTGGGGGAAGTTTTCAACTCTTGCGAAGAAATGTATGGTGAATGTGAGTACATAATAATAACATTATGTTATTATTTATTGGTGTTTACCCTTCAAATTTGATTATAATGTCATATTTGATGATGTTGAAATAATCTTATGATGTGTTTATGCTACCATGGTATATCATGCTATATTGTTCAAAACTATGGTTCTCAACCCTCTTATGTTACATTTATATGCTTTTGGGATCACATTTAGTTATTGACCAAATGAATTTATACGATTATTCTATTATTGGGATTAATATATCATCCCATTATTATGTTTTTAGAAAGGTTATCCCTTGATGTACTAGAGGATTGATGTAATATACGCCCCGTTTAGGAGATTTTAATAATTTTATTGTATCTATATATAATGTTCATGTGATATTTAAGAAATTTACCAAATCAACTAGGAATTATTGTATTATAGTATTTAATATGTATTCTTTTATGTATGAAATCAAAAAATAACATGAATTAATCATATGGTGTGTCATATAAGTACATCTTTCAAAAATATTCCATGTTGAAAAATCTAATAAATAATCTGTTGTCAATGAGACTTGATCTAGGCATCCATATTGGGCATATTTCTAATTCATTAATGGATAAAAATACAATAACATATATGCTAGAAATACCATATCTCAATACCCCATTCTATGTGTTAATTAAAAAAACATTAATATTTCATGAATAAAACATAAATCCCATACCCATGGAAACTATGACACCCACTAGAAAATGTTCTTGTGAAACACTAGTGCGGGTTACATCACTAGACCTGACCATTTTATATATCTTCAATATTAAATCACAAAAAATAGTAATAAAAACAAAACAATGATCAAATACCACATTATAACACCTCATTCAATCTCAATACAATTACCTACAAGATCAGACTACCACATTCCTTCATTCATGCCTTCCCAAAATCTATAGGACGATGACTAGAACAACAAGTATAAGTGGGTATAGTGGGGATGCTATTACTATTGTATCATGTTAATAAATAATTGATAAATAACCATGTATCATGAAAAATATAAATACAAAAATTAGTGAAAGTAATAAGGATTCTAAATTCAATAAAAAATGAAATTCCACATCCATCTCGAATGATCATGATCATAAATCTATATACATAAACACTATTCACTAGGATGATCACAATACCCAAAAGGAATATTATAATAAAATGAATTTAATAGAATCTATAGTAAACTCTTCAATTTACCATGTACCAATAAATATATCCCAATTGAGCAATTTCTCCTCAATCTAAACTTCAATCCCCATCCTAACATATTCCTAAAATAACAATGCGATAACAGCTTAGGTAATGATGTTATATGGAGGCTCGATAAGGGTGTGAGAAAAACAAATGGAATGGAAAAACCATTGTGGTCCTTTAAAACCAATTTATTATGTGATATGTGAATGTTGAATGATCAAGAATAATCAATTAATAAACCTCTAATATACCTTCATAGATCAGTGGAAAATGTGTGTATGAGATCATCTGGATAACCAATCATCTATAGTATCCCCATAGCCCAATGGGAATACACATATAACATATTCTATTCCCAAAACCATCTTCAATCGATAGGTCCGTGACCCCAAACATCCATACACAATTCATCTAGAAAAAGCGTGCCTTTGAGAATGAGCAACACCATAGGAAAATATTTGTTCCCACAATGGATATCACACACTCATACCTCCACCATGGTGAGTTTTGGATCCAGTGGATTGACCAAGAATCACCACTTTAAATCCCTCCTGTTTAACCCCATGTAGTGCATGGGTGTTCTCAATGGCTGACTGATGTAAACTTTCTATGTGGAGCACGCCATCTAAAATCCTATTTTTCTGTGCATGAATGATTCATGGTCTAATAAGGTAATAAAATAGGAATACCCTCAAAAAACACATAGTCAATATCCTAATTGAAATATATCAGAGACCATAAAATTAACAATAAATGGTGCTTCTAACTAATCCTATATGGATTCCAAGTCATTGATCAATGGGATCCAATATTCACCCTTAACATGTACAACATTTTTCATAGGAATATAACCCTAAAAATATCCTTATGTATCCATTTTGTTCTTGGATATCCCAAAAATCCTCAATGGTCTAATGGAAATTCCCTTCAAATCGAAGGATTACTACTAATTCTCAATGGTATCATTATATCAGATATATTTCATATTTCTTAGGAACTATTGTTCAAATTTGGTCACATAACATGGATGATAGATCTTAGAAACATTATCTAGGAATCCACTAATACATCAACCATGTCTCTATATTCTTATAGGGCTAGGAACCTTACTCCAAATAGATTGTGGTATTGGATCCGAAATATATTCAGAATGCATGGGAATTATCTATCTCAACAAGTTACTAACTGAATTTGTTTTATTTTAAAATAAGTAACTTTTTTGGTTAGTGAAAACCAAACAAACAACAAAAACCATAGTCTGGTTGGATTCGGAACCACACCCATTTCCAGACCCGCCCAAAAGAGAAACCAGACAACAAAAACCAAAATATATTTACGGAAAAGTGAGAACCTCCATGACAACAAAACCCACTGGAAGGGTGGGAAAATAACCTTTTCCAGGACAAGATCCACCCTAAAAACACCTCAATAAGAAGAACCAATAAGAGATCACTCGGAAAATTCAATCATCACCATAACCACCTACACGATCCAAAAATTCATGGAATCCATTGAACCTAGACAAATTGAGTTCATGTACGATGGAACATGATGCAATCGTAGAGGGAATCAAGAAAATATAGAATCAACCAAGTACATAACTCCTCGACATCTGCAATAGCTACAAACTGGTCCCAGTTTGAATAATTATCATCTATGTAAGTTCCTGTGGGCATCCCACACCGTGACTGGACACATAAACCCAACCCGATGATCCTATACATCAGAAGAGATGACCTAGAGTCGATGCAGAAAAGAACCAAACCAAATAAAATTAGGTTTGGTCAAACTCCCATGACATTTACATTCATCAGAGTCCAATCTGGGTTAATCATATGTTGACATTTTATAGTGACACCCATTACCATCACTACCTAACCCACACATACCCACTCAGGGAAACAATTTCAATGAGGAAACCCTAGATCCCCCTAGTTCATAGTATAATAGAAGCACCATAAAATGGTTCCTTTGTGTCAATTTATTTCTTCTATTAACAATCATTTCACTGGGGCTCAATTTCACCTGAAATCATCATCAGGATAACCTGGATTTTCCAACCACACTGATTCACCACATAAGAAATAGTCATGGATATAGCTATTAGACCATCTTAATCACTAAGATATAATGGGAAAATCCACTAAAAAACATTTATATAATAAATTAAATCAGGGTGAAACAATCAAGGTGCTACTATAAAGGACAATTGAATTAGTGGTCACACATTCCGCCATCAGTTTCTGAGGTAGATATTAAGAGCACACAAAAACAATCATAGTCCTTGACTCTCTATACATTCTATGTTACCTCATATAATTAATTAAATTGTTTAATTTTTTATAATTATAGGTGATCAATTTATGTTATTAAATTAATTCAATTAACTAGGTCATTTCCCAAATGGAAAGACCAATTTTAAAGATTCATAGAAACAAGACAAGCATTGTTCACTTATGCAAGAATTAATAACTTCAATATAATTTTAATGTATTACAAATTTAATTTCATGGGATGAAAGATATTCCCATACATGATATGGTATATGCAACCTCAAAAAAATCATAACTAACATCTCAATATTTATGTCAATCCATCTCACAGGATTCAAATCAAACCATCCGTGGTCGGACTACTGCAGACTACCAATACAAATCTAAGACGTATCCCAATGGTAAATAATCATTTCCAAAATAAATTTAAATTCACTTAAATATAAATACATAAATAAAATTGCGGATTTATGTACCATTACAAAACAATTATAGGTGATAATAGGTCATAGGCTCATGATTTCCTATTTTTATTATGTATAAATGATTCAAAGAAATTAGTGTATTTCACTATTCTCAATGGAAATTTCCACCTTCATGAAAAATAAAATATGAAATAATTTTGGAAAAAGAGAAGTGATATTAACATGCGTAAAATAATTTATACATACTATGAAACCTCTATTTAAATTCTTAATAAATATTCTACAAACTAATAGTTATCAAAGCGGTGTAAGGGGAATACTCCAAGGGCCATATGCATGAAATGATGAGGGAAAATGGAGAATCCCCCATATAATCTATAATGTGAAACATTTAATTTTTTTATTTTAAAATACCATATTCTAGTCATTATGGGTTCATTGACTAGTTATCTTGACCCCTATATAAGGGGGTCTTACAGGCTAGCCACGATCTGGTTGATGGTCAATATAGCTTCTTTACAACACCCGTTCTACACCGAGTTACCCCTAACATCCCCTCGAGCTCCACATCCTTATACAATTCCAAATTCCACATTCAAAACAACTTTTTTCACGTACCAAAATATTGTAATTTAATTTTTTAATCAAGATAAACCTTAGTCATTTCTACTAATCGAATGATTCAAAATACTATTGAAATTTCAACCCCAAAATTGATATGAGGCACTACACATGTTCCCAAAGACTCCTCATAGGGAACCACATTAATGATTCCCTTATTATTTATAAATTAAAAATATTTTTAGTATTATAATAATAATCATATAAAAAATCCATCCTTATATAAATTCATAATGTATCATGAAATATTAAGATATATAAACAAGAAATCCATGACCAGTTCTCATCCCTAAAGAGACGTAATTGAGAAATGAAATTAATTGAACAATAATATCATGATTTTGATAATAAATCATCAAAAAATATTCTAAATACAATTACAAAAAGGTTTAATGTCTTCTATATTTAATACATAAATATCTAGTTTTACTACACTTGTTAATATTTCTTCAGAATACTTCTCCTATAAACCATATCGAGACATCTCACATGATAAAATCATTTCAAAACCTACTGATTTCAAACATAATAATGGGGTAGTATCAAAAAATAAATAAGGGAAAATATAATAAATTCCATAATGGATAAATTATTATAATAAGAAAAATGATGAATAGGAAAAAGTATCTTTGAAAAAATTTAAATAATTAATTGTTAACCATAAGAAAAATAGATTAAAAAAATATAAGATTTATTAAGTAATTAGAAAATAAAAGCTGAAGTATATAAAATAATCCATGGAATATAGAAAATAAAGAGTTATAATAATAAACATTTGATTTCTAATTTTTTTTTATATTTTTTACCTAGCAACCCATTCACTCGAAAAATTGTGAGTAGTGCTAAAACTATCACTGTCAACCATTTTTAAGAATTATAATAGTTAACCCATTAATATAAAACTTCTATATCATTATATTAAATAATTTATCCGATGACCTAGAGGTATGAAAAGGCCCTACAAGTCTCAAAATCCATACATAAATGTACTATGTGAAAATAATCATCATTTCATAACATAATCCATAAAACAAATTAGGTTTAATGTCTTTTAATATAATTATATAAACAATGACTATAAATCAAATATGCTTCATAAAATCAAAAAATGTAAATCATTTATTTTTTATTGGGACCCCATGGAAATAATATAAAATTACTAAAAACTAAAAATAACACATTGAATTAGATATGTTGATATCGAACACCTAATCACCAAAAATAAACATAGAATAAGTTAATAACATAGGGTGAAATGTGGAACATATCTCTAATAAATGTAGTTATGTTTCTTAATATAATGAAAACCAAATCATGAAGACTCTTTTTAAAAAAAAATTATCATAATTGTTGAAAAAATCATTATTTTGTTTGTCTTTTCTAAATTTCCCCTTTGTTTTCAAGAAAAATGAATGGAAATAATTGCATGGAAATGTAATTGGTTCAAAAATATTTTTCCCCATTAAAAAGAGAGTGAATAATTTAAAAGTGAATTTTAGGGAAAAACAAGTTAAAATAATATATTTATTACCTCAAAAAATGATTTTGTGTTACCAAGTCCCCTGTGAATTTCAAATTACGCCAATTAATGCAAATAAAAGGATTTTTAAACCCATAATATAAAGAGATGAAAATATTAGATCATTGAAACACATGAAGGTTTCAAATTGGGGAAGTGAAAATGGTTTAAAACAATTACTTTTAAAAATATTTCTTTTTAATTGTAACTTGAAAAGAAATAATGTTTATAAAATAAAGAATATAATTGGATCACAATTTTTTTTGAAAGGATGGAAAAACATTTGGACAAAATTGAAATAACCTTACTGAAGATACACATTGTTAAAAATAGATTAATTGATATATAATTATAATAAATATACAATATATTTTATATTAGCATTCTAATAATTTTAGGCAACATTATCATGAAGAAATATATGGAAATGGATGAAAAGATCCGTTAGAAATAATGGGAGACATTATTACCAATTTTATAGTTTTATTTTTGAAAACTTTTATTAAAATTAATATATATCAATAATGAGAATACATTTCTCTATAAAAAATTTGGGATTAAAATAAAATAAATTCATAGGTTATAATAGATCAATCCTAAAATATTATAGTCAAATAAAAGTTATTATGACACATTGAAGAGATTCTATTCATATAATACCCTTATTTTTTTTCTTAATTTTGACTCAAATTTCTATTATCAGTATAATCGTAAATAGAAAATTTAGTATCCTAAAATATAATATAATCATGATACAAAATAACTATTTGAAATCACTCACATCATTTAAAATGATACATGATGATAGTGTAAACATGTCTCAAGGGATTCAAATTTTGGGCTAATAAACTCTTACATCTTGAGAATTGAAGGGACTGAATGAATTAGTAGGATTTATTATTAAATAATAATTAATATATAATGAATAAGGGTGATTTATTATGAACTTATGGGTTTCATATGTAGATAAACCACCCAAAAAATAATATGTTCAAAACATTAAATCTCTCCTAAATGAAAGTCAACTTGAGAGATCAAACCCCTACATTTCTTCCTTTCCTAGTTAATGACACAATAAAATCTAGTAAAAAAAGATCCTAATATGCTATTTCATAACCTTAATAAAAAATATTACCCTTTTATAATACTTGTTATTATTCATTACTAATATCAGATTATGACCCTTTAGTGTTAGTGGCATCAACTTGTTTATGCTTGTTTAATAATTCTGATATAATTACATATCATTTGACACCTAGATCAATATTTATGTATAAATTATGATTCCATAATTTATAAATTATATTGATATAATATGATCTTATTTATTCCCAAATTAATTTTTGTTCATTTGTGTACAAAATTCTATGAAAACGACTTATTTTGTTATTTTTTTCGAATGAAAATGTTACATTGATTTTAAGTTAAATAAGTAATATAATATTTACAAAACCATATAATTATCCCATTCAAATAAATTAATATAAAAACATTACATTTCATGTTCCCATATCCATCCATAGTCATATTTTAAACTGCTACTCACTTATGTTCTTTAACCAACAAAAACATGAACACACTTTAATTTTATTAGAACGTATAGTTAATGAGGTGTTTCTTTTGACATAATATCATTATTACATAAGAAAAATGATAATGTTAATTTAATTATTTTGAACCATGATTTTCCAGTTTTATATATTTTATTAAAATATATATAAATAAAAAAATTGTTTCATCATAATGATGGAAATCTACACATACACACTATTAGATTTCTTATTTCTCAAAGCATGATAAGGGTGTGTGTGGATATTAATTAGAATATTTGGATAATAATTATATTATATAAATCATATTTATTAATAATTACAATATTTAATTCTATACATGTATAGTTGTCCTGAAAAAATTGACATAGCTACATGGAAGAAATAGTTTGTTCAACACACTAATGAAATTTTATTGCTTCAACTAAGTAGATGAAAATGGTTATTTATAAGAAATACCACTAATATAGCAACACATTAGTAATACAATTATACACAATTCATAATATTATTATGGTTATTGGATATTATGAGTAATTATACTAAGAATAAAAATATAGTAATAATATAATAATTATGTTGCAGATAATTTTTTTTCGATAGATGTACCGCTAAAATTGAAGGTGTTATGTTAGCTACGAGTTAGGATGAACTTATTTTTGTAGGATATATTTATAGGGACAGTAAAATTTCACATTTTAAAGGTTGAATTAAATATATTGGTGTGTGTTTCCAATGGTGTAGGAGATCCATTTTTATAGGAGAAGAAAATAGATCTTTCAGAAACACCCTTTATAATTCAATAATTTCAGGACACTATTCCAAGTAAAATTGATACAAAGTATGCATGTATTTTATTTTGGGGCATGTGGTTAAATTAATTCAAAACCACGTATAATATATATTTTTTATAAATTTTATATATTTTTTCCATTATTTATTTATATTTCATCTTCAAAATTTTATGCTTTGTATCTTATTTTTTAAAACGTGTAATTTTGTTTTATTGAACATATCACAAAACCCATGTAACCAAATTTATATTTTTTGGAATGAAATTTATAATATATTGATAATAATTAAATTTTAAAATATTATAAATTGAAATTTTAAATTGAAATAGATAATCTATGAAAATATTTGTTTATAGAAAAATGCATTTTTTACTACTCTAGATTCTTTATCTAGTATAGTATTAATTTAAAATTAAATATGTGTCAAAATATTTATTTATTTATTTACACATAAAATTAGATAATTTATTTGAACTTTTTGAATTTAACTGATTCGATATAAATTTATTGGTAATAATAAAACAATATATTTAAAGGAATTATTTCACTATTGTCGTGCTAATTTATATTAATCCATACAATATATGATTATTCCTAAGAATTAAATTTATCATATTAAAATTTTATTTTCAAAAATTATATATATATATATTATAAAATTATTTTCAATTTAAATTTCTGACTATATGGAAATTAATATTAGTGTTACTTCATGTGACGTGCAAAAATCAATTTTGAAAAAAATTATGTTTAAGAAACTATATTAATGATTATGTTTGAATAATCAGTGACCATGATTTAAATAAAAATTAAATATAATATTATTACTAAAAATATTAATTTAATTATTGAATAAATCAAAAACATTAGTTTATAATTATTTAATTAATATATAAAATAGTCAAAAAAAATTCATTAAAAGGGTAAGTAAATTAACACAATGTTGAAGATGATTTTATAAAATATTTTTTTAAATTAGTTATTATACATTATAATTTATAATTTTTAAAGAATAAAAGTTTTAAAAAAATTAACTGTTTTTTAAAATAAAATAATTTCATAACTATGAAAACTTTATTCAAATTTTTCACTATTCACCAAAATAGAATTTGTTTAATAAAAATCTCAAAAATTCATCCTAAAATATATTTATTTTGAGTAAATAAAATGTTTTTTACTCGACCATGTTTAAATTCTAATGTCTTAAATATGCCTTTTTAATGTAAATTATATAATATATTGAAAATAAAATTTCATTTAAAATAACCATTTCAATATTAACTAATATTTATGATTTACCTTCTAAAGAAAATATTAATTAATTATAAAAAATCATAAATTTATTATATTTTAAATCCTAATGTATTATTATTATGTTTTTTTCTTATGTTGCGTGTAGCGTGTAATAGAAGATATAATACATGGTATGTAATTTGATGGATCCAAAATCCAGAGTTGTTACATTTTATACGCGTTTAATAAATTATGTCCTCATAATTTTATTATCACATAGTAATAAGTTGGAAAAGAATAATTTTAATGATAGATCAATATTTAATTTCCTATCACGATATAAATTATGTCAATTTACTTATAATAAGATCAAACTGTCTAGTTTGTCTTTTCATAATCATTTGAGTTGGATACCTTTTTGGTTCAGTTCTAAGAACTGTTTTAGTACTCCATGAGTGCATATTTCATACCTAAAGTAAAAAAGTGTCATAAATATTTTTATGAAAACAAATATTATCACAAATTTTATAATAGTTAAAAATTTGACACAAATATATTGTCGTCCATGGTTCATCAACATGGAAATGTCGGTGGATTTTTGAGGTTAAAGAATGATGTTGAAAATCATTTATTATCGTCCTTATAAAGAACAACGAGATATATTTTTTACATATAAACCATTTATAGAGTGTTATCCTCTAATTTATGGACTTAAACCCCCTCTATCTTATCTCTCGCATGGGTTTCCAGCATTAATAGACATCTATCCATCTCGTTACCCCATGATAAACCAATATAAGAAATCCATTCTGCATAAAACCATTCAATAAACTTGTTGAAAGGGGATGGTCCCCATTCTATGTCTAATACGAGTGTTCATTGAAGTTTCTAAATGGGGTATATAGGGACCAAACTACTTCCAACATATGTTACATGGGATTACATGTTATGGGGCATGAAACATGGTTTTGAAAATACTAACAGCTCGTAAATCACTAGGTGGTCACCCCATTTTTTACATAATCACCACATCTGATTTCACTAATGGCTGATTTAGTGGGTTTATTGAACATAAAACATTAGTAGGATTGTTTCAAATTCATTTGAAATAACAGGACCTACACATAGTGGTAGTGAAATAATGTATGATAAATAAGACTATTGATTTTTTTCATTGAATATTATTGTAATGTTAAGATCTCAATATGAAGGATTTTGGTTGTTGCCTCTACCTCCATCCATGTTTTGTGTGAGTATTATGTCATGGGTAATCTAACAATGTTCCGTGGAGATATAGTTTATGTAAAAATAGTTAATCCATTCCTCTAAATTCTTATTAATAACTCATAATTATATTTATATTCTAATAAACTTATCTTCCATAAAGAAACCATCAAGAAAAACTAAATTTTATTTGATAAATAAAATTTGGGGTGTTATATTAGGGATAAATCTATGTAAAATAGTGTGGCTAGATTAAATATTCCATATCAAAAAAATTAATTATCTAGAATTTAGTTATCACAATCCACCTTATCGAAATTATATGAATAGGATCCAACTTGATTCCAAGGTTTTTGTTTTTATTCAATCCAGTCATTCTTATAATCCATATATATATAAAGAACATACTAGTGTTATGTAGAGGAGTTTCAAAATTTTGGAAATATATCCCAATTAGTTGAATACGATTTACAATTTTACTCCCATTATTCTAACCAACCTCTTCATTTTCATATAATAGTTTGATTATCAACGACCCAATATTCTATAATAAAATTTCACTCAAGTCACCTTTTTTTAATTAATAAATCATTTTTACAAATATGAAATTGATCATTTTTTCATTCATAATCTTAATAAAACATCTTTAATAACCTCCATTATTCTCTTATTTTTTTTGTCTAGTATATCAACTATGTTCAAATTATAAATCATATTTTATTATATATTGTTTATCATAATCCTATTTTTTCTCATTCCAACTCTTATGACGATGTGTTATTCATTAAGGGAAACATTTCATGATCTTTTCCACTGATGGTTCCTTCTATTTCAATCCATTACTAAAACCCAAAGGGTTGACATGAGTATTAAAAATTACTAATACTGGAAACACGATTATAATCATAAAGAAAATATAACTTTAAAATCGAATAATCTCTTACACCTCCATGATTCCATCGAGTACATTTAGTTTAATATATATCAACATTAGTATGACAATGGTTTCTTAATGTTGGGTTATCGTAAGGTTCTCGAACTAATTCCTCAGTGTTACATGGAAATCAACCCTTAACATTGGGTTGTAATGTGAATATGATCAACACAATCATATACCCCAATCATGTATAGCCATGTTTATAGTCTTAGGCTAACTCATCATGGATGAAGGTGACGATCAATTCAATTTACAAAAATTAATTTTTGGTATTATTACCTTAGGTAAATCTTTAATACTAGTAAATCAACATACCAGTATCAAGATAATGATTTATTTATATGAAAATCACATATTTAAGACATTTGCAATTTTTATAGATATCAACCTATACAAAATCTCATCTCGAGTTATTAATCATACTTTGTAATACTAAAACCAATATTAATATAACTAGTACATAAAAATATATAAGATAATATAAAAAAATAGTTTAAACATTCTATGATACTAGATTAAGTGACTGAATGAGAACATGTCAGAAATTATGCCTTAACCATTTGATTTCAATGATACATCTTACTATAGCTTCAAAACCATAAGATTGATAGGTTTTTTATCTTATACATTATCTACATAAATATATTATTTTACATAACTTTTGAACATTTTCTTATAATCATATCCCCTTGGACCCTTCCTAAACTACTAAAATAATAAAAACATCATTTAAACATATGTATTGGAGACATAGTAAAAGAGTGGTAAAATTTTCCATAAGGGATAACATGGAAAATGCCATTTTTTCTATATCACAATCACATGGAACATAATGAATGAGGATAAATGTATTATTTAAATGTTTATAAGTCAATATGTGTTACAAAAATAATAATATATCAAAAAAATAAAAATTTTACATTGGCATGAGAAAATAAAAGATTTATAATATAACATGAGCCATGGAACATAAGAATTAAAGTTTCATAATCATAAAAATATGATTTCATTACATAGTTAATATGGATACTAGCCAACCTAATCACTCATAAAATTGTGAGTGGAAGAAAAAACCATCACAATTACCATTTTTATCCAAGCTATATGTTAACCTATTCACATAGCTATTTTTATCAAATAAGATATAATCATATACCCTATATTTTAGATGAAGATATATGTCTCAGCCATGTCATTATACCTATATTTATGTGCCACATGATAACAACCATCACCTAATAAAATAACACAAATAATATAATGGGCTTCATGAGCATTAATATTCATCATAAAAAAATCATGGAAATTAAATTTATTTTATAAAAAATAAAAATGTAAAACCTTAAATATTCATAAGAAACCCAAGAAAATTATAATGGATTCATCAAACATCAAAATAAAATCATGAATTAAATATCCTGATTCTGAAAATTGGATCACCCAAAATAATCACGTAATAAAATAATATCATAGTCTGAAATGTGAAACACAACACTATTATAGGTAGTTGGTTTTTTAAAATAAATAAAAATATATCACACAAGTAATTTATTTTGAAAAAAAAAACAGTTTTAATAATTTTAAAAATCCTAGTTATGGGTCTATTTTAGAAATATATCATTTTATGTTAATACTATTGAAAATAAAACCATTCATGGAAATTGAATTGGATTAAAAACCCTCTTTACCCAGATGTAAAAAAGTATTAAATTGACTAAAATAGAAATTCATGGGAAAAAAGTATAAATAAAAAAGTTTTAAACTCAAATTAATTATTTTTAGTTACAGAGTCCGATGAATATACTATAGTTCATGAGTCCTGGGATTGAGAAAACATTTTAAAGGAAATATTGTAAAACATTCCAAATAAATGATCCTTGAATGAAATAAAGGTTTCAAGTAGGGTAACTGAAAATACATCGATTGTTTTACATGTAAAAAGAAAATTTAATAATGGGAACATGAAAAATATGTAACGGCCCGTCCTCGGGGCCCGTGTCGTGACTACCCCAAGCCCGCCTTCCAAAGGCCAAGGGCTGGTGACTAGCATCAAGGCGTAAATCCCTGTAAAAAGGGAAGGAATTTCTTTTGTAAAGTAAACAAGCACCTCAGAGTAAACAAGCGGAAAAGTAAACACTAAGTAAAAAGATGATACAACAGAAAGTGCAGAAAAGTAAATGGGCTAGTATACAAACCCAAACTAAAACTAAAGTATAACTCGAAAGGGAAAACAACAACTGTAAAGTAAAAGCTGCTACACCGAGCTGTCCACTGGAAATACCACCTGAAGGGTTGGTATAGATAGCTCCACTGCTCCTCGGGTCCCGCCGTCCGCTCCGAGAACGTCCCGCCCGGTGGTCCACCTCCAGGTACCGTCTTGCGTTGCGAGCCTCAACCACGATCAACATTGTCCGTCGTTTGCAACCAACACAACGTAGTGCGGGCATAGCCCGTGCAGGGGTGAGTATAAGCTACTCAGTAGGGACCCCGAGACCCCTGAAGGTCTCCCAAAATCCACAAAGGATAAACCACAAAGGAAAGATACAATCACGAAGTAACAACCGACACTGCTTAGGTATATTCCCATACATATACCTAAGTCATCAATTCCAATATGCTCCAACCTCCGAGCCCAAGTATAACTTAGTCCACACAGGAAAGTATACGTATCCCACATAGGAAAGTAAAACGTAATACACACAGGATAGCACAAAACAGTCCACACAGGAATGCAAACATGATACAACTCACACAGGTATACTTCTTCGAGGATGATATTGATGATCACTGATCCATCTAAGCCACCGGACCCACAAAGGATCGATAGGTACTAACCCCCGCAAAGACCCACACAGGATTGGACCCACATAGGATCTGTAGGCACTGGTTCACGCAGGACCGCTGAGCGCTGACCCACACATGATCGGACCCACACGGGATCGGTAGCACTGATCCACACAGGATCGCTGAGTGTTGTAGACGTCGTCGTCGAATCCACTAAGGATCTCTGCACAATCGTCGTCGCAGTCACAGTTGCAGTCGCAGCCAGCACTAGGGTTCCCACACACATCAAGCTCATTCGGGAGGGTCTGCTCCACGATACGAGAGGCTGATACATCAACTGTCACATAGACAGAGTTGATGTATCCAAAAGTTCTGTATCGTCAACAGGAACTGAACGTCGCAGACGGCGCGTCGATCGGACGCCCGGTCTTAGATTTATTGGCCTTTTCGTTCCAGGGGCCCGGTTGGTTTTTAAGGCAAAACCAACCCGACCTTATTCCACCTGCGTCCAAACATCGGGCGGGGTATGCCAAAAGATCCGTCTCACTAAGAGGAACTCAAAAAAGATGACGAAACGTCAATCGAACGTCTGTAGCTCAAGATATTAGTGTTTCCGCTCCGAGGGCCTGGTTGGTTTCGTGTACGATCCAACCCGGCTGAACTCAAAGTATTAAGAAACCTTGAGTGCGATATACAGAAATGACCGTCTCGATCCGAGGATCACATTTCCACTGATGGCACGTCGTTTGGAGGTCCGTAGCCCGAGTTATGGGCATTTGAACACAAACAGTTCGGTATCGGGGGTTTCGGGCCCGGGCTGAACCGGCCCGAGGCCCCCCGGTTGTCCTGAACTGTGTCCACCCACCCCGGACAAGGGCGGCCCGGTGCAGTGCGGTGCGGCCCTGCTGGGCTCGGCCTGGCCTGGCAGACCTTCCAGGCGCCGGTCCGGCTCAGTGTAGTGCGCTGCCAGCTCTTCCTTCGGCCGAGCTCTTGGAAAAACGGGGGGCGCCTGCCACCCCCCCCCCCCTTTGTAACCGCAACCCCCCCTTAATAATGGGGGATCGTTCAAGCTGGCCGGGGGAATTTAATTCCCCTGGATTTCCCCATTTCTGGCCAGCCCAACCTGGCCGGCCGGCTCCTCCTCAACGGGACCGACGACGGCCGGTCCCCTTCCGGCTCTGATGCCGGGGGCCCGGCTGGCTGCCGGTCACCATGGTCCGCCGCGGCCCGGAACCAGCCGCAACCCTTGTCGTTCGGCACGGTGCAACGGCACTGCGCCCCTCCGCCGCGGCCCTACTCCGGGCACGACGCCTTCGATTTCCTTCAATGCAGCGCGACGACGTCACGTTCTTGAATTTCTTTCCACAGCGCGGCGCAATACTTGCCATGTGATTTCTGCATGGTGTGACGGAACCACTCCATCCCATTCCATTCACAAAGGAACAATCATGAACAAAGGAGGGGGGGGGGTACGGCCATGTTTGTGCGATCCGTCCCCCTCTCGTTAAACGATAACATTTAGTCGATTTACCATGAAGTTCGACATGCTAGAATCAAGAACGGAAATAATTTAATAAAATAAAAATAATCCCCTACCTCGTTTTCAAGAGCGGAGCATGCCAACAAGCCGCGGAAGACAAGCGTTGTGGAGGTCGGGCGTCGCGGGAATCGTACGTCGATTCCGTTGACGTCGATGTGCGTTCGAAGAGGTAACGTCGCTGGAGAAGCTTCGTAAGCTGACGGAGAAAGCCCGAGGAGGAAGCGGCGTCGTCGATCTTCGGAAACACACCAGCTACGAAGAAGAGAAGAGACGACACATCTTTCCCTTCTTATGGTGACGACGTTCTTCGTCGGAGCCTAAGTGTTCTTCACGTTCTTCGTCAAGGTTGAAGAAGATGAATAATGCTTCCCAATCCTCTTAAGGTGGAAAAAGATACAAACCAAAAAAAAATAAGTCTAAGCCTTATTTTATTTACACAACCCGACCTCTTTGACTTTCAATGGTTTGAAATTAAGTAACTCATCTTAATTAATAATAAAAGCTGTCAAATTAATTAGAGTGGAGTTATTGGAGAGTTTAAGAGAAGTAAAAGAGTTAGGGATCATGTGGGCCCCACCACACTTAATCCTCTCATGGGAGGTTATGTGGATGTGGGTCCCACCTCTAACTCCCTTTGGGAGGAAATAACCAACAAGTTAAAAATAAAATTGTGTTCCACAATTTTATTTAACTTCTTATAATTTCCCCCAAAACTAACTTTCATCCCGCATAAAACGCAACCTCGGAAAAGGTCTCCTTAGGCAAATATCGGCGCTACGAATTCATCGGTGCCCTCGAAATTCGATTCCGGGCACTGGTTCAAATGTTAGAAAAACCCACTCGTTCGTTCACTGAACGTACCCGAGCCAAACTTCGGAAATTGATTCTGGGCACACCGGGCCTCAGAATCAGGTGCCGTAAAAAACCGCGCTCTTGTAAAATTCCAAAGAAAATTAAGAAAAAATTTCCCTTGAATTTTACGGGACTTTACATTACCACCACCTCAGGGCTTTATGTCCTCATAAAGATACAACAAAACTCGGGAAACAAATGAGGGTACTGAGCACGCATCTGAGCCTCCCGCTCCCAAGTGCTCTCCTGGAGGTTCCTGTGCTGCAATCTGATGCGCACAAGAGGAATCGACCGTCCATGTAGAACCTGATCATGTCGATCCTCGATCTCCACTAGAACCTCCATAAAAGTCTCCCCATCGTCAATGTCAATCTCCCCAAGGTCAATGATGTGCGTCGGGTCGTGAACGTATCTCCTCAGCTGAGATACGTGGAAGATGTCATGCACCCGGTACAACTGAGGTGGTAGAGCTAGGCGAAAAGCCACCTCGCCTATCCTGCTGAGGACCTGGAAGGGTCCGATGAAGCGCGTGGATAACTTTCCGCCTCATCCAAATCTCTGTAATCCACATCGAGGAGAGACACAAAAGAAGCCGTGGTCGCTATCCTCGAACTCCAGTGGCCTCTCCCTCCTGTCAGCTTAAGACTTATGCCAGCTCCGAGCTATCCTCATCCGCTCCTGGAAGACCTGGACCTTCCCTGTCATGGCCTGGACCATCTCTAGTCCCACAAGTGCTGACTACCCAGGGTCTGTCCAGCACAGCAGTGATCTTCATGGTCGGCCATACAACGCCTCGTATGGTGCCATCCCGATGGTGGAGTGGTAGCTGTTGTTGTACGCAAACTCCACCAAGGGTAGGTGGTCCTCCCAGCTACAACCAAAGTCGAGTACACATGAGCGGAGCATTTCCTCAAGAGTGTGAATGGTCCTCTCCGTCTGACCATCCGTCTGAGGATGAAAGGCTGTGCTCAAACGTAGTTGCGTCCGGAACGCCTCCTGTAATCCCTTCCATAGCCGGAAAGTAAAGCGATAATCTCGATCAGAGACGATAGATGATGGCACACAGTGAAGCTGTACAATCTTTTGAACATAAAGATGTCCCAATCTCTCCACTAAGCCCTGCTCTCGGATAGGTAAGAAGTGAGCCGACTTGGTGAGTCGGTTGAAAATCATCCAGATAATGTCGTGACCTCTGGAAGTGCATGGAAGTCCAGTCACGAAGTCCATAGATATGTCGTCCCACTTGCACTTCGGAACCTACAAGGGCTGAACCATGCCTGCTGGTACCTGATGCTCAGCCTTCACCTGCTGGCAGGTGAGGCATCGAGAAACGAACTCTGCCATAGCCTTCTTCATGCCTGGACACCAGTGCTGTCGTCTAAGATCCCGGTACATCTTCGCCACTCCGAGTTGTACCGCCAAGGGAGAAGTGTGAGACTCTCTCATCACCTCCTCTCGTAAAGCAACCAGTACCATGGTACGTCCTCTGAAAAGGATGTCGTGCTCTGCTCCAAAGGATAAACCATTAGGTGCCTGTCTTGAGGATATCTGTACACGCCGCGTCTCACAATCAGAGTCCCCACGCTGTGCCTCTCTGACCCGCTACAGTAGTGGAGGAGTGACTGTGAGAGACTGAAGGAAGGCTGCTCCATCTCTATCCACGAAGGATATCTGCAAAGAGGCTAGCTGCTCTGTTGCCTCCTCAAGTAGCTGAATGCCCGTCCTCCTGCTAAGGGCATCGGCTACTACGTTCCCCTTCCCATGAGTATAGACTATCTCAAAGTCATTGTCCTGGAGGAACTCAAGCCATCACCGCTGTCTCATATTCATGTCCTTCTGCGAGAAGATGTACCTGAGACTCTGATGATCAGAAAATACTGTAAAGCGCTCACCCATCATGTAGTGTCTCCATGTCTTTAGTGTGAAGACCACTGATGCTAACTCCAGGTCATGGGTAGCGTAGTTCTGCTCATGCGGCCTCAACTGACATGATCCATAGGCTATCACTGCCCGCTCCTGCATCAGGACACATCCGAGTCCGGTCCCCAATGCATCGCAGTAAACTACGTACCCTACTCCCTCCTCAGGCAACCTCAAGATAGGTGCGCTGGTCAATCTCTGTCTCAGCTCCTGGAAGCTCTGCTGACATCTGTCTGACCACACGAAGGGTTTCCCCTTCTTCTTCAAAGCTGAGAGTTGTGCCTCAACTCTGGAGAAATCTGGCATGAATCTCTGGTAGTATCCTTCTAGTCCCAAGAAACTCCGAACCTCCGTCACGCTCCTGGGTGGCTCCCAAGCTAACACTGCCTCGATCTTTGCAGGATCCACTGCGACTCCCACCTCAGAGATGACGTGTCACAAGAAGTGGACCTCACGTATCCAGAACTGGCACTTCGAGAGCTTACCATAAAGCTGGTTCTCTCGGAATGTGTCTTGTACAAACCGTAAGTGGTAGGAGTGATCCTCCTCAGTCGTTGAGTAAATCAAAATTTTGTTGATGAAGACCACAGAAAATCGATCGAGGTATGGCTGAAAGATCCTGTTCATGATGGCCATGAACATTGCTAGAGCATAGGTTACACCGAAAGTCATAACCAGGAACTCATAGTGGCCATACCGACATCTGAACGTCGTCTTTTGCACGTCCTCGTCTCGAACTCTGAGCTGGTGATAACCTGACCTGAGATCTATCATTGAGAACCACTGTTCTCCCTTGAGCTGATGAAAGAGGTCATCAATCCTCGGTAGCGGATACTTGTTCCTCACTTTCACCTGGTTCAGGCGACGATAGTCGACACACAGTCGCAAGCTCCCGTCCGCCTTCTTGGAGAACAATATAAGGGAAGCCCAGGGTGAAACACTGGGTCGGATGAACCCCTTGCCCTGCAAGTCCTCCAACTGTACCCTTAGCTCTCGAAGCTTGGTGGGGGCCATCCGATATGTTGGAGTCGATATCGGAGCTGTCCTGGGGTACAGGTCAATAAAAAAGTCTACCTCCCTTCGAGGAGGTAACCCTGGGACGTCGTCAGGAAAAACGTCCGCAAACTGATCCACCACTGCAGGAAAACCAGGACTCTGCACGTCAACTTCTCCTAGGATAAGGCTAGACAACTGATGAGTGATGGGCTGTCCTCTCCTATTCAGAAGTCCATCCTATGCTGCAAAGGATCCCTTCTTTCCGGTGAAGGTGAACCTGCTCCCGTCGGTGCATACACATCGCACCTTGTGCCTAAAACAGTCAATCTGTGCATGGACCGTAGATAACCAATCCATGCCCAAGATGACATCGTAAGGCCTCGACGCTGCTACAAGAAGATCCCAACTGATCTCTCGCCTCGTAGAGTAAGCTCACACTTCTAGCACCAGTGCGTAATCGTCGAGTCTGCTCCCGTAAGAATCTCTAGTCGTAAGGATCGAGCCAACGGCTCTGTCAGAATCGCCGAGCTCCGAACAAGGGTAGCGGCTATGAAAGAGTGACTTTCTCCTGTGCCTATAAGTACTGCAACATGGGTGGAATAGACACATATAGTACCTCGAATCATCTCGGGTGCGCCGTGGTCGTAGGCCTCCGCTGCCTGGAGTTGTGCCTGTCTCTGCCCGCCAGCTCCCTGTAGTCGGGGTGGACCTTCTGGTGGTGGTGGTGGTAAAGCCTCAAAGCGTCGCCCACCACCTGCTTCTCTGCCAGCTCCCCTGCCTCATCCGCCGCCTCCCTTCTGACCGCCATGGTTAACCCTCTTCCTCTGCCTTGGTGGTCCCTCAGCCGTCTGCTGCTCCTCGGCACGGCGGGTCGGGCAGTCACGAGCCATGTGGCCCTGCCCGCCGCACGAGTAGCACTGTCTGCCTCTCGAAAGACTGGCTCCGTGCTGTGTACCCCGCACTGCTGAGCCAGTGTCCTGAGGTCGTCTGCCTGAGGGTATGGTCTGCCTGGACCCCTGAGTCATCCGTAGACTACCTGCTGCATAAGACTCTGCTACGTGCCGCCCTGTGGTGGGTCTCGGTGCTGGTGTAGACTCAGCAAGAAAACTCTCGATCAAAAGGGACCTCTCCAGTACTCCTGTCTGAGTCGGAATGCTGAGGGAGATCAGCGATGCCCTGATCTCGTGTCTCAAGCCCTGCTCAAAGGTCCGGGCCCAGAAGAAGAGGTCCCGTACCATGTCGGTCAAGTAGAGCGAGAGATCAGTAAATCTAGCCGAGTACTGAGCGACCGTCATTCTGCCCTGCCGCAGCTGAAGAAGCTCCTGAATATGCACCGCATGGAGGGTGGCTGGGACGAACTCTGAGTGGAAGAGGCTCTCAAAGTCCATCCAAAGTAGAGATGCCTCATCGTGCACCTGGAGCATTAAGCTCCACCATCGGCCCGCTGCTGCGTGCAGCAGGCTCGCAGCGGGGATCACCATGAGGTCTGCGGGTGTCCTCAGTAGCCTGAAAACTCGTACGACTGCCTCCAGCCAGTCCTCGGCTGCCTGGGGGTCTGTCGGCACACGAAACTTGGGTGATCGCTGGCGCTGAAACTCATGCAGTGCGCTGAGGCGACGTGCATTGTCAGTAGCTGGTGCTGGAAGTATCGGGGGCTCGGCAGGTAGAGCTACAGCCGGTGCCACAGCTGACAAAGGGCCCTACACCAAGGCCTCGTCACTCAGTGGGCTGTCGTCATGCTCGACTCTCGGAACCCTAGCTGGCTACCATCTTGGGGCCATCCTAAAAAAGGAAACAGGTGCGCCACAGTCAGAACGGTATACCTGGTGAGCTGATACAAAGTAATCACAAAGAAAACTTGAAACACACATGCAATCAATGTTTTTGGGCATTAAGTCAAAAATCAGAAGTCAGGGTCCTGGTGTAAGGATACATCGGCCGTTGCACCAACACTGGACTCCCTGGACTGATAACCACACTCAATACGCTGAGCACTATTGCTTCACATAGAAAAGATCAGAGTTCGCGGTAGAACCGAACTCCTCTGATACCAATTTGTGACAACCCGTCCTCGGGGCCCATGTCGTGACTACCCAAAGCCCGCCTTCCATAGTTTAGGGGCTGGAGACTAGCACCATGGTGTAAATACCTGTAAAAAGGGAAGGCATTGCCTTTGTAATGTAAAAAAGAACCTCAGAGTAATCAAGCAGAAAAGTAAACACTAAGTAAAAAGATAATACAATAGAAAGCGCGGAAAAGTAAATGAGCCAGTATACAAACCCAAACTGAAAGTAAAGTAAAACTCGAAAGGGAAAACAGAAATTGTAAAGTAAAAGCCACTACACTGAGCTTTCCACTGGAAATCCCACATGAAGGGTGGGTACAGATAGCTCCACTGATCCTCGGGTCCTGCCGTCCGCTCCGAGCATGTCTCACCCGGTGGTCCACCTCCATGTACCGTCCTGCTTTCCGAGCCTCAACCACGATCAACGCTGTCCGTCGTCTGTAACCAACACAACGTAGTGCGGGCATAGCCCGTGCATGGGTGAGTATAAGCTACTCAGTAGGG
Source organism: Viscum album (assembly GCA_963277665.1). NCBI lineage: Eukaryota > Viridiplantae > Streptophyta > Magnoliopsida > Santalales > Viscaceae > Viscum > Viscum album. The sequence continues at coordinate 1,707,639,018 of OY728145.1, forward strand.
ACCCCGAGACCCCCGAAGGACTCCCAAAATCCACAAAGGATAAACCACAAAGTAAAGATACAATCACGAAGTAACAACCGACACTACTTAGGTATATGCCCATACATATACCTAAGTCATCAATTCCAATACACTCCAACCTCTGAGCCCAAGTATAACTAATTCCACATAGGAAAGTATACGTATTCCACACAAGAAAGCAAAACGTAATCCACACAGGATATCAGAACACAGTCCACACAGGAAAGAAAACATGATACAGCTCACACATGTATACTTCTTTGAGGACGATAGAGATGATCACTGATACATCTATGTCGTCGGACCCACAAATGATCGGTAGGTACTAACCCCTGCAAAGACCCACACAGGATCGGACCCACACAGGATCTGTAGGCGCTGGTTCAAACAGGACTGCTGAGCGCTGACCCACACAGGATTGGACCCACACAAGATCGGTAGCATTGATTCGCATAGGATCGCTGAGTTTTGTAGTCGTCGTCGTTGAATCCACTAAGGATCTCTGCACAGTCGTCGTTGCAGTCACAGTAGCAGTCGGAGCCAGCACTAGGGTTCCCGCACACAGCAAGCTCGTTCGGGAGGGTCCTCTCCATGAGCCGAGAGGCTGATACATCAACTGTCACATAGATAGAGTTAATGTATCTAAAAGTTCCGTATCATCAACAAGAACTCAATGTCACAGACGGTGTGTCGATCGGACGCTCGGTCTGAGTGTTATTGGCTCTTTCGTTCCAGGGCCCCGGTTTTTTTAAGGAAAAACCAATCCGACTGTACTCCACCTACATCCAAACCTCAGGAAACGTATGCCAAAATATCCATCTCAGTAAGAGGAACTCAATAAAGCTGACGACACATCAATCGGACGTCCGTAGCTATAGATATGAGTGTTTCCGCTCCGAAGGCCCGGTTGGTTACGTGTACGAACCAACCCTGCCGAACTCAAAGTACTACGAAACCTTATGTGTGATATACTGAAACGACCATCTCGATCCAGGGATCGCATTTCCACTGACGGCGCGTCGTTTGGAGGTCAGTAGCCCAAGTTATGGGCATTTGAACTGAAACAGTTCGGTATCGAGGGTTTCGGGCCCGGGCCGACCCGACCGGAGACCCCCCGGCTGGCTTGAACCCGGTCGACCCGCCCCGGATAGGGTCGGATCGTCCCGACCCGGTTGGGCGCGGCCCAGCCCGGCGCGGCTCAGCCCGGCCGGGCTCGGACCGGTCGGGCGCCTGTCCGTCTCAGTGCAGCGCGCTGGGCACGCTGCCAGCTCGGCCTTCGGCCGAGCTGTTGGAAAAAGGGGGGGTGCCTGCCCCCCCCCCTCAATAATGGGGGGTCGTTCAATTTGGTCGAGGAAATTTAATTCCCCCGACTTTCCCCATTTCTGGCCGGCCCGACCTGGCCAGCCGGCTCCTCCTTAATGGGACCGGCAGTGGCCGGTCCCCTTCCGGCTCTGACACCGCTGGCCCGGCTGGCCGCCGGTCACCATGCTCCACCGCGTCCTGGAATCGACCGCGGACCTTATCATCCGGTGCGGTGTGATGAAACCGCACCCCTCTGCCGTGGCCCCGATCCGGCCACGGCGCCTTCGATTTCCTTCAACGCAGTGCGACGGCGTCGCGTTTTTGAATTTCGTTCCACGGCGTGGCGTGACAGCGCCACACAATACTTGCCGTGTGATTGCCGCATTGTGCGACGGCACCACGCCATCCCGTTCCATTCACGCAGGAACAATCATGAACAAAGGAGGGGGGGTTCAACCATGTTTGTGCGGTCCGACCCCCTCTCATTAATCGATAACATTTAGTCGATTAACCACGAAGTTCGACATGCTAGAATCAAGAACGGAAATAATTTAATAAAATAACAATAATCCCCCACCTCAGTTTCAAGAGCGGAGCACGCCAACAATACACGGAATACATGCGTCGTGGAGGTCAGGCGTCGCAAGAATCGTACATCGATTCTGTTGACGTCGAGGTGCGTCCAAAGAGGTAACGTCGCTGGAGAAGCTTCGTAAGCTGACAGAGAAAGACCGAGGAGGAAGCGATGTCTCCTTTCGTTGACACGGGAAGAAGATCTAAAGAAGCGGCATCGTCGATCTTCGGAAACACACCGGCTACGAAGAAGAGAAGATACAACACATCATTCCCTTCTTATGGTGACAACGTTCTTCGTCAGAGCCTAAGTGTTCTTCGCGTTCTTCGTCAAGGTTGAAGAAGATGAAGAATGATTCCCAATCCTCTTAAGGTGGCAAAAGGTACTAACCAAAATAAAATAAGTCTAAGACTTATTTTATTTACACAACCCAACCTCTTTGAATCTCAAAGTTTTGAAATTAAGTAACTCATCTTAATTAATAACACAAGTTGTCAAATTAATTAGAGTGGAGTTATTGGGGAGTTTAAGGGAAGTTGAAAAGTTAGGGCTCGTGTGGGCCCCACCACACTTAATCGTCTCAAGGGAGGTTATGTGGATATGGGTCCCACCTATAACTCCCTTTGGGAGGAAATAACCAACAATATAAAAATAAAATTGTGTTCCACAATTTTATTTAACTTCTTCTAATTTCCCCCAAAACTAACTTTCATCCCGCATAAAACGCAACCTCAGAAAAGGTCTCCTTAAGCGAATATCGGTGCTGCGAGTTCATCGGTGCCCTCGAAATTCGATTCCGGGCACCGGTTCAAAAGTTAGAAAAACCCGCTCGTTCGTTCACTGAACGTACCTGAGCCAAACTTTGTAAATTGATTCCGGGAACACCGGGCCTCGGAATCAGGTGTCGTCAGAAACCGCTCTCTTGTAAAATTCCAAAGAATATTAATAAAAAATTTCCCTTGAATTTTACTGGTCATTACAAAAGACATAAAAGATATCAAATTAAAATTTGGAGTGAAGGATACAAATTTTTATTTTGAAAGGATAAAAATACATTTTGATAACATTGAAATACACTTATTGAGAACAATCATAATTAAAAGGGTTATAAATTTTCCATTTGAAAAAATAAAATTATGAAAAAAGTATTCAATAATCCATAGTATATTTCCATATAAGAAAAGAAGAACCTTGACAGGATTGAAAATATAGGCAAAACTTTAAACATCCAAGGGATAAAATTGGAGTTTTTATTACTACTAGTATAATCTCATACTGTAAAATGATTTTAAAAATAGATTTATATTCAAAAATAGAAATAATTTCCCCATAAAAAATATTATTAAAAAAATATAACATCATCATATTGTATAATAGTTTTATATTGAAAAATATATGTGATATAATATTGATTATAAGATATGATGATTTTTCAAGTTACTAAAACCCCAGACTGCCTTTGTAACATTTGAGATGAAACTCCAATATAGGTATACCATTAAATAATACATTTAATGTAATAAAATATAATAAAATACCCATTAAATTAGTTAATTGTTATGTATTTACACACATTAAAATTAATATATATATTTTTAGCATAAACATGTCTCATGGAATTCAAATTTGAGGCAAATACACCTTTATAAAGTGGGAAATGAATAGATTGAAAGAAAAAGTTGGAGATATTGTGAAATTAAATTTAAAACAAAATTAATATGGGTGATTTATGAAGAATTAATTCATTTGTGATGCAGATATACCACATCAAAGAGAAAAGAGTACAAAACATGAAATCATACCTCGATAAATGTGAACAAGAGATAAAAAACCACATGCCATAATTCCATGATTTGATGATGAAATGATAAACATCTATAAAAAATTTCTAAAATATTAATTTATTTCAATACAAGCTCATAAATATTATCATTATATAATATATATTATAATTACTTATTGTTATAGTATAATGACAATTTCAGGTTACTAAAATTAACTACTTATCTCACATTTAAATTTATTTATATAATTTCCCATCATTTTATATCATGATCATTATTGATATATATTTCAATATTTGATAATACATATTATATTTTATAAAATTTACTTATTTCATCCAATATGTGTTTTGGTATCACTTTGAGAAAAATGAATCAATAATGACTTATTCCATTAATTTAATGACAGAAAATATTTCTATAATAATGTGTTTAATACTTCTAGAAACATATAATAAAAATGATTTAGTTAATATATTATAGTAATATTTTTTTACTTTTCTTATAGGCATCTATGGTATTATTTTAATGTATTTTTCACGTAGGTGGTTAAACTGATCCCAACATGGATATGATTTATCTCGATTGACTAGTATTGTTAAGGATGTTTTTTTATCATAATATAATTATAATATAATAATAATGATAATTATTATTATTTTTTATTTTTTATTTTGAACAATATTTGAATATTTTATGACAGTTTATTAATGCATTGAAGTAAAATGAAAAATATTTCATCTTAGAGGCATGAATCTACACGTAAACATGAATAGTGTTCTCGTTTCTCAATATGTGGTAGGGGTGATGGTGGATATTAAATTTTCATTGACAGAAACTAATTATATTATATATATATAATAATTTTTTATTATTACCACAATTAATACTTTCCATGATTATCAGAAACAAAAAAACAAACGATGACTTTTTTTGAGGAAGTAGTTTGCGCATAACACTAATGACATTCTTCTTTTTTTTCTACTTGGATGAAAATTGATAAATATGGGTTTTAATGGTAACAAAACAAAAAAATATCTATAATAATTACATGAAATTAATCATACTATTATGGTGATAATATATCTAATAGAGTAAGAGTAATAAGAAAAACTAAATGAATTATATAACACATAAGTTGGAGACATGATTTTTCACTGGGAAGTCCCCATGAAAATTAAGGTAATAGGATAATAATGTGGGAATATGGGATAATTTTTCTTGGAGGGGATTAAAGGGATATAAAAGAAGGATAATTTTTAAGGATTAATTTGTAAGAAATGATTCTATTTGAAATCATGTTAGGGATCCCCTTTTATAAGAGAGGAAATAGATATTTTTGAGAAAACCTTCTATAATTTAAAATGTTTATAAAAGTATTCCTAGGTCAATGGATACATATATTTTTTAACTTATTTATGTTTTAGGTTTTTTGGATTTATAAAACAATAACGCAGTGTTTCCAAAAATGTTCTAAACATTTTATCTAGTTTTTCTACATTATGAATTTACATTATATATTTTTACATTTAGATTAGGTAACTTGTTTTTAACTATGTGTTTTTATATTTTAAAAAACTTATAACATAACCCTTGAAATAAAACATCGGTGATATGGAAATTAATATAACATATATTTAATCCATCTCAATTTATAAATATTTTTTTCACAATGCATACCACGGAGCCCGTGCCTTGACTACCCAAACCCGGCCTTCCATTGGCCAAGGGTTGGAAACTACCACCAGAAATATATATCCCTAAAACATGAATGCATTGCCTCAAATCCTGTAAGAAAACAGATTGGGCACACTGTACAAAAGTATAACACAATATAAGAACAATGCTACAACCACAACTAAACTCATCAACTATGTGTAAATGTAAGTTCCAAATGTAAAAGGTTCTAGAATTCAAGATCATCCAAAATAGAAGTACATGTAAAAATGAAAACATCTCATATAGTCACCGGCTAAGGATCCTACTAGAAGGGTAGGTACATCTCATCATTGCATCTCCCCACGTCAACTGGTCACCTCCGTACGCCTTCATGTTTGGGCTCCCTAAGTCTTAGTCAATGTTTCCCGTAGTCTTCCCAAGACACGACACTGTTTGGGAGAATCCCATGTAGAGGTGAGTATTAAAATACTTAGTAAGGACCTAGAGACCCCCAATAGTTAGTCAGAATTACATAAAATAATAACCACAAAGCATGATCTCATTCACAAAGAAGAAGAAAAATACTCAGTACAAAATATGTATAACATAAGTATGAAAGTACTGATGATTAGACGTAAGCTAGATCATATTATTTTGTCGAGAGGATCTAATTCTGACACACAATGGATTGATAGATTCAGACACACAGAGGATCGATAGATGCAAACCCACACAAGATTGATAGATGATGACCCACACAAGATTACTAGGTGATGAACCACAAAGGATCACTAAGAGATGACCCAAACAGGATAGATGGGAATTGACCCACATATTATTTATGTACACTAACCCACATAAGATAATTGATCGTGGACCCACACAGTATCACTAGTTACTAACACAAACATGATCATTATTCATTAATCACGTCACAACTAGCCACTAGATTTTGGAACATAGCACACATGATTCCTGGTGGATTCGCTCCTCAAGCTAGGGGTAATACCTCAACTTCCATTATGACCCATGAAAAAGAAACCCAATGAACAAACATGTCATAATGGTTCCAATGCAATAGATGACACACCAATCGGATGCTCGGTCTAAAATTTATAGGTATTTTTGTGCTGAGTGCCCGGTTGGATTCAAGTTCGATCCAATATGGCCATACTCTAACATTCTCCAAAAATCTAGTGGATTATCTAAAAAGGACCTTATCGATGTAAGGATTCCTAGGATTCACACGGTTCGTCCAACAGATGACTGGTTTATGAGATATTCCTATTAAGCGAAATGGGTCGTAAGTGGGTCCGGGTCCAGTCCGACCAGGTCGTACCAGCCTGAACTAGCCCGCTGGGCTCGACCTACCCAACTGGGCAAATCCCGCCGGGTCATGGAACTGCCCGAACTGCTTTTTGGCATGGTGGTCCGCTCACCTCCCAAATGGTTTAGTCATTTAGGCCCTTCAATCAACTGCACCAGTAGGAATCAATCCACCTTCCTGGTCCGCCTTCCGCGGTATCCCTCCTCCACGGTGCACCTCCTAGCTTCAACGTGGACGGCGCTAGCTAGACACCCCTCTTGTACTATTGCACCTTCAGGTGCCTTCTCTTTCATGAGGTCGATGATTTCCATTTGTCTCCTCATTCAATAGCCGACGCTGCTACACCGGTTATGCTTCTGCGGGCCACTAGTGAAACTATGGTGGTCCAATTTCATTCCCATTAGTTCCTACAGGCCTCCTGAGATAATGCCTACCCTGTGTGGCGCCCAGTTTTTTATGCTTCCACTTTGCTCAGTCACCCACAAAGAACTCATCAAGGAAACGTTCGGTGGAGGGATTGGACCTTGTTCGGTTTGACCTATGCCCTATCCATTAGTGTTATAACATTGGATGGAAAATTATACATTAAAACACCATAATGAAACCAAAATCATCCTCCTACATTGAAGAATGAAATGTGGATCAACTCATTGGATGGTTTTTCCGCGTTCTTGATAATATTTGAGAATGGAAAAGAGGGAGGAATTAAGAACATAAATCACCCCACCTCAGATATGTTGGTAGAATATGCGGATGAGGAAGGTGGGTCTGCATTCGAAGTGTGTTCGTTAGCATTCTTTTATCTCCAAATTGAATCCACAATGGCGTCGAAGCACCATTCTACAATGGTGGTAGATTGCACCAGCACAACATCATGAATTCTCATGTTAGATCCCAAAACCCATGCGATACTATTGTTTAATTAAATTTAGAAGAGTTTAACTTCTTCCATAAATAATGTGGTTCATTAATGAGTTTAATTATTGACCCCAATAATCATCTGATAGTGTGGTTACACAACCTAGTGTAACTGATAAATAAAAGATCTGACAACCCAGTGGTCAAGACACCATCTCTCATTAGTTTTAATGAAATAAATAAAATAAATCATGGAGTTATTTTGTTATTTTTTGTGAAGTCCAAAAATTATCATTTTCATCCAACCCTTACTGGTCAATGTTAAGCTTCCCACAATCGAATCTCGGCACTGCGAATTCAACGGTGCTCTCAAATTTTTAATCTGATCACCAGTTCAAAAGATAGAAATCGATTCTCACACATTTATTTAAGGTACCTAAAAAAATTTCTAAAAATTATTAATAGTCACCCTCAACCTGCCTCGGTCAAGGATAGGATCTTCCAAAGGGGAACATGCCCTCATGAGGTCAACGGTACTATTGGATTTTGATTCTGAGATACCATTTATGAGTTAATGAATTTAACAATAAAATAATTTTTAATTTATTATGTTATTTAGAGCCAAAAACTAACATCCACTATTGTCATGCACTGGTCAATGTTAGGATATAGATAAGGAAAAAATACCATCATGAATTCATCGATGGTCTCAAATTTTTAATCTGAGTCACCATTGGTGAGTTATAATCATTTGAAAAAAAAATTAATAATTTTATTTACTGTTATTCCCTTTTAATGTTTTCTCACTAGAAGCCTGTACCGACTAAACATAAGTCATGCCAAGGGTAAAACCACTATCTAGAATGCAACTGTGCCCTAATATTTTTGATTTGGTCACATGTTTAAGATTTGTTCTACATTTTTAGTAAAAGTAATCACAGGTTCTATTTAAAGCTTATATTTTTTACGGATCATTACTGTCACTCTAGGCCTCATAATCACGTGATGTCAATTTTCACAGTATTTTAAGAATTCATTATAATTTAAAAAATCTATATTGAATTTTCAGGTCATTAAATTTTCCCCACCTTATGGATTTACATCCCTAAAAGCCACAACAATTCTAGGTAATCAAATGTGGGTTCAGATTATGTATCTGAGCCTCTCGACCCATTGTGCTCTCTTATAGGTTCCAATGCAGCAACCAAACATGAACCCAGGGAATTGACACCCAAAAAAGGACCCTCTACAGTCGATCCTTTATCACCACTAGGAAGTCCATGAACGTCACCCCATATTCAAGGTTCAGCTCACTGAAATTGATAATGTGCGATGGATCATGCATGTACCTTCTAAACTATGACATAAGTACAACATTATACACCTGGTGCACTTATGGGGGATTTTCTAGGTAGTTCACCACCTCGCCTAATCTACTGGGGATTTGGAATGGTCTGATGAACCTCATAGATATCTTTCCACCCCAGAAAAATCGCTGCAATCCTCATTGGGTTGAGACTCATATGAAGACATGGTCTCCATCCTCAAAATCCAAGGTCCTTCATCTCCTATCTGCATAAGACTTATGCCTGCTCTGTGCATTATTAATCCTCTCCTAGATGATATCCACATTTCTAGTGGTAACTCGTGCCAACTCTATACCCATAAATTATGACTCCTCTAGGTCTATCCAGCATAGAGGTGATTAGCATGGTTCCACGTAAAAGCCCCCAAATGGTGCCATGCCAATGGTGGAGTGATAAATATTGGTGTATGAAAACTCTACCATGAGTAGGTGGTCCTCCCAACATTGTCCAAAACCCAGGACGCCAGCACGATGCATGTAATAATGTTTTTGTATGGTCTGCTTCGTCTGATGATCTATCTAGGTGTAAAAAGTTTCTGTCAAGCGTGTATGAACCTAATGCTCAGATCTCACTTTCTGACAAGTGAGGAATCATGTATCAAACTCATCCACCACTTTCTTCATCACTATAAACTTGTACTGATGTCAAAGGACCTAGTACAACTTCACCACACAAGGATGTACAACCACTGGGTATGTATGGAATTACCTCAACACCTCCCCCGATAACATCACCAGTACTATGGTGCATCATGTAAAATAGATGAAATGCTCCCCACCTATTGAAAATCTACCAAGAGAATATCTTGAGGATATATGATCATGTCAGACCCCGTAGTCATCATCTACAAGCTATGCCTGCCTAAATAACTATTGGAGTGGGTGAGTGATAGTCATAAACTGGGGTTAAGATTCTCCATCATCATCCACAAAGAATATCAACATCACAGCTATATAATTTTTCGCCTAACTCTGAAGCTGTAAACCAGAACTCTTGTTGAATGTGTATGCCACCATATTTCCATTATCAAGAGAGTATACTATATCAATGTCACAGTCTTGGAGGGACATCATCCATCACCACTGTCTCAGGTTTAGGTCCTTATGTGAGTTGATGTACCTAGGACTCTTGTGATTAGAGTACACAATAAACCCTTCTCCCAACTATACATTAATCTACTGTAGATCCAAGGGAGACATCAGATATTCATGTGTAGATATTGGTGTCATCCATGGGTATAAGCTAACACAGAAGTCCAACTACCTATGGGGAGGTAATCCTGGAGTCATCTTTTGAAAGGATGTTCCAAAACTCTACCACTACTCTTGGGAACAAAAAAATCAAAACACTTGCTTCCAAGAGGGTATGGTTGGCTGACTCAAGAGTGACCGGTTGCACCCTCCTATGCATGACTGCATCTAGTGTGGCATGTGTTTTCTTTTTTTTTCGGCAAAGGAAAGCCACATTCCAACGCTATAGATATACAAAATTCATTCTTCCACAAAGAATCAATCTGAGCATGAACTGTGGATGACCAGTTCATACCCAAACTAACGTCGTAAGTCCTTGATGCTTCCTCCAATAGGTTCCAACTAAAACTATCAACTCAATGTTCCGATCACACCGTCAGCATAAGTGTGATTATCGAGTCTCCTCTCATAGTTATCTCTAGATCTAAGGGAAAAGTCAATAGTTTAACTGGATATTCATGGACTTTAACAATATTTATGATATGAAGGAATGATTAGTGCCTATTCTTATTAATACTGTAGCTATTAGTAGACATAGTCTGAACATCGAATCATTATTGTATCCCTTGGGTAACACTCCTTGTCTAATTGCGGCTACATTTTCCCCCTATCATCCAACTCCCTATGCCTGGTAGAGACCACATTGGGGTGGTTGTTATAGCATATCGAAACGTACTCCACCTTCTACTAATCTAGTATCACTCCTTTCACATCTGTTTCCTGGAAGATTCATCTATCACTATCACTTTCTCATCCCAAAACATTTTACACATATATGTCTCTAAGACCGACTTCAGTTTCCTACATTCCCACCGGTGACATTCACTAGTTTCATCTACCCAGCTAATGAATTTTCAACCACAAAGGTTCTCTCTAGCACCCTAACATAAGTTGGAATGCACAGAGGAATAGTGCTCAGTCAGAAGTCCCTAGACACATATCGGTTGGTGGTATGTGATTTGAAGCACTAGTCGTATCATATTCATTGAGTGCCTGGAATGGTCAGTACATCTCAAGGAATACTCAATTTAAAACATGTTGTCCTATTGAAACTATAGAAGATCATGAGAACCCAAAACCCTTATCTTTTCCTAGCTAGAGAACCCCATCTTTGAGGAAGAATTTGAAGCTCTGTCCATGGAAAAAGCTTCCTCATAGTACGATAAAGGTAATCTAAACCCTACCATTACTCTAATAAGCCACATAGAATGCTCCCATCTAGGATAACCATATGATTTAATGGTTCCCTGTCCAGATGGAAACTCAGTCACCCCCTCAAGCTAGTCCATAGCCGAATGTGAGTTAGGGTCACATTGGAACCGGGAGGGTATCTTTAAATGAAACTAATATAAGGAAATGATCCAATATGTGTCCCCAACTAGTACCACTGGTAGTAAATGAGGACTAATGGGAAGTTGTATTGTTTGGACACCACTTTAAGGTACCATCTTGGGCAACAATCCATGTATTGAAGTCTCATCACATAGTGGACCATCCTTATGGTCATACATTGAAATCCTGGATGGTTTTCTGCAATGAGGAATCATGAAAGAGAATCGTGATGAATCGTTATCAATATGTTATACCTATGGAGGTGATTCAAATTTTATCAAAATAAAAATATTTCAAAAAAACATGCAGTCAATGTTTTTATGTATCAAGATGGAATAAAAAATTAAATTGTCATAGTGTATGGATATATCAGCTACCACACCAACTCTAGACACCCTAGACTAAAATCTAAAATAAAGACACTTAACAATATTGTTGCACTGAAAACATAGTCTCTTAGTTATTTTAGTAGAACCGACCACCTCTGATAACACTTTGTCACGACTCGTCCCCCTAGGCCCATGTCGTGACTACCCCAAACCTGCCTTCCATAGGATAGAGGTTCATGAATGGCACCAGAAAGGCATATCCTTAAAAGGTGAAGACATTGCATAAAAACATATACACACATAGAAATGGAAAACTGTGCACAATTATAACACAAAAGAAAAAAAAGGTACAACCCCAACTAAAAACCTCACCTATGACTAAATGTAATTACTGAAAGTAAAATGTGTGAGAATACAAGACCAAATGATATGGAAGTATATGTAAAAGGAGAAATAACTCATGAGATAACCCGCCAAGGATCCTACCAGAAGGGTAGGTACAACTCGTCACTGCACCTCTCTACATCAGCCAGTCGCCTTTGTACACTGTCAAGTCCTGGGCCCCTGTGTCTTAGTCATATCTTCTCGTCTTGTGCACAGGAAACCATAAGTTGCAAGCAAAGAAAGTGCAGGGGTGATTATTACAATACTCAGTAGGGACCCTGAGACCCCCGAAGGTCTCTCATAATTCAACAAAGGAATAACCACAAATCATGATATCAATCACAAATTAGAAATACAAAGACTCATCTAAAACTAGGTATAACATAAGTACAGAAGTAAAAATGATTAGATGTAATCATGATCATCTTATTATATATAGAGTCTCTGTTTCTAACCCACACATGGTTGAAATATGCTGACCAAAACATGATTAATTGATGTTGACCCACACAATATCGACAGATATTGATCCACACAGGATTGCTAAGTGCTAAACCACAGAGGATCGCTGAGACATAACCCACATAAGATCGATAGGAACCAATCCACATAGGATCATTGTGCATAGACCCACATAGGACCTCTATGCATGGACCCACACATGATCACTATTCATTATTCACGTCACAACCACCCACTAGATTTCTGCACTTAGCACACTTGATTCTGGTAGGTTCTGATCGTCAATCCAATATTTTTACATAAACAATCATGAAGTCTCAAGAATAAGTAATCAAATAACCACCATTTCATAAGGGTTCCAACACAATAGACGACACGTCAATTGGATGCCCAGTCTAAATGTTATAGGCATTTTAGTGTTGATGTCCCGGTTGGATTCAGGTTTGATCCAACCCGGCTATAATATGAAATTATCCAATACTCATGTAGAGTATCTAAAAAGAACAATCTCATATTAAGGGTTCTAGGTCCATAGATGGTTCTTCAAACAGACATCTGGTTTAGAAGATATGCTAATTTACGTAAAACTGGGTCGTTATGGGGTCCGGGTCTGGTCCGACCCGACCCGCTGGGCCCAGAACGATGGGGTAAGGATTATCCTGGTTTAGATAGGCCCAGTCCTGCCAAATGGATCATAACCATGACCCACTGGACACGGGCTAGGCCCACTAAGCTATGGGTTCAGCCTAGCCCACCCGACTACGCGCAGCCCACCGTGCCACAGAGTAGCCCAACCCAAATGGTTGGTCCAAGGGTGTATTCCCCTATTGAATGGATCAACCTTTCAGGTTCTTCAATCAGGGGCGCCAGTTGGCATAGCTCCACCAAGATGGTCCGTGTCTACCGGTCACCTACGAACCTGTGGGCATGGTTCTGCCTTCATCCGTAGCTCGGAGTAACTGTTTGGAGCCGCGACCCTCCTCCACAGTGCACCACCCAACATCAATGTAGTCGTCCCTAGATGGTCACCCTCTCTTATCCTCTGTGGTGCCATCAGGCGGTGACACCTTATGGCTCTACCCCTTTCTCACGCCGGTAAGTTGTCAGATGTTGCCTCCTCTTTTCATCGACGTGGCCATGACTGCGACGCTTCTATGGGGTACCGATAAAGTTGTGATGGTCTGATTGTTTTCTTGTCAGTGACTACGGGCCTCCCAAGATGGTATCTACACTGCACGACCCCCAGTTTTGTCTTTCTACTATGTTTCTCATCCACCACATAGAATTAATCATGAACAAGTTCGCTGGAAGGTTAAGGCCTTGTTAGGTTTGGCCCGCACCCGCTGAATTAACATTTTAACTGGGGAAGGAAAATTATTCATTAAAACCCAGTACTAAAATCCCACGTCATCCTCCAGCATTCTAGATTGAAACACATATGAACCCGTTAGATCGTTGGTCTGTGTTGTTGAAAATATTCAAGAACCAGTAAGAGGGAGGAATTAAGAACATAAATCCCCCTACCTTGAATATGTTGGTAGCCTGTGCAGATGAGGATGATGGTTCCATGTTCAAATCCTATTCAATGGCATTTTTTTACTCCATATTGAATCCTCCAAGGCATTAATGCTTTTTTCTACAATGGAGGAAGATGTCACCAACACTTCGTTAAGAATTCTCTCATGGGATCTGAAAACCCACACCAACCTCTTCTTTACATTAATGAAATGGACCATAATCTTGTCGCAAAATTAATGTGGTTAATTAATGAGATTAATTAATGAAATGATCAATATCTCGATGGCTAGGTTACACAAAGAAGTGTAACAACCCATTAAATGATTTGATAACACAACGGTCCCACCATTATTGCTCATCCGTTATGAAGAAAGAAATAAAATAACTCATGGTGTTATTTTATTATTTTTTGAAAAGTCTAATAATTAACCTTTTCATCCAACCCATTCCAATCGAAGTAAATCTTTGACTAAGAGAATTATGGAACTGAGAATTCAATGGTGCTCGTGTATTTTCAATATAAGAACCAGTTCAAAATATTGAAATCATCGCATTCACATTTACTGAATATACCTAAAAAAAGTTCAATAAATAATTTAAAATAACCCTCGACCCATATCGGTTGAGGTTAGGATCCACCTAAGGGTAACACACCCTCCTAAACGCATATATAATCTTGGATTTTCATTCTGAGATACCATATTGGAATTAAATATTTTTCCAATAAAATTATTGTTACTAGATTTTTTTATTTATGGAAAAAATCTAACTTTTAGTATTGTCCTGCACCAACCAATGTTAGGACTTGCCTAACGGAAGAATACCCTCATGAGTTCAGCGGTTTTATTGGATTTTTAATCTAAGTAGTCATTCATGAGTTATATATATTCGAAAACTAAAATATTGTAATTTAGTAATTTTGTTTATGGTTATGCCATTTTCGGGTTATCTCACAAGAAACATGTGCTGACTAAACTTAAGTCTTTCCTAGTGCAATCTTTTCATCCTAAACGCAACAGTTCCCTCAGATTTCTGATTCAGGCACCCATTTAAATGTTATTCCACTATTTCAGTAAAAATACTCACACACGCTTTTTAATGCTTAATATTTTTTGACAAATCATTTCCGGAACTATAGGTCTCGTAATCATGTATCATCAATTTTATCATTCTTTTAAAAATTATATATAATTTTTAAAAAATTATACATAATTTCTTGGGTCATTATAATTATAATTATTACATTTAAAATAAAATATTTTATGCATTGAAAAACACAGTTTAGTATAAAATGGCATTTTGACCATTATAGATTCTTAATATTCTTTATTGTTTATTACAAAATAAATGATGGTTAATATATCAATTTAGGTGTTTATAAATAATTTTAAAATAATATTTTAAGGTATTCAAATTTATTTGACTTGAATTTAATTTCTTGGTATTAATAAACAAATAATTTTTGATTAATTATTTCAACATTATCGTGTTAATTTTCATTAATCATTACAATTTTAATATTATAAATTATAATGAAATATTACATGTTATAGAGTAAGTAATATATTATTTTACTTATATGAAACTCTTTTCAAAAAAATTATATATTGTGGGAAATTAATCATAGCGTTAGCACACACAACACAAACAAAAATGTTTCTGAAAATGATTATTTTTAAGAAATAAGATTTATAATTATGATTGAATATTAAAATTAATTAATTATAAGGAATTTAAAATAATTTTTATTTCTCAAATATTAAATATTCAACAACAAAAAAAAATCAAAAACTTTATTTCATCATGTAATAATTAATTAAAGAAAATAATGGAAAAATAATCTTCATTACAAAGGAACAAAAATTTTCAAAATTTATAGAACTTCTTTATAAATTCAAAACAGTTTTTAAAATGATTTATTTATCTTTATCATATATTATTTAATATGAAGAAGTCTTGAAATTTATTCATTGATTTTATATAATAATATAATATCATAAAATTAATGAATCTAATTTTTAAATTTATTATTCCCTATAAAATATATAATTTTAGAAAAATATAATAATTTTATACTAGATTTCTTTAGTTGTGGGAATCAAAAAATAAATATTATTTTATAAAAAATAAATTCCAATTTTTTTTTTAAAAAAAAATTCAATGAAAAAATTTAATATTAAGAAATTAAATTTTATGTAAAATTACCTTTAAAAAATTCACTCATATTAATTTCTTACCTTTAAAAGGAATTAATTATTAATCATTTACAATATTAGTATTAGTTTGAGATTTATTATTAATGCATTATTAATAAGATGTGCTTTTTTATGTTGGGTATGATGTTTGAAACGAGTTATATAACATATTAAATGATTTAAAGGATCCAATATCACAGGTCCCTATAATCCAGACCTCACAGTGAAATTCCCACACTCTTGAACATATTTATATTATTTATTCCCATCACCGGAATCGAACATCACTATAATGTGATCATATAAAATAAATCAATATATAATCAAAAAAGAAAAAAATATCCCCTAGCTTTCATCCCATTGATCATTAAATTATTCCAACAATGCTAGGTTTTTAATCAATCACATCATGGCTCTAAATTTACAAGGTCAACACATAAATTTTATATTCATAGTCTATAAAAAATAAAATTGAAATTAAGGACATAACATCAATGCATTCAAGAGTCTCACAAACATTAATGGGCTCATTCAACTGAAAAAATTTTATTAAGAAATATCCATTTTCATTCTATCATGAATTTGTAGGTTTATTATGCATAGATCATCCTCACCATAAAACCCATATGATGTATCTCATACTAGCTACAACTAATTTAACAGTTCATAAGTATTAATTCAATTTTGAAAAATTACATGATACACTGTAGTTATTATTATTATTTACGGTTTTTAATATTAAATCATAATCTGAATTTAAATAGTTTCTTAGTTGCATATAATAATCATGCTGAAACAAAGTGACCACTCAACAGTATACAACAAAACATATAGTAAATTGAGTGGAATATCAATAAATCACATGTGATAACACAATACTACTTCTTTTATATAATCTCTAACATAAACAATATGTTATTTACACATGTGATAATTATCATTATTCAATTATTCAATAAAACAATTATATTATAATTATCATCATAAAATAATAATAAAATACACTATAAAATGAAATAATTTATTTAATCTTATAGATTATATGCTCTGAATTAATATTAATTATTATACATGTGATTATTATATTCCAATCTATTAGATAATTACAAGAATAATAATATAAGCTCACACGTTAAACTGAAACATCTGAATTAATTATATCCCAATTTTTAAAAATATAAACCAATATATATATATATATATATATTATTTTTTAACATGTGATTTCCCATAATTATATTAATATCCTTAAAATAATTTTATTATTGTAACTAAATTAACACATACCATATAATATAATTTATTCTTCTTCCTTTTACATTTCCATGGAATTCGACAACCATCCATGTGACTTCCATTTTATTAAAATATTCATATTTTTCTAGATTACGAAATACTATCTATAAATGAATTATTTGAATAAAAATATTGAATTAAAAATACTTCATAACATCTATTTCCCCTTCTTCGTCTCTTACAGTTTCTATATTATTAAAAAAATAATTCACTATGTGATTAATTTACATATTATTTTCCGATTATGTGTAATATCACTTATTTAGGTATATTAAAATAAATAATGACATGATCATACATGAACATGAAATAAATTTTAACTATTAGATCATCTGCCTCAAATTAAAATCTCTGAAACAAGAGATTAAAAAAATCACAATGATCATATTGAATTTGTGATAGCGACATAATAATAAAATTATCGAAAAATGGATGAAGAAGGCTCCTGAAACTAGAACATTGAATTATTTTCATAATAAAAGGTTAAAATTACATTAATAATTCTCTATGATTTCTTATATTCTTTTTGGAGGTAGGGAATTAAAAATTTTGTAATCGAACATAAATTATGAGATTCAAAACAAATTAATGAATGTGATACTAAATTTCTCAAATTTATAACATAAACATACTTTCTAACTCTCATTAAAACATAATGGCACTCCAATTATTCCATTAAATTTTTCCTTTTACAAACACACTACATGTAAATTAAAAATAACATTTCTTTAAATTTTTCCAAGTCATATTCCTAGATACATTCCCCCATCCCACTTTTTTCAAATCTCATAATTACTACTCTCTGTCAAATCACATTTCACCTTCAATTTCATTTTTTTCTCACATTCCTTCTCTTTATCATCTATGTCATTATAAACAAAATTTATATTTCCTATTTTAATCATCAATTTTTCACCCTTAAATTCTCACAATATTGTATTTATTATTATTATTGTTTTATTTTCATCATGCTATTTTTTATATTTTTAACTAACTCTTACCTTTAAAATTCCTTGCCAAAAGATCTAATACATATAACATTTTCATGAATCCATATATAAGACAAATAAAATAATTTTATAATAAAACAATTATAATTGAAACTAACAGAAACATATATATATATATATAACACGAGCATATTGAATATATATATTTAAATAATTTCTATGACATTACTACATAATATATATATTTATATATTTATTACGTTTCATTACCCAAACATTTTTCATCATTTTTAATGATAATATATATATTTTTAAATTTAACATGTGATATATTACTATTTAGAACACACAAATTTATATATATATATATATATATGTATTTTTATATTCTTATTTCTATATTTATCTTATATATGAAAGACCATTTATCTGCAAAAAACACTTTAAATAAGAAAATATAACTAACACACAATATAATGAACAAATTAATAGTATTTTAAAATAATTTGATAAAAAAAATTGTTGATATTTAATATTGTTTATTTTAATAAAATATTTAAAATCAATGTGTAATAATATAGTAGGCTTATTATAAATATTGGAAATGGAATTAATAATAATAATAATAATAAATTAAGAAATCATTTCGATATTCTCCGAATGGTCATGAATGAAATAGAAAGGATCCCTGAAAATATATACACATACTCCATAATTGTATACAAATATTAATTAATCAATCACAAACACTCATGGTGTGATTAAACAATGAACAAGGTGAAAGGACTAATAATGGAGAATTTAATCACGCATGAGAAATGTGATTTTGAGCACCAAAATATGATTTATAAAAAAATTATTTAAAGTTTTTCACATGATATATTAGATAAATGATATCTAGTAATATAAATTTTGATATGGTTCTAATATAGATGTATGATAAATATAAATCTATTATATAGGAGGTTAGATCATGTGTAACTAAGTGGAAGTCATACCAAATTATTCACCATCACAATTTGATATCCTTGAGACATGATTAATAGTTGTGAATTGTGTTTTATTATTTATAGTATAAATTCATCCCAATTGGCTGAATAAATATGAATTTTTATTATTATTAGAAATTTAACTTTCATTTAATTCTCTATTTTCTTTTTATATTATTAATACAACAGTAATGGAGTAACGGTTTCTCCACTCAATTAATAATATATGAGATGAAATTTATATTATTTGAAAAAATTAATTTTATATTGATTAAATGTATCACCATTTAAATTTTATTATTAAATAATTTTATTATTTATAAATTTCGCTTTAACTTAATATCTCCTTTTTTTCTTAACTTTGGATTCATGTAATACCAATGTTATAAGTCATTATCATTTAATTTTTTTTCATTAGGATATATTTTGAATTATGCACCTATAATCTTTTATATATTTTATTTACTATCTCATTTATATATTATATCATTAAACTCTTTAAAATTGTGAAATTTTATGTTCTTTCCAATTTTCATTCATTTAATGGGTTTTTTCTTTTAAAATAATAATTTTTGTTATTTTAAATATTTTTTTAAATTATTAGTGTATTTTACCAAGAAAATTTTCTTCTGTATCCATATTCATTATCATATTCCTAGAATATTATTCTATAATTAAATATATTTCATAATGTCATTTTAAACTATATTTAATTTATATACAATGATTTCAAAAGGAATTATTTTTTCTGTAGTATGGGTTTTTTTAGTCTCATAAAAGTTGAAAATAAATTAATTAATATTTCATGCTTGATATATAATATCCACTACTAACATTTATTAATTTTTATTTCTCTATTACATGATTATATATTTTTAGAAGTAATATAATCTTCATATTTTGTAGAATTTTTTATTACAAAAACTAGAATTTCTGTTTTTTTCTAATTATAATATCTACTGCTTTTATGAAATCATTTTCATATATCTCAACATTATTTGGTGATTTTAATATTTCTCCATGTATATGAGCTAATGTTGTTATCAAAATTTTTTATTTGGATATCCCATGACTATGTATTAAGAAATGTTTGATAAATATTTTTATTTCCCTCAATTGTATTTATCTATGAAGGAATGATAGATCTGTTTATGTTTATATGTCATCTATAAGAATTGTATATCTTTATATGAGAGTTGGGGTCCTATAAATCCCCCAAATTCATTTGTTAAGGATTAATATCTCAGGATATAAAAATAATTCATGGAAATTAATTAATTTTTTCATAGCATAATCTTTAGGTATGACTGTGTTTTCTCCCAACATAGTGCATAAACAATATTTTGTTAATTCATAACATACTGTGTGGTCATGGTTTGGTTTTCTAAAAAAGTTTTTATTAACTATGTTTTGGTATATACAAAATTTTCATGTGATTCCATGTTCTAATGTATGGTTTCCTTAGATTATGATTATTTTCATATGTCTTTGATACATGGTATATGATATATTCATCCATTTTGCTATTTTTTTAACACAATTATCTCTTTCAGTTATAGTTTTATATCATCATTCAAATATACTATTAATAAAGTATTTCTCCCAAACTCAAACTATATCACATGCTAGTGATTTACCCATTTAGGACTTGTGGATAATATTTCTATTATTGAGAGTTTTAACTAAACTTTATTATGTATACCTTTACATAGGTTGTTAAGATTTATGTTAAATAAAATATGTCTAGAAGGGTATAATATAATATTATTTTTCTAGGAAATTATCATTATCTATTGGATAATAATATATTATTGGTATAATGGGAAAAATGGATATAATAACAGAAAGTTATGTTTTTTTTATAATTATAGTTTTCTACCTAATTCACTAAAACACAAAACCTAAAAGTTATTAATTCATTTTTTCACTAAATGTTGGTTATTGATACTATACTTATGGATGGTAAAATTTGGGATGCTTTAATTGGTATCAATTGCAATACATAATGGATATCTATTTCACTATTGGGTTCAAGTGTGTCAGTCTGGGGGGTCTCATTGTTTCTGTATAAATTTACAAATTGTTTATATATATAAAATATTGGCTCCACTATTAGAATGGAAAATTCATAGAAACCACAATTTTATAAAAGTATCACCTCCTTATAAGAGGTTACAACTAAATAAATAGAAATAATATATTAATTTTTATCTAGAATTAGATAAAAAATATTGATTATTATTTGTAACAAAAATAGAACATTAAATTATAAACATCATGAATTTCTAGAATTAATGAAATATATTTTATATAGTTATAATTAATTTGTTAATATTATAAAATTTCTCAAAAATGGTTAGTGAAATACTTATATTAAAATAATTTTCATAGAAGGTTTTATGTAAAAGAATTAATAATAAATTTTTGAATAGTAATTTTATTAATGTAAACATTATTTTTCAAATCATCATATCATAGTTATCTTATGTTGAAATTTGGTAATTTTCTGAAAAGATTCATTTTCCTGTGAATATTGAAAAATAAATACTTTTCTAATACATTCATTTGTTGTCCTTAAATTAATTTGTTTAACTATAACTTTTTTACATTTATGTAACATGATCTCATTTTAATTATAATTAATATATTTCAAAACATTGTAAAAATAGTTATACCATATATTTGTATATTTCATTTTTTGTGATTAAAACACTTTATTTTTTTCAAAAAACAACTATTCTTTGTGTTTTACTTCTTAAACATAAATTCATTTCCACTACTATAGAAAATGAATCTTTAAAATAGTAAAATTTTATATAATTAGGGATTCCAAATTTATTATGTAGATTTATTTTATTTTGGTCACCATTAATTGTAACTATAGTAAATATCTGTCACCTTAGAAAGGGAAATTTAAGTATTTAATGTAAAAATTTATGTAATTCGGACAAGAAATATCCCTAAATATTTTTTGTCATTTTATTGTAATTTTTTTACATTGAATGTATAATATTACAGAATTTTTAATCAACATCACAAATTATTTTATTATAATATTTATGTTGTTTTATGTAAATATAAATTCAAAAATTTCATTCTCATAGTTTTAATATCAATATTATTTTGTAGCTAGGATAAAAATTATGTTTAATTATAATGGTTTGTCTTAGTGATAAATTATATTTTTCCATTTTTATTTATTTCTAATTTCTATAGGTGAAATAATAACCTTATATTCTCTCACAACACCCAAATAGTTCACGTAAATGACATATAAAAATTAAGTCAATAATTTAAAAATCTCTAAAAGTAAAATTTTCTAGTTAGTTATAGAGTGCCAGGATTTTTTTAGATAAAACCAAAATATTAAGTATATTTAAATGGATTAGATTATAATTCCACATTTGTTTTATTTTATTAAATACAAATATATTAAATTGTTCAAAAAATGACATTAATTTTATTTTATTTTAAACTATATTTTATTAAATGATTTAAAATTCAAAAAAAAATACTATATTTCATTAAAATATTGAGATACAATTGAGAAGATAAAAATAAATCCATTTATTGTCCACATTTTCTTTTATGTTATATTATTACCCGTTTAATATAAAAAAACTTGATACAACATTAATCATCACAAGTGTTAATGTCAGGCTATATCAGATAGATAAGGGTGGAAAAATCATATAAAGTTATCCATATTATTAATTATTTATGGTATTTATAATAATAATCATATTTCCCTCAAATTATTTAAATTTTGATATTTTTACTTGATAATTAACTTAAATTAACTAATTACTTTATAAAATTTCAATAAAGACATACCATTACTTGTAAAAGGGAGCTTCTTCTCCCCCTTTTAATAAATCAGTTTGATCACTCTTGTTTAGACAATCCCATACTAGGTATCTCAACAACATCACTCCCTAAATCTTAAAGGACTATTTCTCATTAAAAAATTAAACATAAAAGGATTATATTGTAAGTCATGTACTTTGTCAAAGGGGAAGTTGTTAGTCTTTAATGAAATATTTCATGTTCATTTATTCTTCAGTATCATTCAAAAAAATTTAAAACATTAAGAAAAATATAACCAGTGTATTAAATTTAAATGTATGTTATTCTATTAATCTAATACTCTATATATCTCCCATCCTCAGTCCAATGGGAAATGAAATCATTGTTCATGATTACAATGTACTATAGTTTTGTGAACCGATGTAATCAAATTTCCCCCACCACCTCTCAATGATTTCTATAATGATGATTATAATGTCTATATATGATGTTAATGAAATATTTATTATTTTTGGAAGATAATATATCATATACTATCTTTTCTTTATATCTGTTCAAAAATGATAATGTCATTTGTGTGTGTAGGTGGACTACAACCTCTACGAAGCAATGCTATTTTTTAACCACCCTATCACTTAGATGATATATATAAATTATTTTAATTATATAACATTATATTTATGATCGAATGACAATTTATTAAAGATAAAGTAATTATTAAATTATTTTCATCACGATCATTGAAAAATGGATACATTACTCAGTCTTATGTATGGCATACCATCTCTATGATTGTAACATTGTTGATTTTTTATAAACCTTATTAATGATTAATTTTAAAAATTTAATTATTGAATAAAAATTATAATTATTTTCTGATTATTTTTTTTATGTAATGTAATGTATAATTCTTTACCCATAGTCATCTTACCAATTTCTTTTTGGACATCTATCAAAACATCTGATGTAATCATAATTGATTATGAAATTGTTTATAACAGAGTAATAAATAAATTAAATTAAATAATAAACCTAAAAATGGTTTATCATAAAGAATAAAATTATTATAATTCTTTTATTCAATAAAATAATGAACATATATGACATGTTATAGCTGAGGCAAGGGAAAAAATAAAAATAAATATCATTTTAAAAGATTTAATGTTATATTTTCCAAATAATTTTCTTATATGTCCAATTATTAAATAAATATTATTTATGTATTTATATGGAAATAAATAAATTCTAAATTATTTTATATGTATCCTTTTACATTCATTAAAATACTTTCCAAGGGAAAATTTTTAAGTGTTTTATATGAAATGATTTTGACCTTCATTACTAAACAAATGTTAATTTTTCATATATACAATGTCAAGAGTATATATCAATACCATAACAATTATTTGATGTTAGGAATAATTTACAGTATTTCATTTTTTATTCAAATAAAAACCTCATTTTCCTTTTATTCAAGGTTTTATGTTTCAAATATTTTTTTAATAAGAACGAGAATGTAAATATAGAAATTTTTTTATATACAGTTGAAAAGGTGTTTTTCAATGGTCTTATGATGAAATTGTGAAAGAACAAAATGTTTTGTTAAATATATAATATGTGAGAATTGTATATGTTGAATGGTTGGTCCCAATACATGTTATATTAAGAGGTTATACATATAAAACATTTTATAACTGGAGAGCCTGAAACAACTTATTATAACCAGTCAGCAGAATATATCTCTCTAATGTATTGAGTTACATTATATATAGATAAATGAAATAACAATGGAGTTAACTTGGGTTGATTTTACTCTGTATATAACCCCGAGTATGTAATTTCTCACAAGAGATAATGGGGTTATGAATATTATGACACTGTTTTCTAAACATGTTTCTATTTTTAATTAATTGGTTTTAAAGTTTTTTATTTAATAAAAAGGTGTTTGTTTTTATTTGGATATAATTTATTTAGTATTATCAATGAATATTGTGGTAATGGTAAAAAAATTATTGGCATTCATTATTTTTACCAGACAAACAAATTTATTTCTTTTATGTCCCCTTCAATGATTTTTGTTCTAATAAAATATTTTTAAATGTTTTTCAAAAATATTAAGGATGAGTAAGAACAAAGAAAAAGTAAAGATCAATTTTAAAAAAATTAGTCAAGGAATGAAAACATTTTCCATTTTAAATGTTTTATATTATGGGAAAATTGGAAATATGGTGGTAGTGTCTACATTATAATATGTGGGTATTTTATTTAACAATTTTGAACTAGGTTTCTAAACTCTGAACTTAAATTATATTTTGGAATATAAGAATGTGAATTCTAGTCTAAATACAGTAGATTATGTATTTATAAAGGAAATTTAATTAAATTTGTTTTTAATTAAAAATTTTATTTTCATTTATAGATTGGGATAATATTAATAACAAAGACATTAGATATTATACAATATGGTAATTTTAAAATGATATATAAATAGAAAAATACAATTATTCTTATTCTAATAAATGTTTTTTCTGAATGGTTTTCCATAGAAAAAATTGAGATGCAGGATACAGAGGTTTTAATAGAAATACAACTATTCAAAACCACAAATTGGAAAGATCAGAATTATAGTATATTTGTTTGTTATAGTGATGGAATGGTTTCTGTAGGATTTAAATTGTGATGGAATCCATATTAGAAAGGAAGAATATTTACAATAGAAGAACTTGTTGATAGCTGATAATTGTTAGAAACCACACATTCCATTTTCTAACGGAATCTTCAATATGATGGTAGATATAGGATGGAATGATGTTGTATAAAATATATTTTATGTAATGATATATTGTAAATTTCATTAGGAAACTCTTTTCATTTAATATTTTGACGGTGAAGGTAATTGAGGACTCTCTTGGGTTAAGAATACAAATGAGAGAAGGTCTTGATACTATATAATAAAACATATTTATGAATAAATTCATTGATTAATATTTTGAAAATATTTTTTTAATCAAAATATATAAACAATTCATCAAATTGTGATGAAACGATGAATATATATTAGCCATGTATAAAAACAATTCACTAGATCAAACATGTATGCACCAAATTTTGTTCTGGACAATGATAGTAAAATTGAGAGACTTTAATCCGGATTGAAACCAAAATTAAAAAGAGGATTTCCCATATATATATTTTAATTTAATGTGGAATTTTTTTATTATGTTGAGATAGGTATGATATATTATTCTAAAATATATGTTCCTTTATATAACAATAGTAAAAAGTGATCAAGATAGAAAGATATAGTGAATCAATTTACTAGGAAATTTACTTCCAAGCTGAAAAAATGATCTATGTATGGTAAAATAGTTCAAGGAATGGTTGTATGGATCTAAAAAGTGTCATTTTTGATGTATGTTTTTCCTTGTATCTCATTAATAAATATAATTAACGACCCAAAAATAAATGAATGGAGTAAAATATTGAAAGCCAATGGTGAGAGTTTTTTTAATTGCAATTATTTGGGGATTTGTGATGATGTGGGAAGGAAGTTAGTCCCTCAGGGTAAAAATCATCGAGATCAAAAGAAGAAATATTCAGAAAAATAATTTTTACTACTAAAGTTGATGTTGGGCCACGAAATGAAGTTGTGACATGTACATTACATTTTTATGCCCACTATGTCGATGCCCTATTCGACTCAGGATATTAAAATTCTTTCATTTATGATAAATTTACAATTAAAATGAAATTATATCTTCTTGAAATAATGAATGAACTTTTTGTGGAAAATTTGGGAGTAAATATTAATTCTACCATGCTTTATAAGAATCTTTTTATTGTAATCCATTTAATCGAATTCCCAATAAATATTTTTGAACAACCCATAGTGGAGATTGATTGTATTCTTATTATATATTGTTTTATGGTATATATTGATAATATTGATTACACATCATGGAATGTTTTATAAAATTATTTAATATCATTGATAAAATATAAAAAATATTAGATATTTATTAGAGATTCAATTGAAGGTTTCATAGTTTATGTTTTTGAAAATAAAAAAACTCTTAAATTTTGAGATTTTCATGTAGTGACTGAATATATCGATGTTTTTCCTATAGATTTTATTGGTGTTGTTATATATTTGGAAGATGAATATATTGTTAAAGTAGATATTGATTCAAATCCTTTTACAAAACCCCCTTATCAAATGTCTAATATAGAACTTTTTGAATTGAAATATATGTTAAAGGAATTTACTAATAGATTTTTCATTCATCTGAATACACTCCATCGGGTGCTCATGTTATATTTTTTAAAAAATTGGATTGTTCAATGATACATTTCATTGACTATCGATCCTTTAATAACACCACTATTAAGAAAAAATATCATTTCCCTCATACAGAGGATTTTTTTTAATAATATGCTAAGTATAGAATATGTTTTCCTGACTAATCTCAAGTCATGGTACAAAGATATTAATATAAATGAGGAATATATTCTGAATATAGTTTTATAATTTAGATTCATGAATTATGACGTTACTGTTATGCCCTCTTGGTTATCTAATTTAGTAGTTTTATTTACGGATTTTATGATCAGATTTACCCTGAATATTTTTATATTTTTTTGGTTTTATTTATTAGAAATATTTTTATATTCTCTAAAACAAATAAAGATAGTTAATGTAACATAAGGATCTGTTTTTAAACTAAAAAAATTAACTATATGGACAATTTAGAATGTGTCAATTTTGGTTTCCAAAACATTCATTTCTTGGGGACATTATTTCTAATGATAGTGGAAATGTTTCCCAGTTAAATATAATGTTATAGAAGAATGTACATAACAAAAAAATCATATAGAATACTAGTTTTCTTGGACTAAACGATTACTATATGTGGTTTAAATGAGAAATGGCTCAGTTTTCATCCAACTTATAATTTTACATACTGGAATTCATTTGGATGAATGAGGGTTACAGTTTATCAGAACTAAAAAATTATTGGTGAACGAATAGTTTTCATCTTCATTATTAAAATAGTGAATTTACCATCAATAGAAATTCATCCTTGAATGATATTTGTTTTGTTCTGATTCAAAATGATCAAGTAATTTCATATTAATCATGAAAATTGAAACCATATGAACTAAATTATAATGTACAAGAATTTGAAATACCCATTTCAATATTTCCCTAACAAATTTATGCATCATTAAAATGATATAAAATGGGAAATATATCTTGATCATAGATTTTTGAAATATACATTATCTTAGAATGAGTATATCATGAGGAAGAGAAGTTAGATGAAATGGGTTAAGGATTATGACTGTATGATTCATCTATATCCTATAAAAGAAAAAAATTACTTGAGGTTTTGAGTTATAAATAAAATTCTTCATTGCCATGTCAGATTTGGAAAATTGCACTTTGTTGAATTATTTAATGAGTATATAGTAAAAATTGTTTATAAATGAAAATACTTTGTTTTTATGTATTAGCGAAATCGAAATTCATAGAAAAAAATATGAATGCTAAGAAAGAATACCATGATTTAAATTAATAGGTGGAAGAAGTAAATAATGTTATTTTACATTAATTTAAAATTGAAAAAAATGTTATTTTGAGATTTTAAAATGGGTTTTTGTAAAATTTAATTCTATGTTGAAAAGTAAATTTTTTAGTAAATCACATATATATCGTTTATCTATTCATACTTGATGTACTGAAATGTATAGCGACCCATGAAATTATTATATGTATGATATAATTAATAAATATATTGCATAGTTTATGATGAATTTATTGACTTAGAAATTGGTTAAATCTAAATATTAATTACCTAAGGGGATGTTATATCATTTTCTTTTTCCATAGTGGAAATTTTATAATATTTACTTGAATTCTATGGTTGCATTACTAAATACATATTGGGATAATAATGCAATTTGGTTTATTATTGACCAGGTAACATAATCTATATATTTAATTCCTACCTGTGATACTTTGTATTTATATCATCTTTATTAAATATATTTCATGTAGATAATCTGGTTATATGGAGTTTCTCTAACCACTATGTTAGACTATGACATTATGTTCAGTACCAATTATTTTAGGTCCTTCAAAAATAGTAAGTTGTTGAATAAAATTTTAGTGTATCTTTTCAACCGTAATATGATGGATAGTTTGAGTGAATAATTTATAACAAAGAAGGAATGATTCATTCTTGTTCAATTTAATATTAATGATATTGGGATCGAAGTATTTTTTATTAGAATAATTTTCTTATAATGAAAATTCTCATTTGAGTATATAGAAGGAACCTTTTGATACATGTTATATTAATTTAATAGTATACACCTACTTGTTGGGAAAATTTAGCGAAAGGAATTTATTCAGACCATAGTTGGTAGAATGAATTATTCATAATGTCATGATATTTTAGTAATATATGTGGATGGATCAAAATAGGATGAATGATTATGTGGATGACTTGAGGAAGTATCTTTCATTCGTGGTAAGTTATCATACATTTTATAAAATATCTACCTAGAAATGCATCGTATATATTTGTAAAAACAAGATGAAATTTTTTAAGATCAATGGACATTATGAAATCTTGGATAAAGTTTTACTTTCTTCCAATTGTGTGGTATTACATCAGATATTATTATAGGTACATGAAATATATTATATTTCCTTTATTAAATAATAGTATCTCAAGTCCTATCATGATTATATACTTAAAGTGGTTCAGATGAACGAAAACCATTAATATAAGGAACACCCTCCATATATTCTTTACCATAGGGTGAATTAGTTGTAAAATAAGTTACGTCAAACTATTGATGTTATTTTGTAAAATCTATATAGTCAAAGAATAGTCATCGGAATGAAAAAAAGTTTTGGAGGAAAAATATCACCAATGTTTAAGTAATAAATAAAAATTGAAAGGATTTAATCTTCAAATGGGGGTAGAATTAAAAAACATAGTAATTGATTATCTCCACTTTCATACATTACTATTATTCTTGAATTATAATTAATATAGTTATATTCATTATTTGAATATTGAGTAAATTCTTAATCAAATGTGATGAAGTTTATTTCTTATTAAAAACATTTTATTAAAAGAAATTACATAGAATATTAATTTCAAAATATTAAGATATTAATTTCAAAAAATTAACATTTTTTACATCATCATATTACTGTTAGATTATGGTTATCATTTAGTATTTATAAAAAAAGATTCCCATGAATAGGGGAAAATAATGATTTATGTAAAAATTTCATTTAATGCAATTAAATAATTAAATTATAAAAAAAATTGATCTAAAATTTTACTAATTATCCATTAATTAGTACTAATTAAATTAAATTCATCTGGAACATCATTAAACATTTTGTTTTTAAAAGTTCATTTTTGAAACTAATAAAAAATTTCACATAAAAACATTTTCCTGTTGCATTTTATGTTTCAGTCATAAATTAATATATAAAACATCTATAAAACAAATCACTAAAAATATTTTAAATATTTGGAATTAGGATTTCAAAATTTGCATAATAGTTATCTTTTATTTTCTTCACTATAAATTGTTACCTTTGAAAATATTTGTCACCATAGTAAGGGTGATTCAGGTTATTAATGGTAAAAATAAAGTGATAAGACCTAATATTCACCATAAAAATTTTATTTGCTTCATTGGAAATGTTTTTTTCAATAAAAATGTCAATTTTTTAAAATTTATAAAATTAGTTCCACATAACTTTTTTAAAACATTTATATTATTTTATGTTAATCATAAGTTGAAAATATAACTCTCTTGTATTCAATATCTATAATATTCCTTGATATGGATAAAAAACATATTTTCATTTATCATTTGGTATTTTAGATATATATATTTATTTATCATCAAAATTTATTTTTAGTTTTTCATGATTACATAATTTCCTTAAATTCTTACACAACATCGAATTATTTTTAAAAGAAATAGAAAATTTGAGTAAATAATTTTAAAAATTCTAAACGTAATATTTTTTAAGTGATTCATAGTTCCACACAAATTTTATCAAAAAAATAACTTATTTAGGATGTTTTAATGGATTAAATTCATATTAGACTATTCTCATGTTTTTTTCCAAGTCAAATTAAAAAAAGAGTTCTAAAAATGATATTATTGATATTTTATAATAAACAATATTTTATTTAAGGAGGTAAAATTTATAA
The DNA here is from genome assembly GCA_963277665.1 of Viscum album. Classification (NCBI taxonomy): domain Eukaryota; kingdom Viridiplantae; phylum Streptophyta; class Magnoliopsida; order Santalales; family Viscaceae; genus Viscum; species Viscum album. The sequence continues at coordinate 1,707,670,674 of OY728145.1, forward strand.
AAATATTTTCTATGTCCATTTTAATGGGATATAGATGATAATATCCAAAATAGTTCTTGTATTTTACACTATTTCTATTATTTTATATTTTCTGAAACCTTTTTCTTAAAAACATTGATACAATTATAATTTGTAAAATGGTTGAGAGGGGGGGTAAAATGATTATATATTGAGGAAATTGTCAAAAAAGATCTTCCAAATTTTATTATATGAGATTATATAAACTCATACACATCGTATATCAGAATTATATCAATATTTATCTATTTTCCATGAAAATAATATATATTAATTTAATAATTTAATTAATTCCTTGTGTTCCACTCCACTCTGTTATAAAAGGGAACCTCTTATCCTTTCTTCCACAGACCATTTTAGAAATATATATGATCCAATACATTCCAAATTATCTATAAAACATTAATACCCAAGACTTATAGTTTTTTATCTCCAATAACTATGAAAAATATAATAGTAATCTTATAATGTTAAAATTATTCTGAGGATAATGTATAATTCCTAACGAAAATATTTCAAGATTATTTATTCTTCCACCTCATTCCAAAATTATTCAAACATGATAAAATAGTAATAATAGTATCAAAAGAATAATGATATTTAATTATGTTAATTGAAAAATATATATCCATATCCACCTTCTTGTAATGGTAAATGATATCATTGCTTGTGTGCACATTGGACAACTACCTCACGAATCGATGAATGTCATTTTCCATGAATGACTATTAATACAATTTAAAATGATTTATTTAATGTATATATTAGATATTTATGATGTTTATATTTTTTGTGGATGATAAAATATCATTTAATTTTTGAAAATTCCATCTATTAAAAAAGATGATAATTTCATTTGTGAGTATGTGTGGGCTACAACACCCATGAGTCGATGTGATTTGATTTTCATCACTAAATCACAACAATGATATCTATATGTTTATTTAAAATAACTAATTTTATATTTGTAAATATTCATAAAATAATAATATTAAAACAAGTGTTCATTTATTTGTATCATGACTGTTGAAAATTTTAAATGTTTGTCATGCGTACGTACGGTTGACCGTCTATATTATTATATCATAGTTCATTTTTCAAAACCATCCTTATAATACAGGTTTAAAAATATAATTCATTTATAAAATTTATAACTATTCCATTATTTTTGTTATATATATGATGTAATAATGACCTCTTTGACAACAGTGAACATACTAAATTCATTTTGGATTTATTATCAAAATATAATCAAAACATATTAATTGACCTTATTTGATTATGTAATTATATTTGAAATATTAATGAATAAAATAAAATAAATAATAATCTTTAAAATTTTATGAATGAAAATAAATAATTTTAATAATTTTATTATTTAGGAATATATTAAATGTATGTAAAATTTTAAACTCAAGGTTAGGGATACATTAACATAAAACGTAATTTAATGTATTTAAAGATTTAATTTCTTAATCATTTAATCCATGTAAATATTCATAAAATTATATTATTCATGTATTTATATGAAAAAAATTTAAATTGAATATACATTTTATTCCTTTTTGAATAACTTTCAAAGTTTATCAAAGTGAAAAAATTTACACAATTTATAAGGAATGTTTTGTGTTTCTTTACGAAAATGAAAAATGTAATGTTATATTTTAGTGTATATGATATCAAAAATATTTATCTCATCCATAACCATTAGTTTATGTTAAGAATAATTTACAATATTTTAGGATTTAGGAAAATAAAATTAGTCATTCCATTTTTGGAGTATTTTTTAATCAAAAATTGTTTTTTTAAAAGAAAACGCGTTTTAATATGAAATAGATGTGTACATCTAGGTTTTCACGATTTTTTTTTTATTATTTTCAAGAAAATGAGTATGAATAAAATGTTTTATTCATTATATTGTACTTAATAATTATTTGCGGTGAATAGGAGGTCCTGACACAACTAACAAGAATGGTTGAGGGCGATAGATCTTATATAAATAGGTGATCCAAATACAACTTATATAAATGAGTGAGAGTGATATATATCCACAATGCATTAGATAATGTTCCATATATTCAAATGAATGAAATATGGAGTAAATTGTGGTTTTTTGTCTTATATATTTAATAGTGATCCATTTATTTCTAATAAAAGTAATGATAGTTTATGAGTATTATGCTCTATGTTTCCTAAATGGTTTTCCATTTTATTTCTATGAGTTTTAAAGGTTTTCTTTAATAAAAAAAATTTGTTTTTTAGTTGGATATTATTTATATTGTTTTCTAAATTATTGTTTAAATAATTTAAAAACAATTTTTTTCATATTTTTATTATTAGACAAATAAATTTTATTCTTGTATTCCCTTTAATGATAATTTTTCACTCATCCAACATTTTAAAATGTTTTTTACAAGTTTAAGCATAATTAATAAGAATGAAAATGTTATGTTCAATTTCTAGAAGATTAAAGATGGATATAAAACATGTTTAATTTCCAAAAATTTGTATTTTAGGAAAACATGACAATATGTAGAATTGTACAATTTTTAATATTTTAGATTGTTATGTAATACATCAGAACTATTTCTCTACAATCTAAAACTAAAATATCATTTTTATTGAAATAATGTGAATTCTAGTCTAAATGAATTATATTTTTTAATGGATAAGGATGTGTCCCTTTAGTATTCGGATCGAAGTGAATTTCCCAATATGGATCTTCACTATTAAAATTTGGGATTATCATAAGTGGATTCTCAAAATATTTCAGAGGCTTCCCTAATACCCATAAACATTGCTTTGTGATAATCAATATGATGATCATAATATTAATTAAAATATTTACTTTCTTGTAAAGCCATGAAATATTATCATTGAAATATATCCTTGTGAACCTCTTAAATTTTTTTTTTTCATTATATTTTATATTTATATAATATTAATTCAATAATATATCTCATTAACTATAATAATATTCAATATCAAATTTTTAAAAAAATTATTCTAATTTCCCATTCACATCACCTTCATCATAATGTTTTTTAAAATTAACTTTGTCGTGACAATTTAAATACTCATAAAACAATTAAACAAAAATAAAAAATGCCACGATAATTTTGAATTCACCGACTTATAGTTATTCAAATTCATAACATAGGACACCATAGATACACTCTATGACGAATATCATAATTTCAAATTAGAATCTGACTAATTAGATAATATTAATATTACACCAATAAAATGTTCAAACTCTATTTACATTATAATTAAATATGTTGATTACCCTCTACATATCGAGATAATTTTAAATATAAGGTGATCAAGATTTATAGAGAGTGCCAATGAGAATATGATATGAACAATGGAAATCGTTTATAGGATTATATGATCAGAGGATTCCAAATTTGATCTTCACACAATAATAATTTTCTATCATATTAATTTTTTTATCAAGGTGGTGATTGATGGGCCATTTTCCCAAATCCATTTTATTGTGGACACGAATAAATCCCCTTGAACCATCCAGTATTTTTTCACTTCAACTAATTATTACACGTACAGAAACATATCATCTTCACATACCAACCTCTAACAGAATTAAATTATCCTCTTCTGTAATTAGGTATCCTGATTTGGGTTTTTATAAAAGCCACGCAAAAATATTTCTATGTTCTTTTCTCTTAGAATTTCACCAATAATGGTGTAAAGTTATCTCTAATTATTTAAGTGGATATTGTTAAAATAATACACACTCATGTGCATTATAGTTTTACAATTAAAAAAAGAAAACACTTGCATGTTGTCAATTATTTTTTAGAATATAATACTAAAATTTTATTTCAAATAATTGATATGTATTAAGAATTTTTATTATTATTATTAAATTAATTAAATAATGATAACCACAATACACCAAAATAATTATATTTTACACATTTATTTACTCAAATGAATTTATATATTGTTAAATTATATTTTTGGAATATAATAAAAATATTTCATCCAAACTAATAATAATAATTGAATTAAGGATTTCCAAAAAATTATTATTATTATAATTATTAAAATTTGTTTATTAAAATATTAATAATAACAATAACATTGTTACTATTAGTAAGTTCCAAAAAATAATCAAAACAAAATAATTCATGATAAAACACCAAAATATATTGATACCCAATTGTAGACCCATGAAATGTAATATTATAGTCCTTGTTATTGTTGTTTTTTTACATGAAAAATAATTATAATAACCTGATATTAACTCCACTATAATTATTCAAATATACACACTAAAATAATGTTATTGAAATTAGAAGGATATAACATCGTAGATCAACATTTCCCATTACTAATCAAAACAAATATAATTTTTTTGAATAATGTTATCATTCATCGCAAATTAAAACCCTCATTAAAAATACAATCTAAAATATCATAAATAAAATAAAGTAAAATTGATATTAAATTTATATTTTATCACATGTTCGCATTTAAATAAAAATAATAAATATAAAAATTAATAATAAAAACTTGTTTGATTACAGAATCTCCATATATTCGCTTCTCATCCTCTAGATGTGTATCAATTCCTGATACCACCTATCACACTAGAAACAGTGATAAATTCATTTTCATACATGACACTTTTTTTTATTTTATTACCATAAACCAACTCATTGAGAACCCCATCATAGAAACTCTCATACTAAAATGTATATATATTAAATTAAATTTAAAATTTCGTAAATTTCAATAAAAAAAATTACATCACAATACTTTTTAATAATTATTGAATTTATCTATTCATTAACACAATGAAATATATAAATAAACAACAATATACAATAATTCCAAGTACAATAAAAATATTTCAAATTGAGAAAAAAAATTCATTAATGGAACATCCATGTTTTACCACTTTTTTGAAAAATCATGAGCACACAAATATCATCTTCTTATAGATACGTCATTGTAATTTAATTTCAATTAAATAATAAAAAATAAATTAATTATAGAGGATTCAAATTTTGAAAAATCCTAAAAAAAATATATTATATAAAATAAATATCTAATATAACATAATATAAAACCATGTTCAATGTTAATTTTTTAATAAAAATTAATCTCACTGAGAAAGATTTTATTATCCTAAAATATAATAAAAATTCTTATAAATTATTAAAATTAATCAAAACAACATTAAAACTCCTTTAATTTAGTTTTTTACTTATTGGATCCATTAATACTGACTACACTTTAAATCATGCATTATTGTTTAACAAAACATCACCTTATGTATAAAAACCATATTATTCTATATGAAAACAACTTAAACTTATTTTATCTTCAACAAAACTGGTCTATAGTTTTTAAAAATAATATGAAGATACCTTTTATGGAAAAATTTATTTATAAGTAAATAATTTTTTATTCTTTTAAAAGACGTTTCTAATACAATTCATTTAAACTTATTATAAATAGTAATTACTATAATAAAAGAATTACCTAGTGAGTGTCATATATAAATATGGATTCAAATAATCATATTTTAATGATCCAAATATACCAATACGTTAAAAATAATTTCCCATTTATTATATCTTTTATGATCATGATAAAAATGTTCCATCACCTACAACACCCTACCAAAAATATCACAACTAAAATTATAATTTAAATCTCAAAAAAAACAAAATCCAATTTAAAAACAAAAGTATCATAAATTTTAATGAAAAAATTCATTTGACTTATTAATTAATTTAAATACCATTTCCATAAACAATTCAAATAAAAAATTATATTTATAGAAAAAAAACAACGTATTTTAATTTAGAAATTTAGACCAAATAATAATTTAACATTAAATGTTTTTATCAAATATTTTATACAATCTTAATAAAATATATAATTTCATTTCCATTTCTTAGGTCACATTATTATTCTTCCACATAATTAATTTTATGTATCACCCATTTACCATTGATCATGAATTTATAACAAAAAAACATATCAAAAAAATATTTAATTTCAATAAAATCTGTCAATAAAATGAAATATTTTATTTTAAAAAACATTAAAAATGTTAATAAAATAAATAGGTTTCATAAAACAGTTTATACATAATTAATAATATATTAAATCCTTACACTAATTTATTCAATATTTCAACCTTTTAAAAAATATAAAATTTTCAAATGTTTTACAAAATATAGGGATATCATGATCAAGAAACATATCAGAATAAGAACACATAATGAGACATCATTGGATTTCATTTCTAGAACACATTTTGAATTTAATTTTCCATTATTATTTTTCTAAAATATTCCAAATTTATTTCAAAACACCTTTTGGGAAAATAATTTATAACACAATAGTATATAAAAAATTAGGAAACTAATTCATCACCTATGTTTATATCAAATATTATACTTTATAAATATAATAGAATATATGGAAAAAAATTGGTTATTGATTTTAATGAAATAACCATTCCTTCAACCATACCCCTATAAATTCACATTAAACAATATCATATTTTCATGAAATCATATTATCAAATTTTATTTCATAATCTATAAAAATGCTAAAAATATTTTTATTTATATTAATTAATTATCCATATCCTAATATTGTTCAAAAATACTAAAAAATATTTCATAAATAGTAAAAACATTTTTATATTAATAAAAAACAACCTAAAAATCAATGTACAGTAGAAAAATTTCTTTCTTATATAGGTTATCTTTTTCATTTAACATATATAAATTCAAATCCGATAACTAGTGTAAGTTATTAAAAAATAATTAAAATCACCCCATAAAACACACCTTTAGTAATTTTACCTCATACATCATCAATTGATTTCTTGTCACACTATATGATTAATTACCCTAAAATCAAAAGGTACCAAATCAATGAACCATTCCTAAAATTAATAATATTATCTAAAAAACTAAAACATTAAAAATCATGTGTGTACCATTAAAAATATTATTCTAAACTTATTTTATTAATGATGGAATGTTTATTTTTTCCCATAATAAATCCATATATAATCTATGTAGATTTTATTCTATCATCAATCATTCCTCATCCAAAATGTGATTCTAATTAATAATAATTTTTTCTTATATTCATAAATATTTATGTGTAAAAATGACATAATATAAATTTAAATCACACTATAAGATCAAATCAATAATTTCACATAAATTTATGATCCCTGAATTTTAATTTTTACCATTATACATTTTTTTATTAAATAAAAATATCAGACATCATCAGTCCAAACTACCATTCTCATCACATGAATGTACATATAAATTAATAAAATTATAAATCCCCAATTATGTTTCATTATTTTAGTATACTAATATCACACAAATAATTTATTTAAAAAAAAGTCACTCAAATTTATAGTAATTAAATTACATCAATAAACCAAACATAGCTAAAAATTAAATAATCATAATATAACCACATGCATATACATTTATGTCATATTATATGTGAGAGTAATAATACATGGAAAACCCATTTATAACAGGCCAGGATCGGTCCTCCATTAGGTGACCAAGAATGGTCACTATATGTCTTTAGGTGTACCTATTTATATTCTAGAGGCTACCATATATAAATGTTGGTGTAAGAAATATACTTGGTTGACTCAACCATCTACAATAGAGTTCTAATAATTGAAAATAAAAAATAACGAAATTAAAAAATCCACCAGAGTATAATCAAACATCCAAATGCAGAGAATATAAATTCAAATGAACCATGTCCTGTAATATTTTATGCCAAACCAAATTTCATACTAAAAATCACATATGTAAATATCTGAAACACACTATATGAAATGATTCAAAAAACCATTTTCATCAACTCCATTGATAGTCACATATCTATTCTACACTCCCATAGAATTAGTAAACAATAAATAAGAGGGTCTCTTTCAGTAAACCATAATAGCATATATGAAGTATCACAGGGTGCAAAATAGTATCCCAAAAAATGATTGAGTAAAACACAATAGAATATCACACCTGGTGTATGAATAGTCAAACATGAATAGGTAGTTCTTGAAATATTAAGAAAAACAAGGGAATTAACTCATAAATTAATTTTTAATAACAAATAACATACCAACCATCGAGATCTAGGTTAAAATTTGAGGTCAGACCAACCAACATTGGTATGATTCCAGATTTTCATTCCTATTAAACATAGTTAAATAGATAGAAGTAACACTATGTACAACCCATTTAAAAAAAACTAGTAATGTCCAACCCAAAATATCAACTTAGACGGTATGTTATGTCTAACCCATAATCTCATCTATAAGGAAGATTCATATAAATCCTATAATCTAATTTGAATAGGAACTCCGTGTCCAACATATATTCTCATTCTGATAGGACTGATATATCCAACCAATATTCACATCTGGGAAAGAAAGCTATGTCTGACCTATAATCTCATCCATGAATGAATTCCACATTAAACAAATAATCTCCTTGGGAAATGAACATAATTTAGAACCTATAATATCATCTAGACATTATTTTCATGTACATACCATAACACTGTCCCAATGCATTAACTATTCAATGAGTTGTAACATGAAAATATGCCAAGAGACAAATTTTTAATTACCAATCACTACACATTCCAAGCATGTTATTACAATTCAAACTGGTGAATAAGTAATTTCATGATAAAAAATCCATTTTTTTGAATTATACCATTTTACCAATGATCACCACAGCTATAAAAACCCAATTTCACAAAACACGATAGACCAATAATCATTTCAAATGTATTTATATCCATATTTGATCACATTATCCTTCTAATCCTATTTAAAATCCATTTCCCCAAAATCAATACAGCTGATTATTCATCAAGATAACTACCCAATTAATATTCCAACCTAACCAATTTCTAAATAAAACTCCAATAATAATTCCCAAATAATAATAGGACTCTAGGATAATTACTTAAATTTTAACCAAGTTTCAACTGTAGGAACACCTCGTGGGTTGTTGAATGTCATGTTCTCAGTACCCACAAACACAATGGGATACACAAGGGTGGCCTAGAAATAAAGTATTAAGAAAGTATAATTTATTAAGGTCATGTGAATCAAATTTCTATGAGATCATAAAGGTTACACATATTAAAGATGAAAAATATACCATTGGGAGTAGTTTTAGATCAACCTTCTAATGTAAAATGATGCTGAAGTTAATACTCCATGACTATGGTAAAGCTATTTTCTTTATGTATCTAATCTACAGAATAAAAAATAATCTATATAATCCCATGTTAACAATCCATGATATTGTTATATAAACATTGATCTAGGTTTCTCAATATCTTTTCAAACTAGTGAAGTAAGATGGAGAAGGACATCCATAATGCTAATATTAAATCTCTAGTCTTGGTACACTATGATACAATGATATTTTCCTTTGGATGAAATAGAACACCAAAAATAACTTGATGGAGTGCTTGAATTCAATAATAAATTGAGTGGGGGTTTTAGAAACTTCGGGAATGATAATTAAATAAATCTTGTAAATAGAACCACATTAATGAGATGAATTAGGGTTTTATTTCACGAATCATTGAGTTTACATTTTCATAAATATATAAGTCTCATCAACTTAAAATCATAAATACTGTTTCATGTTGTGAAAATATTCTCACACTAAGAACCAATTCTACCTCGAATTGTATTCACACCCTCAATGAATCTCAGGGAATCTGCCTAGAATAATTCATGTCATGGATAACCATTCATGAAATTGACTAGTTACAATAGTTGGACTTCATCTACCCTTTTATTTTTCCCTCTCACCACCTCTGAAACACATTCCCATCTAAGTACATGGGAAAATTTATATAACATCAGCATGTTTAAACAAAACATAAAGTGGATTGTCACAAGTAATTATAATGTAAATTACTGAAAAAATATAATATCTTAGAACCTCCCCACTATATAATAGATTTCCCTAAAGATGTGGTCTATAACATATATATGGTGTGTTGGTGAACAAGTATGGACACTAATCCTACATATCTGAATCCCCCTCTAATGTATCCTCGTGAACTCTCCCACAATGAATGTATACATGTACAATGGGAATGATATTTCCTAATAAAATATTCTCTATATTGTTGGTTAAATGGATTTGAGGATACTCAAAGTACGAATAAACATCTATCTCAATATTCTCCAAATGAATGGTATTAAAAGGGTCATATTGATATCTATGAATCTCTGAAATTTGAATCATGATGTTCATATACATATAGTGTTGTATTAGTTCCAATCGTTGTGCCACTACATTGAACCTCTCTTCTACTATAACTGGATAGTGGAAATATGGTTCTAGATTTACATTCTTCTAAATTTAGTGTTTTTCCAAAACATGGACACAGTCAAAGAAAAACTTGGTCACCATCCTTAAACTAAAAAGGTAATATTTCATGGTTAGAGTGTCATTAATTCTTACTATTCATGGTTACTACCCTATTTATGATCAACTGAACCTTCTTAGATTTCTACCATATGATATTAGGTCTAAAAAGAGGTGACTCTCCATCCTCTAAGATGAATAATGTCTAATGGAATGGCCTTAAATACAAATCATTAAAGCGATTTATTTGGATCAATTCCTTGAATTTGTTTTTATAAGGGAACTACGTCATTTTGATATGTTTACCCAAAAAACCAATGATTTCTACAATATAGTAACCAAACATATCCACTAGAATTGAAATTTTCTATTTATATTGGCATTTAGTCTAATGATGATATGAATTATTCAATACAACCAATGATATCAGCTAATATTTAAGGCCCTTTAAAAACCATGAAATGAAAAACAATCATCATTAAAAAGGATCTACATCAAAACACCGTGAAATATAATAATCTTATACACAAAGAGATTACCCAGATCATTGATGGGGGTGGTATCCCTAATAGGAATGATATAGAATACCTTCATCCATTGAACCATGAAATTACATACTTCATAATATATCTAAGGTTTTAGGGGTGATCCGCTGACAAATTTCTTAGTGACATCACCCCACATATATTCTAGAATTTTTAAGGGTTGCAGTAACCTATTAGGTTACTAATGCTCCTCCCTCACATGAAAAAATGTGCTGCATAACACTAGAAAAAATTCTATCTATTTATTTATCGCAATTCACTATTACTACCTATTAAGATCATCACATATATTTTTAATCCAATGATGTATTCCAATTTTGAATCTTTTAATTCCCTCCTCATCTCATTGTGAACCCCTATAGTAACCTACATATATTGATGGAAAATTAGATCATTTTCTCTTCTAAGTAAACATCTTGGTGATAGTTCTCCACAATATAAGTAATCCCTTATATATAAGTACAACTTGTCATATAACTACTAAGATATTGATCCATTCTAGGGGTACAGGATGAAAATATTTCCAGGATAGATGCAATCATCCCCATGACTCCGAACTATCCATATAAATGTCTTTAAAGAGTTCCATTAGCCAAAACTCAACATAATACACCTATAATTCCTTTGTTAATATCTCTATACAATTTTTTTTGTAATGATGTTTCCCATTTCATGAGTGTATGAATAGTAGAATATGAAAGACTTCAAATAATAAACCCACCATTTATTCCAACGGTTTAGGTTCTATAAAGAAAATTAAATTGAGGATTTTGTGGTAGGTGTATACCACTGAACTCCCACCCAAATGATTATTTCACCAACATATCTTTAACTATACCACTGCAACTAACTCTAGATTATTATCTTTATAATTCCTTTCATGAGTCCACAACTAAATTGATCCATAAGAAACCACTCAACACATTTATATAAAATGTAATACTTTTCTAAATCTGGATGCATCATAGTATATTGTATATTCCACGAATGACTCTTGTAAGGTGAGGATTAGTGCCCAATTAAGCTATCTCATAAACCCCTAAAAATTTAACTAAAAATAACCTCACAAAATTAAATTCATCCATTTCATGGTAATCATGTGTATAAAAACATCTCCACAAGATAATTCATGGATAAAACACTAGAAATAGTCATCCTAAACCAAAAATAACTAAATATAGATGAAATTATTGGTTTTTTCTCATTTATCCATGGTTTCAACACTCTTTTAGTACCTAAAAATATATACTATGAGACAAAATGTTCAAATAAGTGAAATTAGTCGATCCAAATGTGAAATTTATACATCATGTTGTACAGCCGATGTTATTTATCTATACTCAAAATGATTTCAATATATACTGGATTACCATAAATAGAAATGATTTAAATGGACATTTAATAAGAAGAAAATACCAAAAATAGATCAATATATGGACACAAGATCGATTTCATTATGTCCTTGAATACAACTAGTTTATTCAATTAAATGAGTGGCATAAAAAATAATCCATATCTGCTCAAAAAAGCAAATTGTTGTAGTACAAATTGTTTACTTTATCTGATGGTACCTTAAACTCAATTAAATTTTTCTAAAAATACGTGAACCTCTAATCTTATTGAAGAGATGCTCAATGCACGATAAAGGATACAAATTATTTAACACGATCTAGTTTAGTCTACAACAACATACACATACGGGAAAGGTCACAATAGACTTCTTGCTACAAATTATAGAGTAACCCCATGGTGAAGAAAAAAGTTGTATTAAATTTTATTTAGATATTATATCTTTATTTTAAAATACTGATTCTTTGCATGATTCATCATCTATGGTGGGATAGAAACTTGTCTGGCTCATAACACTAACTTGATATTGAACTCTGTCTCTTTCTCATTAGGTATGATAGATAAATATATAGGAAATACATCCTAATATTGGTCCACTATTGGAGGAAATGAACTTTTTTGAATCATACCATAATCTAGAATAAGATTTTTTATCTAGGATATGATAAAACATAATTTATACTGATTTATTTCTTCTTCATCAGCCTAAAGATCCTATTAAAACTGTCAAATAAATCACCCCCTTACGATGTCTTCAAATTGCTATCCTATTATAAATTTTGATATGATATTGGTATAGAACCAGCCAATAAATACCCATTATCAAATAAAAACATTCAATTTCATTGTAATCATCACCCAAAATAATTAGTTGCCACAAATTTCTAGAGAACCCTCATTGTAGACTCTGATACACACTGATTACACCACCAATAGTGTGTTCAGTAGTATAACCCATTCCATGGAATATACATACAACCCGAAGCCAAAATAAGATTGAAAAGTTAAAATGTAATGTGGTAGTTTTGTGTTAAAAATTGAAGTAAAGTGTTGGTGAAATAATAATCATACCTCAAATGGTTGAATTTCTTGCATCCAGACTGGTAGAAGTAGACTTTATAGTATTCAGCTGGAATTCCCCTTATCATTTTCCCCCATTTTTCTCCCATTTGTGATTCCTTAGGCTACTACTATCTCTCATATGTTGGGAAACCACATCCCCTACCCCATCACGATTATATGATAGAACTCAAGATACCAATCATCTAAGGTGTAGGTGATTCCTTTCCATACTCTAGTGTCAGTCATCATCATCAAAACCCCCTTACAACTGATGGAAATGTAGATCCACTATAGATGTCCCGTCCTACCGCATGTGCACCACTCCATGGTAGGGTGAGGACATTATGCATTCTTTGGGCTAACAATGAAACAATATAAAAAGTGTACCAGGTAGCATTCCTGAGATGGATACCCAATCCCTTGGATACTCATCCATATAATGCTTTGCTGGTAACTTTTATACTGGCTCCTATGGCTATCTAATGAAGAGTTTTTAGATCATCATATTGAGGATGTCCGACTACCTCTTGAGTCCGACTTTGGGTACCTTTTTGTGATGAGAATCAGATTGATCACATTAGTGAATACTCATAGATAAAATAAGTTTGTTTGTGTCTTTATCTCATAACATATCCCATACTGGAAGCACTTCTCCCTTGAAATATCATATGTTTACAATGATGGATCAAAACATTACAGGTCGGTAAAAAATCCAGCGTTGTTCATCACCTTCATGCTCCCCTATTTTGGGTGTATAAACTAGAAATCCCTATCCTCACTCACCATTTCGTTATATAAATGGTTCATGAATTTCTCTCCAAATTTATTTTAGGATCTGTACTACTACTAACTTGATTTATCTAGGATGTCTCACCAATACATGAATGGTCCTTACAGCATATAAGTCGTATGTTTTACCCTCATATCCATTCTTGTCTCGTGGTGTTAGAAGACCCTATGAAAAGTCTCAATCTATAACACCACTACCTTGGTTCCTCAACTAATAATAAATATTGGATGATTCTTTAACATGACCTCTCTTTTCAGATCATACATCATAGTCATGTTATGAGTAGACTCTATCAACATTGATAGCATGAACCACATGAATCAATTTGGAAGATGATCATCTATCTATATCCATAGTTTCGTAGAATGTTATGGCTTATATATATGAGGGGTGTGGTTATAACCAATCTTCAAACACTCAGATCTCGGATGAAGTAGTTAAATTTTCACTAAAATGGTGAAAAATCACCTAATATCAGAGGATACACTACCAAATGAATTTCGTAAGGTCAAGATATCAGTAGAGAAGCACTAAAAAACGATACACCACTACATGGATTAATAATTGAATTTTCATTTAATAACATATAGTGATGTAAAAGAATATTTATTTTCATAAAATTGATTCATTGATTAATATTTTTTTGTCTTATTATTATATGATATTTTTAGGTGACCTTAATTTATTTTTCAAATTGGCATAACTAATTATAATTTTAAAATCGGTATTTGTTGAGTAAATGATTATTTTTTTAAAAAACTAAATTTCATATAATTATAAAATTATCTTCATAAATAGTTTCCATTTTTTAATTCAACATATCATGAAAAATTTGGATTAGTTTTTCAGAATTTTTTAAAAATTGTTCTGTTTTTAGCAAATAGTAAAATTTAGTAATTTGTTGTGTTAACTAAATACATGAATTATTGAGTCATTAATGATGTATGGTAGATTTATGGATCAATAATTATAATTAATATTCACTATTTACTTTATTTTTTTACAAAAATTGATTCTATTTCTTTTCTTGATCCAAAATAATATATGAATGAATAAAAATGTCCAAAAAACCCCTCTCTGCCAATATAAATACCACCCTTTCCACCCATACTCCTCACACCTAAAAAGCCTTGAATAGTGATTATATGTTTACCATTAACTTTCCTAAAACCCTTCTAAATGTTTTTTTATTTCTTTTATCATCAAAATACCATTAAAATTGCTCAAGGAGGTACTCCTAGAGAGTAATTCAAGAGGTAAAATCTCTATTCGTTCATCAACTTTTCATTCAGTATATTTTCTTTTCCTATCCATTCATTAACTCCTATGTACAAAATAACAAGATAAATATAGTACCTTTTGTATACTGGAATATTATTATATTAATTGTATATCAACTATCAATTATATTCACTTACCTTTTTATTCTTTATAAAGTAAACATTTTCTCTAAGGTGTCGATTTACTACATTCATGGATGATGGGTTTTATATTTTAAATTATGATTTTTGGGATGGTTATAGAAAATATTTTTATTGCTGAAAAATACATTAATATTTGTAATAAAACTTATATCATGTTATAGAGACAAAAAATATACATAGAATTAACTAATAAAATAGAACTACTGTGTGATGATAAAAAAGACACCAAATAAATCTAAATGATTATCATTAATGCTTTATCTAATTAATTAACCTCATATTTAAAAATATTGATATATAAGACCATGAAATATATATTTTTCACTCATAAAAAATAATATTAATTCTGTTTAACTATACATATTTCACATGATCTTTCGTACATGTTTGCATCTGAACCAATCAAGAAAAACAAGGAAATAATTAGTTTTGAACAGTGAAATTGAATCTTATAACTCATAAAAAACCATAATTTTACTTAATAATGTAATAATAAATAAAATAAATGCTTAATAGGTTTTGAAATAATTAATTGAAAAATATAATTTTTTTATTGACAAAAGTATGTACAAGTGAAAAATGATTTTCAACATAAGGTTAGGGTTTCTTCCTGAACATCCTTTTTGCATTCTGATTACCTCATCAACATTATAATTTTTATTATAGGCAATGAGATCTATAGAAAAAGAAAACAACCAAGATGTATGGAGGACAAAAGTAGTGCAGAACCAGGGCATAAACCCAAATAAAGTTAACCCCTTGGGTTTAAGTAATGAAGCATCAGAAAGGCATGAAAATAGGGTACTAGGGGCCGCTATGGTGGCCATGTAGTCCTCCACTTTATTCCCCTCTTAACTAGTGTGGGAAAACCTAATGTTGTTTCTTAGAAGGGCCTCTAATTGCCTAATTATGTAAGAGACTGACCATGTACAGAAGCCTTTAACGAGCAATTCATCGTGGATAATCATATAATCTATATACACCTGGGAAACATGAATTTCCATTTATCTATTGATGGAAAACCCTGAGAGAACTTCTCTGGCCTCTTCCAATGATAGAACTACCACTCCCAAAGTGAGCTGTGAATGCCAAGACTACACTCCCTCTAACATCGTGAACCACCCTACCTCTGCGAATGACACCCAAGACCCAAGACCCACCCGTGTTGAGATTCAGTCCATCTTCAAGAGTAAACCACTGAATACATCTCCCCTATAGGTGATGTTATGAACCACAACCAAAGGAACACACATCACACGAAGCGAAGGTGCCTCCTTCAAGTTACTGTAATGGAAAAATAGAACAACTAGCATGCAATGATCTCTTTCCATTATAGTCCTACTAGTGGAAGTAAAACCCTTGAACCTGGCTCGGTTCCTAGCATTGCATAAGCACCAATGACCCACATTATAGATTAAGGAACACACTACATTTTCCATATCAGAACCGTAAGACCCCAGAAACCAATGCTCGAGGAACCTGTGATTACTAGCCGCATGGGAAGAGTATTCTATAAATATCCCAAAGTTACTCCATTCCATCTGATCCCAATCAACTTAAATGAAAATATGACTCTTGTTCTCTTTACATTTGTCCATACAATAGTGGAAATTGGAATCCCTGATAATCTTGAGTCATTTTTCATTGATATCATAATGCCAGGATTTATTCCAAATTCTCCATGTAAGAAAGTTATGTTTATTAGGATTTTTTAGCAGTAAAAAATTTCATTATAACTATTTTATTGTCTTTGAGAGACTTTAATCCTTAAAAAGAATTTCGAGTTAAATTACAATGAGATCAAGGGAGTGAAAACACACCAATAATAATATAAGGTAATGAGAATGGATTTGAAAACATCCTTCTGAGATGCATTTAGAACTGATCTAACTAACATTGGATTTTGGGTCAATTCTTTGAAGGATATCATTGGAGATGGACACCCTAGATAAGAAAGGGTGTTTCCCGAGTAGTTATGAAACTAGAAGAGGATGTTTCTTTCACTAATGATACATTGGGAGTGTGGAATGATGATCTAGAATATTTTACACACAAAGGACCATTGTTAAACACATCTTTTAAAGGACAAACAGAACATGTATTGTACTTTTAGGACATAAGATTACCCCATAGTGTACGCTCCACGATAATTTCCCATTTGAGCCTCACATGCATGGAATGAATTATGACAATCAAACATTTAACATTGATCCCTCCCTCACAAATGGGCTTCTCCATCTTCCCGCATGAAATCTAATGTCTCTTCCACTCCGATTTTGTACACAAAAAATTTATTTGATTATCCTATCAATGGACCTTATGACTCCCTTAAGAACTCTATAGGAACCAAGTTCATGCACTTGGATCGCTAAAATAATGCTATTGAAAAGAGAGATACAGCCTCCAAAGGATAGGAATTGATTTCCAATTAATAATTCAACCCACAATATTGTTCACCAATTTTTAAAGTCCTTGTTTCAGAGTCTTCCTAAAGAAATAGGGAAACTGAGATACACCATGGAAAAAAATCCAAGCCGAATGATCAAATGGTTACCCATATCAAGTAACCTACATCCATTGCATCAATCAAAAACATAAATATTCTCTTCCCCCTACTAATGATTTTCCCACTCCATTGGAAATATTACTATAGTATTTTATTAATTCCAACGAAATATCTCTTCCCCAAAATCATGAAGATAATCGTAATACTAGAAAAAATCATGTGCGATGTAGAAGAGAGCTTAAACTTCTTATGGAAAGGCAAGTTTTTTCAACTGGAAATAAACTTGTTGATCATCCTACTAAGAGTATCTTGCATGAGAATAATGAGGCTTGGGGATAATAAGTCACCTTTACATAGTCCTCAAATGTTCTTAATGATTCTGTGAGTACGCCCCATGAATGATACATCCATCTATGATGATCTAACTCATCAGAAGATGAGGTCGGAATCCTATGAAGAAAAAACCTTCGTTTTAAGGACCCTATTTATAAATCCCCAATCCATTATATCATATTTCATGATCATTCCCAACTTAATTAAAATGTTGGAACCTTGATATTTGAATTTATTGCCTCTCAAAATCCATTACTCAGTAGCCACAACACCCTGAATGGAGTGTTCCATCACAAACCCATGTTTTTATATGGAAATCCAGAAAGGAAGGAGTATGGAAAACTCTTAGTTTTTAACACTCGACAAGATTTTTTAAGGAACATTTACCATGATTATGTGATGATAATGGTGTAGGGAAAATGATCATTGATATTTGGAAGAAGTACAAGAGTTGTAGCCAATGCTATATGAGGATGGACACCCATGTAAAAGAAATCTAGGATGGCATGAATGATATCACTCCTCACATCCTCCCAAGAGCCCAAGTATAAGGATCCACGTAATCCATCAGGGCTTGCTAAACTCTCATAATCTAGGTTCAACATGGCCTCATTAATCTCCTCTTTAGCGGGGATACCTTCGAAGAGAGTGTTGTCCTAGATAGACACAAGTCTTCGAATCCCCTCCTATAATAAGGATTCCACCAAGGGGTACCCTTGAGCCAATGTCACAAACAGACCAGAAATAAAAACATTAAAGTACAAGAGTGCCAAAACCCCCACCACCTATCAGTCATATTTGAATTTTATATCTTTCAGATCAATTTTTTTTTGATAACACACCTCCTCTATTCAATGCAGGCAT
Source organism: Viscum album (assembly GCA_963277665.1). Classification (NCBI taxonomy): domain Eukaryota; kingdom Viridiplantae; phylum Streptophyta; class Magnoliopsida; order Santalales; family Viscaceae; genus Viscum; species Viscum album. The sequence goes on from OY728145.1 coordinate 1,707,690,005, forward strand.
GAAAACATTTGGTGTTCATGTCTCCCTAATTTATCCATTTGATCTGCGAGCTATCCCTTGTCTTCTATTCCTGTGATAGAACCACAACCTCTAGGTTGTTCCTTTTCACTATTATCACTTGAAAGACTAAATCATACCCGATTACCACTAGGCTACCCTCGAGCTGTTCAAATTCTAGTTTGAGAATGAACAAATCAAGATCCAGGGGGTGCAGGAAAGAGCCAAGGTTAAAGTTCTAACTTGAGACACCATACGAATGATTGGATATCCTCACATGAGTGGCCCTAAGATGGTTTATCCCAAATTTTCCAAACCAAATAGTGATAGCCAGCGAGACTTAACCACTGGCTATGTAAAATGAACCATTCCTGTAGAACTCACTCTTGCTGAGGGATAACATGTTCTGGGAGTGATTAGAGATATTATGAGTCAAGTGGGTCACCATTACATTTGGAAACATGGAAATAGTGTGGACATTGGCGATGTAGCGATCGAGTCTACTATATCATCAACATACACCCTTACTATTATTACACAATTTGTAGGTGTCTCCTGAATATCCCAAGTCCAAAAACCCTTTTCAATCCATGAAATTAGTGAAGAACACACTAAAACACCTTGGAATATCCCCATTAACCTTCATATCATCAGCGTGTGAGACAATGTCCAAATCCCCTCCAACCACCCAGTGTTGATCCCCATGATCAAAATTATTCTGCTTAGACCACGGGACATCCCTTCCTTATGGATCACATTTTCGTAAATGAAGGAGACAAACAGAGAGCCCCCACCATTTGATATTTTTGTAGTGGTATAATGATCTCCCGTAAGGACCATATTAACTATAACATACCTGTTCAAGAAAATCTATATGTTTTTATTGATCAAGTCTGCATGCAAGGATGTAAATTTTATATAATGTTTCATTTTTAGTTCGTCCATATAATATAGCCTGAATAAAGTGATCTTCCCAAATTTTACCATTTTTATGTACAGTAGATAATTTATTTTAAGTCCCCAATATTTTTCTAAAATACTTATTTTCATCAGGAGAAACTATATAAGTTTATTTATGGTTTAATAAAAATGATTATCATTTTGAATGCTTCAAATACTCATTTATATTTTCCATTAAACCGCACTAAAGTAGCTCATATCTAATGTTTCTTAAATAATATTTTTAAATGTTCCCACTTAAGTATACATATTAATGTATGAATATACTTTTAATATTACACTACCATAAATCCATTACCATTCCTTTTCCTATATATCCATGTTCATAATCTTATTTTATGACAAATATTAAATTATTTCCCAAAAGAACCCATCTTTCTGAAAGAAAAAAATAAAATTAATCTCATGATATCCTCAATAATTTTATTAGATTATTTTCCTCTATTTCAAAAAAATATGTTTAATATTACTACAAATTGAAATTGATATATTCTGTTACCGTGTACAATATTTTATAGAATTATTTTTGATTATTTGTGAGGATGTATTATCTTGATACCATTTACCATATTACTCTTGATATTTTAAGATTACTTTTCTTGTTTGGGGATAGTCATTAATATTTTTGATAATGGATTTAATTTTAATGTATATGTTGATTATTTTTCAACCCTATCATAGGAGTAATTCATTTTACTTCTTATGTGATATGTTGGGCACACAATATCCCCTGATTCATCTGTATATCTCATGAGATGAAGTATAATTTGATTTTTTCCATTTATATATTGGGTTTTCTTCGAAGTGTTGAAAATATGTCTACGATGTTTGACATTATTTATTACCTCATCATGATACTATTAAATTATAGTCCATATTATTATTTGACTACTAAAATATCTGTGGTTATGTTTCTTGCTTATATGATTATTTATGGAATTATTTACTCCTCTTTTATTTCTGCTATATTAAACTCAAGATTATATTTTAACAAAATGTGTTTTTAGATATTCACCATGAATTATTATGTATATTTATTTATTATAACTTTGACAATATTTCATACCATTACTAATCATATGATATCACCAATTAATTATATTTTAATTTTCCCCAATATGTGATGATAAATATTATGAATTAAATACAGGTATAACATATTAGTTTAAGGATGTTTCCAATGAAGTTTCTATTTTTTGAGTCCTTTCATGTGTAATGAACGACTTTGTTTTTATCTGGTATTTTACAAATATACAAAAAAACTATGTACTTTAGGATGAAAATTACACTGTATATTATATAAATATAATAAAATTAAGAATTGGCTACGAGATACTTAGTATGGTATTGACATTTTATATAAGAGGATGTTTAGTAGAAGCCATAAAAACTTGATTTAAAAAACATATATTAGAGAACATAACCCTAATATAGACATTGAGGATATTCATGAAAGAACACCCTATAATTTTATATGGTATGTATTTTTTAATTCTTCTTACAAATATATCCTTTTCAAGATACTATGAGTGGAAATTATACTAGAACAGATTTACATTGGGGTAACAACTCTAATAAGGAGGGACATTCCAGACTCAATCAAACATGGTAGACGAACATGGGACTACATAAACACCTTTTATGACACTCTTAAGTGATATATTACGAATAATTCTGATTTTATTTACAAACCATGATGAATTATTTAAAGGTAAACATTTCCCCAAATGAATTTTTTTTATTATTATGAGATTAGATGTTCATAAGGTTAAAAATTTTTATTTGTTACCAGTTCAAAATTATGCAATATAATTATTCATATAATTTAGTGTGTTTCATTCTTTAGAAATGGCTTTGATTAGATGGAATATAAACCATTTATACTCATGTATTTCTTATAGGGTTTACCCTTCTATTCGTTATAGTGAAATTAGATATAGAGTTTCTAGTGTAGATGGTAAACCTATTACAATATTGGGATAAAAGGCACACGTTCTGAATGATAACCATACAGATATGGAGAATTCTCCTTCACAACATGTATGAAAAATGTTATACATCTTCATGAGATAATAAACTCTATAATTAAATTGGGCTATAAACACATTTGTTTCAATGTAGTGGTTATGATCATTAGAGAAGGTATTTCTTGCTTTGGGAAGTAATGAAATAGAGAAGGATTTCAATGTAATTTATCATCTATCTTAAGATAGTGATTAAAGTTGGTTAGTAATTAAAAAAACATTGTTAGAGGAGTAAATTTAAAGTATGTTATTTACAGATTTTAAGTAAATTTTCATAGAAACATGTTTCCCCCTTAATTAATGACTGTATATGGAGAGGAAACTCTTGAATATAACACAAAAAGAGGATAAAAATGTTTCCGATTATGAATCCATATTTACCAAGATAGAAATTCATGCTATATATTTTGTACGAAATGCAAAAAGAATGATTGATCAATTATTTGATGTGTTAAATCCATTCCTTTGAAGGAATCTATCCTCCTAAACTTTATGATAATATGAATATATAGACTCATGTTCTATTAAGATATAGAAATAATTCCCTGTGTATTACAAATATGAGGGGATGTAAGAGAATAATAACATGTTTTAGACCGAAATTAATAAATATAGAATGGGAATGAAGGATTTTCCCACATTTGATAATTATTGGTAGAAACACACTGGTACTTGCCTAAATGGAATGTGAGAATTTTACATGCGTGGAGATAAAGGTCTTCGGAATCATTAATTTAATTGAATAAATGATGATTTAAATGTGAAATGTTTCAACTGTAAGGAGATGGTGTACTAAAAAATGAGTTTACAATGCATCAATGAAATATTGGTAAGAAATAGCAAGTGTATTAAGTTTATGCTTATGTTATTACTACAATCCATGTGGAATAAGTAATGCCTTGGGTTCATGATTCATGAATTAAGTTATGATATAATGTTATTAGAATCATGTGATATATAAGGATCATACTATATTACATCATATTCATGGATTTGAATCATACATGTTTTCATTAATGTAGTATGGTGATCAATATATTCATATATTTGATGTGTGGTATTAAGAGACACATTATTTATGGACATTTTGTTATGTTTATTTGGGAAAATTTGTGACATTCTATATTTTTTGTGATTGAATGTGGACATACATGTTTTAAACGAGTCTTTTGATTATGTACTTGTTATGTTGATCTAGTTAAACATTGGAAATTCTTGTTCATTTATAACATGTACTAACATTAATTCATTCAATAAACATTTTAATATTTACGGAATGATGTAAGGACCATATGATTTGTTAAATGTTATTTATAGGGAAAACCCCATCTTGGACATTTATATCTAGTTGTAAGGGATGAGGTGAAAATAGGTCAAAGCCCAACCAAAGGATTATATTTTTCTAATGAAATAGAAGGTAATAATGTATGTTTACTTTATCAAGTTATTACATAGATATTAATTGAATCCCTCAACATTACAAAGAATATTTTTCCAAAATAAACATTATACATTTATTTTTCATTCTATGTAATCAATTTCTTCTAACTGATCAAAATATTTACTATTGCGTGATGGTTAACATTCTAAATTACCATATTCTCTATCACTCTGTCAAATTATTATAGTTGTATTTCTCTTCCACCTCTATGTTATCACTTTCCACTAATTATTTTCTACCAGAAATCCTAGTTTTTTAACATTAGAATTTCCCTTTCCCTATTATTAAAAGGTTATTTTATTATCCATAATTTCTAATGTCTGTTTCTCACAAAGGAAGTTTGAAGTATCAATCTTTGATTATTGAATTAAAATTTAAAATTGGATGGAAGAAGTAAATTATAGGAGGGTTTAGTTTAACATCAAAAGATTTTGTGGTATTCCACTTTTTTATTTTAATTTCATGGACTACATATGTTTCATAAAACATAAATCATAAACAAAAAATTTTATACAATTAAATATCATTATTTTAAAAAAAACATTATATCCTAGCTGTTAAATTGACAGGAATTAATACTATTGACCAAATAATTAAAATTATATATTATATATTTATTCAAATTTTTTACACTATTTCAAATAATTTTATAGTTATAACATAAGAATGAATTGTTTTTTACACATCAAAAGGCTATATTCTTCAAAAGGTAGTTTTGCAACTTTTTAATGGTGAAATTGTTACAAAAATATATTTTTATCCTTTTATAACTAGAATTAAACAAAATAAACCTAATTTTGAGAATCAGAATGTCAAAATTATATTATGGTGAAATTGTGGAATTTTTTAAAAACATTTATTTTCCATTGAATAGTGAAAAATTCTAATTTTCATAAAAATTTATTATCGTTTTATTAACGATATATTTATTATTTCAATGGTAAACCCAGCTATGAATATTTAAATAATATTTGTTATAATATAAATTATTGTATGATATATTAATATCATAGATTAATAATAAATTTTATTTAAAACTGACAAATAAAGTGTTGGTATTTTTGGGAAATATAAAATTTTAATTACAATTTAATAATAAATATAATGATTTAAAATAAAATTTATTTTTAGAAAATATATCCATAAATTAATATTTCTTTCTTTTGATGATAATATAATTTAATGAGACCTTAATTAATTTTTCCAAGTGTCATTAAAAGTGTTATAATATTAAAATCAATATTTTTGGATTTAATGATGATTTTATTTATAAAATTAATTTCTTGTAATTAGAAAATTATTTTCGAAAAATGGTGTCTATTTTTTAATTTAATATATTTATAAATTTATAGAGTTAATTATTGGGATTTTTCTAAAATATTTGATTTTTTGTGAATAGTGAAATACAGTAATTTATTGTATCAACTATATACATGAACTATTGAGTGGTGTATGATTTATGGATGATATAGGAATCATTAGTTAGAAATCACATGTAATTTTATACTTTATTTAGTCACAGGAATATATACTATTTAATATCTCATTCAGAAACAATAAGTAGATGAATAAAATAATAAATGAAATACCTCCCACAGCCACAAAAAATACCACCACTCGCAAACCCTTCTCCTCTCACATTCGATGACATAAATATTTCATATATTCATACCATTTACCCTAATAAATTTCTCCCTAGAGTTATTTTATTAAACTTCTCACCAAAATATCATTTCAAAATACCTTATGGATATTGGTAAGGAGAGGAATTCCAAAGGTAAAATCCCTTTTTGTTCTTTTACTTTTCATCAAATTTATTTTTATTTATAATCAATTCCATATCTTCTATATACAATGTATCATTACATATATAGAATATTTTATATATTTTAATTTTATTATGGTAATTTTATATCAACAATCGGTTCTATTGTATACTCCTTTTATTTTAAAAAATAAAACATCATCCTTGACGTTCCGATTTTCCTCATTCAATGAAGATAAGTTTTTCTTTTTCAATTCTGCCTTCAAGACCCATCATAAAAAAGTCATGGTTAAAATATATATTAAAATATCTAATAAAACTTATTTAATGTTATTTAACCAGTATATAAACCCGGTATTAATTACTATTACAAAACTACTGTGTGGTGATCGATGAAATTCCAAAATAATCTCAATGATTATAATTAAATCCTTATCTAATGAATCATATTCATATATATAAACAAAATGATACATAATAACCTAATTTTTTTTTTATTTTTCAGTGATAAAATATAATTTCCATTCAATATAACTATTACAAATCCACATTGTATTTCTTATATATATAAAACTGAACAAATCATTAAAATTATGGAAATGCACAATTCTAAACGATGAAAGTGAATCTTATCACTCATAAAAAATACCATAGATGAAATTAATAAAATAATAATAAATTAAATATATTTTGACTATGTTATGAATTAAATTATTAACAAATATAATTTAATTATACAAGACATTTAGTACATGTGTTGAATGATTTTGAACATAATGTAAAAGATTCATTAAGATCCTCGATTTTCCATTCATGTTGTGCATCTGCTCTCATTAACCTAATTTAAATCTTAATTATGTTTATATAATTCAACATAACTATATGTAAATTTTTTAAATTCATATATCCAAATCACTACATATTTATTTTATGGGTATGTTCATGTTTTATAATGTTCCTACAACAATTACTCCTAATAAGTCGACCCAATTAGAGGGAAGATCCCAATTTCATACCTGTTTTAAACTACACTCCTTAATGAATTTTAAGAACCTAATATTTTTATGAAATGTATATTTTTATCATGAAAAAATATATTATTTAATTTCTAGTTTTATGAAAACAATTCTGTCTTTTTATGCTTCAAGGAATCATTTTTAGTTTCCCATAAATCGCACCGAAGTGACTCATTTATAAAGTTTCTTAATCAATATTTTTACGTGTTTTCACTTTAGTTTCCATATTATAGTATGAATAATATTTTAATATTCCATAAATATAATTTCATTCCATTTTTGATGTGGTATACATGTTTTTAATCTGATTTAATGTCATAGAAAAAATTATTTTCTAAAACAACACTTTATTCCAAATGTAAAAAAAGTGCTTCTCTCAAGAATTGATCGAGGATTTATTATAGTTTTTTTGTATATTTCAACACCAATATTTGAGTATTGTAATTTATTGAAATTTTTCTCTGATGTTTCCATTTACCAAATTTTATTTAATGTTTTAAAATTATTTATGGGTTATAATATCATGATATGATTAACTATATTACCTTGGATTGATTAAAATTATGTTTATTGTTTGGGGAATGTCAATAACATATGATATCCGAGTTTTAGTATGAATTTATACATTGATTATGAATAAAACCATTCATTTGAAGAATTAATTGGACTTAGTGACTGACTGTTGGGGCCCTTTATAGTCCCTCGATGAATTGGTAGTTCCATGGGACAAACTAGACAATTCTTTTAGCCATCTACGTATGGTGTCTTAGTTGATGCCTTGCAGGTAATTTTATGAGGTTAGGTATTATGCATTCCCTAATTGTGATATTGGTATGTGATAGTCCATGTGATTATTTTAATAGAAAAATATATATGGTTATTTTTGTTTTTCATATGATTATTTATTGAATTATTTATTCAATATTTATTCCTTCCATATTATACTCAAGATTATATTTTAATGTCATGTGTTTTTAGTTACTCTCAATTTATTATTATTTATCATTATTATTGATTGCTTCTCCTATTTTTCATACCTGAATTGAGCATCATTTATCACCAATTTCTTATGTTTTAATTTTTCTCAAGGTTTAGATATATATATTAGGAATGAATTGTTTTGATAATCGAAGAGTTCAAAGATATTTTCAGAGAAGTTTATATGTAGTTTTTTCATTCATGTTATAATGTAATACATATGTTTGAATCTAATTTTCAAATATAATTACCAAATTGGTCCTTTAGAATTCAACGTCCTTGATTATTATTCAAATGTAATAATGTAACGCACCATATCTGGGCTATTAGGGTTGGGGTTTCTATAGTTCTAAACCAAATGGTAGATCAAACTGGGTTTGAGAAAAACTCACTATGATAACACTCATGGTGTCTAATATTCATAGCATGAATAAATAGATGATTCAATATTATGATAAATATTCTATTTAATTCATAAATTAATGTTTAAAATAAAATAACCTTCCAACACTTGAGCTCAAGGAAGACACTTATGGTCATCAAAACAAGCTTCAAAATGAGAGTGGATCTATCATTCCTTGAAACAGAGTACAATTACTAAAAAGAGAACCATGTATAACTATCATGGAAATGTAAAGACAAAAAATACTCTAATCTTATTAATATTCATAGATTACATTATATTGAGTTATATTAATTATAACTATATTATTTAATTTATCAGTAAAAAGAGAATACTTTTTTCTATAAAAAATAAATTTCCAAAAAATATATTGTTTTATATAAAATATTTTTTCCAAGTAATAAACATTTCATTTGAAAAAATTAACATAATTTTACAATTCATAATGTCAAAATTATCTTCAGATAAATGTTTTAGAATTGATTGAAGTGTCTTATTTTTTCAGTGAATAGTAGAAAAACATGTCTTTTTTAAACCTTATTTTATTTTCATGTATTTAAAAAATAGAATTACATTTTGATTTAATTTTTTAATTTAATTAATTATTCTTTATTAATCATAATACTAAAAAATATTACAATCAACACTAGAATATATTTTTTAAAAAAATATACATTAAAAGAAATTTCAATTGAGCGTTCATCGTGTTTTGCTGGATTACTTTCAAAAAATATTATGCCACATATTTGAATTTAATTTAATAAAATATATAAAATAATTATAAATAAGAGGAATAAATATGATTAATTATTCCCCTTTTTTTATTATGAACAATAATTGTAGAAAATATTTTTCACCCAGGTAAGTGTAAATAAAAAAATTAAATTAAAAAAGTTATTATAATGAGGAAACAAATAGACATAATATGTTACATTATTTAATTTTATTAGTTTGGTATTACAATACACTTCTAGGATTATAATATATGAAATTTATTTCAATTATTCTATAGAAATGATGAATATATATGTTTATTTTTGAAAAATAAAAATTGACACTCACTTACATTTAAATTTAAATAACATGTTCACGTAGAGATATAAATATTTTTTTAATGAATACTAATTTTTTTATAATGATGAAATTTTTTATGGAATTATCTTTTAAAAAAAATTGTGAGGAAATAATTACCTTAACTGCTTACAAAATTCATGCATAGTACTTGTGAAAGTAGTAGAAAAATAAAGTAAATTTTATTTTAATGACTAGGAAATGAATTTATTTTGAAGGAACTATAGTGTGACATGAAATTTATGGTCAATAACAATAAATTATTTTTTTTAAATGGTTATATTAAAATTAAAATTTTCTTATCTTGTTTTAAAAATAATATTGTGTGAGTAGTTCTTAAAATAATATTAATTGTATTATTGTTAAAAAAATATTTTATAAAAACATTTATTAAATATAAAAATATTTACATAGGGCAAGTGAGAAAATAAATTTGGTTAAATCCCATAGATTTTCAATTTATGATCAAATTTTTAATTTAGAATTTAATTTATTAGTCTTTTAAATTAAAATATTTGTTACTCCTGTTAAAGATTAAACTATTAATTAAATGATTAATCCAAAAAAATATGTTTTAAAATTACATATAAACATTTGAAAATTTTATTATATGATTATATAATGAAAATATACTTTTCATACTAGAATATAAACCAATTGGGAATCATTTTACATGAGTTTGTTGGAATTTATATTATAATAGTTTTTGTATTCCCAAAAGATCCTCTCCCCTCAGTTATAAAAGGACACATAATCTCCTCACCTACCACCTTCAACTATTCAATAAATGTTAAATTAATAATACCTAAATTATATTTCATATAAGGAAATGTAAAAATGGAAAACTATTAACCTATATATATCCCAATATATTAAATTTGAAAAGAAACCATTGTTCGTATGTACGCTGAATTACATTATCACAAACCAATGAAGTTAATTTTCCATCCCAACCATTATTGTATAGTTATAATTATTGATTTAATTTATATATATGATATTTTTTACATTATTTTAATTCTATAATGCTAATAAAATTTTTTCCCCCGACTTCAATCCATTGAAATATGATAACATCATTTATATGTATGTAAGGATTACCACCTCCCCAAACCAATGTAATTAAATTTTCATCACCACATCACATGTATAGTATATAAATGTTCATTTAAATATATAATATTATATTTTTGATATAATAATAATTTTGGAAAAATAAAATTAAACTTACCATTTTTATCACATCTCTTTAAAAAATGAAATTTTTACTCATGTGAATGTACGACTTACTGTTTCAATGATTATAATATAATTCAATTTATATTACCAAATTTACTGTTTAGTATTTAAATTATAATTAATGGATGACAATAAAAATTATTTCATGATTATTTATCTATATATAATGGATGAATGTGAAATATGAAGACATATAACAGACTGAAGTCATTTGATGTTATGAATTAAACATCCTCAAACAGAACGATGTGAGATAAAATGAAAATGTAATTTAATTTGTAATTGTTATAAATGGATTAATGTATTAATGATAAATTAATAAAACTATTAATTCTTCTTAAAAAATAAAATAATGGATATATATTTATTATACTAGTGTTAAAGGACATGAATGGAAAATCTTGACTTGATCTATAGGATTTCGTCTCAATTCCCCTTTGTTACGGAATATTTTAACATTATATATATATATATATATATATTATTATTATAATGTATATATAACCATACTTTAACATGTTATTTCATGAATCCATCACAATTCATGTTATTTTTAGTGACAATTCAAAATATTTCATCCATGGGGATTTGACATGAATGTTGTCAAGATGTAATAGGTATTTCAACCTGATTTACATCCATTGTGTTATATCAATTCATAATTGATTATTTTATGAAAGGAATATCTATGAAATGATTTCTTTTTTCCCAATTTATTTCTATGGATTTATATTTCCTACACTTAATTGACCTAATAATTAAATCTAAAATTCATTATTTTGATAATTATATGATTTTATCATAATAAGAGTATTCTTTATGAAATATGTATTTGTTATTCACCGTAATTCCATTAATATGTGTATATAATCGCCCATTTAAAATTTATATCCTGAATATCCTTACTTTCAAGATGTTTAAATATTCATTAGATTGTATTCATTCAAACAGATTTTGATTTAATTATTTCCGAAGAGATAATTAGTTTATTTTTCAATCCTTTTTTAATCGAGTTTGTTTATGAATAAATATCATGTGAGGAAATTATATGGAAATTATTTGAAAAAAAACATTATATTCAAATAGTTATATTCAATGACTTTGGATGTTCAATACCACATTTACCTTGTTGGTACTCAAAATGTTTGAAAAAATTATTTTATAAAAAAATAACTTTATTTCCCTTCCTTCGGATTGAAAAACATTTTATAACTTATCCATGTTTTCAAAAAAAATTTTAAATTTTTTTTTGACTATTCATAAATTATTTCATAAATTCATTTTTAACTATATATTATGATATATAAAGTGGCTTTAAAATATTCTTTTCATTTTCTAAACAAGGTAATTTTTACCAAAGCTATGAAAAAAATCATTGTTTTAATAATTATAATATAAATTTAATTTCTAACAAAAATGAACTCTAAATATGTTGAAGATTCCATTACCAGTTTACATTGTTCTTTTCAAATAAAATATATTTCTAAATAATCTATATTTTTAAAAAATAAAAATTAATATCCAAGGGAAAACATATTTTCTTGAAAAATAATTTTAATATCCTTTATTTGGTATTTTTATCCAACAAAAAAAACCAAGAATCTACATGTGATTAATTTAGAATATGGTAAAGTGAAACCATCATTATTATTTCATTAAAAATATTAATATTATTTCATATATTTTTTAATGGATCCAATTTTATTCAAATTTATTCATACTATGATGGAAAAATTGTTATTGTCATGTTTAATAATAAAAATTTTAATGTGTTGTATTTATACTATGGTTTAAGAATATTAGTTGAGATGAAATTTGATCATGATATAGTTCAATATTATGGGTGATCCTGATATATCACTCTAATTTATTTGGTGAAGGGACATATTTAAATAATTATACGTTTCTCCTACGATATTATTTGAATTTTTGGGGCAGATTATTCCATTTTCTTTAGGGATTACAAGAGTGGTATAAAAATGATGTTAAAAATTACTGATATTTTTTATTTATACATACATCATGTTCTAATGTATCCATTTTTCATGTATTGTTTTTACATGGATCATAATTTTTGATTTATATGAAATTTGTCTTATATTAAATCATTATTCCATTTTTCTTGAGTTATGAACCAGGTTTTTGTAACATATGAGACCTATTATGTTTTACTCATGTAATTTGGTTATTCAATAATAAACTTATACGTATATTATTCTCACTAATTACATACTATAGTTAATTCTTATTTATACCATTACATATAATTTGATCTCATCCTTTTTAACTTTCCTTTTCCCTAGGTTGTGAAGAAATGTTTTAATTATGTTATTACTTATAAGGATAATAGATGTGTATAAGTTATCTTGATAAGGAATAGATTTTTATAAACATGTTATTTTTGTTTCTAGGTCATTATATAATAGTTTTTCTTAATTTTATAAAACTGTAATCCTAATTGATACTTTTTATTTAAGTTAACCAAGATTTATTTTTGATTTTTTATGTTTTGGATGTCAAAAATCAGTTTATGTTTATCTGTATCAAGAAAAAAACGTAAAAATTATGTTTTAAGCACTAGATATGAGAGTTTAGGATCAGGTTTCAAATATTTGGTATCTAGGAAAAGTTTTATAAAACCTTATAGATTATTATTTTTTCATGTTAGTTTAAATAAATAGTCTAGGATACTATCATGGGTTTATAATTTCAAGGTTGGTCAAAAGTTAAATGGTATTAACATCACCTTTATCAGTTTTCTATGATTCAATATTAAAGTTATTTATGTTTTTTTGGAGAGATAATTTTTTAGGTTAAGGTACAATTGACCATTGGGTGTGTCATGTGGTTTAATGTGATGGATTATTTTAGAAAATTACTCTTAATTATTTTCGGATATAAGTTGAACGGAATTAAGTAACTTTATATTTTAAACGATTATTTAATTTTAAGATTATTTATGTAATTTTGGATGTATGTTCATTTATTTATACAATGATCTACATTGAAATTTGGGTTTTATTTTCTAATTTTTGGGATTAATCTATTATTTATTCATATGAAGGTTAATACATCTTAGATATTATCATACTTTTTAAAAACCTTTTTATTTTTTGATAGTATCTAAGGACTTGAGGAAAAGTTTGATATAAATTTTTTATTGTGTGATCTATTTGATGTCGATTTTTGTTATTCCGTTTGAAAAAACTCATCCTAAATACTCATTGTTTGAGAAAAATATGATATTGCTGTGGAATATTATTAAAGAAATTATTCTTTTCAAATTAGCATGTTTCCTTAGCATATTAGTCTAGATTCTAATACTAGTGGTAAACACTAGGAAAAGGATATTGAAACAAAATGGATATCTTATTACATTTATTCAAAATGAATTTATGGTCTTTTTCACACAACATAGCTGTATTTTTTCATTAACTTTATATTAATAAATCACATTCTAAAGATCAAAGTTTTATATCAATCTCCATAAATATTTAAAATTACATTTTTTTCAATGCCTATTTTTTCGATAACCACTAATGTTATCTTATTTGGAAACCTAGTATTGTATTATTCCAAAAAAACATTATATTTCCTTTTTCTTATTTAAAAGAGGATATTTTATTATCTAATTTTATAATGTAGGTTTTAAAAAAGTAATTTTTTTTAAATATTTCACATTCATATCAATATTCATTATCTTCCACCCATTGAAATTTATTTTTACATTGTTTTAAACATATTTTATCTTAAATAACATAAAATTATGAGGAATAAATTTCTAAAATAGAGGTAATTTAACAAACCTAGTAATTTAATGATAATTGTTTTACATGACTAAATAATATTCATTAATTATATTTTATAGATTTATAGTTTTCCCACTAATGTAAAAAAACCAAGAGGGGGTGAATCTCGGTGTGCCAGATTAAAACAACATTCCCTTCAGATATTGTTTTTTAATTAAACAAAACAATATTCTCTCCCTTTCACAAAGAAATGTATAAAACTTTATATCATGAATGAGGATAATAAATTTTATTTGGTTCATCCCCACATGGAAACATCTATGGCACATACAATGATATTTTTTTAATTTACCAAATCTCCTAAGGCTCAATTAAAAATTACAAAGAGTGTAATAAATCAATTCTATGCCTAGTATCACTTCTCTGACAATATTTTGGGTCATATCACTACTTTACCAATGTTAAATTATTATGTATCATTCTCTAGCACAATTATATTCGAAAGGATCAACATTTTCCTCTACCATTTTCCCTACTCTGAAAGGGATTCACACATTGTTTATGGACATGCATTTCCCTTAATATGCATGAATTAATGTATCCGTAATTATCGTTAGATTATCTACTGATGTTATATTTTTCACTCATAGATGAAATCCACATTTACTAATAATGTTAATTTGTTGAATTTACTTTTGTAAACTTTTTTATTTCATTTTTGAACAACCATAAATCGTTAGTGAACTGCCATGAGTCCTCTATGAATTGTGTTGCACCGCATGGCATGAGTGCTTTGTCAAATATAGCACCAAAAGCTTCCACGGTATGATTCTCTTTGAATAATACAATAGCTTGTGATGTTTTCATATCGAGTTCAAACACACCACGACAAATCAAACTAGCCATTATGAATAGTAATACCTAATTTTTTAAATTTTATTAATTTTATTTTACAAAATGTACATGATTTTTTGGATATGAAATATCAAAATTATCTTATGCTAATATTTTGGTATTTTTATAAATACATTCAATTTTTGATGAATATTGAAAAACACTACATTATTGTTTAAAACTGGCTTTTTATTTAAATAATTATTTATTTTATTTGAATATATTTTAAGTCTAAATAGATACATTATACATATATTAGTTCAATGTAATTCATTGGATTCATTTTATAATAAAATTAGATGTATAAAATTTTATTGAATTTTAAATGTCTATTTACCACCTTCTAGGCACGTTAGAAAATTTGAATAAAACGTAATTTTACTGCTTCTGTGAATTGAATTTCTAAAATCCAAGATACACAGTTGAGATCAGTAAGTAAAATGTGGTTCAATAAGATGCAAATCATTATTGATGAATAGTAACTTTTGAATTATATTTACCATTTTTAAAAGTAATGAAGGTAATTAAAGATAAAAATGATCTTATAATTACACTGACACATGTACTAATATTATTGGATAAGATTCATTCTACCAGAATTAACGTTAGTAATAAAATATGATCATTTTGATCCACTTGGATTAAGTTAGGATATTTATTATTATTTTATTTAAAGAATCGTTAAAAGTGGCAAATTCAATGTTTAATAGCTAATTTTTTTAATATAGGGATATTCATAAGATAAATTATACTATAAAAATTCATTAAAATGATATAACTATTTTTTACATAATGGTATTTTATTTATAATTTTTTGACATTGAGGAATAAAATTTATTTATCACATAATGATGATGTAGTAATTATTTTATTAACAAATGATTATAATAATTGATATAATAAATTTCCAAATAAATTATAATTGAAATTTTTGAGGAATTCCACTAATATTATAAAACACAGTCGAATTTTAGGGTCTATTAAATAATTTTTTTCAATGTGATGAAGATGTTATGACCTTTCGCAAAAACAAAATACCAAATAGTGTCAAAATTAACATAAATGAGCTTTTAAAACAATAACTTTATTATTCAATGATATATTAATCCTAAACATCAATGGTTCAGAAAAAGGACATATATAAGGTTACATATATTAATAGTGAACCTATTGGAGTTATCTTGGTTTTTTATAGTATGTTTATATCAATTTATTATAATAATACAAGAATACATGTTAAAAGATAAACTATTTAACTAAGACTTAAATAAAAAAGATAAGGTTAATATGGTGACCAAAAACTATCTAAAACCTATTTGTTGAGATATTTTCGGCCTATCCCCACCTGATATTTGATATAAATATTTTTGGAGTAATTATAACCTAGATATTATTTTATAATAGAATGATATTTCATGGTTTTCCTAAGTGACCCTCATCTCTCTTATAAAAATGTACAACCCCTTCTCTCAAAATCAGACCTTGAAATCCATTTAGCTCAGCCAAAATCTACTAAAACATCCTCCCAGCTTCCCTCAATTTATCCTAGTTGTCTTACTTTCATTAAGATCCAACCTAAGGAGCCATTTTGATAAAATCGAAAGTAATCACTCAAAGACAAGTTAATAATTTCATCAACTCGTTCAAAGTTATTTTCTTCTTCCACTTCCTCTTTCATTGTTGTTTCCATACCAAGATAATAAATCCATTAACATATATATATTGTGATGTTATTATAAATATGGTATAACCATATTCATTATTCTATCAATACAATGACTGACAAAGTTACCATACTTGTGTACGTACGGCTTATTGTCTCCACGTCGTGGTGTAGTTTGTTATTACACACTTAATTATATGGATGGGTATAATAATGAGTAAAATTGTTGTAAACAATAAATATTTCATTTTAATTATTCAGTTTATATGATAATCCATCCAATTACATATTATTTTACCTTCAATGTAATGATATTTCCATTCGTTTGTACGTACAGATTATAGTCTCCACGAAAATGATAAGATTAATTTCCCAATTATAACCATTCATGAATAATTTTCATTTTATGTTTAAAAATAATGTATATAAACTTAATATCATTTGGGTTATTAATAAAATAAATCATATCCATAACAAAAATTACTTATGTAACAAAACATATTATTGAAAATGAATCAGTTAACACCCAAAACAATGATTCTACTGAAATATTATGAATAATGAAATATTAAAAGGTCATATATGATATCAAATTTAAGTATATGTTTATTATATAATTTAATAACAATTATTTAACTATAATATAGTATGTTAACATACCCTCGATCAAGTAAAATTGAAAATTTAGGGTTAATTAAACAATCTCTTCATTATCTGAGGTTGTTTATACACGAGTATCTACTAGGAAATCTTTAACATCCACATATGTGTTTCTTAAAAATGTATTTCAAAACATTTTTTCAACTTCATATATTATATGTTAAATTCATTTATTCTCTTTTTTGACTTTTTATAAAATGTTTATAAATGAATCTTTCCATCGTTTTCCAAAGAAATTCATTTACATCCTTTTCAACAAAATTTTAGAAAGAATGTGTTTTATCTTATACGGCGAGTGAGGCTATTTTCCACCATTGTAACACCTTCTATGCTTACCTTAAAAGAATATAATAATATTTTAAAAATAAATGTTTCTTTTATAATTATTTTACTTTTAAATGATTTAAAAATAGAAATATTTATTTCTCTCAAATAGTTTTGATTTCATCTATGTCAACATCCTTTGACGGATTTTACATTTGTTAGAAGTTGATTTATAATGATACAATCTTTCACATTTTATTTAAGGTTTTGTGATATGATTAAATATGGATGTTTTATTTTTATACCATTCTTGATATATGGATAATGTATTAAAATTTTGTATTCAATTTTTAATATGAAATTTTATGTAACATTTCATTCTTTGCATATGAGGAATGAATTGGACATAGTAAGTGATAAGTGGATCCCGCTATAGCTCCTCGATGCAGCAGTAGGTCTCATAAAACAAAATAGTTTCTTGACATAAGACCTTGAAATAATCATATTTTTATTCTTGGATTGAGGCATTTACTATTTGGTTATGATGCCTAGAACTATGCATTCTCTCGTAATGAAATTGGCTATTGATTTTACATGTGATTATTCGACTTGTAGATTATCCATAGGAATAACTCGATGGAATTTTTTCTTTATCTTTGACATATTATGTGGATGATTATGTTTTAAAGGCTTGTGTTTTAGTCATATACATTGAATTAAATATTAGTTCTTATTTTAGAATGTTTCCACTGTATTTTTATCCTTATCGAGCACCTGATCTCACACCATTCTATGATTTATTTATTCCAGGATGCGAATAAGTATATTATAAATGACCTGCAGGGATAGTCATAGAGAGATGAATTTTTTTAAAAGGAGATACAATGTTGTTTTTTTATTTCATGTTGTAATGTAAACCTTATGTATATATCTAGTACTTCTATGGCTATAAAACTAATAAGTATTTCTAGATTTTATCTCTTATGATCATTCCAATGATATGTAATATTTAACTTACTCTTGGTAACTATGGTTAGGACGTTACAGTTGGTATTAGAGGATGTTCAGTACAAACCATAAATGCTATAATTATAAAAAATCTAATTATAAAACATTTCCCTTGGATAGAATTTGTGGATTAGTATAAAAAACGTCCTATAATTTTGGTAATGTATGGATTTTTTGTATATTAAAAAAAATACATCCCTTTAAGGATATGAGAAGGTAGAGAAAAATATAGCACATATATACCTTGGAGTGAAAACTCTGACAAGTAGTTTCAGGCATGAACCGGGGTATCCTAGTACATGACGACGGGACTTGATGCACTCTTGGTTACGACACTTGCATGGGATATGCTTATGATAATACACATTTTAGTTAAAAACCATTATGAATGATTTACGAGTAAATACCTCATCAAAGAAAACTTATTTTATAATTATGGATTATATGCATAAAATATTCAATTTCTGATAGGTATTTTATTAGTTTGTAATTATTTATTCTAATTTCAAAACTAATCTACTGTATGCCATTGTTTAGAAATGGGGCCTAATAGAAAGAATGGAAATTGTATCAATGAATCTAATCCATGTCTGGATTTCCCTCCTTCTCGAGATAATTATAATGGAGCTGGTGATGCAACTAGTGCTGAACAACTTATAACCATACTCGGAAAACTCACTCAGGATATGAATAATAACCTTACCTATATATAGCACCCTGATCCACAAGGCATAGGATCATTGTTAGACAACTTCATGAGGAAAAACCTCCAACATTCAATGAGACTAAAATTCGATTTTTAGCTGAGCAATGGATAAGTTACTTTGAAAAAAATGTCATTCTTTGGGAGATAACGAAAGGGAAAATGTTATCATGGAAATTTATCATCTCACGTGAGATGTATATCAAGGGTTGTTTTAATTGAAAACACAGAAGAGGATGAAGAAGTATTGATTAGGGAATGGAGGGAGTTTAATGAACATTTATTAGAAAAATAATTTCCTCATGACCATCAACCAAATATGGAAAGGAAATTTCAATGTCCAAGGAAAAAGGAGGATGAGAATGTTGAAATTTATAAGGCTATCTTTACAAGTTTATCAAGGAATATAGAAGATTTTATGCGTAACAAAAAGAGTAAGATTGATCAATTATTCGATGGGTAAAAACAATTTCTCTATCGAGCATTAGTCTCACAATCCTTATCATGGTACTAATATATCATCTCACGTACTATCAAGAAATAAAATGAATTATCAATGTCTTATGACTTTAAAGAATAGTAATAGAATAAATGATTTGCTGAACAATCTAGAAATTGAAATAAGGGGAAGAAGGGAAAAGCTGAATTTCCATCTTGTACTAAATGTGGGAAGAAAACCCATGGTACATACCTGAAATAGAATGGAAGTATATTACAATTGTGGTGAAATAGGCCACCAAGATCACGATTTCAAGGGAAATAAAGAGGATTTAAATGATGAATTATAAATTTGTAGATAATTGTGGAATTTTGAAATTAATGTCCTATATGCCAAGAAAACAAACCTAAGAAAAGGACAATAGAGCAAGGACAAGATTATGTGATAAATACTGTTGATGTTGATGATTTGAATGATGTAGTGGTACGTAATTTAATGGTTTCCTGAAATTTAGTTGTCACGACTTGTCTCAAGGGGCTGTGTTGTGACTACCCCAAACCTTCCTTCCATAGGCCAATGCCTGGTGACTAGAACAAAGGTGTATTCTCTAAAACTAGGAATGAATTTCCTTTATATATTGTAATCACACACATCCAAGCACACAATAAGATATGAACCCAAGAAAAATGAATAGTAAAAGTTTGAGTACATTAAGAAAAAGGGGAAAGAATACAATCCCAGTAAGAACATACAGGAAAACTGAAAATTAAAAGTAAACTGGAACAACTCATGTGAACACCCACTAAGAATCCTACCTGAAAGGTAGGTACAGCTCTAAAACAGTCGTCTCTACGGTACACCTCATCAGGTCCACCTCTAAGATACCTCTAGTCTTGATACCCTCATCCTCAGTCAGTGTTGATCGTCATCTACTCCAAACACAACAGGGTGCGGGCATAGCCCATGCAGGTGTGAGTATAACGATACTCAGTAGGGACCCTGAGACCCTCATGGTCTCAAAAGATCCACAAGGACAAGCCACAAATCATGAAACAAACTAACAAACCTACATAGGTATATTTACAAACATATACCTAAGTTATCAGGTATATGCAACTCAATCATGTGGAAAAACATGGTCAAACTCAAAATCCCAAAGCTCAACTATTCCACAAAAGAAGGAATACCATGATGGTAAGTACCCCACACACACACCACATAGAAGAATACAACCTAGGTATCACCATGAATGAATGTAACACATAGGTACCAACACAGATCACACATGGTATATATTAGATATAGTAGTAAAGATGATTATATGTAATTACAGAATCATTTTACTCTATTAAGAGGCCGACTCACAAAGGATCTTAAATAACCATTAGACCCACAGAGGATCATAGTATATCATCAGACCCACACACGATCATAGTACATCGTCAGACCCACACATGATCCTAGTACATCATTTGACCCACAAAGGATCCTAGTATATCGTCAGTACGTCGTCCGGCCAATAAAAGATCCTAGTTCATCTTCAGTACGCGTGGGACCCACACAAGATCCTATTACATCATCAGTAGGTTGTCATACCCACACATGATCCTAGTACCTCTTTAATACGTCATCAGACCCACACATGAACCTAGTACATTGTCAATATATCATCAAACACACACAAGATCCTAGTACATTGTCAGTACGTCTTCAGACCCAAAAAATATCCTATTACATTATCAATATGTCGTAAGACCTACATAGTATCCTAGTACATCGTCAGTACGTCGTCAAACCCACACAGAATCTTAGTACATCATCAGTACGTCATCAGACCCACACATGATCCTAGTACATCATTAGTACATCGTCAAACAAACATATGATCCCATTACGTCATCAGTACGTCATCAGACCCACACATGATCCTAGTACATCGTCATTACGTTGTCAGACCCACACAAGATCCTAGTACAGTGTCACAGCCAGCTACAGGATTCTCGCACTAAGCTCACTTGTCTCTAGTAGGTTTCTCTCCTCATGCCACTGGTCTATACTCCAACTGCCACGAAGTCCCATGAATATGTATTCCAATGGAGCGCCATGTAATAGTGGTCTCAATGCAGAAGACAGTGCATTAATCGGATGCACGGTCTGTATGTTATTATCCTTTTTGTTCTGAGTTCCTGGCTGGATTCGTGCCTGATTCAACCCGACTGTACCCCAACATTATCCCAACCTCACGTGCGGTATACCACATGGACCATCTCGCTCTGAGGTTTTCTGTTCCATAGACGGTTCATCAAAAGGATGTTTTTTTCCAATTTTATGGTAAACAGATCTTATTTGGTCAAAACTAATCTGTGTCCAGTCCGACCCAGTCCGGTTCGGGTCAGCCCGGCCTGGGCGGCCCGGCGGTGCAGGGGGGCGGCGGGGCGGCCGCTGGGTGGTGGGATGGCCATGGTGCTGTGGGGCGTCCACGATGTGGCAGGGTGGCCCGTGTGCGGCATTCCGCCGTGGCTGGCCTTATGGCCAGCCATCCTCCCTTCACCGCCACAGCCCATGTTGCGGTTATCTTCAATCAGGTGGCACGGTCGCGCCATCACCTTAGACGTGACCGGTAGAGTTATAGCTACTGTATCCAATTCCTACCAGTTCCATTCGCCAACATCTGTCACCTCTCACTTCCATTTATAGGAACACAATAAAAACTTCGAGGATATGTGGAGAGGTCAGGCCATGTTCGTCTGGCCCGCACCCTCCACGTTAGGGTTGTATCAAGCAGCATAATAAATATTTTTTTTGATGAATATCAAGAACAGTAAGGGGGAATACTCAAAATATCAAACCCAATGTCAATAATTCATTGGTTTTGGCACGAGGAAGAAGACGGAGATGTCGATGTTCATCGCGCTCCCCACACGCCTTCGATCCTGGGCTCGTTCGTTAGATAATCACGCTTCGAAGGAGGTGGTTCCCTATTGGAGAACCTTCATTGATG
Source organism: Viscum album (assembly GCA_963277665.1). Taxonomy (NCBI): domain Eukaryota; kingdom Viridiplantae; phylum Streptophyta; class Magnoliopsida; order Santalales; family Viscaceae; genus Viscum; species Viscum album. Next base: position 1,707,713,280 of record OY728145.1, read on the forward strand.
GGAGGTTTTATTCATTGGAGAAGCATAATACTCCAAAAAACTTTCCACTTCTCCTTTTTGAACCAAAATAATGAGGTGCCAATAAATTTTTACTTATAAATATTAATTATGTTAGAAAAAATAAAATGCCGACACATTTCATTAAATTTTAGTTGAATTCAACAATTTAATGGGTAGTTGGCATAATTAAATAATTGGAGGAAGTTCAAGAGTTACCTCTCATAAATGGGGTTCAGTTTTCCCCCACATTTGAATTCAAAATAGAGGTTTTAGATTGGGTGGTCCCCAACTCCACAACTATTGTATATAAGTTTCAAGGATAAAAATAAAATGTAAAATATTATTTATTTTTATTTTTTTTATGAAAAAGTGAAAAACTAACATTCACCTTCGACCTACTGCAGTTGAGGTGAAGTTATTTTTAAGTGAATTCCTATGTTACGTGTTCAATGGTGTCCTCATATTTCAATTTTGTGCACTGGTTCAAATGTAATAAAAACCTGCTCGTACGTTTACTGAACGTACCTGAAAAAAAGCTCAAAAATTCCATCTGGGTAGATCGGTCAAGGGGATTGTGCACTGAAAATTTTTGCAGACTCGTAAATTTCTCATATAATATAAAAAATTAAATGCAATATACTGGGTCTTTATTTTCTCCCCACCTCAGGGATTTGCATCCCCGATACCGACATCACAAAACTAGGAAAGCAAGGGGTTATTGAGGAGGAATCTGACCCTCCCGCTCCAGTGCTTCCAGTGAACGCACACTAGTGGTATCGACCACCCATGAAGGACCCGATCCTGTCAATCCTCAATCTCTACTAGAACCTCTATAAATGTCTCCCCATCATCGACGTTCAGCTAGCCGTGGATGATGATTTGAGAAGGGTCGTGCACTTATCTCCTCAGCTGGGATATGTGGAAGACGTCCTATCTCCAGTGCAACAGAGTGGGACGTGCTAGGTGGTAGGCCGCCTCGGCAACTCTGCTAAGGACCTACAAGGGTCTAATGAACCTCAGAGATTATTTTTTCCCCGCACAAATCACTGAAAACCACGTCGATGTGGGACCCATAGAAAGATGTGGACACCATCCTCGAACTCTAGATTTCTCTACCTCCTGTCGGCATAAGATATATACCTACTCTGTGTTGTCTTCATCCACTCCTGGATGATCTACACTTTCTCTGTGGTATCCCATTCTATCTCTGGTACCATGAGTGCTGACTCCCCTAGGTCAGTCCAGTACAAAGGTGATCTGCAATTTCACTCGTACAATGCCTCAATAGGTTCCATCCCATTGGTGGATGGATAATTGTTGTTGTATGAAAATACCACAAAAGGAAAGTGATCCTCCCAACTACGACCAAATTCGAGGAAGAAAGCATACATCATGACCTCAAGGGTCAGAATAGTCCTCTCAGTATGGCCATTCATCTAAGGATAGAAGGCGGTGCTCAAACGATGCATCATCCTGAAAGCCTCCTGCAACCTCTTCCATAGCAAGGAAGTAAATCATGTATCAATATCAAAGACAATCTTTGAGAGTAATCGATTTATCCAAAAAGTATTTTTCACATAGAGGCATCCCAAGCTCTCTACTGAACACTTCTCTCTGATATGTAGGATGTGGGCCAACTTTCTGAGTTGGTCAATGATCGCTGAGATAGAATCATGACCCCTAGATGTATGTGGAAGTCTTGTCACGAAGTCTATGAATATCCCATACCACTTACACTCTAGAACCTTTGAAGGCTAAACATATACTACTCGTACCTGATGCTCTGCCTTCACTTGCTGACAAGTGAGGCACCGAGGTAAAAAATCTGTTACTGCTTTCTTTATTCCCGGCCACCAGTGTTCTCTTCGAAGGACCTGTTACATCTTCTCCACTATTGGAAAAACCGCTAGAGGGGATGTGTGGAATTACATCAACACTTCCTCTCGAAGGGACACTGGTACCATGGTATGTCCTCTGAAGAGAATGATGTGCTCCCCACCTTCAGAAAATCCATCAGGTGCATGTCTTATGGATATCTTAGCACATTGAGCCTCACAATCTGTATCCATGCATTGTGCCTCCCTGACTCACTAAAGAAGTGGGGGAGTGACTGTAAGAGATAGAAGAACAGTTGCTCCATATCGATCGACAAAGGATATCTGCAAAGCGACCAACTGATATGTCGCCTAACCAAGAAGTTGTATACCAGATCTCATTCTAAGTGAATCAGCTACAATGTTCCCCTTCCCAGGAGTATAGACTGTCTCGAATTGATAGTCCTAGAGGAACACAAGCCAACGTTGATGTCTCAGGTTCGGGACCTTCTTTGAGAAGATATACTTGAGAGTATTCGGATCCGAGTAAACTATAAAATTTTCATCCAAAAAGTAATGTCACCACATATTCAAGGCGTGGACCACTGTTGCTAACTCCAGGTCATGGTTGGAATAGTTCTGATCATTTTGTTGCAACATTAATATACCATACACGATCAATTCACACTCCAGCATCAGAACACATCTGATTCCGGTCCCTGATGCATAGTAGTAGACTATGTACCATATTACCTCCTCTAGAACCCAAATGATGGGACCACTAGTCATCCTATGGCTTAGCTCAAGAAAAATCTTCTGGAATATCTTCAACCACATGAAGGGTTTCCCCATCATCATCAAAGCTAATAAAGGTTGGGAAACTATATATAAATCTGGAACAAACCTCTCGTAGTATCCAGCCAAACGCAAGAAACTTCGTACCATTGTCACACTCCTAGGTGGCTCCCAAGAAAGTACCTCCTCAATCTTCATTGGTTCCACTACAACTTTATCCTTTGAGATGACATGTATTAGAAAATGAACCACTCGGATCCTGAACTGGTACATAGAGATATTACCATAAATCTGGTGCTCTTGGAGTGTGTCCAGTACTACCTAAAAATGATAGGAATGCTCCTCCTTAGTAGCTAAGTAGATCAGAATGTTATCAATGAACACCACGATGAAGCGATCAAGATATGGTGAAAAGATCTTGTTTATGAGTATCATGAATGCTTCTAGAGAATTGTATATGCCGAACGACATAACCAAAAACTCATAATGGACATACCGACATCTGAAAGCTATCTTCTGCACATCATCGTCTCGCATTCTGAGCTGGTGATTTCCTGATCTGATGTTTATCTTCGAGAACCATCGTGCTCCCTTCAACTTTTCATAGAGGTCATCAATCCTCGATAATGGGTACATTTTTTCTCATGGTCACCAGGTTCTGGTGCTTATAGTCAACACAATGTCTCAATCTCCCATCCACCTTCTTGTTGAACAAAATTGGGGCTGCCTAGGGAGAAACACTGGGCCAGATGAATCATGTCCCCAGTAAGTCCTCTAGTTGTACACGAAGCACACGATGCTCTGTAAGAGCAATCTAATATGTTGGTGTAGATAGTGGTGTCGTATCAGGGTACATGTCAAAGTAAAATTACACCTCTCTCTGTGGAGGTTGACCCAAAACATCATATTGGAATACATTCGAGTATTGTTCCACCACTACATGATAACTCGGACTCCCAACATCAACCGCTCTATGGGTAAGGCTAGACAACTAATGTGTAATTGGCTACACCCTCCTCCGGTTAAGTCTATCATGTGCTATAAAGGCATTCTTCTAACTGGTGAAGGTAAACCTGGTCTCATCCATATAGACACAATTCACTTCTCACCTAACATAGTCAATCTTAGAATGGACTGTAAAAAACCAGTTCATCCTCGAGATGATGTCGTAAGGCCTCGATGTCGCTACATGGAGATCCCAACCAAAGACCTTGCCTCCTAGAGTAAGCTCACCCTTCCAACACAAGTGTGTAGTTGTCAAATCCTCTCTCATAGGAGTCTCTTGTTGTAAGGATCAAGCCAATGGATTTGTCAGAATCTACGAGCTCTGAGCGAGGACAGTGGAAATACAAGAATGACTAGAACCTATGTTTATAAGAATGGAAACTAGGGTGTATTAGACACAAATATTTACTCATATTATCTCCAGAGCTCCATGGTCATAGGCCTCAACTCCCTGAAGCTGATCTCGCCCCTGTCCACCTACTCCATGTGGTAGGGTTGGTCCACCTGGTGGTGGTGGTGGTAATATCTGGAATCGTCGCCCACCGCCAGCTGCACGACCAGCTCATCTGCCACGTCCGCCTGCTCCGTATGGACCACCTCGGTCGAACCTCTGCCTCTATCTCGATGGCCCTTCGATCGTCTTTTGATAATCAGTACTGTGGGTCGGACTATCCCGACCAATGTGACCCTGCCCACCACATGTGAAACACTATCTGCTCCTTGCCTGACTGGCTTTGTCTCTGGTGCCCCGCTCAACCGATCCTGATTTTTGTGGTTGTCCTCCTGTAGGTTTGTTCCTCTTGCACCTATGTGTCATCTGTCTGCTGCCAACTATAGAAGATTCCACTACATAACATCCAGTGTTGTGTCTCATTTCTTGTGACTGCTCAGCAAGAAAACTCTCCACAATGAGGGCTTACTTTAGCACCCCCTCCTGTGTCGGGATGCTGAGAGAAATCATTGATGCCCTGATCTCCCGCCAAAGTCCATGATCAATGGTCCAATCCTTAATTAATGGGTATCTCACCGTATATGTAGAGTAGAATGAGATTTTAGTGAACCTCGCTGAGTACTGATCCACAATCATGTTACCCTGTTACAGATAAAGTATCTCCTCTATCCGCACTATGCGAAGAGTCACTAGGATAAACTCTTCCTGAAACAATCTCTCGATGTCTGCCCAGAGAAGTTTCATCTCATAATGAACCTTGAGAATCAAGCTCAACCATCTACCTGTTACTGCATGTATAATACTATTTGGAAGGGTCACCATGAGATCAGATGGTGTCCCTACTAGTCAGAAGATTCTGACCACGGCCTCCATCCAATCCTAAGCTACCTATGGGTTAGTCTCTCCCCAGAACATGGGTGGCCTCTGGTGCTGGATCTCATGCAATGCACTGAAGCAGCGTTCACCATTTGTTATTGGGGCTGGTGGCATTGGTGGTCTAAATGTTACTGATGGTTCCTTCGCTGGTGCCTCTACCAGAAGAGGGCCCAAAACCGAGGCCCCATCGCTCAGTGGGCTATCAGTGAATACTATATCCAGAACCCCAGCTGGATATTTGTGTGGAGGAATCCTTAAATGAAACGGGTGTGATATTTTAACAAGTTATACCTGGTGAGGTGACTCAACAAGATCACATTGAAAACTCTTGATAACACACACAAAATTAATGTTTTCGTGCACTTAGTTAGAAATCATATGTCAGGGTCCTAGAGTATGGTTATGTCAGCCACTGCACCAACACTGCATTTCCTAAACCGATAACCAAAATCACTTAAATTAACACTATTTCCATTAAAATGAATTTTAGAGTCCAATTTTCTAAGGTAGAACCAACTAGTTTGATACCAATTTTTCAGGACTCATCCCCCGGGGCACGTGTTGTGACTACCCCAAGCCCGCCTTCCATATGCCAAGGGATGGAGACTTTCACTGAAATGAATATTTCATAAAATAGGGAAGTCATTCCCATTACATCTTATAGACACACACATCCATGAACACCGTAGAATACGAACACAAGTAAACTATTTAGTAAAATTGTGAGTACATTAAACAAAAGGGTCCAGAATACAAGCCCAATTGGGAAATACAGGAAAACTGATAAGTACAAGTAAACTGGAATAGCTCCTATGAACACCCACCAAGGATCCTACCTAAAGGGTAGGTACAACTCTCAAATGGTCATCTCTACGGTACGCCTCGACTAGGTCCACCTCCGAGTTACCTCCAGTCCTGATACCCTCACCATTAGTCATTATTGTCCATCATCTACGCCAAACACAATAGGGTGCGGGCATAGCCCGTGCAGGGTTGAGTATAACGATACTCTGTAGGTACCCCGAGACACTCAAGGTCTAACAAAATCCACAAAGGATAAACCAAAAAGCATGACAATATCTCACAACCTTACTTAGGTATATTCCCATACATATACCATATTTATCAAGTATACCCATCGAAGTCACGAGGAAACACATGGTCCAACTCAAAAGGCCAAAGGTCGACTACTCCACAGAGGAATGAATACCACGAAGGTAAGTATCACAAAGATATTCCACATAGAAGAATACCACAAAGGTATCACCAAGAAGGAATGTACCACCCTGGTACAGACTCCACTCACACTAGGTATATCATAGAGACAGTAGTAGAGATGATTATATGTAACTACTAAATCATCTTTCTGAGTTAAGAGGCAGACCCACAAAGGATTCTAAATCACCATCAGACCCACAGAGGACCGTAGTACATAGTCAGACCCACATAGGATCCTAGTACATCTTCATACCCACACATGATCCTAGTACATTAGCAGACCCACACAGGATCCTAGTATATAGTCAGTATGTATTCAGACCAACATAGGATCCTAGTACATCGTCGCTACGTCGTCAGACCCACACTTGATACTAGTACGTCGTCAATATTTCGTCTAACCCACACAAGATCCTAGTACCTCATCATACCGACACTATATCATAGTAAGTTTTTAGTAAGTCGTCAGACCTAGATAAGATCCTAGTACATCATCAGTACGTAATTAGACCCACAGAGGATCCTAGTACATCTTCAGTATGTCATCAGACCCACACAAGATCCTAGTACATCATCAGTACGTCATCATACACACATGGGATCTTAATACAACATACGTTGGTCGTTATACCCACACTAGTACCTTGTACATCGTCTGCATATCGTCAGACCCACACAAGATCCTAGTACATCGTAACAGCCAGCTACTGGGTTCCCGCACAAAGTTCACTTATCTCTAGGAGGGTCTGTTCCTCAAGCCACCGGTCGATACTCCAACTTCCATGATGTCCCATGAAGAAGTATCGCAAAATACCGCCATGAAATAGGGGCCTCAACACAATAGACAATGGGTCAATCAGACGCTCAGTCCATATGATATTAGCCTTTTTGTTCCAAGGGCCTGGATGGATTTGTGCATGATCTAACTAAAATATACCCCAAATTTATCTAAATGTCATGTGTGGTATTCCAAATGGACCGTCTCACTCCAAAGTTTATTGGTGCTGTAGAAAGTTCGTCAAATGGTCACCTAGATCCAATGTTATGTCCGAAAGAACTTATAGGGTCGAAACTATTCTGGGTCTGGTCCAACCGCCCCCCACCCCCCTCGGCCTGGGCCGACCAGGTCTGGATCTGGTCAGCCTAGCTTGCTAGGTCTGGCCTAGCCTGTTCCTGGCGACTACGCTCTCGGGGGGTCCAACTCGCACTAGGCATCTCAGCTAGGCGGCCTGGCAGTGTGGGGCGGCTGTGCTACGGCGGGGTGGCCGCGGTGCGGTTGGGTGCCGTATTGCAAGGGGGGTTGGGTGTTCGGGGGGGCACCCCAGCCACACGGTGGTAGGGCGGAAATGATGTGGTTGTCGACCATGGTGGGACGGATGGCCAGTCATCCTCCCTCTGCTGCTGTGACCCAAGATATGGTTCTCTTCCGTCAGGCGGTGTGGTTGTGTCGTTCCCTTGGTCACGGCCTGCGGTGTGCCGACCACCATATCCGAGTCCCACCAGTGCCATTCACGGTTAATGGTCACTGCTCTCTTCCATTTCAAGGAACATAACAAAAACCTCAAAGATATACAGAGAGTTCAGGCAATGTTTGTTTGGACCGCACCCTCTATGTTAGGGTAGTAGCAACTGGATTAATAAATCTAGTTTTAATTATGACAAGAGTGGTAAGGGGAATAATGAAAACATCAAACACTGCCTCATTCATTCATTAATATTGGTGTGAGGAAGAAGTTAAAGATGTCAAAATTCATCGTTCCCACCACACACCTTCGATCCCAGGCTCATTCGTCGGATAATAGATCTTCGATGTAGGTGGTTCTTCAATGGAGAAATTTCTTCGTTGGGATGATTTCTTATTTGGAAAAGCGTAATCCTACCAAAATCACTCCCTTTCGACTTTTCCCACCTAAATAATGAGGTGCCATTATAATTTATCATATGACAATTAATTATTTTGGCACAAATAAAATGGTGACCAATTTCATTAAATGATAGTTAGCTTAAAAAATTTAATGGGGAGTTGGCATAATTAAATAAAGGTAGGATGTTCAAGAGTTACCTCTAATTAAAGGGGTTAGGGTGGTCCCCACCTTTGAATTCTATATGGAGGTTTCAGTTATGGTGTTACCCACCTCCATAACCCATGTAGAGAGGTTTCGAGAATAAAAATTAAATGTTAAATATTTTTATTCTTATTTTTTTCAAGAATACTAGAACTGAATGTTCAACAGTGTCCTCATATTTCGATTCCTAGCACTGGTTCAAATGTTACAAAAAAACTTTCTTATGTATAATGAATGTACCTGAAAAAATGTTCAGAAATTCAATCCGAGCACACCAACTTCGGAATCACGCATCGTAAATTTTCACAGACTCCTAAAATTATCATATAAATAAAAAACATACATGAAATATTTCACATATTTAAATTTTCCAATGCTTTATTTGATTCATAATCATCACATTGTTTCATATCATCAACGTTTTTTAGGAAATTTAGATTTTTTAAATTTAAATAAACAAGGGATTTGTCATTCAAAACTCCTAAAAGATGTATCATTGCCACAATGTTTTCCGATACAGTTCCCATTAGGTAATATAAAATATATTTATCTGTTGATATCAGCGACATAACCATGATTGAATTTGATATAATTGTCAGTATGGATTGATTTTTAGACCATGAAGTGAAAATTTATTGTAATAATATGGAGGTTACAATTTTTGATGATAATAAGGAGTACATTATCATTATAGCAGAAACATCCCCACCTTATTCTTATCTATATCCACCCCCATTAGCTATAATTAATTCAATTATTGGGTAGTAAGGGAGTGTAATAACTATGGGCGAGGAAATGAATTTTTAAAAATTGCATGTACCTAATGTGCAAGAATATGTTGTTGTGTTTCCTGTGGATTTACCCAGACATCCTTCAGATTGAGAAATTGAGTTTCCCATTGATTTAATTCTTTTTTCAATGCCAATATTGAAAAATATTATAGAATTTACACTGTGTAATTAGAGTAACTTAAGAAACAACTAAAATAATTAAGTAATAAAGCATTTATTCACCCGAAATTTTCTCCATGGGGAGCATGTGTTCAAATTTTTTAGAAGAAAGATAGACCTATGAGGTTTTCCATTGACTACCTAGAGATCAGTGCTATAAAAATAAATAAGAAGTATCCCCTAACATGAATTTATGATTTATTCAATAAACTTCATAGAGGTTAGTATTTTATAATGATTTAACTTCAATCTGGATATCTTCAGTTGTGTGTAATGATGGAAGACATTCTAAAGACATCATTTCATACTATGTATGGGCATTACGAGTTTACAATAATGCCTTTTGGACTAGCTAATCAACTCTCTGTCTACCTAGATATAATAAATAGTTTTTTAAGGAATATAATGATTTATATTTATTGGAATTTATTGATGATGTCATGGTTTACACCAAAAGCAATGAAGATCATGAAAATTACTTGTGCACTATTCCAAAGCCTCTTAGATGAAATGAATTATATGGGATATTTTGAAAGTGTAAATTATGGCATCAGCAGAATTATTTTCTTGGCTATATTGTCTCTAATAATGGAATCTCATTTGATCCTTCTATGAAAAGATAAATACAAGAATGGCTAGGATCGGCGAGTATAAATGTAGTATGCAGTTTTATTGATTTATCTAGTAATTATCAGTGTTTCATCCATGATTTTTCCCGATTAGATAACCCATTAACAAAGGTCAAATGTAATGGTGCAATTTTTTTTGGAAAAAATAGCATGAATAATGTTTGGAAGAACAAAATAGAATATTATTCAATGATTCTATCTTGACTATAACATCGAGGAATGATGGGTTTGTTATTTATAGTGATGCTTTATTGAAAGGGCTTGGTTGTGTCCTTATGCAGAATGATAGAGTTATTTCCATTGAGTCTTGATAGATAAAAATTCATGAAAAAATTATCCCATTAATGATCTTGAGTTAAAAGATGTTATCTTTGCGTTGAATATATAGAGATACTATCTTTATGGTGAAAAATGTGAGATATATACTAATCAAAATAGTTTGATGTATATTTTCTCACTGAAAGAACTCAAAATTAGCCACGGATGATGGCTTGAACTACTCAAATATTATAATTTCACTATACACGACCACATGGGAAGGAAAATAAGGTGGCAGATGATTTGAACCGAATGGACCATGGAGTTTTGAAGACGATGAGAGTTGAAATGAATCCTATGTTCATGGATCTAGTAAAGATGGCTCTTGTAATAATCATGAAATGCGAAACATCAATAATTTTTTAAATGTTTCCAAACCATCTTTACAGTAATGGATAAAAAGTTCTCAAACTGATGATTAGGAGTTTCAAAAGAAAATTTAATATGAGAATGATGGGAGATTGATTGACATTGTATATAAAGATGGAATTTTGAAAATATGGCAGTGACCATGTATTTCTGACATACCTAATCTAAAAAGGGCATTGATGGTTGATTCTCATAGCTCTGATTTCTGTATACAACATTGTAGCACTATGATTTATATAGATATGATGGAACATTTTTTGTGGGAGAAAATTAAGAGGGATATTACTAATTATGTGTCATGATGTATGGTTTGTCAACCGGTGTAGGATGGAAGACAAAACCTAGAGGAATCATGAATCCTCTTCACATACTTGATTTTAAGTGGGATAATATCATGATGGACATTGTCATGGGGCTACCAAATACTCCTAGAAGTAATTATGAAATATGGTTCATTTTTTATCATCTTACCAAGTCAAAACATTTTCTTTCTATTATAGAGGATTTACCACTAGAACATTTATCAAGAATATATATTAATGAAGTTGTAAGACTTCATGGAGTAACCCAATCAATTGTTTCTGATTGTGATCCCCGTTTTACAAAAATATTATGGAATAGTCTTTAGAAATCCCTAGATACTGATCTTCTTTTGAGCACTTTCTACCACCCTCAAACTGATGGTCAATCTGAATAGACTATTCAACCCAAAGAAGAAATGTTGAGATATTATTCACTTGAATTTCAAGGTATTTGAGATCATTTTTTACCTATTTTAAAAT